>JAGPOW010001327.1:11107217-11131810 GCA_030014935.1 Caiman crocodilus | reverse complement strand
TGACTTGAGCAGAAATCTTTATTACCCTATATACATCTAGGTCTGGGACAGAAGTTTCATAAACCAGTTTGGCCTAAATCAGTTGTCGGATGCTACTTTTAACCAGGTTTATCTTAAAACAGTTTCAGTCGCTGGTTTTGTGCACTGAACTACTGTGCTGTTACAGGTTTAAACTAGTTTCTGATGACTTAATCTGGTGTATGTGCAACATCTGTCCCTATCCCTAATGGCTAGAGCAGAGAGACTCAGAATAAATTGATTTATTTTATCCCTCTCAAGGATTTGCATGTCTTGTTGGTTCAGCTAAAGAGTTGCTGTGTTGCCTTAGGAATGAATGCAACTTAACCTTTCTGTACCTCTTTCTCCATATATTAAAGAATACTACTTATCCTTTATAATGAGTTCTGGGATCCTCAGATATTTCATGCTGTACGTGCAAAGTCTTCATCTTAAAAAAAAAACAACAACAAACCAAAGCCTTGAAAATATTCATCATGTTTTGCTTTGTGCCTACACTTGTGGCTGTTTTTAAGTACTTTGGTTTTCTCAAAGAGATCAAAGGTGTTTGTTAATCAGAAGCACCTTATCCTTCTAGCTAGGGCTCTTCCTCCCAGAGTTTCATTATCTTTCCTCTTTCCTTCTCATTTTGCTTGAATCTCTGACCCAGAGCAGCTGTAAAGTATAGGAATTTATTGCATAAACAAAGAATGGCACGTTTCGATTTGGGCACGGGGAACGCTCGTTTGTTTGTTTGCATGCTGAGAAACCTGCCAACAGGACCAGAAGTCCTCTCCGGTGAATAATGTCATAAATTAGATTTCAGCACTGGCCAATTGCAGGCTGGGTAATTTTCTTTCTTTCTCTCTTGGTTGGGTTTTGGGGGCTTTTTTTTTTTGCTTTTCAAATATTTGAAGAAAAGCATGATAACCTCACAACTTCTGTTTAAATGGGCTTAAATACATAGCTGTGTCTCTTTTTGCAAAAGAAAAGGGGAAAGCGTGTTTATTGCCTCACAAACGGCATGGAGGCTCTGTTTACAATTGGTTATAGAAACAAAGGAAAGACAATTCCCCAAATCGTTCCGGTACTGAAAGCCAACTTCCTTGGTGTTTCCAAAATAGGGCCCTCTAGACGTGGGTGAGTTTCCATCATGCCTAAAAATTAAAGGGAGGGGGGAGGGTGGAATGGAGGGAAAAAACAGTTGAAAAAGCTTTAAAAGAAATTCTCCCTAAACAGTGGAATGATTTTAACCCTATTAACGAAGAAAAGCAGAAGCAAGAGAGACATCTTCACGAAGGGATGTAGAAACCAATATATGAGTATAGTGAAAACCTGAAGGGTATTTCCAGCTTGTTGTTCTAGCATATTTTTAGCTGAATGCACCATTTGAACCATTGACTGGCAGACTAAGCATGCTTCAGCTGCTTTTCGATGTCAGCTAAGGTGTGTACACAGCTGCTTTGCATTGCCAGAGCACAGCAATATAACCAGATCATATTAAGCACTATGGCTTCTAGCCTGATCACTGGCTCTCAAGAATTCAGTTCCACCAAGCTACAGCAGGAAATGAATGTACATGTATATGTATATGTGTAGGTGTAGGTATAGGTAGTTCTATAGCTACATCTGTATCTATAGATGCAAAGCAGTTACATACACACCTTAACTGTCATCAAAAAGCAGCTGAAGCATACTTGGCCATATCTATATGTCATATCTATGGCATATAGATATGTCAGATGTTGTATCTATAGATATACACGTCCAAACTACCTCTCTCTCTCTCATGCACACGCAGTATGTCTGCCTGGGAAACTTACCGTAGCAGGCAGTGGGACACAGTGTGCTGAGTGGGCTGCCTCCTGAATTAGAAGAAGCACAGCTGTGTTCACAGGGAGCTGTGAGCAAACTAATTAGCCTTGCAAGTGCCAGTGCCAGTTAGCCCACTCCTATGCTAATTAGCCTGCCTAAAATGCTGTATGAATACGGCATCCCTACTTGTGGTCCCAGAAGTTGCTTCATGGAGCAGTATTTTATGTTTGAGGGGGTGGCATGCTAAGTTTGCCTGATAAGCAGACACGTCCTTTTATGTGCATGAGAAGGCTGGAGAAAGGTTGAGAGCGAATCAAGCCACGTGTCACATCTATTTGCCAGAGCATCAGATGCATAGTGAGGTGAATGCGTAACGCGTGTAACAAGAGGTGGAACCAGGGGCAGTCTGCAGACCTGTGATGTCTGTTGATTTGGGCTGCAAGTCCCAGAAACCCCCAGGGGCTGTGGGGCCAGGGAAAAAGGAAGAAGAAAGTTGAGGCTGAAGTAAGGGGAAGAGAGAGCAGCCTGCATGTGGAGCCGGGTCAGCCCTACACAGGGGAGCGTGCAGTGGAGCTGGGGCTTTCACTGGCTCGGTCAGCCAGGACTGTGAACTGAAGGAGCTGGACTCAAACTTGGAGGCAGCTGCAGGCTGCTGTTGGAGCACTCAGGGGACTAAAAGTTTGTTTGGGGACAACTGCAGAGGTGTAGGGGAGAACCAAGGTGCTGAGTGGATGTTACTACAGTGTTGCTGATTTTTTTTGACTTTTTACCTGTTCCCTCCCTTTGGCCCATTGACTTGTGACCTACACTATATAAAAGGGAGAACTCCCCCTTGCTTCCTGTGCCAGTTTCTGGAGCTGCGGGCTTAGCACAGCATGTCCTGTTTTTCCACATCAGCAAATATGAATCACAGCAAGACTTCCACAAGTTCTGCTGCCATGGAGATACAATCCTTATAAGCAAGTCGTTGATGATACCAAGGAGGTTGCAGCCTTTACTTTATCTTCCGTAGAGGGCAGCCACCTCCACTACTTAGAGATCGGGGTTGTGTTTCATAGAGCTGATTTTCTGTATCAGGGAAGCACTGCTTTATTGGATTGGAAAGAAGGTTATAATTGTGGAGAAGGAAGGAAGTCTAAAATATATAGCCCCTTTGGCGAGGAGCATAGGAATGTGCAGTAATCACAGTAGATTGCAGACCCCTTTCCTCTTCCTGCCCCTTCTATTTCGACTGGGAAAAAATCACCCAAAGTGCAATTTTTCACAGCATCTTGAGTGAGACAGTAGCTGAAGGATAAGCATCTCAAGTGTGTTAGTCGTTTAGAGCATCTGGTCTTCCTTGTGTAGTTTTATCACCCACGTAATACATCATTGCCTCTATCAGACAGTTTAAGAAATGGCATTACTATCAAGGTGTGATTCAGTACAAAATGTGGTTTCCCCCATCCCCCCTTTTTATGAGGTAACTCCTGGTTTGTGAACTCATTTCCAGGTCCTGAAGATATAAATTAAAGATATGTACCAGTCCAGTTTTCTTTCCAGGTTTTTGGAAAGCGTCACACTTATGGGTGGTTCTAGTTGGTCACGTTCGTGAGCTTTTTTTATTGTGAACTGGTTGCAAAGCTTAATCTGACTCAGTGCAATGAATCCCATCATTTGAGTTGGCCGAACTTGCCCTGTCTCGCTCGAGTGGAGTTTGGGTCACATGCAGGTCGATGAGCCTACTACAGCCTTGGTTGTTACCTTTAATATTGCAAACCTGCACTCATAAGTGAGTGATGCAGCAAGTGACTGTGGAGGGCTATGACACTAGGGGTCTATTCCTCGCGGAGGGCTGATATATATGCAACGCACAACTTTGCCACGGATGCCCTGTAGGTATTTCAGCCATCCTGCCCATTCAACCCATTTGGTTTCTCAGCTGATATTTCCATCAAGCTACTTAGAATCCAACAATCAATGGTCATTTATACATGTGCCCTGGGTGTGTGTGTGTGTATGTGTGTGTGTTAGGGGGGAGCTTTAATTGAAGCGGCTCCTACATCTGCTCTAATTAAAGTGCCCAGAGAGTCACATGTATCAGCATCCCCACACTGGAAAATGGTGGCAGGGGCACTTTAACTAAAGCGCATCAAACTTTAGCAGCCTCACTTCACACATATAGGAGCCCACTGTGGGCATTTCTTTACTGTGGGAAGTGAACCAAATTGATTTGGTCAAAAGCTGAAATGCATGTACTTTGCCCTCTGTCCCAGCTAATGCTCTTAGGGATTGTGCTCTGCTATCTTTCTCTTTTTTATTAATCTCATCAGAGGTACAAATAATACAGTAATTACAAAAGGTGCCTTTGATGATATTAAGATTTTTGGGGGTAGCTTTACTGTTTACCTTTTTGGATTACTTCTTTAGAAATTAATCTTGCAGAATAAAGAATTTATTTTGAGCCCTTTGCATTCAAAGACTGGGGGAGGTGACACTAATTCTGACTGTATTTTTGTCCACTCATCCATCAACTGTCTGCAAACTGTAATTGCACTTCCTATAACATATTGTAGATCTGTTGAATCATCACTCAAGGGGAACAAGTTTTTATTTAGATTTAAAATGAATCATCTGATTGAGCCTCTTTTTGATTGTTGTATGACATTTTTGCCTAGAGTCTTTGAGTGTGTATTAGTAATTAGGGTACAAAAGGGATCTCTTATTTCTATGCAGGATGTGCAGTATCAGCACTTGTTTTCTCAAATAATCAGCCTGGATTTTTGTTTAGGGGCTGAATTAGCATTCTACACGAGTGGGAAGATATTGGGATTAGTGCATCTTGTAATATTTGCATTTTCAGGCCCTCCACATTTTATTTTGGCTGTCTTTCAAGAGATCTTCAAAAAATTATTTGTATTAATGGTAGCAGTTAGGAAGCCCAGTTAAGGTTCAAAGTCCCACTGAGCTAGGCATTTTACATTAACAATAACAAGCTTTCGTCTAAGGCTCCCCATCTACCAGCTGCTGAGGAGTTGGGCTCCAATGTAAAGCATTCCAAATGGAGCAAAGGGCCTCAACCAAGTCCAAATCAAGTCCATGGCTTTGCTCTCACTGACTTCAGTGACAACTGGAAGAGGCAAAACAAAAGAAGAACTGTTGGAAACCTTCAGTAACTAGCTTAAGGATTTAGACTTGCAAAACATCTCCCTGACTATGCAAACATCTCCATCTCCGTGATACACTGATGACAATACCCAGTATAGCCTTCAGAATAAATGTGGACATAATGTAAATAAGGATGGATTATTTTTTTAAATTTCTTAAAATGCCTATTTGCCAGTGTGCAGTTATAGGAGTAGTATGATTTAGTTTAGTTTAGCCCAATGAATGCATTTCCACTTAAATCTCAAGACGTCATCAAGTTATGAACACCCGTGTTTTTAAAGTAAAGGGTAGGGGGCAGGACATTCCAGACCGTTTCTGAGGAATTGCCTTGCTAGATGGAGTCCACATTTCCCATGGAACAATGGGGCAGGGACTGAGGTGATGCAATTCTGTGTCACTCTACTGAAATCAGTAGAAATACGCTATCGTACATCCGCTTGAAAACCTGGCCTTTACTAGGTTTCAGAATCCTCTGCACAGTAAGGCTGCGTGAAACGAAACCATTCCATTTCACCTCGAGTTTCGAAGTTTCGACGGAACAGCATTTCATATAGAATTTCATTTCCATTCGAAACAGCTCTTCTGTTTTGCTTCGGCAAAACAGTGAGACTGTTTTGACTGTGTTTCGACGTTTCGCTAGATTGGCGCAAGATTGGATATTCTAACAGGAGTGTAGGGATTCTGTTTTCTTCAGCACAGGCAAGTCCTCAGTTGTTCAGGCATTTAAGAAAGATGTAGGCAAGCCAGAAAGAGTCCAAAGAAGAGCCACAAGCATAAGAGTCTTCAAAAATAAGACCTGTGAGGAAAGGTTGAAGGATTTAGGTTTGTTTAGTCTAGGAAAGAGGAGGCACATACAGACTTCTAGTGTGTTAAAGTTTGCTATGCAAAGGAGGATGATCCCTTGCATACCCATATTTCTATGAGGTTGCCTTTGTCTACACACATTTGGACTACTTCCTACTATCCTATATAGGCACCACAATATTTTTTATGCTTGATGCTTATCACTAGTGTTGCATAGATGCTGGACAGAAGGGGCACTTGTTCACTTGGTAGGGGTTTAGTCCTCACTAAACTGAATGGGTTTATTCTGTGCCCCCAAAATTGACCCGGTGTGTTTGAATTTGTTTTGCCACTGTGTACAAGTGACAGGACTTAAATCAAATAACTCTCAGTGCGCTATTCACAATAATTTACTGCAGGGGCATCACATAACTATCCACCCCGCTGATCTCTTTGGTACTGAATTGAGCAGGAGGTGCTGCTAAACCACTAATCCCTGCCACAGACAGGTTGGTGATGTCTAGTCACAGGTCGCTGACATATACAGCTGACCAAAACTGGTAGGATTTCATTAATTTAATGAATTTAATTAAGTGTCATTTCAGTAATTTCATTATTTTTTTACATGTATTGTAAAACTGCTGCTGCATAGGGTAAGGACCAGCCCCCTTCTTCCTCCCCTCCCCAGTTCAGGGGCTGCCCAGCCCATCAGCCAGTGTTCCCTCCCACCCCCAGGCATGGGGGATGATGGGAAGGCTCTGCCAAAAGCTGAATTGGGCCCCTCACTGCTTCTGCCTGGGAGCCCCAGGGGTCCTACTTGTGCCCCTCACTCCCACGCCATGCTAGTGCCCCTCAGCCCCTCATCCCTGCTGCTGCCCCTCACTCCTAACCCGCATAGTTCCCTACCCGCCAAGCCTTGCTAGTGACCTTAGTCCTGAAACACTTTCCCCCCTGCCCCCAAAGCTGCAGCTGCCTTCAGGGAGCCCCATGCCCACCTCTAGCTCTTGGCCCTGGCCCAGCTGGAGAGAAGGAAGCCCAGATGGCTGTGGCCACCTGAACCATGCTGCTCCTGGCTCCCCAAGCAGGGCCCTGATTGCAGGGGCACTGTCACCCCATAGTTTGCCCCTGTTTCATGCCAGGAATTAATAACTGCTTGGCCACCTTATGTGGCCACCCAGGAGCAGTTTCATTTGCTGTTAACAGCAAGTGGCACCCACCTAGACCCAGGATTGCAGCTTCTAGCCTGCAGGCATCATAACTTTTTTTTTTTCATAGCCAGACCCATTGGTCCTCCTGGCTTGGCAGCAGACAGCTCTGGGAAGATGCCACTGCCTGCACAGACCCCCGCAGCCACCCCACATGGCCATTAACACAATACAAGTTAAAATGTAGCTCATGGCAACATACTGCTGTAAAAGGTGCTCATGCAGTGTGCTGACTTCGGTATGGCTACCACCCAGCTAAACAAGAGCAGCGTTTCACCTATCGCATTTTGTGCTCATGCTGCCTACTGCTGATTTTGTCACCTGGCTTCACTTCCACCACCATTCTGCAGAAATTAGGCCTCTTTTCACGTTCTCCTTACGAACTCGCACAAGAGCAGCAGCATGGGAGTTCTGACCAATCACCTCATATCTATTCAGGACAATTTGCTGTAAAAAAACGTGATGATCATGTTTTTGAATGCCTGTGACATTTTCATTAAGGATGATGGGAACTTGTTTGCCTGTCATAAACGGCAATTTTATTTGGAATGCTTATTTTAGAAAACAACACTTTCAGCTTAAAGCAGCAAGGAATTGGTATATAATTTTTTTCAGAGTATTTCTAATGGTTAATGATGCAGACTAAAATTACCCCAGTGCACTGCTCATCACTTCCATGATGGATAATATTAAGTGGGAAAGAAAATATTCTGACTCGTTACAATATAAGCAAAATGTAAATCGTACAATAAATGGAAGAAAATAAATGCATCAGAATTAACAAAGTCTGACTTGGATATACATAATGGGGGAGGAAATATGTTAAAAAATAAATGTCATCTGTTCTGTATTATTACCTCTTAGAGTTGGGTCTGTATTATTTCAAAGATGTTTCCTCTCAAATAGCATGGCCTGGGTTGCTTTGATGAGACAACGAATGGTATAGTAAACAGAGTGCAAAACCTCTAAGAGGCATATTTATTTTGATGCCTATTTAAATGCGTTGCCTAATGCTAGGACAAGAGAGGAACCAATGTTTTAAAGGGGGAGAAAGAAAAGAAGCTCTCTACAGGCAAGCTTTGCAACTCATCTTTTATTATGTTTTTCATCATCCACAGCAAGGATTTTTTCTTTAATGTGCACTACAGTTAATTACTATATTCAAGTTATTCCTATACACACAGATTCCAACTAACTAATTAGATATTGTAATTAAGTAGATAGCTATTGAAGTTAACCAAATGTCTATTCAACTGTCTTATTCCCTAGAAAACCTTGTTAATATTCCTTTGCAATGGCAGAAAAAAAGACAAGATGCTATCCTACATTTGTTTCCCAATGAAGAGTCAAAGTAAAGAAATATTATGTCTACTTAACATGCTTTTGGACAGGTGCCCTGCAGGATTTCCCACCTCATGGCTGAAATCTCTCAAATGAGGGAGGTTGGTCCAAAAAAATCACATATTTGGGAAGATTCCTGATTCTGATTTACTCATGTAAACTAGAGTGACCGGATCAGAATAGTCAGTATTACTCCAGATTGTCATCAGCATAATTGCTACCGAGAGGAGCAGTATCCACGCAAAGAGGTTGCAGAATTCCTAAGCGTGGGAGGGAGGCTGTTCCCACAAGTTGTATTAGATCAGAAATACGAGCCTCAACTTTCACATCAAACAGATTTGTGCTCTGTTCATGCTTTTCAGACAAAGTGGACTGGCTATATTGTAACCTTTATTTCCCAAGTCTGCTTTAACGTCCAGCAACTGGCAAACTGCTGGAGCTGGGAATTGCTGGAGTATAGTGGTATTCTGATCAAGCTAGTTCCTATGAACACATTTACACTAATATTAGGTTTTGCTAGCCAGGGAAAGCCAAACAGGGCTCTTGCACTAGGACTGTGAGCAGTAAGGATATTAAACTGCCTCCTAAGTGAGCTTGGACATGACACAGAAAAAAGCCTCTCACACTCCCTGCACAATGCCTGTGCCTGCAAATTAGTAGAGTAGATGACTTGGAGCTGGTCTGAGCATCTGGCTAATTTTCAGGCCTCTGTGTGCATGGGACAGGTAAGAGTGGGCAGGGCTATGTGCTCATGTTGGCTCAGGATACAGTTTAGACATGCCTTTAGCAGAACTGGCATAGCACAGGGCCAGAGGAGAGAAAAGGATTTGGTTCAAGAATCTTAATACCAGGGAGAAATGCATGGACTGCTTCTTAAAGAAAATGAGAGCCAAAGCTGGTACAGTAAACTCTTTAGCAGGGGAATTTCAGCATTTAATTCTTGCAGCTAAAATCATAGGAAATCACAAAGTGAATTAGGAATAGACCCGGAATTTCAATTACATTAAAATGATCAAATCTGATATTGTAAGAAGTAAGGTTTTTCATTTTAAATCTCTTTTAATTTGAATTAAAAGAACATGTCCCAGATGAGCCCTATGGACTGTCATAATCCATTTTCTTGAATAGTGAAATAAATGGAAGTGGAATAGTGCAAGCAAGTGGAATATTGCACATTTTAATAAGCATTTGCAATATTTTTTTTACTTGCCTTGCTTAAAACTAGAAACTATATGCATCCCCATATAAGCATCATCCTGCCTGATTTCAGAGGAACTATTGAGTATGCAGGGATCATGGGTGAGATCATATCTAGATCATTTATTTGCCACCATTTTAATATTGTCCACTTTTATAACATAACATGATCAAATCAAGATTGTGCACAATTCAGGCTTTATCCTTTCTCCACATCTATTGTTCCCTCTGAGGTTTTGGACTTTACACTTTATTCAGAAGCAAACTCATATTATAACAATCCTGTATTGGGAACCTCCTGGAAGAAATTCTATGGTCCTTATCTTGCCATTTGATCTCTGAATGCGATTCCCTACCTCTTGATATTTTATACCATTTTCTGTACATTGTTGAGTGAATCATGCACTTTGATGTTGCTTATTCATTGAATTTTCTCTTTCCTCTGGTCATAAGTTGACCTTTATTTTCAGAAAGGGAAGAAATTCTTCCTCACCACATGTGTTAATGGATAAAACCCAGAGACATGGGAAAAACCAAGCACCATCTACTATGCATTGCAACGTGGGAACTGCAAGCACACCTTCACACACCCTTATTGACTAGCCCGAACTTCCCTTTCTGTCATCCTAACACCTCCATAAATTTGTCCCAATTTGTTAATCTTGTCTCAGAATCAAGTCAGTTGTGGAGCTCTGCATCATTCTTCTGCTTCTCAAATTCCTCTCCAATTTCCAGTTGCTCTGAACTACAGAGTCCTTTTTATGATCTCCAAGGAATACATATCCACGTAGCTACTCCATCCAATGAAGGGTATTGCAGAATCTCCTCTGGTGGTATGCCTCTCTTCTCCATTTTCCCTCCATTAAAGCTAGGTCTGTGGCTCAGAGCTTGTTTTAGGGAAGTAATACCAATATGAGTGGGCATGTCTACACGTGCTACTGTGCAGTAGCTCATTGCTATGAGCAGTACCGTCACTGTCATGGTTCGTGCCCACCGATGCTATATAGCATCTCATGTAGATGGGCCCGGTGAGTAAGGAATGCTAACGTTAGGCAGGTAACAAAGTTGTTGTCACATGAAAAAATTCCCATTGGGCTCTGTTCCAAATGAGAACTAAAAATGAGAACTGTCAAGTTTAGCAGTGAGAAAGGCCAAAATGTTTTTGAATTGGAAATGTGGAAAAGACAAATATTGATGCTTTTGATCATAAGTTGAAACTTGTACCTTCATCTCCATGGAGGAAAGAAGATTGATTTAGTAATCTAACTGTGCTCCCCTTATTATTTTTCATTTATTTCTGTTCAAAGACAGATATCCACTTAGAATTGAGACACATGATTTTGCATTATCTCTTGGAGTTCACAGAATAACTAGTGTCAGCCTCAATAGTGCAGCTTAAAGATAATAGATAAAATATACATTGTGAGCGTACTTGTCATTTTATTGAAATAAATATTATTGTAAGAAGAGGTTTCAAAATAGACAGTGTTTTAAATGTGAGGTGTCGATCCTTTCTTTTTCACCAACTGGGACATTTTTGACACCAATACCAGCACCGATACATACTTGGAGACGAGCAAAATTGGCATTTATCTTATAACTGTCATGCCTTGCTTATTGGCAAGACATACATTATATACTCTGCTTCCATCAGTTAGTGGAAATGCAGGTTCCAGTTTTCTTTTCTCTAGGGACCACAGTTGTTTTCCTCATTAAAGAAAAAAACCAAAATCCTCCTGTACCAGTACAATGGGGATCCAATGCTTACAGAAAATTCACTGTTAGTATTTTTGAGCATTGAGTAGCAGTCAAGGACATAAAAATCTGTTTAGTTTTGTACCACGTCATGAAATATTATGGACTGTTGAATAGTTTCTTCTTCTTGGGAACAGAGTGGTATTTTCTTTCGATTACCATACTTCCATCCTGTATCCCTTCTTAGCCAAGAGTGTGTGGCACTAAAATCTGGATTCAAGAAATGGAAGGCCTGGGATTCATTTTTTAATCTACCAATATCTTTTAATGTATTGAGTTTTTTTATTTAAAGACTTTTGCAGAACAATGGAGAACGCTTATTCCGTATCATTTTCTATGTAGCATCACATGGGGTTGCATAAAAAAGTAGAATTGTTGTAATAAGTAGAAACTATAAAAGTAGTAGTAGAAACTACTAAAAGTAGAAACTGCCATAAGGTCAACACCTTGATTTTTGTTTTCCTAATGAGACAACCCAATTAAAAGTTGAATGTTTTGTAACTTTCATTGTTCTTATTTAAATGAAAAATTACAAGAAAGTTATTCAAACCTTTTATAAACTCATTAGCTTGATCCAGGATGGCTTTTCCTCCCATGCTTTAGCCTGAAAGTCAGATACGTGTTCTTTCATATGCTTTCTGTATGTTTAAACGGGCAGTGGTTTCTTGACCTTTCATTATAATTGAGAAAAGGATGTCTTATTTCTAGAAGCTAAACTTAGAAATTCTTGTAAATGATGTTTTAAACATACAATAGCGTATCCAGTAAGTCAAGATGAATCGATAAATGCTGATTTGGACCTCTGAGGCAATTTTAGATCTTTTAGCAAAAGACTTTTCTCAGAGCAGATTTCAGATTGCTTCTCTCATTGCAACCATCATAAATAAACCAGTGTAATTTGGCACCATTATAATTTAAGCAGTTTCCACATCTTGCTGCTTAGAGCAGTATCTTCTAGCCATAGTATAAATAAACACACATCTATCTATTTTTGGGCATAACTCGTGCAATCTAGCTCCTCTTGGGGGTCTGTAAATGCAGAGAACTCCAGTAGATTTATCCCTATGCTGATACTGTTGAAACAGAAATCAGATTCTGGCCCAAGGTATTCATAGGCTGGGATTTATTTTACTGAAGTCTGCAGACTTGAGCATGAAATCAAAATTGAGCAAACTTTTCGTCTGATTGCTGACTCCTTGACCTAAAGTTAAAGCATGATCTCACTGAAACATTTTGTTTGGGCAGAATCAAAACATGAATATCATATTGAAATCTGTAAGCATAAAGCTAAATGTACTCCTAGTTGGTGCTTGATTTGAAAGCAGAGCCAAATTTCCATTTAATGACACTAGTTTATATGTTTTAATTGTATCTGATTGTTTAAGATGGAAGTAGAAGAGCCCTTACGTCAGTTGTGATTGACCCTAAATGTTTTTGGCGCTATCAGCATGGACGTTGTCAACAGGCTCTTATACCTAGAGGATCTCATCCTTCCTTCACACTTGATTAATTCCATGGAGTTACTCAGGTCTCACAACCAGGGAAGGGGGAATACAATCAGGCTTGATGTGAGCAAATAAGAACAAGATGATTGTGGAGCTGAAATGATCTATCTGCAATCATTAACCTTTACAGGTAGCATTCACTACTCTGTAGTGGACCACAGTAAGGTATGTGAATAACTCAAGTGCCATTGACACTTTCTCTACTAATGGGTTCAAAGGGGTTGTGAAATGGTACATGGTTCTTGATCTGGACAGGTAGCTATAATACACCCTGCATTAATATGTGCATTTTTTACATAGCTAGGCATTTAATCCAATACCTAATGTTGGAAATACGGAAGTTGAGTGAACTGAAGCATGCAATGATCTCTTTCGTTTCTTTTCTAACCCCCACGTTGATCCATAAACAGAACAAATATACAGACAAATGAGTTTTGGATACAAGGAGGGAGTATTCTCCTGGGTAGTCACATTTAGGGCCATGCCCTATTGCTCAAATATAGAGGCATTACTGTCTATACAGAATTTTGTTAGTGTCTGGAGGATGTAGCAGGTGGGGGAAATTGAACTTAATAGTAGCAAAATGAAGTCCTTTGCCCACGCTCCCATTTTGGCTCTTAAATATGCACTGATTTAAATCCGACTCCTTTGTTGGTATGTCTCTGTACAATGCATATCCTTCATAGACAAAAAATTGCGGAACAATTTTAATGTTAATTATGTGATAGTGTTGTGCTACTCATTTCAATAACGCGAAGTTGGTGAATACCTGAGTCATGCGCCGCATGACAGGAGAACAAAATCCAAGCTGTTTAAGATCTCAAAATAGCAGCTCTGCCTGAACTTAAGGGCCAAACGCAGGTTGCTTCTGCCAGCCTCCCCCCACCGCCCCCTCTTCTGCCAGCCTCCCCTGCCCCGGGTAACATTTACTAATAAAAAAAGCTGGATGTTTAGATCTGCAACTGTATCAAAAGCTGCGTTGGGCTACAGATAGAGTTTTGCTGAAGCTAAAATCAGGGATCAGTTCAGGAATGATTTAGAGGTTGAATCTGAAAACTCAAATGAAAAGCCCTTATGTTTTTATGGCCTTTTATTTTTCTTCAAAAGCCTTCCAATATCTATTCATATTTGTTACTGGAAGAACGATGAACTCTAAAGAACATATGTTTGGCTCATTTCTGTAGAGTTATCAGCTTCCTGAGCCAGACAGTCATTTTACGTGCTTCACCAGTTATTACTTCTGACTATTGCCCACGTCTTGCAGTGGAACACGGGTGGGCTATTCATTTACTCAGAAACAGATGGAAAAAGTCCTTTTCTGATATTGATTAATTTTGACACCGCAAACTTAGGAACTGGCTTGGAGCTGGAGAGTTAAACCGCAGAATTCACCTGGTCTCTCTCTCTTTCTCTCTCTTTTTTTTATCTCAGGGTTCAATTTTTTTAATCAACCCCCTACCTCCCTCCCCTCCCTCCCCCCCCCCCCCAAAAAAAAATATCAGTACAGTGGTAATGACAAATCTGATGTACTGAACTCTTAGGGCCACCCGATGGGTGAATACAAATAGGTGTTTATAAAGTTAGTTGCTTTGTTTTAGGCTACATGAGAGTTTCCAGTGCTGGGTATATATTTTCTTTACCAACCGAGACACTTAAAGCTGAATCACAACAGTATTAAGCATCTAATCCCTATGTTGCATGTTAAATCCTACTGATTCACAGTGGGAGATGGATGCCTACTTATATGGTGGCCATCATAGAGGACAGTCCAGTTGTCCTCTGTCCTCTATTAATACAAAACCAGATGCCTTTATGTCCTCTGTTTTTCTCTTGAAGAGAAAAGGGGAAGACATAAAGGTGTTGGGTTTCATATCAGTAGAGGACAGAGTAGCAGAAAACTGGCATGTCCTCTATGATGGCCACCCTACCTCCATGCCTGTGAAGGATGGAGGCCATTCTTTCCATAATCCACCCAGAGAACTTTCAGCAAATACTATATTTGCAATTCCAAATCTTACAAAGTGTCCTGCCATAAATGCAATATGAATTTGCTAAAACACATAAGTGTATGCTATGTGGCATATGGAGGACAGTAAGACAGAAAGAGTGTTCTGGTTTTATTAAATTCTCAATCCTAGCTTTCTGCTCTTAGACAAACACAGATTTCCTTTCGTGGACAATAATGAAAAATGGTTTGAAAAGAGAACTCATTTGTTTTTAGTGCTTTGGAGAAACGTACCAGAACAATTCTTCTTTATGTGAAGCAGTCCCATAAAAAGCTGCCAAGGTCACATCGGTCAGACCTCAAATATTTTGAATCAGTACAGGTCACATAATGCAATGGGAAGCAATCTGAGGCCTCTAGTGTTTTGTATGGGTTGTGTTCATTTACAAGAAGGGATGAACATTTCTTTTATTTCTTTTCCTAAAATTGCCATTTTGCTTTGTACACAACCTTTGAGTGGCCGTTAGAAAAGGGTCTCCTTTGAGAAATAGCCGACCGATGTTGGTGAGCAATGTCAATTTGATGTGAATTGTGCAAAGCAGCTGGGCTGCACGAGTTTTCCCTGCACAATATCCTTGCATGAAATATGACTTGTGTCAATTAGCACTTCTCTGGGAAGTCAGATGTCAATAATCTTAACTGTGCTAAGAATTTTATGAGAGGGTAGGGAAACCCCGTGGCTGCAAATGCATCATAGCCCTTGAAAAGTTGTAATTGTCACTTTTCATTTTTGCAAACAGTGAATTTGCCAATAATGCCCTGCTGAAACATAGCCACTGATTACTGCCTTGAGTATGTTATTCAGATTTCTGAAACAATTAAGTAAAGGGGCTGGCTTATCTTATCAGTTTAAATAAAAGAGTAACTTTGAATGTATATAGAGAGTATGGAAAATAGATTAGAAAAAAAACAACTAGATTAATTGCCATGTGTTGCTTGTCTAACTAACCATTACGTAGCTTGTCAATTATAGCCTGTTAAAAAGCAGGCTTTCCGAGTAGTCATGCTTTATACGGGATTTTTTTAAACTTTAAAAAACTTCCCCGTAAAAAAATAATACAAAACCAGGCAAGTTACTATTTAAAGAATAAAGGGGAGAATAAGTACAAGCAAAATTAAATTATTCTCTTGATGACCTTATTTGCTTTGCAATGAAAATGAAAACTGAGGAGCTGAATTTCTAAATGAGCTGTAAAACACTGCACAGCTATTGGCCCACCCACGGGTTGGCTGTATTTTAGGAAAAACAGGTTGAAATAGTGCAGTTCAGTCCAAAAGAGAGCTGCTGCTTGCAACCTGGCCACTGATGTTCGCTTTGCGACCGACATATTTGCTGCTAATTGCCACCTAATCAATCACCTCTCTGCCAAATTGCCATCGATGTGCCAACTCTGTAGACCAGATGAAATTGCTTTGCAGATTGGATTTGGATCCCAGACTGCTGGTTGCTGACCCCTGGTCTAAATGCTACACATACAGGGTAAAGCAGTAATTATATGGCTCTAGAAGATACTGCGTGCTTCCTATTCTCCCTTCCAGGCACCCAGAAGCTCCACTCCTTAGGTAAGTGGAGCCATGGCTCTGCTGGCTACCTCCCCAGTGCAACCGAAGGCTCCACAGACACAGAGCTCCACACCAACCGCTCCACCTCATTCTGATTATCCGCTGGACAAATACTCATTTAGTCAATGGCACGGTTGAGTCACAGAAGGAAAAGGTCACACAAGCATGTAGTATGCACAAGCAACAAGGGTATGAACCAACAACTGTATCTCTCGTTAGAACCTTTCTTCTTCCTTCTTTTAATTCCCAGACACTAGAAGTATTCAGTTATACAGTTTAGCTCACTTACCAAGGGCCTGAGTTTGCACTTTTAATAAGCTGAGACACTTTGCTACGCTAGACCCATTGAGCACATCTATACATGCAGTTTACTCCAGAGTTGACTAATTAGCCCCAGCTCCACAGTAAAGTGTCACCATCCACACGTGCCCTCATGTGTAGGATAGAACTACCTGAGACAAGTAGTATCGTACAGTGGAGTACTTATATGCACTCAAATGCACATCTAGACTGTGGCCGGGGTGGCTGGGGCATGAAGGTGCCACAGTGCAAGGGTTGCCTGCTGCCTAGCCCCACATTGTAACTCCTCATGCTCCTTGACACTACCAGGAGCCCGGGCCTGATCCCCTGGACCTCCTGCTATAGGTCAGCTGCTCTCAGGTGCAGCATCTTCACATGCACTTTGCACCGCCCTGGTGTGTCCAGGAGCAGCTGACTTCAGCACAAACTTTGCTGGAGTTTATTCAAGCACATTAATAGCATGTGTAGATGTGCCCATTGGATTGTAATTTATGGCACAAATAGACCTAATGGGATTATTCAATTTGAGCATAAATGGCTTGCAGCCCAAACCCTGCAGTGGCTTGATCCTTATTTTAAAATATAAGAATAGGATCCCATGTTTTCCTACGTTGGGTCTGCAAAATATTACTTTTTGACAGTTGGGTATTGATAGCAAAGACAGTCTGTTCCCCAGCATTGTTAACCTCAGCACTTCTGTCCATGTGTGACCTCTAACTATCCCAATTTTCATGGTTTCAAGCTGTCAGGGACCCTAATAAGGCCAGCCTAGGCTAATTGCCCAGGTAACCACACCTGCCTGGGGGGTTTTCTGACTGACAACTCTACCCAGTTAATCAACTGGCTTCCTCCTGAATGGCTGCTGGGATTGGAGCTACCCATTTAGTCCCACCTTTGGTGGCAGCCTCTAGGACTGACTCAGGTCTGCTTCGGTGAGGCTCCTGGTTCTTGCACTCTCAGGTTTCCTGGTTTCTGACCCTGATTGACATTGTCCCTGGACTCTGTCTTTAGATTTCCCCTCGGATAAGTTTCCTGGCTCCAGACTTGGCTTGCTCAGTTCCTGGACCCCAGCTTGTGGTTTTCTCCTTTGGTTCTGGTAATTCGGGTGTTGCATCCTGAACTCGGACCCAACCTGTGTTCAGAATGTGTCTCTAGATTGCTATTTGGATCCAGTAATTTGGTCCTGATACCTGCCCCTGATGAGGCCTGTAGCAAGTAACCACTGGGCCAGGCCCCCTATGTCTAGCTGTAAGGGATGAGGACAAACTTTTGCTCCTGTATTCACTGGCATATCCCTCCTTTTCCACTCTATGACCATTTCATTGCAGTGAGGCAGGGCTGCAGGGAAACCCCTAGCATTTGTAAGAAACCTTAGATCTCAGGAAAACCTAATGAATTCAGGGCCATTTTTAGAAGAGCACGACGACTAAAATAGAACTGGATTTGGCTTAGGAAGTGAGAGTCACCTAATAAACCAAAATATTTAGAGTTGTTTTTAAAATGCTGTTTACACTTGTTTCCTTCTAACATGGCACTGCCATTTTTTGTCAGGCATAAAAAAGTGGCCTTCTTATAGCAACACAGTGGACTTGGAAAATGGTCTCTCAGAAATAATGCAAACGATGGCTTCTACAAACAGGGTATGTCTACATGTTCATTAATGTGCTTTAGCTACTGCGCATTAAATTTAGTACCTCTAATGTGAGGTAGTAAATAAATATGCATTTGACTGCCATACTGTGCAGTAGCAAAAGCACACACTTTTTTAGTGAAGGCTTACACTCAGTAGCCTAATTTTAGTATGCATTAGCATATTAGCACGTTTTTTGCTGTGATGCTCTAATGTGCAGTAAAATAGGCTACTGCACATTAAAGCACACATGTAGATGCACCAACAGTGTAGAAAACAAGTGAAAAGGTCCAAATTCTGTCTTATGACAAGAGCACAGTGCAGGAATGATGCTGAACTGTCTTTGACCCTGTGGTCATTAAGCTACCCTGAATCTGCAGTGAATTAGAGCAGCCTACGTGCCGCTCTACTTTATGGCCAGCTGGCTGTATGCTGTAAATTGAGGGAACTGTTGGACTAATATCTGCAGTCATATTCAGGCCCATTATGGTAGACTGTGGCATAAGATAGCTGTGACACAGGTAGGTAATCAACCACAAAATGTACTAGGAGCTCAATTGCCTTCTGCGTCGTAAACTGATTTGCTTGTAACTTATGTACAAAAATTCGATGGCACTATACAATTAAGTTTAGCAATGCACCACTCCCTCACCTGGACAGTAGCTCATGCATGAGTTGCAAAACTGAAGAACAGGCCAAAAAAAATACTTTAAATTTCAAGTAATCACAGCACAGATTTTTTTTTTTATTGATGACTCAGTAATAACTTGCATAAATACTTCCAGTTTATGAGACAATGAATAAAATAAACCATATGCCACTATTTCCTTTCATTAAGAATTTATAGGACTTCCCTTTAAAAACAATAAGTTAGTACATCTCTGCACAGTGAATAAAGGTCTAAGGACACTTTTCATAACCCTGGGTATCCTTTTTTGAATGACACAAGGAACCTGCAAGGCTCCCATTGTTAGGAGCCAAACAAGAATCAGCATCTAGATCAAGCTGTTCTGTCTCCCTTGTCCATCTTCACTGAAAATATCACGTGGGGCTACTTTGGCAGGTCTAATAGCCCAGACTCTGACACTCTGATGTATGCTTAATAGATGCCATTGATTAATGAGCAGGCTCATTGATTTTGACCATTGGTGAATCAATGGAACTGCTCACAAGAGTAAATGCTGTTCATCATGAGTCGCAGGGGGGCAGGGGAGGCATCAATATCTGGCTCTCCATGATTAATTGATCACATATAACAAAGGTAATAGAAATCTCCAGAAATATTAGCCCTTCATCATAATGCAGTTGACTGAAATACTTCTTTCCTTCTTAGCTTCAATTAATCCAATAACAGTATCATCACAGAACTAGCAAGACATGGGACACATGCTTTCCCACGCAGTTCATTATTTCCTATCCTGATTTCTGTTCCTTTGCATTCTCTTTTCTAGCTTTGTAAGTATTTATAGCCATCTGGTCACATTATAAGGTCCAAATCCTCAGTTAAATTGGCATAGTTCAAGCATGGGGTGACACAGGATTTACATCAGCTGAGCATCTGAGAATTGCCATGGGAAATTATGTGACAAGACGTGAACTGGTGCAACTTGCCTGGCATGGGTCAGAAGAGCAGAGTAGTAGCAAGAAAGCAACCGGCAAAGAACTGTGAAAGAAAGGGTTGTGACCCAGCTTTACAGCCTGTGATTTCTTGTTGGTTGACTGCCTTCAGTCTCCCTCTTTGTCTCCCCAGCATTTAAATTGCACCCATTGCAAGTGGACATATTTTCTAGCCCCAGTTGTGAAGCATCTGATTCGAGCCCATGTCCAGATGTAAAAGTGGGATCCCACATATGTGTTCAGACAAGAATAACGGTATCCAGCTTATTGTGGGTATCTAGTGTCATTTGTCCCTGAGGCCAGAGAGGAGTCAACTGCTTCACTGGCATTGCAAAGGTTGCTTGCAGCAAAAAACATTTATGCATCTTGTTACTCAAGAGCTGCTTATCCACCTCACGGGCAAATGGAATCAGTCAAAGAGTCTACTGACCCGTGCACTTCCACAGCGCATTTACAGTGATGGGTTTACAGCAGTGCTGTTCTGGGGAGAGCCACGTTCCTGTCTACAGTATGCGCTTGTATGTATATAAGGAACGCCAAATGGTCGTAAGGTCTCCTGAACTGGTTTATTTTGCTCAGTGAAATTATGTTGGTACCTTTTTTTTTGAGACAGTGACTGTAATCAGCTTCACCGTCTGTCTGGAAGTGTTTAATTACACGGGAAATTATAGAGACTCCTACCCAGTGTTCATATCAAGTAGAAACCTGACATAACCCAGAGGGCATTAGCAACCGGGTTCAGGGGTTGGAATCAGAAGCACCTTGGCCTGGACCCTAACATAATGTTGCAAGGATGTAATAATATTCAGGGTCTCACTCTGGAACAGTCAGCATCTTTTTTCCAGGCAGACGCCATATGAAAACGTATGTGCCCCGTGTGGAAAATGCAAAGCTCTATGTCTTTGCAAAAATCAACTGTTACGAGCTTTTTGTTGCTGTGTGAATAATACAGTGTAATGTGCTAAAACTATTCAGGCCTGTTTTACATGTGCAGTTTGTATAGGGATATGATTTTTTTTTTATTGATGTGCTTGTAACAATACAATCCCTTGATTCAATGCAGTTGTTTGGTATTAGTGTGCCTTATTCCAGCATGCCTCTTCCCCATATAGAAAGATGCTATACTGGGACACTTTTGCCAGTATAACTAACAGGTCTAATGCCTACACTGGGGAGGAGTAGAGTGGGGCATCGTATTGCCTTTACCATGCCAGCGCAGTTAGAGAGAGAGCCAACTTTTATGTGTATACAAGTCCTTAGGCATCAATAAAAGTCAGTATTATAAAGCGCTGTGTGCACTAGAAACTGCTTCCCATTAGGGACATGTGTCCGTTGTATGTGTTCTCCCTCTCCAATAGAGCTATCTGTCTATATTTTATATGGTGCGTGTCTGCAAGGCCTCCTCTGCTTCCATCACAGTCTTATTTCTCTGTCTCTTGTCACCCTCCCCTACAGCAAAATTTATTGTGAGCTCTCCATCTTCCCTTTGTTCCCAAGCCCTCTAGTTACAAAGATGCATCAATCTACTGTAAGCCACTTTTTGAGGGGGGAGGGGGGAAATCTTCCTGTCTCTTTCTTCTTTGCCATGGAAATTATTCTTGCCTTCTTAAGAGTCCCTTCTTTATCACTAAGGATTTATGCTCTTACACTCGTTGGCACCAAGGTTAGCTGTGGTTTGCTCTGCTTTTGTGTTGCCATAGCTGCATTTTTAGTTTCATTGCTCATCATCAGCTACGTTTTCTTCTTATTCTGACACTGCTTGCCAAAGGGAAGGTAATTCTGGGTGCGCACTGTGCACTGAAATGATATTGGCACCAGCTGTAGATAACTTCTAAGTGCATTAAAAAGAACTGCCTTTGTATTAAAACTATTGATTTAGGAAGTATGTAAACATGTTCTCCACCAGGGGCTCTGCAGAGGTGGAAACCCCTTGTGTAGAAGCCACATCCAGAAATTATAAGCCATGAAACAAAAAATGAGGCCCAAATCTGAGTATGGACCGAGGCAGTGCAGCAAATACAAGAGACGCATCTCTGAAACGTTGACACCTTGGGTCATGTAGAAAAATGCTATGCAGTCTGGTGAGATCACCAAAGATACTCCATAATATTAAGCTCTTGTGATATCATCCACACAGAGGTGTTAAGAGAGGACAGGGTGGTAGATGTGGGATTGCAAACTGTAGCGTCCCCAGTGAATGTTGGCCTGTGGTACTGGCTAGCACTCCTGGCCATGCGGTAAGCGGTGTGGGGGCCATCTGAATGGGAGGCATTGACTGCTGTAGGGCTCATAACAGAAAGCACCTTCCACATGCCTCCTGATAATCTCCCAGCGTCAACTCAAGGACTTACTAGATCAGTGGTTCTCAAGCTTTTTTTGTACCAGAACCCATTTATAAACATCGATGGCCTGTCCCAACCCAGTGGCTCTCACTCCTGCCCCATTGCCCCCCCCAGAGTGGGGCAGGGGAGCCCCAAGCAGCCCCTTGCAGGCTGGAACTCTTGCAAAGGGGAAAGCCACGGTTTCCCACGTTTTTTCTCTTTTAAAGGAGAATCCATTTTTCAAGTTGGTTGATCCGTATTTAAAGTTTGTTTGTGACCCTGTCAAATATTTTTGTGACCCACTTTTGAGTCGCGACCCCCGGGTGGAGAAACATTGTGCTAGATCATGACCAGGTCTCCTTTAACTGACATGGTATCATAGCACAGTGCCTCCATTAACACTCGCAGCCGGGAGGGTCTGATAAACATGGCCAAGCAGAGAACCAGACGATAGGGCATTTTCCCTTTTGGATGAAAACGAGGCTGGGGCTGTTTCGGGAATGTTCTGGAGGGTCTGACCATGGAGCTCCATTTCCAGAGTGATTTTTTTTTTTAACATCCAGGATCAGAATATTAAAAATTCATGCAAAGTATATTTCCAGAACAATAACTCTTCCATTGTCCTCGTGGTTCTCGAAGCCTTTATCAGACTAAAGCTGGCCTAGTTGCAGGTAAAGAAATTGTTTTGCCTTTTTCCTGACTAATAGGGCTTGTACTCAGGACAGAGATGAAACACTTTGGGAGAAACCAGGCAAATGTGGATTAAAGAAAGAATAAAAGAGTAGGCTCAAAGTCATGCCTGCTGCTGTCCTACATTATTATTCTTATTAAACATATATGTGTGTGTGTGTGTGCATGCGTGCATGCATGTGTGCGTGTGTGTGTGTGTGTTTTCAAAGCTCTAGGGATAATAAGAATAATATATATTCTTGTTAACATATATATATATAGTCAACACTCTAAGTACAGTAAGTATGTAAAGCTAGTGTTGACTGTATATATATATGTGTGTGTGTGTGTGTTATATATGTTAATAAGAATATATTCTTATTATTCCTAGAGCTTTATATAGATGTGTGTGTGTGTGTGTGTATGCACACATATCGATTTTAAAAAAAATACATAATCAAAGCTCTCACTTTACATACTTGCTTTATTTACTTATTTTTATAACTACTTAAATATGTATATAGTTATACACATGAGTAAGTAAATAAAGGAAGTATGTACCTAAGCCTCCAGCACTATCAGCAGTACTTCCAGGAACAATCACAGATCAGTGAGCAAATTCTGTAGTGTTACATTCAGATATATTGTAAGGCTTTCTGTAAACACTTGTTCCAGCTCTGTTGTTGGCTGGCTTATGACCTAAATGTTAATTTTTAGAGACAGCACTTGGATAGCCATTTTGAGCATTTCCTCAAGTTGCTCTTGAGCAAACCCTTTGAAGACCAATGCACAAAATGCTGTAATTGAAAAATACAGCAGCGGCAAGCGAGAGGCTTATTACAGGTGCTGTATATCTCCCTGAAGTCAAGAGAAAATTAAACTTCAAACTTCTGTGGTGCCACAAGACTTTTGTTTCTCTCCAGAAATGGAAATCAATCCACCAGAAAGGAAAGAAAAAGCTGAAAGTTGGTTTGCTTCCTTATTTATTTGTTTGCTTAAGCATTGAGCTTTTGTTAGTAAAGTTCAAACTGCATTACTGCTCACGTCCCTGTTTACAGCATGAGATGCTCTTTGGGAAAAAATGGTGGTAGAACAGGTCAAGAAGTAAGATCATAGCGATAGCTCTCCATGGCTATGATCCTTCTTGCTGTTAATACTACTGATGGGAATTTCAGAGGTGTCTCTGCACTACCTCTTGTTTCTTCATGTCTGTCCATGAATATTACTAAATATACATGTTGGTCACAGTAAGGCTTGATTTGCTGGTAAGGAACAAATAGGCTTTTTGGAAGTATGGAAAAGCAATGCATTTTTGGGGTGGAAAACAATCAGTCTCCTATTGCAGTTAGTTTTAACAGCTAGGCCTGCGTGAAGCAGCTGGTATTCACTTTGGATTTGGATTTGACCAATTCAAGGGACAGTGATTCAATTTGTTGATTCAAATCACTGTCCCAAATCGATTCACCCGAATCAGATTTGGAGATTTAGCCACTGCCGAATCGGCCAAAGTTCTGAATCAGCCCCATCTTTCTCCTGCTCTCAATGCCCGCCCTGCCTGTTCTCCCAGCTCCTGGCTCTTAAAAAAAAAGAAAAGAAAAAAAGAAATAAAAAAAAGTCCTCACGCACTGGATGCTGCCAGGTGGGGGGGCAATCTCCGCTGGCCCCCACTGCCCCGTGATGGGAGAAGGGATCTGCCATTAGCCCCCTGACCTCTGCTCACTCTCCCAGCACTGCCCCCCCCCC
>JAGPOW010001327.1:11073295-11096873 GCA_030014935.1 Caiman crocodilus | reverse complement strand
AAAGGTGTTAAAAGTGCTCTTGGCCTACCTGGCAAGGTTGGTGGCTGTAGATGTGTTGGTCTAAGGACATAGGCAGGCAAGGTTCTTTGGGTAGATGTGCTATCTTTTATTAGACCAGCTAAATAATTGGGGAAAAAAACTTTCCCCCAACTTTGTAGTTGGTCTAATAAAAGATATCACATCTACCCAAAGAACCTTGCCAGCCTTGACCTACCTTATCATGTTAACAATTTTTTTTTATGCTTCCAGGATGGGACATTTTTATTCACCACCTCAGTGATGAGGAATTAGCCGCTTCCCAGTTTTCTTCCTGTGCTCCATGAGTAGTCAAGTAAACAGTTGTTCCTTCTTCCTCCTGTGCCTTTTCAAGCAAACGCCATCTGTCCTGGTGCTTACCTTGCCAGATGCTCCGCTCTGTCTGGACTTCAGCACCTGGTCCATTAGTTAACTCAAGCAACCTGAGTTCCAGTAAAAGTCCCAGGCTCTCTGTGTCCTTCTGCTCCAAAAAAGCCTTCACCCAGTTACTTCAAGAAAATAATGATGCCCTTTTCTTCTCTTCCCTTTACTCTAAAGCAGTCACAAGACATAGTTTCTATCCTGACACCTTTCTCAGTGCTATTGTAATTTCAGCCTCAGTTCCTTGGGCATTGTTTTTAATTGTTTAATTGTGTTTAATTGTTTAAATAATTCCAAGACCCCAATAAAACCAAGACTCAGGTTACTGCTAGTTTATTCTCATTTTACTTAGTCAAATCAGCTCAGAAAAACCTTGCCCAGAATAGTAGAACACCTGACCCTGAGAGTCTGTGATCAGGGATCCTGGGTTTCTCTGTTTAAAAATTGCAAGTTCTCTGTTAAAAAGATCTGAGATTAAAATGAAACACCACTATATATACAGGTATCAATTGAACACAATGTTTTCTTGATATATTTACCACTTTAAAACAATTTGAAAGCCGACCAAGTGCCCCAGTTGCTATAATAAAATAAATGTTAAGTACCTACACATTTTGGTATTTGATTTTGGGTTTTTTATTAGGCAGTTGTGGGGAGCCAGCTCCCCCGCCACCTCCTGGACAAGCCACCCGAGGCTCTGTCCCGCTCACCGTTGGGGCCCTCTAATCGCTTATTCTGGACCTGGATCCAGGCCCCAAGCATAGCCCAGGCTGAGCAGGGGCAGCAGCCCCAGCTCCATCCCTATCCCTACCCCTATCCCTGCCTACCTCTCTCCCTCCCTATGAGGGCCTCAGATCCCCACTTCCCCTCACTGCCAGACTCACCTCTGCTCTCCAGGCTGCCTGGCAGCGATGTGCACGTTTGAGCGTGCATGTGCACGTGGCATCCCCTGCCCGAGCACCCTTCTCCCGCTCCCCGCAGCCCCTTGCAGGCTGGAACTCTGCCACCCTGCACACTGCAAAAAGAGAAAAATCCATGTGTTTCTCTGTTAAAGTAAAAAAAGAGACATTTTTCTCAAGTAACAGGGTAAATCCATGGGGTTTTTTTCATTTTCACATGGGGAATGGGAAACCCAGATCCCTGGTGCTCATCCTTAGGATGTATTAATTTCACTCATTGTTTCAGGCAAATATCTGCATGCACCAAATGTGTGCAATTCTCATTGCAATCAATAGTAGTTCTGCCTTTGCAAGAATTAAAACAGGCAGATAGAATCAGGACTACTTTTAAAGGAACCTTTCAATTGCCTGGGAGATAAAATTATTCCAATTTATCTAAGCCATTCATTTCATTTGTAGACTTTTTATTTTCAATACAACTGCCTGGTTTATGTTATTAGCAGTACATGCATGGAGATTACTGTGATTACCTTATGACCCACGTAGAGAGGAATACAGCAGCAGTTCTTCGGGTAGCACACGCATTTCTGCACTTTTCAACATAGTTGTGTATTGTGCGGTGGCTCGGCTCTGTAGTAAGACTTAAAAATGCCTGATCCTCACCACTGAATGGTTCTTTATGAGCCAAGTGTTTTGTATTTTAAAAGCTCGGAGTCAACATTAAGATTCTGGATTTTTCTTAAAAAGCCATGGATAGAATGAATGTGTTATTGAACATTGATTTTTTATCGCTGGGGATTGGGGAACAGTAAGTATAAATAAAATGGTCCGTGTGGAATTGATTAGCAACAAAATCCATTATCCTGAAAAAAAAATTCCCAACCTCGAATTATGTTTATACCTAGTTGTTCTTGGATAACTAGCACTTCTTGGTAACCCACAGTTTAGTATGAAAAGCTTCCCAGGACCTGCAGGGTGATTAACTATTGTCTGGAGTAAATTTCTTCCTTGTTACCTCTGGGTTACGCTTCCATGGACTCTCTGGCATAAGTCGAGCTTGCACTGAATGCCTCATGCTCACATCCATACTGTCCCTCTCCAGATGCTGTTTGTCACCCTTTCCACCCTCCACCATCACCCCCTTTTTTAAAAAGCAAACCCCGCCCCTGCTGTGTTTTCTAGTATACCTGGTGCAGGGTGTATACAACCAGGTCTCTTGAAGAAAGCAAAGAGGATCTAGGTTTAGCACTAGAGCTGGAAAACTGCAGAGACCAAAAAAGAGCTTCATCAGTATCTCAGAGAGACAGAGAGGGAAGCTGCTAAAAACTGTGCAAATAGATTAACCAGGGAAAAGAATAGAAAGGAGCTGTACTTTACTTTTCAAGTCAATGGAGGAGGGAGTTCACAATCAAAATTTTGCTAATGACCATAAGCTGTACAAGCCCTATAAAGGTACATTTGAATATGTTACGTTACTTAGAGTGTAAATCCTTGGGGATGTAGTTTCTATTCTGTGCTTGTACAGTGCCTGGCACAAAATGGTCCTGGTCCATGACTTTGGGGCTGCTGGATGCTACTGAGATGCAAGTAATAATTTAATAATCTAATTCACTTAGCAAAATTCTGCCTGGTAGGAGAGTGAAATGACCCGTTTTCTCCCTGAACATCCATACAGTAGCTTGCCATTTACTGGCTGACCTGTTGCCTTCCTTCTTGCAGTTTGTACCTTGCCTTTAGGGTGCAGGGCCCGCACATGACCCATGCATGGCCATGCCCTGGAGCCGGGGTTTCTGTGGGAGTGACACAGGGCATTGGCTGCCTGCTGGCATTCCACACATTTCCATCCTCAGAGGAAAATCCCGCAGTCGCAGCCCTCCATGAATGGCTGCTTGAAATTGTTGCATGATCTCATCGAGCAAATAGCAGGAAGCTTGTCCGAGCGTTAGTCTGAATTTCTCCTCGTTTGAATTCAGAAACTTCTGCCAGCCTACATAATTCCTCTATGTTTTTAGGGGCATAGCTTTGGTGTACACACAAACTGTGGACTGATTGAATTATCTGCATCCAGTTGTTTGGGGTTTTTTGCATCGAGTTAACTGCATTGGCTTAGAAGCCTATTAGTTGCATCTGTTCATCCCTGATTCACAACACAGACAGTGTTAAGTCATTTAAAGAATATCTTAAATAACCTTAACTTAAATTGATCGTCAAGTAAGTTAAACTAATTTAACACGTACTTCAAATGGTGCGACTGTCCACAAACTAAGATCTATTATTTATTTGTATTGCCCAGTCATAGACCACCAGCCGATTGCACTAGGCACTGGATAGGTACAGAACCAGAAAAACCAGTGGTCTTTCCCCCAGAAAACTGTATTATCCAAATAAAGGACAAGAGGCAGCAGGTGGTGATAGTCAGGAAAAGCAGAAAGAAAGAACGAGACAGTCCTTTTTATATTGGTTTTAAAAGTCCAGAACAATTTGTATACAGACAAGACCAGAGTCTACATCATAAAGAAATTATGCACACCAGGCAAAGGTCTGCATGAGTTAGAGACCTAAAGCAAGATGTGCAATGAAATTAAGGGGTACTGCCTAAATTGTAGTCACCTGGCTCCTGAAGTAGACTCCCCCGTACCAGACAGAGGGAGGATCAGAAAGAGATCCAGGGCACTCAGCAGATTGTGTAGAAAAGCAATAGGAAGCTGGCTGAAAGAGGGATGTATCTTGAATCCTGCTCCTTTTCAAGGTTTAGGCACATAACTGTAGGGAGGTATCTGCATCACATCAGTATTCAGAGCTTGGACCCCTGTTCTGGAGAGAGGTATCCAAGTCCAGAGACAAGGACACTTTATTTAACCAAAAAAAGTCTAAGTCACTCCTTCAAAAAATGAAAGGGTGGGTCACTCCTTTTTAAAAAGAAAAGATGCGGGGAGGGTGGAAGTGAGGTAGCCACCATCTTCTTGTACAATAGGCCAGTAACTAGAGTAGAGTTTTTGAGTTGAATCCAGATCTCTAATTCAATCATCTCAAGACCCATCAAGGAGTCACGGCAGAGACCATCCTTAAATCCAGGGACTGCAACAGCTGTTGATATTTTTAGTGTCCACCTTCTTTCCCCCCCCCAGGAGAAAGAATGCAAGAGCCACTTGGCCTAAGGCTGTTCTGGAGTTTGGGCGTGGGGGAGGGAGGGCTGGAAGGGGAGTCGTGGGGCTGTAGGTCCATTTTCTACTCCAGGGACTGGTTTTTAATTGAACACTAAGTGCCATGTGCAAATTCAGCACAGAATTGTTCATGTATTGCTCCTTTGGTCTTCCAGACTTAACTGAAAATGAGACCCACCGGCTACATTTAGTATTTACATAACCAAGTACTAAATGACTGCGCAGTAACCGGCATCGCTGCGCAGTAGCATCTCTGCACAGCGTCCGGGGGATGCTCACTGCGCAGTAGCTCATCACTACTATGCACTAGCAATGCATCACGGTTTGTGCCTCATGATAATGAGCAGTAGCAACAAGCTACTGTGCGGTAAGAGTCTTGTGTAGATGCAGCCACAGTATAGTTTTTGGCAAAATTATTCAACCTGTGTTTTCCATGAAGAAAGCCTCATTTAAGGCATCCGCAAAAAAGATTTTCAGAAGGCCATCTCAAAAGCTCTGCAGAGTCTGCAGGTTTCTTTCTTAAAACACTAAACTTTTAGAACTTGACCTTATTGTCTGAAAGTGAAAACACTTGTTAAATATATATATTTTTATATTATGATGCATCTCCTCCAGTGTGTTACCAGGAGTCTGCCCATATCTGGTTAGGAATATCCTGTACAAAATAGCATCTAGAAACCTGTAGAAAATTAGCTCACTTCTGCACGCCTAGCCCTTAAATGCAGGCTGAAAGCAAAGGCTAGGCTTGCAAATAAAATTAAAAGCCAACATGCAGCTAGAAATGGAATAACAGAAGTTTGATGACACAACAGCTAGAAGTTAAGTTAAATGCAGAAGGCTGCAATAATCTAATGTCATGGAAAGACTGAGCTTAAAAAAAATAATGCTAGGCAGAAAATGAAACGATGGGTCGCTTTGGAAATACATGTCCTAGAAAATAAGCTCCTGGAATCAGACGTTTGTTCATAGTATAAAGCAAGATTGTGTATTATGATGATACTTTTGATATTATATTATCAATAACCACTTCTTCCCAGTTCAAATTAGTGCCTCTCTGTGGGCCTTAGTTTCAGTGTTAATAAAACAAGTAAATGGTAATGACGGTTATAATTCAGTTGCCATTCCTGACTCCTTTGTGAGCTCCACTCATCATTATCATGGTTCCCCCAAGAGGCATGTGGGAGAAAGTAGATTTGTGGATTTCACTCAAACCATTATTGCAGAATACATTATTATTAATTATTTGTATTGAAGCCTAAGGGCCCTCATCATGGGCAAAATCCCATTAGGATAACGTAACACTTGGTAATTTTAGAACAACAGCCTGACCTGTGTTTTTATATGATTGGAAATGATTTGGTCATAGGTACAAGTGCGAAACCTAAGTTTCTGTTTTTGATATGATTAGTACCGTGAGTTTTATTTGCTCTTTTGCTATGTTTGGTGAAGATGCTTCTCTTTATATAACAAAAATTGCTATCTTATCACACTAAGGCAAGATTACACAAGAAGAGTGTATCAGCCTTGAGTCTCAGTTCAAGTCTTTGTATTGTCCTTTCTAAATTTATCACAGAAGTGAGACTTTACTAGCAATTGAATCCCACGCCATGTGTGAGTAAACTTTTCAACTTTTTCCAGCCAAAGGAAGTTGTAGCCAAATGTAAATATAACAGTTCTGCTGAAACGTGTTAACACGTAGCAAGGAAAGAAGTTTCTCTTGCAGTGGTTTGAATCCTTTGCTAAGGGTGATGAGCCCCACTCGATTTAGTTTGTCAACACTTAGTAGATGTTTATCTCAGTTGAAAAGACTGTTGAAATCATAAATCAGGTGCCCCACCAAGGTGGAATGAAGTTGGCAGTGTTTTCTGTTGGGGAAAAAAATGCAGATTTTGTTGGTGGTTTGTGCTGTTTGATTTTATACCAAACAGTCAACTTCTAGGTTTTTTTATGTCTTTGTTTTTAAGAACAACAAACCACTTTGAGCTAAAAATGATTCATAGTCCTTAGTGGGGAGGGGCTGGGACTGGGGGAGGGAGATATGCATAAAAATGAATTACAAGGCCACATAGATGTAATCAGCGGCAGAGTGGGGTTAGAGGCATTTTCTGAGGCCTTGTCTGCACACACAAAGTCACAGTGGTTTAAACAGAATAGTTGATTTGGCCAATCCCAAATCAATCTAAAATGATTATGTAAATCACTTAAAGTAGGTTCATGTAAGAGTGTGCACTGCTTTAGCTGTATAAATTTAGAAAATCATTGGTCCCAGATCAGCCTCATCAGCCATCTTTGCACCCACAGATAATGCATTCATGGAAGATGATTGCCAAAGAAAATTACTGGTAAACTGGTGTATTGTAGGGATGTGCAAAGCTTTGGGCGCTGATTCAATTCAGAAATTCAACCCGATTCAGTGGCCAAATCTCCAAAGCGGAATCAAATCAGGAGACCAATACAAAGGTCCAAATCAATTTGAAGCTCTCTGAATTGATTTGGAAAGGATTCAGAGATCTTTGGAGATTCAGTCAGTCCTCACTCGCTGCTGCAAGGAGCTGGACCTGGACTCTGTGCCAGGAAGTAGTGTGGGGGGGGGAGGGGGCTGGAAGAAAGGAGAGTGGACCATAGGGGGACCCCCAACAGGCCCCATCCCCTGCCTGCTCCCCCAGCCCTCCTGAGCACCTCCCAGCCCCCACTGCTCTCCCAGGCCTATCAATGGCTGCCCCACCTGGCCCCAGCTCCTGGTTCTTTAGAAAAAAATAAAAGCCCTGCACTCACTGGCTGCTGCAGTGGCTGTCGGGGCTTCTGGGGGCTCATGGCAGAGCACCCACATGCAGCACAGGGCAGTAGGGAGCAGCAGGGATCATGTCCCCAAGCTGGCAAGAGCAGCTGAGTGTGAGGCTTTCTGTTGTGTTTTTTAAAGAACTGGGAGGTGGGGCCAGGTAGGGCAGCCATGGGGAGGGGGGAGAGAGAGATCTGGCAGGGGATAGGGGCTTGTGGCAGAGCCCCCCATGCAGCATGCGGAGTGAGGGGCATTGGGGATTGCCCCCACCCCAGCCTGGCAGCAGCTGGTGAGTGCAGGACATTTTTTTCTTTTTCTTAAAGAGCCAGGAGCTGGAGCTGGGGCCGGGTGGGGCAGCCATTGACAGGGCTGGGAGAGAGGCAGGGGATGGGGCCTGTCCAATTTGAAGATTCAGCTGATTCAACAGTGGCCAAGTCTCCAAATCAGATTTGGCAATCACCAAATCGAATTGCTGTTCCCTGAATCGGCCAAATCTGAATCCAAAGCAAATACTAGCTGCTTTGCACCAGCCTACTGTATTGGTATAGTACTTGTTTATTTTTACGTACTGTGAAAAGGTAGGTTTTATCCCTTCCATAGGATTTGACAGCAAAAAATTAATGCCCCCTCCCTCCCTCCCCAAAAACCAACAGCCCCTCCCCCCCTTCTTTGGTACATAAGAAGTGTAGTACTGTGGAAAGTCCCTCTAACATAGATGGGGAAAATACAGCTCATCTGCCTGTCAGAGCTTCCATTCGAAACCGAGCTGTTTGCACATTGGGGCTAATATTCAGTTCTGCACATGAATATTTTGCTAGCTTGTCAGTCATTGCTCGCCCTTGCCGCTTCCCCCCTTCTGTGCAGCTGTTTCCAGCCTGGCTCCTGCTTCTTTCCGAGTAGTGAGGTCCCATGCTTAGTTAACTACATTGGTCAGTTCATGGCTCTCTTCTTCTGCTCATCTTCATTGACCTCAATACTTCATTTGGTACTACTCCTTACAGCCTGTGGCAGTCTGGCATAGCCTGTTACAGTCACTCCTGTTTCTTCAACTCCATGTGTGTGGGGTTTTTTTAATGACTACAGTAACAGATATTCCTCTTCCATTAAAATTCTCTGATAAGGTATTTCTGCAAGATTATAGTCTCTGGCACACATATACATTATGTCTTTCCTTCAGTCTCCTTTCTGTGTTTAGCCTCCGATATTACTTCTAAGCAGATATGCTGGACTCCTGTCACCATCATCTTCCTCAAGTTCTTGTTCTCCCAGGAATCCCTTCAACTTCATAAGTCAGAAAGGTTATTGCCTACCTGTGATTGTGTAACCCAGCTGTCAGCTCTAGATCACAGGTCTGGGATGATACGATATCAAATAAAATGATACTAAGCTGCCTGTTCACCTGATCCCATCTGCCAGGGATCCTGACCTGGTATCTGAACCCCAGGAAGAGGACTTGGCCCCATTATCACATCCTATAACTGAAACCTGTAACTAGAAAAGTAGTTACTACTTCTCTGAAGATCATTCCTTCTGGAAAGATACTACTGAGGGTACCATGAGTGGTAACTGCCATTGAGTGAAGATCAATGAAAACTAATGTATCCAAAATTTCTGTCTCATAATTTTGGATGCATTAATCCTCATTCACATTCCTCCCAAAACCCCCTTCTTTCATCTCCTTCCTCATGTATCACCCTTTTATATCTATTATATTTTTAAATAGTTTTGTTTGTTCTCATGCTTGCAGTATCACCTGTGTTAGACACTATTAGACTAATCCTGTAACCAAACTCCATATTCATTCATCTCTCTTCCTTCATCACAAATATGTTAATGCCATATGTTATGGTTCCTTCTCCAGACCTAATTCCTAGAGCTGTAAACCTGAACTTGTTCAAAAGGTAGAGGATCATCTTTCCAGCTACATCTGGAAATAGGACAAGTCAAACTAGTCTCCAGAAATCTTCTCTGGTCCCAATTCAATTTATAATACAGTAGTGAAGTGTAAATATTGGAGGGCAGATGTATAGAAATCACTGGCCCAGTTGCTCTTTCATTAACCATTCATTCATCATCAGCAATTAGAGCAGCTAAATGTGAGGCAGCAGTGTGTTCCCATTGCAAAAAAATAGTCAACGGGATACTCGGTTGTATTAATAGGAGTGTCACTTTTCAAATCAAGCAAAGTGATTCTTCCACTCTCTTCGTGAGGAAAGGCTGAAAGAACTATGGTCAAGGTTGCCAGAATCTGGAAAGGGCTTCCAAGGGAGGAGGTACTCTCCCCTACCGTAAGGGTCTTTAAGAGGAGATTGGACAAGCACCTGGTGAGGGTCATATGACCCCAGCGCTGTTTCCTGCCGCTGGCAGAGGGCTGGACTTGATGATCTATTGAGGTCCCTTTCAACCCTAACGACTATGAAACTAGTTATTTGGCTGGAGATGAGAAAACTTAGGGGATTTGATAAACAGTCTTCAAATACCTGAAGGGTGATTTTAGAGAAGATGGACATAGACTGTTTTTTGTGGCTGTAGAGATCAGGACTAGGAACAATGGCCTCAAACCGCAGCAGAGGAAATTTAGGTTGGCAATTAGGAAGACCTTCCCAACTATGGGGGTGGTCAAGCATTGGAATAGTTGTGGACACGTTGGAAGTTTGCAGAACTAGATTAGCCACGTGGCTGGAATGGTTTAATCAGGGATGATCCTGTCTTGAGCAGGGGGCTGGACTTAATGACCTTGTGAGGCTCCTTCCAGACCTACTTTCCTACGATCCTAGTAATTAAGCAATCTATATCATTGCACGGCAGTCAAAAACCAGACCTTTTCCTAACCTATTTTTGTAGCACTGTTTCGCTTATGCTACTCATTCTTTATGAGGGATCAGAGTTCAGTGATGTCCTTCTCTAGATAGTGCTGCCAATGACTACTGCAGTGGTGGCATCCACTAGTCATTTTTGCTGTAGACCAAATGTCCTCATGTAGACTCCCAGTGGGCACCCACACCTCTCAGGTAGTTCACGGAAATAGTTTATCTCACTCAAACAACATCAATCTATGTTTATTTTTGCATAGTTTCATTTTAGGAACCATTGCAGCTAGTATGAAAGAAAAACAGATAAATGGCACACTAGAAAATTACCTATGAGAGAGAGAACTATGCATTAACAAATACTGATTGTTAATTATCATTCCTTTTTTGCAAAACTATTGTATCATTTATTTTTCCAATGAACTTGCCACAAAGAGTGAGAGAATTGAATCACACAGGCTTTTTTTTTTAACTTTAGCAGGAGTTGAATGTTAACCAACTTTATTTGCCAGGTCTTAGTAAGAAAGCTGATCTGTGGTCACATCCCCCATTTGTGCCAGCCTTATTCTCTTTTAGTGCTTTAGTATCATTTTGTATAGATAAGCAATATAAACATGGTTTGCTGGTTGATAAAACAAAACTAATGTCCTCTTTCTAGCATATCAACCTTCACATTTGCAACTCGTGCTCTTCATAGGGAAGCAGGATGCTCTTGACCTTGTGGAAAGTTCTGCAGTTGCTGGCAAAAGGAAAGCTTTTCAAATGTGAAAAGCATCCATTGGGCAGTTCAGAATCCAAGGCAAAAAATGTGGTTTCACTTGTTCATCCACTATATTTACAAAGCTTTTATACAAAAGTCAATAGCACTTATTTGAAAGTAATTCCAGACCAGGGTGCATCTAATGGATAGCAGGGCCATTTAAATGTTGCCCCAGACTTAAAAACAAGTGATGCTTGATAATGGGTAGTCGCACTTTTCTGGCAAATAACCCAGTGCAAATAGGAAACAGAAATCTATTGAAAGTGGTCAGTATGTTTTAATGGATGGCTTAATTTGCTTAACAATGGCTTGAGATTGCACTTTTTGTATCTATCACTCTGTATTTTGCATACTAAAATGTTCCTGATATATCAATACAACCAAGCATAAACATCTGGGGTTACTAGCAGTTATTACTAGTTATACAGCATATTTCCTTTGCTTGATAAATGGCCCAGTCCTCCTTTTCGAATGGTGTACAGCTTACTTGGGTTATCCTCCTAAATCAATTTAAGGGAGATTATTTTATGTGGATGAGTTCCTTTGCTTACAAAGTTACCCGGTTTCTGTCTATGCGGGGTTCATTCCAGGCTTGGGGCATTTTTTACCCAAACACACTAAAAGCCAGCTTTTAAAAGACCATCTTTAAATTATTCACCTTCTGTATTAAGTTGATCTTAATTCTCATTGGGCCTGATGGTGCAACCATAAGGCATGCTGGGTAGCATCTCTGGAAATACTTGTGTCATTCAAGGGGCAACTTCTGATCTGTGCCACTGTTGAAAGTGAGAAGAGGAAGCGTATGGGAAGGAGCAGAGTTGTTGGGGGGTAAGTGTGACACAGGGTGAGAAAGTGTGACTTCCAGTGAGAAAACAGGTTTTGGGTGCTAGAACGGTAACTGTGTTCCTAATTATGCCCATCGGATAAACCAAATGAGCTGTAAAGGGCAGGCAACCCCATATTATTACTCAGTACTTCCTGTACATTCTTAGTTGGTTTTGTAACCTGCAAAGAGAAGACTAAAATGAATACTAAGAACCATGACTGGGATATAATTTCTTTACACTGCAGACACTTGGGAGTAACAGTTTTCCAAGGAAGCATTTGCAAAAATAAATAGGCGGCAGATTAGCATTGGGAGGACAATTATTCACAAAATGCTGCAAATGCTGAATTCCGTTGTAAATAAAATCTGGCTTTTGAATGTGCTGTTTTGATTTCCTAGGCTCTGAAGCATGGTAAGGGAAATATTTTATGCCCAGGTTTCTCTCCATCTGTCTAATGATGGGAATCTCACCACGCTTCTAGAAGTTCTTCTTGTGAAAAACCCCCTCTCATTGGAAAGGGTTATGAAAACCATAAAAGAAAGATCCTTGGGAAACCTCTGTGGGCACATATACATTTGCTTATTTACTGCACAGTAACTGAAATTACTGCACAGTATGGGCTCATGTCTACACGTGCATGTCCATTCTGAACAGTAGCTATGGTGACTTAGGCCAGCTTGAGCATAAATTTAATTCCTGCATCACCTAGGTATCAAATGTACATCGGATTAGTTACTGTGCAGTAATGCACATGTAGACCTCTTACTGCACAGTAACTTTTTGATGGGTAGAAAAAGTAAAAATTAGTCCCAAGTCAGTCCACACACAGTGTTAATGCGCTTTAATGCCTGTGTGTGTAGACGCCGGCTTATTCCCACTTACGCAGTAAATTCAAGATGGCATAAATTCATGTGTAGGCATGACCTGGTTTCTTTGTATGCTTCAGTTGGATGAAAAGAATGGAAAAAGCCACATAGTAGAGCTGAATGCTTGAAACATGGAGAGATGATAGACTTTGGTTCCCAAAGCAATAGGTTTCAAAATTATCTCTATCGCTATTCTCCCTCTCAGTCCTGCCCTGCTTGAATTTCTTCAGCGGTATGGCTCTTGTTGCCAGTAGCTGCCTTCCCCTGTAGTTGTAGCAGAGACCCTGGAGATGACTTCATTAAGATGTCCTCTCTGTTAGTCCTACAGGATGAAGTTGGTTAACCGTGCTAGTCTGAAGTGAGGCAGAAGGTAGAGCAGGGTGAATGCAGCTGATCTCTGGTTCTGTCCCTTTCCACCCATACCCTATATTGCCACAGAGTCTCTATCACCCAAAGATCAAATGCAACATTTGATTATAGAGAGATCACAGAAAGACCTAGACAAATTGGAGGACCTAGACAAATAGCAGCCTTCATTTACCTGAAGGGTGGTTCAAAAGAGGTTGGAGCTGGACTGTTCTCAGTGGTGCCAGATGACAGAACAAGGAGCAACGGGCTCAAGTTGCAGCAGGAGAAGTTTTCATTAGATATTAGGAAGAATTTTCTCACTATGAGAGTAGTGCAACCCTGGAGCAGGTTACCCAGAGAGATTGTGAATCTTCATCCTTGGAGGTTTTGAAGAGCCGGCTAGACAAAGCGCTAGCTGGGATGATCTAGTTGGGGCTGGTCCTGCTTTGAGCAGGGGGTTGGACTAGATGTGACCTCCTGAAAAAAAACAAAAAAGGAACTGACATCTCTTCCATGGACACTCTCCCTGGTCCAACTGGCAAGTTTCATCTTTTGGCTGCTAATAGGGTCATAAATTATTAAGGTTTAGGAGTACAGATTACATTTTCATTCTGTTACCCATAACTTCAATTTTTTTTAAGGGATATTATCATGAATGCATAGCTGGTTTAGCTGCACAAACTCTGTTAATGCAAACTCTGAGCATGACCAAATCACAAAGTTCAACTCCATTACAACAGAGCACCCAGGCTATAACCTACAGTTCCATATTTCTTTGAGCTTCTGTATTGCTTTTCACTGTATCTTATAACAATAACAATAATTGTCTTCGTTTCAGTAGTTTCTACACAAGAACACATATACTTTTATGGATGAAAAACGTCACAAACTCCTTATGATTCAGATTTAGATTTTAGCTGAATCAAGTAAAATGTGCATATATAAAAGCCTATCACACTGTAGTCAGCCCTCAGGAATTTCAAAATGCCCCTTTTTGATCAAGTAGCTAGACTATTAACATAGTGAGCCAGATTCTTCACTGGCTAAGAGACAGTAAATGGAGAGTAGCAGTACTTTTCTACATAGCAGAGGGGCAAGGTAGGGTATATTCTTCAACACCCACTGATCTTTTAGGAACAATATTAACGTGCTCCCTCTCCCCAACAGATTTGGGTAGGAAATGGGACACAAGTACTCTCCATAAGAATAGGGAAGATTTTTTATCTGGGAAAACCAAAGCACTGACTTACAAGTTTAATTTGTACTTTCAGATGAATATGTCTTTCCTACTTCTACCAGTGATGGAGAGAATTGAATCACTGGCTAGTGCCAGATGGCAGCCCTGGAGCAAGGGGAGGGAAACTGAATTCTGGGAGGAAAGATGAGCAAAGATAACGGTTAAGAAAAAATTCAATACAAATGGGCTGAAGACTCTCAAGTGAAAAATCTGATGCTCAGCTTCTGATTCCCAGGGAAAAAGAAAGATTTTTTAGGACAAATAGTTTTAGTCTGACACATCCAATATGGACACAATGTGTGTAATCACCATACAGTGGGCAAAGCTGCACTGCTTATTTCCTTCTGGGCAGCAGAGGCTGTTTTTAGGATATGATTTTGTGACTTTTTGCATGGAGCTCACTGAAGTCTAAGAATTGTCCCACGGTGGGGGGAATTCCCAACACCTTCTCTTAGGCCACAGCTGTACTAGGATGCTTTACCTCTAGCATTTCTGCTGGCATACAGCTGCTGGTATAGTTAGCGTGCCTACTCACTCAGATGCATTTACTGCGCAGTAGGTTACTGCACAGTAAGCGGTTTTTATACCAATGTCTACACGTGCAGGCATTACAGCACAGTAATGCTGTGTGTGGAGTGATTTGGGACTAAAGTGAGTCCCAAGTCAGTCCACACACAGGGTTATTGTGCAGTGAGGCACAGTACAGGCACATACATGTAGACACGCGACCGTACTGAGCAGTAATTTTTGGTTATTGCGCAGTAACCTAAGTTACTGCACAGTAACTGTACATGTGTAGATGCGCCCAGTCTGCCACAAAAGCATGTGCTTGCAGACAGAAATGTTGTATTTCCTCAGCCCATAAGACAGAAAATACAATGTGAGCCCAGGAATAGAGGTTCTACAAGAAGACAAACATTTGTTTCGATCTGCAAAAGGAGATGCAAAAAGGCTGGTGCATGACAGGAATAAGCTGCAATATTTGGCAAATGGGGAAGAACTGGGGCAGTCCCACCTGAAGACCAAAGGGACCAACAAGAGATTTGGGGATGCCATTGTACACGCTGCTGCTAAGCCAATCTGGATGCCACAGTGGTTAGGGACCTGCTGCCCCCTTGCAAGGTCAGTGAGGATACCAGGTAATGCTCCAGGGAAAGACGTTCCAGAAGAACACTCTGATGAGAAAAAGAGGGTGCTATAATGGATACAGACATCACAGAGGTCCAGGAGCTCTTCTGGAATACACAATGAAGCTGCTAGGTTGCACTTTTGAAAGAGGCATCCAGACATCATGTCAAGAATTGCTGCAGTACAAAAAGAAAATCCCCACGAATCACACAACATTAGTTATGACATACCATCCTTTCCTGGAACCTATATGGAAAATCCTCAAACGATTGCAACCTATACTAGAAGAAGACCCAATTCTTAAAGTGATCTTCCCAGAACCACTCATCCTAGCCTTTAAGCAGGCACTGAACCTTGCCAACCTCATCACTAGAAGCAAAGCACACCGAATGGATCCAGATCATGCCAGGACAAGAAATGTAAAGCCTGCCAACACCTCTCCACCCGTCCCACGTAACCACATCCCGTAACAGAACCTTCACCATTCCTGGATCCTGCACTTGCTCCTCCAGAAAGGTAGACATGGATAAAGGGATGTCCTACTGATAAGAGGAAGGAAACTACTTCAAAAAAAAAAAGAGGAAAAGCAAAGGAAGTGAAGAAATATTTTGTCTAAGCTGCAGGAATTGTATGCTATTCTTTTTACTAAAAGATTTTTCTCAATTTTTTTCTAAGTCTAAATATCACTAGAAATGATGAAAAATAGTTTTTCATTGCTAAGGGCTGTGTAACCCATTGTTCACTGGTATAGGTTATATGTATTGTCCATTGTCTTCAACGTGGTGTATCGACTCCAAAGACGCCATGCCGGTTTCCACTAGTGGGGCACTTTACTAGTTTTATTATTATGAACCCTCTCTTTCTAAACTGGATTGCTAAGGGATATAGGCTAAATCTTCACCTAGTTGGAACAGGTGGTGGTCCTTATCATTTTTAGTACTTAAAAGTCTGATCTAGGCCAGGCTGCTATATAATAATTCCCTTTACAATACCAACAATTGTGTATTAATTCCATAGAGGGAGAAAATTCAAGTGAGAATAAGAGGAGACAGTGCTACATTTATAGCTAAATCTTTCACAGGAGGATTAGAAAAAAAGACTAGAATTTCCATGGATACTTTAGACATAAAGAAGTAATTACTCTGTGCTTCAGTTGCAAAAGAAATGTGAAGGGGTTTGCCCTATAACATGGGCTATACTGGTCAATAGGCGGGCTTTGGAAGACAATGAAATACTAAGGTTTTGCACTGAACCACTCTGGTTAATCCAGGTCATTTGCTTTTTTCCTTCTACCTGCATCATATCCCTTTCCATTTTCATTTTCCCGTAGAACACTATCTCTATATTACTTCTCTGGGACTTAACCTATCCCTATCTTCTATTCTTTCATTTGCCCTTTTTTCCCTTTCTTGAAGTTCTTCGTGATATTTTCTTTCTTATCTCTCCTTTCACTTTTCTCTGAAAAGTTAGGAAAGCAAGTTAATCTAACTGTAACATTGGACTAACTGATATGATCAGGACTTGTGAAACAGAAACTAAGCTTTCGCTGACTTTCAAGACATAACGGTAGCAAATCTCTTAAGAACAAATTGGGCCTTGATATATATGGTCCAGCAATGGGCCTGATGCTTCTCTCACATCCAAACACAGAGCCTTGTCTGGTATAATGTTACTTCGAATTCTTACTCCTACTACCGGTAAGAAAGAATGAGACCCTACTGTTTTTAACATAGTAAAAAGTGGTTAATAGAAAGGAAGTCTTTGCTATCTTTTCTGTGCCAATATAATTCCATATATTTAGTATATTTAGGACAAATTGGGCATGTGTACACATCTCTGTGTGGTGATGTTGCTACAGCAGCATGTTTTGGTACTATACTTCCTTTTGGAAGTCCTAAAGCACAGTGCAGTATGGGTAGTTGCTGCACCATGTACACAGTGCATGGTTAGATCTTGCCATTATGGCGACACAGCGGCACGCTACAACCAGGGAGTGTGCTGCTATGGTGGCATAGTGGATGATCACATGTCGAGCCTTGTGATTAGTACATCACCATAGCACGTCATATGGCAACGTAGCACATCGTTACATCACTATAGGGTGACGCATAGATGCACCCATTGAGTTCTCATCTGCCCGTGGAAAATTCAATAATGTTCCCTTTAGCCTGTTGTCTTACAACTAAGCAGCAGCTGCTTCTTTTATGAAGTACATTGAAATAGTCAGATTAGGCTGAAAAGATCATATGATGAAAAAGAGAGCATATCAAGGCCCATATTAGCATCACGGCCTGCGGGAGGGTATGGACCTTGCAGCTGCGGAGGCTGCTCATGCTTCTGGTGTGCGGAATACCCTGTTTACACCCACAGTGGGCATGGGCCGCTGGAGCAGGCTGCTCCCTTCCAAGTACGGCATCATTGACTGTTGGCTCTGGTGTTTTTATATGGCAATTGACTTTAACAAATATGGTCGGAGACCTGGAGCCTGATCCAGAGGACTCTGAAATAATTGGAAAGATCCCTATTGACTTGACTCATGTTTGGATTGGGCTCCGTACGTTCAGACTTGATGCTGATGGCAGGACCCGTGATAGTGAAGAGGGACCCAACAGTGCTGGCTTTAAGTCGCATGTAACTGCCCACGTGTAAGAAGCTCCCAGAGCAGCACGACCCGCGCGGCGCCTGACATATACCTGCACATATGATTTTCTTTCGGCCCTGGCTATCAGCAAGGAAAGCAGGTAGTGACAGTGGAATGAGTCATGGGAAAGGATATTTAAAAGATGGATTATTTCTGTTGCGGCTGATTGGGGTTCTGAGATGTATGTCTAATTTCTAAGGGGCTTCTTCCTGATTTTTAGCTTCAGTTAATGAAGGATTTCTACTTGTTTTTCTCCCGTATTTTGAGCATGACATTCAGTGTATAAATTCCAAGCTACAGTAAGAATTTGGCTAAATTTACTAACCCTTCCAAATATACAGAGTTTCAGAATCATAATGCCCTCATTCTGTCATATTTGCTTGAAATGTGTATTTGTGTATTAGGTGGTTTTACTCTGACTAGAATAAAGTATATAAAAATGGAACCATGATTCCCTATTGTTCAGACAGCTTCATCCCACTAATACTTAAAAATAAAGCTAATTGTGTCACAAATGGAAATAATTATTGGAGATGTATGTTACCTTATTTTCTCTGTGATTTTGTTTAAAGGAAGTTGTTGGTGCTATAACACTATTTATCCTTCTGCGCTAATGGAATTTTTATAAGAAATTTAAGGGCTTTAGAACAAGACTAAATAAATAGGAAATAATTAAATGACAGAGCTAACGAATGGCAAACTGCAGCTATCCATCTGCTGTGGTACTGCAGAGCTATCCAGCATTAGATAGGCATTGTGTATTCCATAGCAATAAGTCAGCAATGGATTAAATCAATGCCAAAAAAACCAAAATGCAGATGCTTGACCTTCAGTGGCATAGCACAGGATGTTATGGCTTTCCTTTCAGAAACAAATTACGCTGGATTGATTTCTGGTTTGCAGTTAGAGAGGAGCAACTGTATATCATTTGAATGATTCTCTCCATAATACAAGGCAGATTTGCTTTGCCGTTGAGCGTCACATGGGAAAATTAGGTGGGCAAAAGCTTTTGGTAGCAACAGGTTATTCAAGAAGTCTTACGAGTAAATTGCTTTATGCACATCTGATCCTGCAGCCTGTTTCCCCTACACTGAAGGACAAACAAAAGGGAGAAATAATTATCCCCAACTGAAGTGAGGAGAGGGTGGGGAGGGAATGATACTCTTGCAGTTGAAGCCCTGGGTAAAACTCCCATAGGTTTCAATACTGCTGGATTATGATTGTAATGAGTAGGAACTTCCCCCCCAAACACACACTTATGAAACATAGAAAACCAGTGTATTAAGCCCTGAAGCTGGGGCATTGGACTGTAACAGTCATCCTAACTTGAAAAGTAATGTAAGGAGCAGTTTAGCAATTCTAGCACCGTATAGGTTTTTAATGGTCTTCTTTCCTCCACGTTCATTTAGGTCAGTGTTTACTAGACAGAGCAGCAGCAAGTTCAGTTATTGCTCCCACCATTGACATGTCCCAGCACTGCCCAGGCAGGACAGGGATGGAGATGGCCCGAGCTGTTCTGGCCCATTAACGGCTGCCATGATACCTGTGTTGATGCTGTCTAGTCTAAGAAAATTTTCTCTTCTATCTCCCCATTCAGGACTCTGCCATTTGGCAAATTGACATTGTTGGGCCTGTCATTTCAACCAAATGAAATGTTGTTATAAGAGCTTGACACTGCTCCCACTGAAGTTACTGACAAAACATCCGTTCTCTTGGGACTATGCCGGAAGAGTCCATGTCTTCTGTGCCCCTTTCCATTGGGGTGAATTTCATCCTTTTGAATAAAGAAAATCACCTGTTATTTTGAAAAATAGATGCATTCCCTAAATACTGCCTGGGGCTTTCTGTAGAAAGTGAAGACTATTAAACAATAGCAGAAAAACTGTAATAATAAATCCTTTCAACTCCTACAGCTCCTTACATTTGGTGATCTCAGACTTGCATCATATTTACCAGGGGATGGAGTGTGAGGAATTGTATAGAAAACACTCCACTTGTTAGAAGAGAGGCCTTTTTGTCAGAAATAGAATGATTTTTGTAATGAATATGACTCACAGGCACAGGTTATTTGGATTTCTCGATTTCAGTTTATTGCCATGACAAGGAAATGAATGGTTTGCATTTTTTGTATGCTTACCTGATTCATTTGCTATTGTTGTTTAAAAATCTTTCAAGGACAGAGACACCCTCATTATCTGGCTTAGGATTCTTCCTACTAGGCCAATATAAAAGATTAAATTGTATTGCCTGAGGCTGAACCTCTATATTTAGTAAGTTTATATCCAAGCAGGTCCTTCAGTAAATGTATAATAAGTATGGAGGCTGTATGTACTTTAAAAATGTAGCAAGGAAGTGCATAAATATGTAGAAAATAGCTTCTTCAAGCTGAGGAATGTAGCCTTGCGTTATCTTTTTGTCTCCTTAATATAAAGTGAGAGACTCAAATCCATCTTTATTATTACTTCCAGAATGCAGGTAATGAAAAAAGAATTATTATTTACCTGCTACAGAAACTGAGCAGCTATAAATAGGGTTGGGCCTGTGACTAAGAATATTACATTTTGTTACATATATTGTGTTCTGGAAGAACCAGTTCAGCGGGGCTCATTAAAGCAGTTCTTAGGGGTCTACACCTTTGTATGTCAGAGGTCTCCTCTCATTAATTCCCACAGAATGGACTCATAAAATTATACAATTCCTTCATCAATGGATCAAAAGGCTCCAAATGCTTAAATAAGGGTCTTGGAGGTGCTGCAAGCACAGACAGACGCGTAGCTTCCTACTGTAACTCATGGCACTCTGCAGGAAGCGCCATGAGTTACAGCAATTCCCCAGACCCAAGAAACATTCACTGTTGGGTCTTGGGTGTTGAGGGATGGAGCTGCATTTTGGAGAATCTGTGAGTCTGCTGCTGCTCTCCATCAGATGATAACAGTGGATCTCATTCCATTAACTGGCATACGGGCTGTAAAAGATTGTCAGGACCCGAAAGCTTCCTGTGGTTCAGGAGGAACAGTTTTATCTCACCTCCATCCCCCCAGCAATGAGTTTCCCTTGAAGTCTGGGAGGGTGAATTTTATGCAGAATGCATTTGCAATCTAGCCTTAGCAATCTAGTAAATCCCTGTGCAGAGAGGTTTATAAAACTTAGCATGATTCCTCCCCATTTTTTTGTAACTTTATAACTGAAATTCAAGCAGATCCTTAAGTACTGAAGCTGTAATTACCGTAGGAACTGTTATTGTATGACTCCTGCCGAAACAGCAGTCCCTTATGCTTGGGGGGAAAAGCAATAATAAAAATGTTGTTGGAATAAAATCTGACCGGGTACTATCCTCACTTAAATCTCCTTTCAAAAGACATTACTTGCACTGTGCTTATGGTAAATTAGACAAAGTAGTTATATGGCCCTAACCAAAGGCTGAGAACAAAAGCGTGTGTTCAGTTGTGTCAAACACGCACCTTTTTCCTTTCTGCCGTGTCCTCTCCAGGGCAGTTCATAATTCAGTTCACCAGTCAGTCTGATTCCAGCTATCATCCTTCTTTTCCCTTGCTGTTCCGTTCAAATAGGAGCTTGTTAAAAGCATGAGGTGTTTTACGGTGTGATTAATAGCGAAGTGAGGTCACCCTTCATAAGCATCAGCTAATACGACAGGCACCAAATCATAAAACAATGGCTGGGTAAGCAGAGTAACAGTATACATTTTCCCGAAAAGTCACAGTAGCTTTACATTGACCCAGTGATGATTACTCAGGTGAAGTGCTCTGTTACGTGTGCAAGCACGTTCTGGCTTTTCCTGGTAGCAGCTCTCAGGGCCTCTGCCAAATGACTTTCTTCCTCTTCTATACAGCTCATTAGCCGGGTCGGATATAAGAGAAAGAAATGATGACTGCTAAACAAAGCCGACTGGATATTTTACTTTGTGCAAAGTGCAGTCTTTAAAAACATGGTGTTCTGCTACTGAAACTGTGGTACTGAGTGCCACAGACATACTTATCTACCACCTAAAATGATGGTGGTTTAAGAGCACCAGGCGTTCAAGAAAGCCACAAATCTCAAGCCGCATGCCCAAAAAAATCCTCCTTGCTCCTGTCTCTGAAGGGGGGATACAGTCATAATCCTTTTATTAGTCTATTTGGAGCTTAGAGAATAGCCAAGGCCCTCACTGGAAAGGTAGTCTGAACTGATGGCGGGTCTGGGTATAGGAAGGAAGAATCTGGGACAGACAAACCTAAAGAAATGGCATCTTCTGCGAGTGAGGTTTGTGCAGAAACCTATGACTTTCACGCTACTGATGATCTGTGAGGTGGGGCTCCATGCCACCAGCCCTGAACTCCCTGCTCAGACCGGTAGGTTGTATATTTTCTTCTAGGAATCAGCCTGCAAATAACTTTTTTTCCTTCCTCTGCTTGGTTCTCATTATAGATGCTAGAGACAGAGTACAAAAGACCAGGAGTCAGGAACAGGCAGCTGTGGGGTTGCTGCTGACAGACTCCCTGCGCTTGCAGCCTGCAGTGATCAGGTAGGATCCAAATATACCATAGACAGGAGTCATCTAGAAATCTGGCACAACCTTTGACACTGGAAGCACTGCAGGACAGCTGGAGAGCGGCTGGGGGCTGAGCTTAACGGTTTTCAATGTAGATGGTCAGCGGACAGTGTCATCAATAGGGTCAACCCTAATAAGCAATGTGAATGGAGTAAGTAACTCTCAGTGGGGTTACAGCTTTGAAGCCTCGTCCCTAATTCATCTACACAGGAACAAAGGTTTAGTCATTCCCACAGGAGGCTTGAAGACCCACGTGGAACCAATCTGCTTTCTCGCGGTATAGGAAGCAGAATCTACTCAGAAGCCACACCTGCTTCCAGTCCAATAGCTCAAATACATTTCCTTCTGTCTTCGTTTAAATGCTCTAATTTGCAGAGCAAATGAGTCTAACAAGACATAGCCAGAAATGGATTGACAGCAGTAGACAGAGGCAATTGAAAGGAGCCACTGAATGATAAGAGACAGGGGAAGAAAACATGATGTTTGCCATTTAAAAACATTTGTAATGCTGGGTTGTCCTTGTAGTTCATCTGCACTAATTGCAATGGTCTAATTTTCTTCTTTTTCAGTTCTAGATGGAGCAGTGATTTGCACTATTTGGCACAGAGATCTCTAGTTATCTGCTACAAGTTAAATGGCCCATAGCATATAACAATTTTAAAGCACAAGTCAAGCATTGACTCCATTGGGGATGCTTTGCTTAAAAACTGATGGCACTATATGATCCACTTCATTCTAGGGCAGAAATTTTCTGGAATCCTATTCATCACCACTGCTATGGAGAAGCACTTAGGAACAGGACTCATATGTTTTTTGAAACTTGAGATCACCAGGGAGCCTCATCGCTATAAGTCTCAGATCTAAGGTAATTTCTTGTTCACAGGTTTGGGATGCGTTAGACTACAGTATATCATTCCAGATGAGAAGTGGTGGTTCTTTGAGCATTTTCAGATCTTTTCAGTCTAATCTATATGCGTTACATAGATTTGGTATGATTTTGAGGATAACAATTTTTTTGTATTTAAGAAAAAAAAGGCTCCTTGAACTATGACATGTGCAGCTGAGTATTAACAGAGTAGTAAGGTACAATTTAAAATAACATCCGTTTAGCCGAGGGAATTCTTCTTTATCCTCATCCAAGTGCGCCAGCATCTTGGAAATCGTATTTCCGTCT
>JAGPOW010001327.1:11015636-11066440 GCA_030014935.1 Caiman crocodilus | reverse complement strand
GGGGTGCAGTCAGTAAAAGATCTGTACCTAATCCAGCTGTGTCATGCAGTGTGGTCAGCAAGAAACAACTGAAATATGTGTATACAAATGCCTGTGCAACAAGATGAAGGAACTTAAAACACCTCCAAACCTCAGAATGTGAAACCAGCTATTACAGGGATAACAAAAACACAGGGGAATAGCAATCGTGAACAAAACACAGGTATTAAAGGCTATTGCCTGTTCAGGAAAACAGAAATAAAAGTAAAGGTGTTGGTGCAGCATTGTGCATTAACAATGTGATAGACAGTAAAGAAAGAAGAAGAAATGGAACGGATACAACCAAAACTGTTTGGGTCAAAATCCCTTTGAGGAAGGCTGGTAAAAACAATTTCTACTCTGGATAGCTGGGGAGGTAGCTATACACCCACAGGGGCAGAGCTAGTTATGGCTAGAGATCTCTGATGTTATGAAAGAGATGCATACTATCAGGACATGTGTCATTCTGGGAGACTTGAACTTCCCAGATGTGGACTGGAAAATAAATGCTAGTAATAATAGGAGAACCCAGGTATTCCTGGGACAGCTGACAAATTTCTTTGCTGCATAGTCATTAATCCAAAGAGCGGTGATATCATTTTAGATTTGGTTTTAGTAATGAAGACATTATAGAAGAGCTGGTGGCAGAAAATAAACCTGGAAGGAGTGCTCCCTGGTGAATTCACTTTAAATGAAGCAGACAGGTAAGCAACAGCAGGGGTTTGATTTCAAAATGGAGAACATTGATAAATAAAGGAACAGATTTGAAAATAGCAAGCAAGTGCGTTTTCTTCAGAAGAGGTTCATGAACACATTCATGTAGCCACCGGTCTTAGTCCTGTCTCAACTGCATGCAAGGCTTTCAAAGAAATGCTGATGGAAAAAGCATAGTTTTAAAAACAAGAAAGGAAATGGAAAATTTGATAACATTTGCAAGAGGGGTTACTAAAGGTAAACGGTGCCAGACTAACCTGACAGCTTTCTTTGATACCTGTCCTTTCTCGACAAAGGGAATACAGCGGATTTCATCTGCCTGGTTTTCAGGAAAGCATCTGATACAGCACCACCTGAGAAATTACTAATACATCTGGGGCGGCTGGGCACACGTATTCTCAGGCGAGTTAAGGAACAAGAGAGCGGGGTTCAAATCAGCCTGGTCGGCTTGCACAGTGGACCTCCACAAGGGTCAATTTTATTTAATATTGCCATTACTGACTTTTGCACAAAGAGGAGAGAGATGATAAAATCTGCTGAGGTCAAAGTTGGGAGGTATTGTCAACACAGAAGACAATCAGGGTATCATATGAAAAAAAGAAAAGAAAAAAGGATGAACTTAAGGACTGAAGTATTAGGTATTTACCCGCCCCGATCACAGCTGCTTCACATGGGCTGCAGTCATGTGTAGATTCCTATAAACCCAATACAACTTTAAGGCTGAAAAGGTTTAAAGCTCGTGTGAGAATTGGGTGTCTAAATCCCTCAGTCAGCTGTCAGCATCCCAATCTTAGCGCATTTTTCTCCTTTATAGGTCTCAGACAGGCAGCCATTCAAGTTAGCAGCTAAAGGCCCCAGCTTCCTGCTAGTCTCATTTTCCAGCACATAGGAAGTTCAGGCAAGAATAACCTATATTTTTTTTCCACAGTCATGCATAAAAAGACAGAGGGGGGGAAAAAAGCCATATGGAAGTGGCAATAGATTTTCTTTTGATTCACTAATGATCCTAATCAGGCCCTAAGAAACCTTTGGAAAAGCAGAGAAAATTTGAAAGGCTGGCCTGCTCCCTTTTCTATTGTAAAGAACTGTCAGCTGAACATTACCAGGTTCTTCTAGGTATTTATTAGTGTGGTTATGCTTCAAGTTAAAACACATTTGAGCGCAACAGTTTGACAGAGCACCACGGTAATATCTGACAAGCGTGGGAAAGCTCACTGCAGCTTGTCAGCTGAGAGCTTTGCTCGCTGGCCTGGAGCAACAAGTTTCTGAAACTCTGCCTATACATGAGCTCAGAGGTGGAGCACGTTTTAGTTAGACCGGTTCCCGGAGAGCTGCTCCAATTAAAACGCCTTACCGTCATGTATATTAAGGCTCAGTACATTTTAAAATGGCTTTATCTCAAGCTTATTCCATGAGGTCGAGATAAAGCACCCCCACGGCCATTTTTAAATGTGCGGGGCCTTATATGTGACAGTGAGAGCGCACTGGACTGTTCTAATTAGAACATGGAGCAGACTCGATTAATCGGGACTATTGAGGTATCGTATTGAAAAAAAAAGAAGAGAAAAGGATGAACTTGAGGACTGATGTGTTAGGCCTTTTTTTCGAGTCTCAATCGAGACTGCTGCAACGCACTCTAATTAGAACGCAAATCAGCATGTGTATAGGCAGCCCAAGAGTTGTCCAGTGGTCATTGTGCCCAAGATGGGAGCTTGGCCATTTATGGAGGGTAAAAGGACAAGAAGGACCATGCATTCTACTGATCCTGAACGGCCCGAACACGGCCAGGGGCTTTACTAGTCAGAATTGCTTAATTTTACTAAAGAGAGAATGAGTCTGATCTCACAACCAGTATCTGACCCTCACGGGGAGCGGGAAGGACTTGAAAAGGGAGGCAAAATGACAGGTGTAGGCAGGCACAAACTAAAACATAGCTGAGCATCTGATCTTAGTGACTCGCAAGAATTTCCTCTGATACTGCACATGTGATTTTAAATGATGTACTCAGCAGCAGCAGTGGAGAAAAGAAAACACTGAGTTAGGGACCAGGCTAGCTCCCAATGAAATCAATGAAAGGTTTAATGTGGATTTTGATTACAGCAAGAGCAGCAGCAGTCCACGGTTTCTCTTATGTGATTTGGAGCCTTTGCTATTGGTGCCACCTGACAAGCAGAAATGCCAGCTTGCTGAATGCCTTACCCACGTATCCAAAACAATCTCAGCGGATAAGCATCAGTTCAACCAACTCAAGGCACTCGCACAGGATTGTCTAATAGAACAAGAATCAGTTGAAAGCTAGCAAGGTACAGAGTTTCTCTGTTTGTTAGGGGAAGATTGCTCAGGTCAAGCAGTGAGCAAACTCTCCATCCGTTCTACTCAAAATACAGCAGTAGCAAGCAAGGAAGCAAACAAAGTATTGCCATGCAATCAAAGGCCAATGCTTCATGACAAATGTTGCTTTAATATGCCCCCTCCGTGGCACAATCCTGGGGTTTTCCCGGCACCTCTGGGTGAAGAATGAAAGGGAGATGCTTTCCTTATCAAGTGTTTTTTAAAACAATCTGTATAACAGATTAAATTCGCCGTGCTACAAAGAGTCAAATAAGACTCCGATGTACAGTCTTGGCTGTTGACAGGAGTGAATTTCAGCTAAAGGGTATCTCTTCAGTTACATGAATAAGATGGACAAGGCCAATAATCTTCAGCGAGTCTCAGGCTGACTTTTCCAGGGTATGAAGGGGACGGGGGGGTGGAAATAACAATCAACATTGTTTTCCCCTGGCTCTCCCCACCCACGTGAGGGGTTACTATTGTTCCAGTACTGCCTGCAACAGGCCAGATGCTGAGAACAATTGTACCAGTATTAACTCAAGACCGCTCCAGTGAAGTCATTCAGACCTGGATTCACAATGAACTGAAATCAGAATATGGTCCAATACCTTTAAAAATCCTGCTCTAACTGGACCTCTGGATAACAACGTTTAACTCTTTGCCATGGCTAGGATTTACACGTTCATCGTTAATCTCCCCAGTCCTCACCAAAAGCAAGATGCCCAACTAATACGCTGACAGTTGGATTCAGTAATGAAATGCAAGAAGCAAGAAATATAGTTTCTAGTCTGGACAAACCCAACTCAAGCCTTAGAAGGACATGCTTAACAGAAATCAAGACAGCATAAAATAGTTCCTGATACGATCTCAAGATCTCAGGAGATTAACGCCCTCTCATGGAAACAGCAAATATCTCCAAAGAAGAAAACCATGATGGATCCCTGTGCATCCGCTGTGCCCATTCCAACAAACACAGCGTTTCTTAAATAGCCCAGCTGCCTCCTGCTCGGACAATAATTGACGTCTAGCACTTCTGCATTCAGGGCAATGGAGAGGATAAGAAGAGATGAAACAAGCTATGTTGCTCAGACACAAGTCTGTGCCTGTTTCTGCAGCCTGAGAGGATCTTGCCTTTGGCAGTGCTAACACTTGATGATTTTTTGTGCAATTTCTACCACTACTGCTAGTGATGGCACAGCTTACTCACCCCAGTTTCAACCTGGCAACACCAGCTAAATTTGATGATCTTTGCTTTCCAGATCAGCAAGTACCTTGCAGCCTAGTCTTGCTGTCCAATTATGAACGTGCACTAATTGGATCAAATCAGGGAGAAGGGTCCCTTCCTGTCTGCTTGTGAAAAGTTGGTTTTGCCAAAGATCTTTGGAAAGAATACAGGATCTTTTATATGCAAGATCAATTCATAACCCTTGTTATTAATAAAGAGGCATAGAAATCATTTTAACCAGGTTCATTCTTGGATATAACACATCTGCAACCAAACTGTTTGTAAGTGTATTAAATGTGCAGAGATAGGCTAATAAGCAATAAAGTGGTGCACACCACAAAAAGACCAATCAGCTCAATTATGCGAATACACTTTGGGGTAAATAGTGTAGCTGACCTCAAGTTTAATCCACCCAGATGCTGAACACCACATAACAGCAACCACTGTGGTATTCAAATGGTTGTGATTTTGTTCATAATCTTAGGAACAAATCGGACTTCATGCTCTTCATCCTCAAACAATACTAATACTCTTGCATGGTTTTTAGCATGATTAAAAGCCAGCCGCTTCTCCATAATTTAGTCTATTGAAAATGATCAACTCTTTACTCACAGGCACGCCAATCACCTGCTTCCAAAGAAGGGAAAAACAAAAACAACGCTCCCCAAAACCTCTCATTAATCCACCTCTCTCATAAGCTATGATTAAAACTTTAGTGAAAATGATTGGCTCCATGCCCAGAAAACTATAAGATCAATAACCCAAACGGGCTTAATGATGCCCTTGTAAAAAATATAACTTCTGTACTTCTCCCTTGTTCTGGGAAGAAAACAAACCCCCAAACTGAAAAATGCCATATCCTCCAAAAGTTCATTTCTTTGCATTTTTTGGCAAATAGGATTTTTCCTCCCTCTGTTAAATGACATTTTCCATCTGCAATAGCAATAATATGAAAAATCACAAACTGTATCAGTGATTAGTTTGCCTGAGCCTAAGAAGTTTCATTAACATTTCCAGTATCTCATTTCACTCATGAGCAGTTTAAAATTATGGCATTTGTATTCTTATCCAAGGTCAGTATTATTTTTAAATAGGTCTATTTATGCAATTCGGGTTGTTTGTACCATTAAGCTTGATACAAAAGTTATAGCTTACCACTAACAAAAAAAAAAAAAATGCCTGTGTTTCAGAAACAAAAATGACTGAGCCACAATGCTCTGCCCCGTAGTATAACCACCACAATGCCCTGCCCTGTAGTTTTATAACCACCATTTATCCCAAACCACTACAACCTGCATACTTATTGCTTCATCCACCAACAAAATGCAACCACCTCTGGGGTGCTATGAGACCACATCCGAGGGTGCGTGTATAGTAGTACAACAATACACAATACCCTCTTGGTCAGAAAACAAAGAAAGCAATGTCTAGTTGAAACTACTGGAGGAAACAGGGCACCAGAATGCGAATGCAATGACTATGGTTTTAGTCAAGTCACTAATTAATGCCCCATCAAAGGGACCCCTAACACAGGCAAGGCAGCTCTTGGACTGACAAGCACATATGAAAGCCATGGTGGGAACAGAAGCACTGAGCAGAGGAAATGAGGAGGAAAACAGATATATAGAGCTCCATCTAATACCGGTACAGTACTTAGGTATACCAAAGAGATCTGGAAGCATCATTCAATATACAGACACTCAGCAGCCCTGAGAGGAGGCAGGACAAATGGGCAATCAACAGAATAGGGAGACTTCTTCCCTCAGGTGCTGGAAGTCAGCAAAAGGGAAACAGGGGAAGGGAAGGACTTGCGTGGGAAGAAAAAGGGAGAGCACAGGAGGACAGGTCTGAGTGCAGGCAAGGAGAAAGATGGCCAGAGAGTTTGGAGGATGTACACAGTTAAGGAGGTGAAGGGAACAGTGGAGGTATGAGGATGCAGAAGAGGGTGGGTAGGAAGATGGGAACGCAGGGGAAGCCTGGGCAGGTCTTCAGGAATGAGCATACAACAGAGGGGTGGTAGCAAGGGCAAACCCTTGCCCTCCTGACAAGCAGGTAAGATAAGAGAGGGGAGGGAAGCAGTTAAATTGCCACTTTGCAATGACTGAAACTGGAACCTGAACGTGAACAGCCCTGCACCAGTGAGAGGGACCAAGGACACCAGTAGCTGCATATCCTTCTCTGTCTCCTCCCAACACACACACGCTTTTAACGCAAAAAACCGTCAAGGAGCCACAGGAATGCTACACGGCAAGTAATCCAACAGAGTTTGTCCCAAGTGCCTGCCTGAGAACAGCTGCCTATCCTCCCCTGCTTTGTACCCTACATTTCTGTGCCATCTCTATCCTACCCTGCTTTGTACTTCCACCCTCTGTCCTTATACACATGGGAATAAATCAGAGTAGCGTTTGGCTTCCTCTTGCCATCAGAACGGCTCATTTCTTACAGCCCTGCTCGGGCCAGTTTGCCAGTAGCCCTGTTGGCTTACCACCTTATATCTACAAAGATACACAGTCTCAAATGAGTAGCCATGGATTAAAAATACACAGTACTTCTTTTGCTGTGCAAACAACTATGGTGTTTTAGTGCCACTCCCCCATATTACCCAATTTCCTTTAATGCGGGGACCATTTCATTACCTTTCATATGCGCATGAAGTTATCAGGGAAGGCAACTGTTTACCTTGTTTTATAGGCGAATAGTTTTGTGGGTTTTTTAAGTCTCTGATCACTGATTTTGTCACTCTTGTTCTCTTTCTGGAAAGGAACTGCCAACCAGGGGCATCTTTTCAAACTGCTGTCCATTGGGAGCCTGCAAAATAAGGTAAGCAGCTCCGCTAGGAGGAAGCAGCAGCCCCCAGAGCAATGAAGAAGGCCCAAAGGCCTTCCCCGAAAGAACAGCTGCAGAAGCACCTTTCTCGGATAAAGTCCTTAAATAGGTCTCCTATTTCTCCACCACGGGAATAAAATTTAAAGTGAATAAACATCCTCTAAGGGGTAGACCCCCCTCCCCCCCCACCGCCCAAGCATAGAATATAAAAGGTTTTTTGAAAGTCTGTGCTGAGAAGACAAGCCAAAAATGAATTCACTAGATAAAATACATTCACAGAGCTAAAACTATATAAGGGAAAACATCTGAAAAACATTTCTGTGCCATCAAAGGAAACCAGGTGCAAAACTCAGTCTGGGAAGCAAAACAAATATTAAAAATTAACAGCAGAATGGTCCCAAAATAACCTATAATCTCACATTCTTTGTAAACGGTATGGAACTGAAAGCCCATTTTGATTAAGGGGGGCGGAAATTAACATTTTTTTTCTGAGCAAGAACATTTTAGCTCGGTTCTGTTTTATCTGCAAAAGACAAGAGCACTTGCTAACACACTACAGATATAGAAACAGTGCATGTCTTCGCAGCCCGTGCTAAACTGGAACTTGAAAAGAGTTAACACAGCAAGTCCCTTCACAAGAGTCTCCCTTTAAATGTTCCCTGCGTTTGCTCTTCCAAGTTGTCTCAACAATAAATACATTTAGTTGTACCCAGGGACAGCAGCCACAATAAGACACTATTGGAAGCTCTCAAATAAATACCTCACCCAAAGATGGATGCTATTCCAGGAAAATGTTCCAAGTTCAACTAATGTGATACCATTTCTCCTCCTTCTTGAAGTGAGACCATTTTGAAGACTGATTCTTCAGTAGTTCATTGTAGCACTTCAGTTTTAAACCTGATCTAATCAACAGCAATAGAAGTTATGGGCTCTAAACATAAAGAATTGACATGTTAGCATATTAATGTACTCAGATGCCACATAAATCATTAGCAGACAGTTTGCTGAATGGGCTGGATATCCAGCCATATACATGCAAGCCTTCTTTAGTTCCTAAAGATAAAGCGACTTCCTGTTGGCAGAGTCCTGATTAAAACAAGATAGATGGTCGTTATTTATCGTCAAACTTCCCTGGCTTAAAATTTCTCCAAGTTTCCAAAATTATATCATTTGATCATTTAAAGTAAAGCTTTAAAAAAAATCAGTCAGCAGAGTCCACTTCAAACTCTGCATGATAATAAAGGATTATTATGTGCAGTAACCTATTTATGAAAAGGAAACAGTGTGCTTCTTTCAGACTCCATCAATTGCTTTAATAAGGAATTGAAAAGCTTGGCCTACTTTATATGCAGATCACCATCCCAGTTGCATAAGGATTTACAATAGACAAAACAAAACTGTTTTTGTTGTAAATAAGGGCTGTTTGTTTAAATCGCACAATAATGTTTGCATCTAAAAATTATTTACAGGCTAATACGGCTCCATAAAGTTGGTGTATGTAACTTGTTAATTAAAACGGTTTCAATATTCTCCAGGAAGGACAGACATGTACAGCGAAGGTGTTAAGATAGAGACTCAAGTACCACAAGCCTATGGGGAAAGCAGACCCGAGAAACGTCCTGCCTCCATTGACCAATGCACGTATTAGAACGCGTTTGGAGATCGCAGGTAATCAAACGGTGACTGATAAAAAAAAAGAAATAAATAAAATGACAGTATTTCAGAGGAGTTATTTTTCAGCTCGGTGAGGATTATTGCAACATTGCTCCCCCTTTCGAAATGGCCCTATCGCACAGCTGACAGTCGCTGTGATGCGCCTCTCAATCTCTGCTTCCCCAGCAGGCCGGCTGAAAGGGCCGGGTTCTAATCTCACCTGTGAAGTCTCTGCAAATTAGTTTGTTCATTAACGTGTTTGCCTGCGCATTTAATGAAGTGTGTGGCGGCCCCTGCTGGTGCACACGCTTCTAAAACAAAATCAAAGTGTTACACCTGGCAGGAAAACAAACGGTTAATTCCAGTCCAAATGTTAGAAATATAAACGCTGTCATAAAATGTACAAAAATATCTAATTTAATGCAGAAAATAGATATTACAAGTAGACTAATGTTCTCTTCAGTATGAAAATAATCTTAAACCACAGAACATTACTGTGTTAGCTGCAGTGTAATGAATTAAGAAGGGACATTAATTGTTCAGTTCACTATGAGATCATGTTAAATGTCTTTTATTAATGAACTGTTACCCCCAGCTGAGGCAGTTGATTACCTCTAGTCCATTGCTAAATCCCCTTAGTTGATTTTCAGTGAATCACTTAAAACAAACCCAGAGGGAGAAAAAGAACAGAATAATTTACAGTTCAAGTCCTAGACCTAAATTCACTTAAAGAAGGGCAGCTTTCCTATAAATCAACCTCTCGATTTAATGCAGCTGACATATAGATCTATTTTACATCTTTTTTTTTAATTTCAAAAATACAACACATTAAAATAGGTTCAATTTATCAAAGCTAAGAGCAACAATTAAGTAATAATGTACTTAAAGTGCAAAGGCACTTTAACACAAAGAAGTGACGCCCAGTGGCTACACTTGGTAATTGAAACAGCAGTACTGTATATTATTATTTACAAAAAAAAAAGTAATAGTCCAGAAAAAAAAGATCTTTGGAGATCTTCTACAGAATACATTATGCTTCCACTTTTAATTGAAAAAAAAAATAATAACCCCAAGTCCCCCTTTCCTCACTTCCTCCCAAGGCAAAAAAAAGAGAGAGTTATGCAAAATCTATTGTAGAAACATTCATTTGCAGAGACTGTTCCTAAAGGGGAGTGAGTGAAAGGGGCAGAGATGTAGAAATAACTTAAAGGGAACTTTGCCAAAGCAACACCACACCCCAGCGCAGGATAAGGATTCCACTTCTTTTCTTTTGTTTTAGTATTGAAAAAAGTGGAACGGGCAAGAATGTGACAAATCACATGGCTGTGGACTCTGAAGCCATCAAGCTTGATGTGCAGACCTTTTAAAAATGCCTCCTTTTCTCCCGCCCACCCTCACAGCTGACTAATCGCAGTTTGTTTTTCCAGAACTTCGAGGTAGTCTGGTTCTGTTTGTAGCTTTCCTTGGAGTAAAGGATGCTCAGGTTTGGATTGTTCTGCAAAATATTTCCTGGGAGTCCCATATAAAACAGTTTTATTTATCCTGTCCTGGTTTTGGCGTCTGGATTCATAGGAAGGGGCAAACTGCCTTTTGGGTAAGGTGCAAAAGTTATAATGAACTACTCCACCACTGGGGAGTTCCTTGACTCGCTCTGCAATGTTTTGATACAGCAGCTCCGGTTCCCTCGATGAGGACTGCTTTTCCAGCAATTCAGCTGCACTGATTGTAAATGCAAGGCTGGTTGGGTCGTCTTTTTTATGCTCAAGATTGCTATAGCTAAACTCGTGGAGATTCCTGTAGTATGCCACTGGATCCCCTTCCTTCTGCATGTAGATTGGGTTTTGACACATCTGCCCCACTGGCGGGGGGATATAGTTATAAACATGCCCTTCGGTTTTGTCGTGGGTCTCCGTGTTGTAAGACCCATACTGGAGCTGAAATGAACTGATGTCTAAGTTGTTGGCACTGCTGGGCACGCTCTGCACCCCCTTCCGGCGCTTCAGCACAAAGACAAACAAGCCTGCCCCAAAACAGACGGACAGGATAAACACCACCAGCAAGCCTAAAATTAAAACTGAGAGCGGGACTTCGGTGTGTATTTCTGGATAGGAGCTGGGCAAGACGCTAGGGAGATGCGGCGTGTCTGTGTTCTGGTTCATGGATAAGAGGGTCGAATCGGCCAGCCCGGGGTTCTCGGGGCAGATGGCCTCCTTGCTCAGGAACTTCAGATGTTCTCCCGAGTGCTTAGTCGGAGACTCGCACACGACTTCGTTGATCACCACAGGGGGACCAGACTGCTGATGGCTCTGCTCGGTGACCTGCTCGATCCAGTTCCTCAGCCCCATGATGTCACACGTGCAATCCCAAGGGTTTTCTTGAAGGTCTATCTGAATTAAAGCCGAGAGCTGGTCCAGGACCCCTCTCACAGGCAAGTGTGAGAAGTGATTGTTGCGAAGGTTGAGCCTGGTGAGGGAAGTGCCACCAAACACGTTATCAGGCAGGGACCTCAGCAAGTTGTTGTTGAGAAACAGGAGGTGAAGATTACTCAGAGCGTCAAAAGTGTGGGGCAGGATTTCCTTGATGACATTATACTCTAAGTAGAGGTACTGCAAGCTGTGCAGGCCTTCGAACATCGAGGGGTACAGGACTTCAAGGTAGTTACCGTTGAGATAAAGTCTGCGCAAGCTAGTGAGGTTTGTAAAGGCACCTTCCTGTATCACTGCAATCCGGTTGTTCCCCAGGTGCAACAAATCCAGAGAGCTGTATTCTGGGAGATCGGTTTTATAGACAATTTGCAGATAGTTGCTCGTCAGGTAAAGCTTCTTTGGACTGGTGGGTTTTGGGTGCAGGTCTGAGATGTTGCTGATCTTCTTCTCCTGGCAGTTCACGTTCAGGCCATTGTCTGAGCTTTGCGAAGTGCATACACAGCCGCTGGGGCAAGTCATTGGCACGGGGGACTTGGTCTGGTAGACCATGATGGGCCCAAAGATCTGCCTGTCTTTCGACACCGTGACCCGAGGCGTTGGGCGGTTCCGGGTCTTGGGCGGCCGGCTGGCTTTCGGGGCTCTGGTGGGGCCGACGGCAGAGTTGGCAGTGGGGGGCAGCCTCTGGACATGGGTGTCCGAGGGGGCAGGATGCTTCTCCCTCTGGTTCGAGTCGCCGGAGCTCCGGCGAGGACACAGGTCCTGCCGGGTGAGCTGGGTCACGTCCTTGCCGTGCAGCCGGAAGGGCGTCTCGCACACGATCTCGCCCACGAAGACGGTGATGGTGTCCAGCCAGGCTTTGAGGGGCAGCAGGTCGCAGGTGCAGTTCCAGGGGTTCTCCTCCAGCTGGATCTCCATGATGCCGCCGATGTGCTCCAGCACGCCGGCAAAGGGCAGCATCTTGAGGCGGTTGCCCCGCAGGTCCAGGTGGGTGAGCAGCACGAAGCGGAACACGTTGCTGGGCAGCGAGAGCAGGAGGTTGTCGTTGAGGATGAGCACCTTGAGCTTGTTGAGCTGGCTGAAGGCGCCCGCCTCGATGGCGCTGATGTAGTTGTAGTCGGCCTGCAGGTACTCCAGGCTCTCCAGGCCCAGGAAGGTGTCCTCCCGCAGCACCTCCAGGCGGTTGTTGTTGAGGTGCAGGCGCTTGAGCGTGCGCAGCCCGCTGAAGGCGCCGGTGCGGATCTCCTGCATGGCGTTGTTGCCCAGGTGCAGGGTCACGGCGTTGGAGTAGTTGACGAACTCATTGGGGTGCAGGCGGGTGAGCGCGTTGCCGCTGAGGAAGAGCTGGTAGATCTTGGAGGGGGGCGGCTGCAGCAGGCTGACCGTGGTGAAGCCTTTGTTCTCGCAGTTGATGTTCAGCACGTTCTCCTTCTCCTCGCAGGGGCAGCGGCTCTTGCTGCAGATGTCTTTGGCGGGCTTGCGGCTCTGGCTGGGCGCCGGGATCCCGGCCACGCTGAACACCCCGAGCAACCAGACGCCCTTCAGCATCTTTAGGCGCCGTCGGTCCCCGCTCCGCTCAAACCTGCCGGGGCGCACACAGCACAGCCGCGGTTAACCCAGCCTGACCTCCACCTCCCCCGCCGCCCCGACCCGCGCCCCCGCGGCGCTGCGGTACTCACACCGCCGCGGAGCATCCCCCGGCCGCGGAGCTCCGGCGCGGTGCGGGGCCGCCGCCGTCTGTGCGCCCCGCGCCGGGGCTCGCCGGGCTTTAGCCGGCTCCCCTCCGGCCTGACGTCACGGGCTGGGGGTGGGAAAGGGGGGGCGCATTGCATTGCATCGCATCGCGATCTCCCGGTGCAATTGCGACCCCCCCTCCCGGCGCAGCGCAACTCACCTGCGGAGCCGCCGGGCGCGGGGGAGAGCGGGCGGCGCTGCCCGGAGAGCCCCGGGAGGAGAACTTGGAGGAGCTGGAGAGGAGGCGGTGGGCAGAGCCCAGCCCAGGAGCAGCCTGTCCCTGTGCAGGGGAGGGAGGAGCTGTGCGGCCGGGGAAAAAGGTGCTGGAGCTGGGGGGGGAGCCCGACCCGGCTGGTTTTTATAGCGGGGAGCTCCTCGGGGGGAGGGGGAGAGGGGAGGTTAAAAAGCAAGGTGCTGGAGCTGGCAGGCGGGTACGGCTTGGGAGAGGCTTGAATGCATCCTCTTTCTCTCTCTTTTTCTTTTCTTTTTTTCAATTGTATTCTGTTTCCAGGCAGGCACCAGCAGAAGTGTCCTGGCAGCGCTGCAGAGGGAGCCCCGATGGGTTGGGAGTTTGCCTTATTTTTTTCCCCCTCCTCCTCCTCCATGTACTTCTGCTGCAGGGGCTGGGGGAGGGAGGCGGAGGAGGGTCTAGGTGCCGGGTGCCCGAGTGCCGTGCTCCCACAGCCAAGGCGATGGGGGGAATAGGGTGCGCTCAAAGCTGCAGCATCCCTCCGACGTAGGGGGTTGGAGTGGCAAGACCCCCGCGTCTTGGGTCTGCAGCACCTGCACATGGAAAGGTTTTTGCTGAAGGCTGATAGGCTTTTTTTTTTTTTTTTTGCCTTTTCTTTTTTTTGTGTGTGGAGGTTTTACCTAGTTTTTGACTCTTTAAATATTGCCCTTTGGGGTTGAATTTGGCCGGATGCAGAGAAACTCCACGCGGACTGGGGTAGGGTCCGCGTGTTTTTGGTGCCGCCTTCAGTGCCTAGACTGCTCCCAACTTTAGTGAGAGTTTTAGGGACCTGGATCGAAGGCTTGACAGGATCCCATCGATCCAGTGTTTTCCTTGTGGGAACGTTCTGGAACATGAGCTCCCGTGTGTGCACACGCATACACACACACACACACACAAATCCCCACTTCCCCCCCACGCACGTGACACCAGAGCATCCTTAACACACTTTTGACAATGATCAGGGTCCCTCCAGGAGATGAGAAAAGCTGAAGCGAAGTAAGTCCGCTGCATTTCTCTCTGATGGCTGTGTGGGTGCATGCGGGTGCTTGTGCATGAGGTGCGTTGGCATGCAGGGCATTGGTGTCGTGTCCTGGAGTTGGTTTGTGGGCCAGAACAGCTTGCCTATGTGTTAAGTAGTCCCCGATTGTATCCATGGCTAGAGATGCCTGCAAGAGAGCTGTAAATGCATGGCATGCCACTGCAGTACTGGCTAGTTGCATGTGGGATAGACAGCAAGGGGGTCAGGGGATTGCGGGACTAATAAGACAGTCACAGAAAAGATACCGATCCCACCACTCCATACATACATATAACAACCTCCAGAGATGGAAAAACAGCAGCAGGGATTTTTTTAAAAAAACAGGTACAAGTTTTATTTAGGAGCAAAGTTAGGTTTTGGGGGGTTTTTTGCTCAGAAACATTTTAAAATGCCTTCAGCTACCATAATGCATGGTAAAATCATTCCATGTGGGGCTTGCTTTCCTCGCTTTTTACTCCATTTTCATCAAATACAATGCTCAAGTATTTGGATCAAGTCAGGGCTTAATCTGATGGCCTTCAAAAAAAAAAAAGTCAGGTTTACAGACATTTTTTACTTTTCCCACCTTGTCCTACTTGGAGAAAAGTTCTGAGTCTCAGCCCTGATTGATGTGCTGGGAGATGACAGTGATTCTCCAGCCTGACCTCCTGCATAACAGGACCAGATTGCATATGATCAATTCTTCTTCGAGCCAAATCATAGTCTTTAGAAAAGAAACCACCCAACCTTGGTTTCAAAATTGCCAGCGATTCCCCCCCACAATGCCAAGTTCAATGGCTATTTACTATGATTGTGGAAAAAAAAGCATGCCTTATTTCATGCATGAATTTGGCTGACTTCAACTTCCAGCCATTGGGTGTTGTTATACCTTTGCCCGCTAGACAGAAGAGCCCTCTCAGATTAAATTTCTGTTTCTTATGTGGGTACTTACAGATTGCAGAAGTGCAGGCACAAACTGAAGGACTTACTTGATTGCATCCTGGTCAACTTCAAATGGTTTGACTCCAAGCTAACTATATGCAGCTTAAAACCACTACAGCCGATGCAGATGCCTGCATGGTCCTAACGCGAGCAATATATCCACCTGCTGTAGGGAAAAAAAACAACTGAAAAAAGCAGCAGGATGTGAAATGCAGCATAGCTCATTACTATTAATGTCCTGTGCTCACCGTCGTGTCTGACCCTTTGCGGGTGCTTCCGAACTCTTGTGCAAGCAGATGCTGAGAGGCTCAGAGCATTCAACTTTTTATGAGGATGGAAAAGGAGGATGAGGGCTAAGCATTTCCATGGATATAAGCAAACCAGGCAAGAGCCCCAGGTGACACAACCCTGACTGTCCACTGTGAAACAAAGAATAATAATAATAATAATAATAATAAAAAGCCTCTTCTTTCTGTCCACAGCCCAGGGGAGAGAGATGCAGGGTGAGACAGAGCAATCTTTGGACAGAGAGTCATGTGAAGGGGGTGGGAGGATGGTGGCTTGGAGCAGGAAAGGGAACACAGAGCACTGTCTCAGTGAGCAAAGAGTTAAGGCTGGAGTGGTGAATAGAGAATGGCTTCAAAGCCTTGCATCCCAGCACTCCTCCTCCTTTTCTGGTACCCTCTGGATCTGCATACCCCGAGGAGCCCGCTCACCTCACTGACACAATCCCATCCACTCATTCTAAACAAGGGGAAATTTTCCACGCTGCTTGTGTCCCCATTTTCCACACTGCTTGCATCCCCATAGTTTGCTACTGCTCAGAGTGCCGAGATAAGCTCATACACAGACAAAGTTCTTTGGGTCAATCCAGTATCTTTTATTAGACCAACTAAAACTTCACTGCTACTCAGCACAGGCTCTCGGACAGGCATGTTACAGCGTGAGTGCGCGTGCACATTTTCGGGGGTGTACGGGTACTGATGAGGTTGTCACCCCATGAGTGTAGATGCTGCAGGCTCTGTTGTACTGTAAGTGAGAGATTTTTCTGCCTTGCTAAAGGTAATTATTAAGGGAAAGAACCATTTCTGCATTTAACAGTAAACACAAGCAACATAATTGTACCGTGCGATACAGAACTTTATCTTAGCCAGCAGTGCTATAGTGTGTGTTACACAGAAAGAGGTTACAGAAGTGTGTTATACAGAAGAGGGTGAAAGAGGAGGATCCTGCTGTCACCGGCTTCCTTTGGGGAATGGGATGGGAAGGGGTGAGTGTGCAACCATCAGTGTGAAGGGCGAGGAGGGGAGAGAGCTGGCAGGCTGCACTCTTGCATTGCTCTCTCTCGCACCAACAGCAGCACCCAGGTTGGGCAGTGCCTGCTCCTGAGAGGGGCAGAGAAGGGGACACTTCTGTGATATTGTCTCCACCTCGGAGCAACCAGAGCAGCTGCCAGACACCCCGACCGCGGTGCTGGGGGACTCGACACACAGCTCCGCAGGGCTCCAGGTTTCCACTTGCCCAAAGTCTGGTGTGTCCAGAGAGAGAAGCTGTTAGCTGCCATGTATTGTTTAAACCCTTAAAGTGTACTTATTTGACTCAGTTCTCCCTTAACACCTTAAGATCCCTGTTCTGTCTTAGTATTGTATTTATTGAAAGGGCATGATTATTTGCTACACAACCAAAGGAACATAGTGAGGATACTTATAATAAGCCTATCATTAAGTCCTACCCTCAACCCCACTATACACTGAACTCTGCCCAGGGTTTTTCATTGTTAAATTCCCAACAGGATTTCCTCCTGTGGCAAGCTCTCTCCTACCGAACCGCTGCAGGATTTCATGGGAGCAGTGCAATGCACATCACAATCACGGCTGTTTTCTACCCTTAGCGTGGAGAGTGTCTCTTGTGACTTCTAGTGCCCGAAATCAGTCTGAAACTTGCTTTGCGCCCTCTCCCTTACATAGCAGTCGAGGGGGAAATCAGCTCTCCAGCCTGGTCTTGCACTGGAGAATATCGACCATATCTATAATACCTGTGAATAACAATTTGTCCTTAGCTTGGGTCCAGTCCTTCAGTGCTCACAAAGGGAAAAACTCTGCTTCCTACACTCCTCAGCATGCGACCTACAGAAGCAAAGCACTTAATCACAGGCTCCTGCCCCTATTCAGCAAAGCACCCAATGCAAAGGCCACTGAGTCAGTGGAGAGACTTCCATTGACTTCAGTAGGTTGAGCTGAATGAGCTAAATACTTACTTGAGTGCTTTGGGACTGGGAGTTTTGTCCTGTGGGGGCAAAATTAGTCTTTCTAATTACAGATTTCCTATGCTGATATTATTGAACAGCGGTAGCAACGCGTTTGCTTTCACTTTACACTGTCGATTGATTTAACATTCATTCATTTTGAGAGCGGAAAAAAAAATGAAAGCAAGTCTCCAGTCATGCAGACATGTGAGTGTCATTAGTCATTCCAAAAGTCACATTGAATGTAATGGGTCTTCTCGCCTGACTAAAAGGTATGTGATTTGGTAATTGGATCTGTATTTGCATGGTGCAGTCAGCTATAAAAATACTCTTAATATTCATTGTCTCTAGTCCTGTCGGGTCTTATGAGAGGCATCCTTTTTTTTTTTTATTAAGTGGTAAAAGAGCATTAGTTAAATGCTTCCATATTATTATCTTTTATGGCAGTAGTGGTAAAAGGCCGCCGTCAGGATCCAAGTTTCATTGTCCTTGTGACAGATATAATATACTCTGAGAAGCAACAAAAGCAGAGGGCCAAGCCAAGAATAGTGCACCACCGAAGTCCCCAATTAAGTTCTCAAAACAGGGCTTATGTGGGGCTTGGGTGGAGCGTAAGCCTTTTCCTGGCTTTCTGCCCAGGGTTAAATTTCACTTGGAATGAATTAGTCATAGTCAATAATGTATTCTGTTACTTAAGCCTCTCCCCTCTCCCCACACCCCTGTTTTCTTGAATTTATTTAATTAAAATTACTCACCAAATAATTTCTCTGAATAATCATGGATTGCAAATTATTCCCAAGCAGTTCGCTGTGAGCATTTCTGTCCGCACTCAAAAGGTGAGCCACTGAGTTTGCCATCACGCACAAAGGTCACGTATTGGTGTTTTGGCTCCAGGTTTCCTAGAAATACTACTCTGGTTTAGGTTTGAGAGGAAGCTCTTGCCCGGGCTAACTTGCAGTTTGCTGTCTGTGGATAGTTTTGAATATTTATTTAAATGTCTGTATGTTTGTGAACTCTCCTTCCAACACATTTCTCCTAAAATACTTGTAGAAAGTCAATATAAAAGGGGAGCAAACAGTGAAAGCAAATGCATTCTTGTTTGAGGATTTTATTTTGAGGTGGGTATCCCACGTATTATTACTGTATTTCAGTGTTTGCCTAATTTGCAGAAAAAACAAATCCAGGTGCAGTGGCTCAGGGTATTAGCAGTGAGCTCTGCAGTGTCTGAATATTGTCTCAAATCAGATGCTCGTCATTACCTCCAGGACCGTTTCCAAGGTCCAGTTTCTGCGCACACATGCATGAAAATGAGTATGAGGATACCCCGATGTAATGGTACACCTGGGAACAAGACCGTATTATTTGTGCCGTACGTGAAGTTGCCTAATGATGCCCGGGACAAAACCCACAAAACCTAGCGCTGAACCAGAGGCCATCTTGACTCAGTAGTAATGAGGAAGCTGAGCGGAGAGGGCAGGCAGGCTTTTTCTAACAAGAGAGAAAAGTCAAAAGAAAAATACTATAACTTTAGGAAGAGCTGATTTCTGTTCTGTTCACCGGATGGAAAAGGCACGTCCCCGAGAACAAATACTGATCTTTTCTTCCATTGGAGAAAACGCATTTCTTGCTTTCCTTCAGTTTAAACTGTACCATCCTCTAGCGCAAATCTTGCTGCCTTTGAACAATAACTACCTGGCTAAAAATACCCTATAATATATATAGGTCATCTTGTTACAAACAGTGCTGAAGCTGAAATTGGAGACTATATAAGGCAGGGTGGCAAAAAAGAAAATGGATGAGACGATTAAAGCTTGTCAGCATGGCACTTGCATTGATAACTGGTGAAGGGTAGGTTGAATCAGCCTTCCAAACTGCGGAAAGGTTTCCAGTTGAATGTTTGTGCGGACAGAGCTGGGAGAAGCCCCCTTGTGCTATTAACACCCAGACACCGGCTGCGGTGCAGCAGGGATTTCGTTCGTGGTTTCTTCCCTGGGAACGTAGGTCTACAAAAGGACACGGGTGGCCTTGAATTGGAGCCAGGCATCATTTAGGTCAAACAAGCAGTAAAACGCCCCCACTATTTTTGAAGCGCGGGGACAGTGATACACAAGACGCGGAGGCTGGCTGAAGCACGGTGATTGCCATGTTCCAGCAGACTCGAAGGAGATGATATTGGTTTCAGTATTCAGATTTAATTGAGTGTGCTGTGACGCACTCTAATTAGGGTGCATCAGAGCAGACACCTGGCTTGTGTATAGGCACCCGTTGGTCCAAAACGTCAATTCTCATAACTCCCCCGTCAACTGTAGCCTAACCCCAGAGGTCCTTAAAGTTTGGTGATGCCTCATGTTAAAGTTCCCCAGGTGCTTAATGTTTTGCTCAGAAGCCCGCTGCTCGGTATTATGGGTGCCATGGGGAAGCACTTCGCTTTCCCCAGCATCATAAAGGAAACTTCAGTGCTTAAATGTATGGCATCAGGGTGCTCAGTGTTGCAGTGGCTAAATCTCTTTGGGGATTGAGGTATGCCTCTACAACATACATAGTTCATAATATACAGGGGCTATCGCTCACTATCTATGAAATGTATTGAGCATAAATAACTCCCAACATCCCAACTTCTCTTTTGACTTTTGAGCATTTTTTTTTCTTTTACCTTCAGAGAGCTCAAATCCTTTACACAGCTGGAGGCTTTGATGTCGTAAACCCAAGATTACAATTTCACTTCATGATCGAATGGCAAGGGAAACTTAAATGAGAGGGGGAAAATGCAGCACCATCGTCTTTGATGACCAGCAGCGAGTGAAAGCTGAACCCAGGAAGCCGAAGGCCGAAATATTTGCACCCAAATCTTTCTTTGCTTCCCTAGCTACAGTGTTGAGTGACAGCTGGTCTTTTGAGCTAGACATCTCATCATGGTTGCTGTTGACTGCAGAAGCCATTTGGATTCCTATTCAGGACTGGTGATAACAATTCTAGTAGATTTATAGCAGGGCCTGTTGGCGGGCTAGGAGAAGCAGCTATCCGGGTAATAGTCCTTCTGCGTCCTCCTTCAGAATCACTTATTTGCCTGTGTGCTTTCCTGCACTAACTCTGAACCTTTTCAAAATATATAGCGATCATTTGCATCATTCACATGCCAAAAGCTGCCTCCCCTGCTGAGTTTGTTGCCCTTCAACTCTTTAATAGTGTGTTACAATGGCCTGCTACTCAACAGGATCTGGCCCAGAGTCTACATCAAGAACTGCCTTGCCATTTTTTCCTCCACCGGAACACTTTTGCTGTTAATTTTGCCCGTTTTGAGGGTAATGCTCATTATTGGCAGTTTGATCATCATTTATTTACTGTTGCTTTCTGTATTGTGGTAGCACCTGGGAGTCCCCTGGCTGAGGACCCTGCTGTTTTATTGTTCGCTCGTGTTTTGTTTATCCATCTGCTTGTAATTTGGTTGTGATTGGGATGTTTGTAACGAGAGCATATTTTCCTCATTGGTGTTTAGTACTTTAAGTGCATTTGCAAGGAAGTGCTTCATATAAATAAGATCGTTAGCGTGCCGGGCATTGCACAAACACAGACCGCTGTTTGCCTCAAGTAACTTGCAATGAGATCTAGGGTTTGATGAGGTGGGACAAGGTTTGGTCTGGAGGTCAAGGTGGGAAAGAACTGTATTCATGTAATATTAGCCACTAGATTGACAATGTCCATGTCAGGTTCTTGCCCAACATAGGTTGAGACAGCTGAGCTACTGTATCAAGCCCCCTAAAATGAGATTTACCCTGGAAATGCTGACAAAACCTTTATCTTTACAGATGGCACCATGCATTGCCTTAAATACTTGTTATGAATGTTAATATGTTATCTGAAGGGTATTTTTTTTTCTCCTCCACGTGTAGGCAGCCTGTGACAGAGCCTCAGCAATGCAAGCTAACAAATGCACGAAGGCACAGTCTGCTTATGTGAGTATTATAATGATTGGCATTTCTGCCAACAGCACATGATAAGTGGTGCAAATACATTTTCAAAGCTTAATCAATACTAGGCTCTTTGATATTGCTGGGCACTTTGGGAATAGATGATTCCTCAGCACGCCAACTAAATAGTTTTCCCTTGGTCACATGGTTGTGTTTCAATCGATTAGCATGGGGGAAACACAAAGCAAGATGCAGCATACTTGCGTTTTTAGGGTGGCATCCCCCCACCCCGTGGCTAGTCTTTGCTAAGGGGAGGATGGATGAATTTCACTACCTCAGCGGTGGCCGGCACATAGCCTATGTGCTGTTTGATTCCCACTTACCATAAATCCTGAGCTGTTAGTGCATTCAGGAAAATAGGATGTCTTTGGATGCCTTCATCTGAACATAAATGGTTGTCTTGGACTTTCTCTGTGTACCGGGTGACAGCAGGCAGGGAGTCCCTTCACTTACCTTACCTGGTGGGCCGAGTGCTACCGAGTGAGGTGTGCCTAATAGCAGGTCCCTTGGCTCTGCCTAAGATGCTCCCCATCTACTTCAGGCCCACTATGGGTCTCCTGTCAGCTGAGCAGTGAGCCGGCGCAGTGCAGTGCAGAGCGGTCCTTGCATGGCCGCCGCCTCTCCTGGTGAGCTTCACTCTTCCTGGGAATATTCCAAGTGCCCTTGCACTTGCCATGTGTTTGCTTTTCAAACAACACCAGTTGAAAGAGCTGAACTTTGGCAGAGTTTAAAATGAACTGATCACTAACAATTAAGAGGCTACAAATTCTCAGCAGAACCCTAATGGTGTTGAGAAATGGTTTGTTAGTTTGTCCTCCGTAGTGAAGAAATCTGCAGCCGTACTAGCCCCACGGATTAAGATCTCTGGGAGCTGGCTGGGTGTAGATGACAGGTAATGATTTATTTAATCATGCTCTGTAAAGGCACATAGTATGGAGATAACCTTTGGTGGGGGATTCTCTCAGATACAAAATATAGAAACTAGTAGGCGTCCAGAAGACAAGAGAGCAGAAGTGTTTTAGGTGACTTGACCTGCATTTAATGAACTGCCATCAGCATTCATGCAAAACTCCCACTGATGTCAATGGGAGGTCTGTGCAGGGCCCCACTGCAGCATATAGCCTGATAGGCATTGGCTCTAATTCTGCTCTCGTGACACAAATAGCTCCTCTGAAGGCACCGAAATGCTGTCAATATAAAATTGCAGAGAAGTCTGGGGTTCTTGTTGCTAATGGATGTAATGGACTTATTAATGCAATGGATATACATGCAAGGAAAAGGAAATGAAACTAGGGAGATTTAGTATCAGGAGTTGCTTTTATTTCTGTCAAGACTGTATTGTTTAAGTTGTCAGCTGCTTTACTTCCAGACATTGCTTCAGGTCCCTGGATGACAAGACAAAAGATTCAAAAGAATCAGCAAAGGATAGCACAGAGAAACTTCCACTTATTTTTAAAAAATCTCTCTCTCTCTCTCTCTCTCTCTCTCTCTATATATATATATATATATATATATGGATATTCATAGGCTAATAACAAGGTAATCATTAGTCTTCTGGGGCTAATTTGTGCTCCCTCTACTCATGCTGAATAGTGGTCAACACATTGGTCAGTACAGGTGAGCTTGGCAAGGTTCCTGTAGGAGACAAAACCACTCACTGGGTGCATCTATACATGCACATTTACTGCGCAGTAACCAAAAATGACTGCGCAGTACGGATGTGTGTCTACACATGTGCACCTGTACTGTGCAGTAACTATGGCGATTTACACCCGCTTAGTTACTGTGCAGTAAGGCATGTAAGGACTCTGACTTGGGAGTAACTTTACTCCCTAGTCACAGCACGCACAGTGTTACTGTGCGGTAATGCCTACATGCGTAGATGCCAGTCTAACAACTACTTACTGGGAAGTAACTTACTGTGCAGTAAATGCATGTGTAGACATGCCCACTGTGAGCCAAGGGATTTCACAGGCTGACCTGCAGGTCTGCAGCCTCAGTCAAAACTCCATTAAGCCAGAATTGCAGAGTGCAACAAAGTACATTCTCTCCTGCATTTAAATGCATTGGAAAAGCTGGAGACTCACAGTTTTTTAAGGTTAATTAGGTCTTGCCAAGAAGAATTAACTGGAGTTGTTTTCTTCCTCTCTCTTTTTATAAGAGCCTTTATAATTACCTTTATCTCTATTGGTTTGCTCATCTACCTTTTTTTCTCCCTGCAGGACAACATAAAATACAGCATAAAATACTTTTCAGATTTGTTAAAAAACATTTTGATCAATCACATTAACAAATGATGTACAGATTCTGATTAAGTTACAATACCCACGCTGCATGATAATTTATGCGCCAGATCTTTATATATATTGCTATGAGCCTGACTGTTAATCTTTATTTAATGGTGCATTAACGTTATTCACTACTACGGTGCTAAATGAGAATTTGATTTTCAGTTGCTTACATCTTGTTTGGAAAATAAAGGAAACAGTAGCTTAAGGCACCCCCATTCAGCAAGTATTCAGGAGGGGGCTACCATTTTAGCCAGCCTAGTCTTTCAGGCTCCCTTTGCTCACCTGCTGTGGCCCGTACTCTTGATTCAGGCATATAAATAATCTGCTTCCTTTCCCACTGAGCTTGGATGTTTGCCTTTGGCGACATGAAAGCATGACTCCTTGTCTCCATATATGGAAAGCAGTCAAGTGACCTGACTGTGTGCCAGCAGGAAAATCACTTCTGTACACCAGAGAGGGCTCTCAAAACCCGACTAACCCTGCCAGCACAGGCAATCCACTTACAGGGAAACACGCAGGGATGGCGATAATAGATTTAGATGAGGACTGACTGCCCTTTCTGGTGTCTGCACTATGATTTCCCCAAATTTCTTCCATTTCCATATGGATGAGGATGAGGTTATTTATTTGCTTTGCTTACCGTGCTTAGGTTGAGCACGCACAGAAAGGCATGCACTATTTTGTCAGCAGGAAACACCATCATTTTCCCTTTATTCCACCTTGGCGATGAACTGATTTTATATGTATAAATTGGAGCAAGAGAGCAAAAGCTACATGTGTGCATCTCCCTTCCCCACTCCAAACAGTTCCCCCTCTTTGCATTTAGTCCCCTGCTTCCCTATGTGCTTGTCTTATGACAATGTGTGTTCCAGTTATGCACTGTTTCTACAAAGCTACAGCAATACCCCAGAGGAGAGGTGGATGGGGAAATGCCCAGGCTGTAACAAAGACCGAGTAACTCCAGGAATCATACTGTTTCCCCTTAAAATAGTGTCTCGTTCAGTCTCAAATGAAAGCATCTTCCAGTATACTCTTGTTATATTATACACTTCGGCTTTCAAAGGGTGCATGTACATAAGCTATGTTAATGCGCATTAGACTAATTTAAAGATGGTCAATTTAGGCTAAACACTCCTAAATTTGATACCTGAAATTTAGGCATGATTAGTTAAAGTGCATGAATGCACATCTGGATGTGACCCACCCTAGATTTAGCACCGGGTCTGCCCAGCCACTAGAGGCACATGGCAAGGCTGCATTAGTGCCAAGTGTATGCACACGTAGACACCTGCCAACAATCACTTAATGCACATTAGTTTAATGTGCATTAAATTTAGTCACACTTAAATGCATGTGTATATAGGCCCCAAGTGTAGTTTGATCTGAATTTCTTCAGCAGCTGAATCTCTTCCACATTTCTGAGCATCCTTTCCTCCACATCGGTTCTCTTCCTTGCTGAGCTGCACTGAATGCAAACTGGCAGGGGGGAGACAGCATGGAGAAGAGAGGAAGACATGTCACAATACTGCCCAGCCATGAATTCAGCCTGAAACAGGTATAGAGAAGGGCTATGAGAGGAGGGAAAGGAGAATTTCTTTAAGAGATGGCTACAAGAACCTGGCAAAACTAGGCTGATGAAGGAGTGTAATCGATCTCTGAAATACATATGCACCAGGAAGGCACTACCACTTCCTTAATCCAGGTCTTACAGGCTGAGTGCAGGAAAACTCACACATCCTCACCTTTCCCTTTAAATCTCCTCTCCTGGAAAAGAAACGGGCATTGTAGTCAGAAGCAGGCTCTGACTCTGAATGGGATGAGGTTGGGGGCTATAATAATAGCTAGCTATATTTCATCATTAGGAGTGAAAAAGCAGTAATAATCGGTGAAAAGGAGGAGGTGCTATGCTCAGTTCCAGGTATGTATACCATCACATCCATGCACATTGGGTTAAGTATATTATCTGCATGTTTCCTCCCAAAATGATTAGCAGTGAAAGAGTTAGCTGATGTTACACTGTCAGAGTCAAGACCTCAGCTGGGATGTAAGCAGGGAGCTGTTTGCAGAGTTTTAAGAGCTGTTATTCCATGCAGGTACCTGGAAAGATGGGTCAGCTTCAGGCGGTGACCTGGACTATCTTCTGGGATAGGGAACTTTTTCTCCCCGTCCTAAATTTTGTGGGTGCAGATATAGTGCCTCTTAGATCACCCAGAAACAAGGCTTGCTTTGCCTCCTGAAAGCGTTTCACACTTGTCTGTCAGCGAGGACAGGCAATGGTGTTAGTGTACAATCGGTGTACTTGTTTTGTTGTGCTTCATGCATTTCCCAGCTGTTGCTATTTTACTGTTCTCCCCAGCAGCTGCTTCAGCACGGGTTGATTTGGGGAATCCAGACCAGCCTGTGTGCTCTGAGAGTTTATTCGTTTCAGTAAATTCACACAACATGCCCAGTCTTTGCTGTTCTCCTTGCTGACACTGCTCAGGCTCTCTGCTCTAGCAGACCAGTGTCAGTTGTCTTGTGCTCTCTAGAAGGCCAGTTTGCACGTAACCCAGTTAGAAAGGGACTTGTAAACCTAGAAAGAAGAATTTTAATGGCAGATGGTTATCTGCTTCCTTCAGGTGCCTTTATCGATGTCAGCCTTAGTACTTAATTTTGCAATGGGTAGCATATGATTTATTATTTGCATTGTCATTATGTCTAGTTCTGGTTCAGAGCCCCTGGTGTGATGTGTCTGAACAAAAAGTCGGTCCATGCCCCCAAAAGCTCGCATTCTAGGTAAGATACACGTAGTGATTTCATGATTATCAGGGCAGCCACCAATGGTTGGCTCAAAAAGAGGAGAAAATCTGCTCTGAAATATATGATGGACTTTTGATGGATACTGGAAAATAAAATGCAGAAATTGCTCATCTGGGATCATTAGAAATAAATCGCCTTCTTTGTGGGTAAGCAACACAATAGAAAACTCCCTCTCGTGGTACTGCGTTGGTGGAAACCCAGCCTTTCTTGGCTTCCAGGCCCCTGGAACAAATTACCTTATGAGCAGGCAGAATGCCATCCCAACAGATGAGCCCAGGTAGGCAGCCGAAATACCATGTAGGATCATCAGATGTGTTTGTTAAGGTCAAGTCTTCTGGAAAGCCAAGTGGCAAAGGCAGTCTGTCTTAAGCTTCTGTGCCTGCCATATGTTAATTGGAGAGACTAATGCCTCTTTGGGGCCCAGCTGAATGAATGTCCACAATTTAGCTCTGCAAAGGCAGACCATCTCAGCACTTCCTATGTAGTAGGGGAATAAAGGAATTTCCTGCGTAGCTAAAGTTTAGTGAATTATGGAATAACCCAAAGCAAAGGAATGATGCATGTGTACGTGCATTTGTGTGTGGTCACGTGTGTGTGTGTGTGGTAATGTGTGTATGCATCATGATTTGAAGCAGTGGAGGAGTGAGAGGATGGGCCATTTGATGCACAGAATCGTATCTATTTCTCCTATATCTTAAAGGAAAATAATCACACACAGAGACATATGGCGTGTTTGAGAGCATCAATGGTAGGGGGCAGTAGGAACAAAAGGAAAGGATTCCTCAGCTTTTCCCAAATGAACCCATCCTGTGTGTAGCTCTGCCACTCTCTATCAACATTTCTCCCTCCCCGGCCTCCAGCCTTTTCCAGAAGAGTTTCTTAGACCCTGAATATGCTCTTAAAAGACTTGATTTTGAAAGCTCTCTACTGAGCAGGGATGCCTATGGAATACACAATTTACCATAAAAATATTAATATACCAGGGTAAATCCTACCTGTTCAACTACTCTCTGTGGCATGGAGGTCCCAGGTCCCTTCCGACTCTAGATACTATGATACTATGATACTATGAGGTGTCTGGGTGGAGGCTTGCCAAGTACTTTTCTGCTACTAGAGCTGGAGTGAGGAAACCTGGCCTTGTGGCAGCCTCCCTCCCCATTACATTTCAGTCGTCCTCTGTTTCTTGGGGGGCTGTAATGCAAGCCAGAATACTGGACATGTTGTGCAATCAAATTTGGAGACACCAAGGTTTTATTAGATTCTGTGCACTGTCATCCTGTGTGCAAGTGTCACAATCGTCTCTGTTATGTTATACATAAGGAGCTTTAAACCCTAGTCGGCATCATGGGGATTGAAGACAGCAGGGGACACTGGAAGGATTCTGGAAACTCTGGGTATTCCTGCTTTGAAAGGTAAGTGCAGACCTAGAAGACTTTCTAGGGGGCCTTTCTTCTGCCAGTGCCAATAGCTTACGCTCAAGAACTGCAAGTCCTATGACTGTTTCTGGGAATAAAAAGGGTTTTGGTAAATATACAGCCTCTCCCTTATTATTTGCCCTATGCAGGGAACAACAAGAACCCCATTGTCCTCTGTTCCATATCAACAGGGCCTAGCACAAATGAGGCCTCCTACACTGGATACAGCGATGACACACCTTGCAATTTTCATGCTCTCTGAAACCAGTAATAAACTTTTGACACACAGCTTTTTATCCAGGAGCAAATAGCTCATCAATGACTCGAAGAAATACGGCTCCAGCTGCTAAGGTCTGACTTCCCGATATGACAAACAGATCTGCAGTTGGAGTTGGTTTGTTTTTTACAGGTGTGGCTGCTGAGAAGTCAAAGAAAGCACAAGTGGACCCGTCCACATGGCACATATGGGCAAAGGGATCGGCCTACGGAGTTGTGTGATGCATACTAACTACTTGTTTTATAGTGCTCAGGCATGGAAACTGCTGTAACCTGACGTTCCTCGCTCGGCTGTTGGGACCCAATGCCATTACTGGGCGGCTCCACCCTGCACGTTCCCTGCCGATGCTTTTGGCTGCAAAATGATACCCTGTGGCTCTGCACACGTGTAGGTACGTCCTAGTAACTGCGCACCCCAAAGAAAAAAGATGGGGCTTTCCACAATACTGTATCTTCTCGTTTTCTCACACGTGTGTACATGTGTGCATGCATGCGTGCATGCACACGCACCCCCCCCACCCACACCATTCTTTACCTGCTTTCTCTTTCTTCCCTCCAGTATAAATTGAAGTTAACTCCTTTCAATCTCAGCAAGCTAAATCAAGATAAAAAGGTTAGTCTGTTTATCTACATTAAACTATTTGAGGACAAGATCAGATAATATGGACTAGTTAACCCTGCCCTCCTAATGTGGACAATCTACACTTTCTATTTAAGACTATGCAGTATTTGGGTCAAGAATCTGCCTATCTACAGTATGAGTTGATAGTATTAAGAAGTGATGCTAGCCACCAGTAGGCGATACTCTTACCTTTGTCCTTAATAATATCTCTGCTGAGTGGGGTTGAATTTGTCACTACAAATGCTCTTTTACTGATAGGCATATAACACCCCTTGGTTTTTTCTTCACTGAAGTAGCAGTTTAGTTCTGGCAATCTTCCATTTAGGCTGTTAAATTCTGCCTACTGAAAATCACCCCTTTACTTTATGCCTTAGCATATTTTATGTTACTGATGCAATGGCTTTTAAAGGGCTGCTTCATTTTATCTCTTCAGATGGATGCATTCCAATGTAGGGTGAAATTTTTGTTTTGTGGATAAGCCAAAATGTTCAGGAGAGTCTTTTCCCAGTCCTTTGATTTACGCAGGTAAAACTTTATGCCTGCATTTTTGCACACTTAGTTTTCAAGCCTGCATTTTTTAATTCACAAGTACTTTAATGTCAGTGTGCAGAATAGGCTGGCTCTTGATCAGTCATTCAGACTTCTTGCAAGGGCATGGCAGAAAAACCCTTAAAATGATATTTTTAGCTATGCATGAGCTAATGCTTGTGAGAATGCCGGTCGTCCACCAGCAGGGACTTTGCACATACGAAAATATAATTACTATAAAGAAGCTACAGATAATTTTAGACACCCACATTTGGAAACTGCTTCAGAGAAAATGCCCTGTTATTTACAGCCCATCAGAGATAAGCAACCAAGTATACAATCTGTAGAGAGGGTTATCCATTGATTAGGGCATTAGCCTATTGTGGGAAACCTGAGTTAGTCTTCCTTTCTGAATTTGGGCAAGTTACTTAGCCTTTCTATGCCCGAGTCCCTCGTTTCACCTGCCTTATGGGGGCATTATAATACACTCAAGTTCTAGGGTATTGGAGGATATCAAAGAAGTTAAAATAGATTTCTCAAGAACTGTAGGAGTTGGGAATGACTGGGTCTATGAAATACATGTACTAAGTACTATGGTATGCAAAAGTGACTTTGGTCATTAAAACAATATAAAAAAGAAAGGGTGAGGGTTTCTCTTTCATAAGCAAAATATGTTGGTTACAGAACACGTAAGATGAATAGAAAACCAGTGTTCTTTCCTAACGTGTTACAGAAATCAATCAGGAACCGGTTGTCCTTGCGAAAGAGTCATATTGCAAAGGTCAGCGTCTGAAGGGTGCACGTTCCCTGTAAGTACCAGCCAGGTAAATTACACTTCCGAAGAGCCGAATTAGCTTGTCCAGTTTGATTCGTCAAGCTGCTTCCAACATTTGTCTGCGTGATTTCTCACTTGATTTCAGTCTGTGGATCCTGTTGCCCTTCGGCTTCTGATCCAAAGCCTACGTGGGCCAGAGCAAACTTAGGAACATAAGACGGGAAGGGAACTTTCAGGCCATCAAGCCCTCCTACCCCAGGCGTCATGTCAGAAAATCCCTTTAAAAAACTGATCAAGCTCTATTCTGATGTGGTTTTGATGTCCCTATGACTTCCAGTGGAAGCTGTTCCAGGAAGCGCATTCCTATTGACTGTTTGATGTTGAGCCCTGGCTGAGTAGAGCTGACAAGCAGCCGACTCTTGAGTTGGTTCTCTGTACCGCACCTAGGTGAAAACAGCAACGCATGAATTTCCCATGTAATAGCTACATCCCCATAATGACAGGCCCTTGATGTAAAATTTCTCGTCCTTTTAATTAGTGTTACAGAATCCCAAAGAGCAAGTGCCTCTGCCAGGCTTTACACCCAGCAGCAGAGAGCAGTGCCCTTAGGTACAGAATAACACTGAATAAAGGAAAAGCGAGTGATGCATAATAGACAAGAACATCAGCCTGCAGCACTTGCCTCAGGAAAGAAGCATCCTCCACAAGCACAACATGCACACGCAGGGAGAAAAGGCCTCTCGGGGAGAGTTTAAGTCTTTCTCATGCCTTCTTGCGGACTGGTATATGGAGAGTCCATTCATGCCCTTGTGTGTCTGGGAAGTAGAGGCAGAAAGCTTTGCCTTGCTTTACTGTCTCCTGTGCGGGAGTAAACTACTGGTTTACTTCAGTCTACTAGACTGAAGAAGTGGACCAGTCCCACCCAGTGCAGGAGCCCACATAGCAATGCAAAGCAAATGGATCCTACTGGTACGTCTTTGAGCTTGGTTGTCCAAAGTTTCCCAGTTCAAGTTGTGGGCGGTGGGTTTGATGCAGCCCTGGCGGGCTTCTCACAGCAGTGTTGTGTCGTAGCAGCAGTTAGATCATGTGGGGCTTCCACGGTTGACAATTAATGGCCTGGTTTTGTTTCCTTTCCATGGGCACCGTGATGGAATTGCAATAGAAAAGTATAAATTAGCATGATATATATTTTTAATTTGCTTGTGTTGTTTTAATTGATGACTGTTTACTCCTTTGATAGATGAGGTTTAATTTTAGCACGAGCACTTCAAGGATTGGTGCTCGATGCAAATGGATAAAATCCTCCCCTGTGCAAAGAGACAACAGGGAGCAGAGGCACCACAATGTACTGCTTAAGGAGACTTTGAAAAGGGATGACTTTCGCGCAGGCAGTTTGTCAAGGACAAATGTTTGTACTTATTCACAACGCCCCGCTTCCTCCGCAGTGAGGGAGCAGATGGGAGCTGTCCGTTCCCTTTGCTTTCTTATCCAAGGAAATCAAGGGAGCAGATGATTTGCACTTTAGCTGCATTCAGTATGGGTTAGAGCCTACCCCCTGTGAAATCAGTGAGGTTTGCAGCAGGCTTGTCCGAGGAGATGCACACTGATCAAACAGATCAAATGTAGCTAATTGTTCGAATAGATCCATAATACACCTCTAGGAAAACGTCCACTTTTGTATTGACCTGTTGGAGTTGACTGGCTTTTGCCTGGTCTTCTAGTCTGCTCATAGGTGATATGCCTCACAAAAAGGCTGTGTCTGGATAGAAATATTGCAGAGTTGCTGACACACACACTTTTCTCCTTTCCTCTTTTTCTTTGTGAAAAAGAAAATTAAGGGAAACAAACCAGTCCACCCCACTCTGAAAATCTCCATGACATGAAGATATACGCAGAACAGGGAGCATGTCTACATGAGACGTTTACTCCCAGGAACAGTAAAAGCCAGCTTGGATTGCACCAGTTCATTGCTTTGAATTAAATGCTTGTGTAAATGCACCCAGGGCGTAGTAACACACTCCTGGAATTTTAACTTAGACCATTTTGTCCAGCTTCCACAATCAAATCCATCAACATGAGCTTTGAGTTGCTTGTCATTTTTCAGTCCATATGTGGTAGCTGAACATATGTTTTATGTAATTTTTTAGGCTAAATTCGAAGTCTGCTGGGTGTTTGTAGGGAACAATATCACCTAAGACTGGGAGAGGACTCTGGTAGGTTTTCAAACAGCTTTATTATTCTGCGCTTTCAGGCACAGGCTTGATTGATGGAGCTACTAAAGAATAGTTGCTCAGTCAACAACAACAAATTGGGTCTGATCCTCAGCAGGCGTTCATAGGCATCCTTTCACTTTAGTCAGTGGAGTGACGCTGATGTATACACACTGAGCACATCTACACATGCCCCCGACTGTGTAGTCATTACTGTGCAGTCCCAGTGGCTCATGGGTTGTTTCTGACCCTACTGCGCAGTAGCATTAGCATCCTGGTTCGTGCCCCGCTGACGCTAAGTCACCGTAGTGATAAGCCACATCATGACAACGTACCATCTTGTGTAGATGCACCCACTGAGGAATTGGCCCTGAATTTTTACAAAGTAAATTTGTACACTGAGCTTTGTGTCTGGGAGACATGATTTCTGGTTACACACTCGTATTCTTGTGTCTCTTTGTATTTGAAATGTAGCTTCCATGCAATGCACGGGGTACTCAAATGAGTTGTGAGAGCTATACGTGTGTTTAGTTTTCCCTATCTGTAGGACAAGAGCTATATATAAAAGGAGCAAAAAAACCTGATTTAACTTCACAGAGCTCCTTTGAAATTAAATGAGCTACGCGACTTTATACCAGCTGAAGATCTGGTCAGAAAATATAAACTGAAAGGTTTTACCATAAAGATCACAAAATTGACTAATAAAACACACATTACACTAGAGGCTGAGCTATATTTTTGTTGATCTTGACATCTAGTACAAGCTTTAGAGTATATATGTATTAATAAGATAACAAATACATAATGGATACACTTACCACTCTGAATAGCAGTCCTTGAATTAAAAATAAAAAAGTCCTGATAATACATGCCATTATTTCTTCCTTTTATACTAATAAACCTCCAGTTCATTAAGCTATTGCATGCAATATCTCATCTTACAAATAGAACCCATAATTCAGTCTACTCCAGGGCTGCACATTCTTTAAGTCTACAGACCACATTACCAGAGCACATTTTATCAATAAGCCTTCTGTTTGGGGGAGGGTTTAAGTAAAGCAATATGAAATGCAAGAGATTTTCTTTGTCAGAGGTCATTTGTTTGCTTCAATATTGCTTTTATTCTATTTGTACATTCTCTAAATGATGATGATTATGCAAAGCCTGTGGTTAATCGTCCTGAGCCCTTTCAAATGAACTTTCTTATTTTATCTCAAACTTTTCAGCGAGTGAGTTTTTAGAAGTTATGACCTCATTTGGTAAATGAGACTCTTATGGAATCCAGGCATGTATTTATCTGAAGGGTAAAAACTCTCTGTTGTTTCCAGTGGAATAAATAATATAAAGAAAAAAAAAAAGTTGACCTATAGTATGCAGCCCTTAAGCCAGAAGATGGTCATCATTACCCTAGTCAGGATTGTCCAGGGCTGGGTCCATCTGATGCAGGGAGCTGATAAATCATTTTGCCTGTGACAGCTGCAAAAATCAATCTTGCAGCCTCCTTTGAGTCCCTATGACTGCTCTCTTCCCCTGGGCTCAAAGTCGACTTGGCCCTATCTGTGCTGTATTCAGCATGTTCAGGTGGAGTATAGTTGAAAAACCACAGCACAAAAATCATACCGGGGCAAACAAGGCAGCTTATGGCTAGTCAAAGAAGCAAAGCATTTCCAAGCTCACATCAAGAATGCATTTATAACCACAGCCTATGAACTGTTGTTTGCTTTGTACACAGTGTGATTGATGTTGGACATAGGTGTATTAAATAGAGAATTCAGGATATTTGGCGGTCCCAGTATCAGAGAAAAATGACAATATGGACATAGGAGTATAAATGATGCTTCCCATTTGAGGCTCGAGAGCCCAAAATGCTGTACTGTAGGTGACTAACACAAATTGTCTTGTTTGTAAAGGCAGTCTTGGGTCACCGCGGCTATCTCACTGTGGTCCCATATCTCTTGTAGGGGTAAAGTCCAGCTCCACGCTGGGAAACAGGCAAAACAATATAGCCTCTCACTTGTAGGTGCTTGGCTCTTGCAGCTGAATTTATGAATCTATGTTAGACCTTTGTATGGAGTGACCAGAGTGGCAGCATTGTGAAGCCATTTCAAGGTCCTCAACTCTGCATTGAATGGGCTCAAGTGAGCTAATAGGAAATGAAGCCTGGATTTCCATCTTTTTCTCTTGGACCTTGGAGCTTAGGCGAGGCTGGGGTACAGATTCCGGTTCTTTTCCAGGTAACTAAATCATAGAAAATGAGGGTGGGAAGGGACCTCAGGAGGTCACATTTAGTCCAACCCACTGCTCAAAGCAGAACCAGCCTCCACTAGATCATCCCAGCCAAGGCTTTGTCTAGCCGGGTCTTCAAAATCTCCAAGGATGCAGATTCCCCTACCTCTCTGGGTAGCCTGTTCCAGCATTTTACTACCCTCCTAGTGAGACAGGTTTCCTAATATCTAACCTAAACTTTTCTTGCTGCAACTTGAGACAGTTACTCTTTGTTTTGCCATCTGCCAGAGTGAAAACAGTCCAGTGCCATCCTCTTTTGAACCCACCTTCAGGGAGTTGAAGGCTGCTGTTAAATTCCCGCTCAGTCTCCTCTCCTCTAAACTAAATGCGCACAGTTCCCTCAGTCTTTCCTCTTAAGTCATGTGTGCTCTAGCACCATCACTATTTTCATTGCCCTCTGCTGGATCCTCTCTCATTTGTCCACATCCTTTATGTAGTGGGGGATCCAAAACTGGACACGGGACTCCAGATGTGACCTCTCCAATGCTGAATAGAAGGGAATAATCGCTTCCCTAGATCTGCTAGCAATGCTCCTACCAATGCCCCCATTATGCCATTAGCCTTCCAGTTCAATCAGGTTTCCAAATGGAAGCTGGTCACCGTGTGCTTGTGCAAAGATTCAAGGAGACGCATATTAACTTCTGAAGAGCCGCATGCGGCTTCGGAGCCACAGCTTGGTCTAGTGCAACGGTGGCCAACCTTTTGGACAGGTGTGCCACAAATTCAGCCCTGGCCCCTTCCCTAAGTCCCCTCTGATTTCCACCTCCCTGACAAAATTGGTGCCCTGAGGCACTGGAGTAGAGGGATGCACAGAGCCTCTAGTCCCATGGAGTGGAGGGACAGGATGCTGTTGTGAGTGAGGTGTCATTGCCAAGAGCCAGGTTAGCTCTTCCATCGGCCTGCAACTGCCACAATTTGATATGGCAAGCAAGGATTCAATGCCCTGAATGCGACAGTGCCTGCAAGGCTAGGGAAAGGACATCTGCTTTTGGCAGTGACATCTGACATTTTTTCCCCACAGCAGCATCCGCTGCATTGGGCCAGGGGCCGGAGACCCCGTCCCATTCCAGCATCACCCTTTCCTTAGCCCTGGGACTTGCGGACCTGAAAGGTGAGGGGTGGGTATGAGTTCTAGCTTGAGTCTTTGCTCCAGGTGAGGCAGAAGCCTCCCTCTTGTACTGCCCTCCCTCCTTTTTTCCAATGGCTGTAGAGGTGGTTCAACCTCCAGAGGAGCACCAAAGACAGGCCTGAAAAATGCTGGGCTTCTGGTCAAGCCCTGGGCTAAGTTTCACCCAGAGACTCAGTTTCACCCTCTTGAACGCAAGGGGAAATGGGATGTGCCTAGATATCCCATGCTTTATGGCTTTCCTATCAGTGGGGGCACGTACTCGTGTATTTTGTTACCAGCCTGCACACCTGCGTGGCTGCCTACGTGGACACGAACAGAACTCCCACCTGTGCCCGAGTGCTGAAAATGCCGTGCCGATGACCAGCTCTGGCGCTCGGCAGACCAGGAAGGGACTAGCTCGCCACTCCTAGTTGCCACTAAAATCAACAGGGGTCAAGCAAATAATTAGCGGTGTTAATACTTTAGTGAACCTGGCCCTTAGCTTGAAAAAAAAAGAAAAGATGAAAGCTGGTATTTTTATGTAGTCCTTTGACTGCAGGAGCTGGTGAGGAGCCCGCAGAGTGGGTGACTTGCTTTCTGACACTGTCTCCTGCAACCCGAGACCACCAGCCCCGTAAGCACCGTCTGAAATGACCGTGCAGCCAGAGAGGAAAACAAGTTATCCAGCCTTAACTCAAACTGCTAACTGGATGGATTGAGCCCATAAACAAGCTACCAACCTGCCTCATTAAAAGTCAGGAACTCAAACTGTTCAGTGGGTCTGGATCTGTCAGGCCCCTGTGGGCTTATCTGAACCTGTCAGCCCCAGTAGGCCATATAATTTACCTCTAACTGGGGCTGTGCTCCTGCAGTATATAGGACCTGATATTTAGCTCCAGCGTGGTTGATGGCTGGACTGCTATGCCCCCTTGTGTTAATCAGGGAATACACTCTAATTGCCTAGTATGAGCATGTCCACTGTAAGCTATAGGAGCAAAGGCACTTGGCATTTCCCCACTATTGATTCACAATGATCTGCTTTGCTCTGATGCCATTAGCAGGCTGACTCTTTCCTGGAGGGAACAGTGATCTCCCGCCCCCCACCAAAAAACCATTTCCATAAACTGGTTGGTTCAATAAGCCGCAGGAATAACTTCTCATCACCTACACAGCACGCTGCAGTCAACCAATATCATTCTAATGATTAACAAAAGAAATGAGAAAGCGTAGGACACCCATAAGCATTTTCAAGCCAAAGCACTATTAATAGTGATTAAAAAAAATGTACCCTTCCAGATGCAAATACGACACTATTGGATTTGCATGTATTATAGTCCCTGTCTTAATCTCACAATGTTTCCTCAGTCGAATATGCAGTAATGTAATATAGGTGATTGTTGTCACCTAAGGGAGTAAAGCAATACAGCAGACTTTTCATCGAGCTTCATCATCATAATGGGGGGTTGTTTTTGATAGTAATTACAGATTACCAGCACTGAATAAGGTCACAGTGGAAAACATCATACAAACAAGTCAGGGAAGGATAAGGTTATAGTACTGCAGATTTCAGAGACCATTTAGTGTGAATCTGGTTTGCTGCAGAAGTGAATGTCAGCTAGTTATTGTTTCTATGAAAAGGTAACGTGTGTCATAAAGGCTTATTGCCACCCTTATTTTCACTGATACCCATCCATATTATAGTTAGAGTGATACTGTGTTTGGATAAATTAGCTTGCCTTGTGTTCAGGGCTGCCACATTAAAATGAGCAAGATTGTGGCTTTTGATGGGGCGTCCTGCTGGGACTTACTTAAAAACACAAACAACCCAGCAGTTCCTGGCCAGGGCACCTTGCTCCTCAGCTTATGGTCATGCCAGCAGGCACATTTGGGATCTGGAAGGGATTTTTCCCTATGGTCAGATTGGCAAATGCTGGGAGGGGAGGGTTGGGGGATAGGGTGGGTTGCCTTCCATTGTAGCAGGTGGCATGATCCCCTTCCTTGGGCATATTTTAATAAGCTGGAGCTGTCCTTGCAGTGGCTTCATGCTCCTGCTTTTCCTGTGGCCAGTTAAAGGGTGTTTTTGTTGTTTTAGGCATTATGACTGATAGTTGTGCATTAGAGGTTTTCCCAAGAAGAAGGGTTTAGCTACAGATGACCCTACCTCAAGTAGGGGTTGAGCTGGATAACTCCACACCCCGAGTCTTTTCCAGCACTACTTTTCTACGATTATACTGCAGTTACAAAAGTGGCCATAACTACAGTGTAGACAGGCCCTTGGAGAAGAACATCTAACATCAACTGCGTCAAGCTAGGTATTAAAATAGTCTGTATTATAATAAAGTTATTTTCAATGTATTATCACATTTGAATGTGGTTATTGCCTTTGTAGTTTTGTTATCAGCATGCAACCTTGGTGCACAATACTGAAAAAATGCCACGGAGCTGAAATAAAAAAGAAATGCACATGTTCATGAGGAAAGATGGCACAGTACTCTGCCAAAAGTCAGTAATGGTTGTTAGTTGGCGTATATAGGGCCTCAGGCTCCAAATACGTCAGCAAATGAGTAACCTTACTCCCTTGAATATCCCCTTTCTACTGGAGACCAGCAAGAACAGTAGTTGCTCCATCCAACACTGAATTTAGCTCAGAGTCCCTTGGCTCTCACATTAAGTTAGAAAAAACTCCCCCACAAAAAACACAAAGCAAAACAATGTGATTGCTATTATCTTTTAGCTCTCTGCCTTTTATCAGAGAAAGTTTTAATGAGAAAGTTTGGCTCATCACTGTCTCTTTTTCTACTAATTAAGGGAAAATGCTTTCCTCTGCAAGCAGTTTTCTTTCTTTATCTTGCACTAGTCACCTACATGAAAGGTGCCCCCTTGCTTTATCTGTTTTATTGACATGTACAGCATTTAGATTGTGCGGGGGTAATTTCACCTGACATTTAAGAGCCTGTTCAATGTGCATCTGTCCCGTTTGAGTTCCAACATGCTACAGCAAAAGAGTTGAGTCCACATAGGTCTTTCCAGGAGCAAGGCTAGGTCCAGCCTACGTTTGGAAGTGTAGCGATGTAATTGATGATGGAATCAGTCGCCTCCAGAACAGAGTCTTTGCCTTCTTGCTTATTGCACGAACCGAAGCCACATAGGAGACAAATCTTCACTCCTGGTTTCTTTTATTCTTGAAGCTTTATCATGAGTCGAGCCGATTGTTAACAATCAGAGGTCAATCGGAGCTTCAGGACGGTGCTTGCTAAGGTTTTTCGCTACGGGCGGTTAGGGGGGGAACCAGCTTCTCTTAGAGCACTCCTCACTTTTCGTTATATGCCAGGGCTATTTGGTAAACTTACTCAGACCGCCGTTCTGCGCTGGTGTGTGGGCTGCTTTCCTCAACTTGAAGCAGCGTGACTGTGGCCCCACAATTGAGGTGTATACACTATGATTGAGGTGGGCTTTTTAAGCACAGGCCAGTTAACTCGCTTCCCAGGGTAATTATCTCACTTCCCAGGCTATGACTATCCTGCTTCCCATGTAAGAGGCAGCCTGGATAATGTTCTCTGGGGTGCTGCTGTTGAGCATAGATATGGGAGCATTGTTATGCAGATATGACTAGAGAGAGAAAAGTTGTGACCAGAGGACGGCAAAGCCAAGCCAATCTGTAGTTGCCATACACTAGCTGAGAGCTTTTACCTTTGGGGCAGATCTGCGTTATGTGAATTTATGCTTAGTCTCTGGATAGTCTAGTATCCATGACTAGAAGACCCTTTTGCCACAGCTACAAGAGAAGAAGAGATCAGCCTCTGCCCACCGCTCCTTGTGAAGACCCAGGATGTTCGTTCTGGGACACTGTGAATGGCATCTGCTACGTGCAACCAGAGCTGTTGCGGAGAAGGTTTGGGAGTCGGGTTATAACAGGCCAGATCCCCTGGAAGATCCTCTCTAGCAGGATCTTCATAGTTTTTATCTTTGTGGATTTTGCAACTGATACTTTTACCTGGACATTTTACATTTTCACTTAGAGGCTCTGTTCCAGACACACATCTCTCCTTTCTACAGCTCTTTACCACCCCTCCTTTCTTTTCTATGGCTCTCCTATTCCTGCTCCCCCTGTTTCTTGCCCTCATTCCATTTTAATCCATTTAATGACCTGCCAGATCCGTCACCTGAAACATTCATTTTATTGTTAAAATTAATACCCATAACAGATGCTCTATCTTCCAGTCATCACCCTGACCCACTTATTGGTATCTGACTATACATGCAGCATTAAAATCTAGGTGGGGAAGACCTCTTGGGTCATGGAGTTCAGATCCTTACTATATATAAACTTGTCAGATAATTCCTTTCATAAACTGATACAGCTCCATCTCCAGAGCGGATAGATATTTAGCCCCAGAGCTCCTAATGGGAAGCTGTTACAGAACTTCACCGCTTCTAATATCCAGCCTAATGGAAAGCCTAATAGCCTTCATTTCTACACATTTGTTCTTGTGCCAAAATTGTCCTTTAGCTTAAATAGTTCTTTTTCCCTTGAGTTTATGCCCCGATATGTTTGTAAAGAGCAATTGTATTCCTTCCGCTTTGCTAAGCTAACCAAGCTATGCTCTATTATCTCCTTTTATATGGTGCGCTGTCCTGCTCGCTAGCAGACTTTCTCTGCATTTGTTCCCATTTGCGGTTAACCTTCTTGACCTTGGGTGACCAGAATTGTACACCATCTTCCATGCGAGGGCTCAGCAGAGCTTGCGCATTAGTACTTCCTTGTCTCCATGGGAAATAGCTCTCCTTACACATCCTGATACTTGTCGGATAAATGTGCTTTTTTTCATGGTTATGGTGTATTAGTAGCTCATAGCCATCCCGTGATCAACTCTTGTATCAAGTTGCTGTCTTCCCTGATGTTTCTAGTGAATAAGTACCCAGATCAGCGGAGACATTCTGTTAGTCCCCACGTGCACGACCATCCTTTGGGACTACTGAATTTCATCTGATTTGTGTTCTGCCGGTCCTCACTGGATGATAGTCTGTTCTTCTTCTGTATTGGCAATGACCTCCAGCTTTGGGTCATCAGTGAATTTCATCAGCACATGCCAATTTAGCGTGCTAAGATCATTAGCCCCAACATCAATCCTTAAGGAGCTGCACTTATAACCTCCATCCAGATCAGTACTTTCTCTTTCAACCCTACCCATTTTCATCTTCCCATTAGGCAGTTCCTTGCTGGCCCTCTAGCCTTGACGCAACTTCTCATCTCCTCTAGCCCAGCTCGCGGTTTTCATAGTGACGCTATGTGACGTGTTGCTAAAGTCCATGTAGCTGAGATCTACCTCATTCCCTCTGCCTGTAAAACCAGTTGATATCAAGGAGTGCTATCTGTTTACTCTAATAATGTATCTCGGATAATCTCACGTTGCATTTTACCCTCTTTTCCATTTGTCAATTTCTCTTTATTTTTTCTTTTCCTTTAAAAAGCCGCTGTCAAGTCTTGCATACTATTTAAATCAAAGTAACAAAATTACAGTGGTCCAAATCACTTTTTCTCCCCTTCCTAAACATAGGCATTATATTTGTTATTCTTCAATGATACCATCCTAATCTAATAGATATATTACTGAGCCTTGCTACCAAGTCTACAATTGTATGTCCCATCTCTTTTGGACTTCTGGAAAGTAGATTATTCATTCCCTGTGTTCCTTGAAGTCGCCCTAAATCAAACTCTCAGTTACCAATGGCACCTCAAAATTACTGGCAAAAACACAGCAACGAGGCTAAACATTGCAGAGAAACTTGCTGGAACATCCTGGGGAAGTCATGCTCCTACCCTCTGTAGATCAACCCAGGCCCTGGTACTCTCTACAGATGAATACTAGGCTCCTATCTGATGCCAAAGCCCTCACACTCATTGCGTTGACACACAAGTTAATGCCATGACTGAGTAGTAAGTGATGGTCTAAAATCCTCCTGCTTCCATGGCTACTGGTGTTATGAAATATCACTCCCTCCATGGTGAGAAAAGATTTGGCTGTACTTTGAGAGTATGAAAAGATCATGGCTGACCCTGAACTCCTGTTATATGAAAATATCACCCACCCACCAAGATACAAGCTTAAGCCAAGGAAACCTTTCTGGTTACATGAGCTCCAACTTTGAACAAACAGTCTGGATGCTGGGACTGCTGATGCGAAATCTGTCTGTAGCAACAGCATGCAACAAAAATTTGGCCGTGAATCTGCCCATCGAGTTTGTGGGGTTTTGCCTGTAGTGTAAATAGTGGACCACGCAGAACCACATTCATGTAGGACACCGAAAGTGTGCCTATTTGTTGAACAAATGAGGCATCAAGGATCCTCCAAACTGCATGTGCGTTGAGATGCAGTCAATGAGCCACAATGCAAACTCGAACCCTGAATGTGTGTATCATGAAGGGATTGAAGCAATCCACTTAGTTGGCCTAGATGTCATCAACTGCCTATCAAACCTCAACATACAACTTGAACTTGAACCTTCTTTGCCACTGCTTGCCCTAGCCAGATGAAAAAAGAAGGGGAAGGGGAAGACTCATTCCCTCTGACTGGAGCACATCAAGCTCTTTGAGTTTGACTTCTACTTTGGTTGCTGTAATTTCTGGTTCCTTACCCATTAGCCATCTGCCTTGTCTCCAAATTCAGTATCGTTTCCCTTAAAGAAAATTGAGGGGAAAGTAAATTATTAATCGACTACTTGGGCCATAGCACAGTCATCCCATCCAGGAATATCTGGACTTTACTATTATCAGTAGCATTTGTTTTCCAGTCCACATTTGGGAATTTAATGTCTCCTGTAAGGATACCATTTCTGGGCATATTTTTTTCTAATATCAATAATACCTATCCCCTGCTCTGACTGAGGTTTCCCAGTGCAGATTCCCAATAGAAGCTCTTCCTCGAAATGAGTCTTACCCAGACAAATCCTGTTTTATACATATTGTCTTCTTGTTCCCTTGCTATTACTTCACAAGTACGAGTTTCAGTCCTACCTTCTTTGCTGAACAAAGCATATATTTCAATGCCTGTGTTCTAGTCAAGATTACTATTCTTCCATGTAACGCCAATACTTATAATATCCAGTTGTCTCCTCATGTTACTTTTCTTGTTTAGGGGTCTGCCCTCCACATCCGCTTGCTCAGCGAGAGTGTGGTACTCTTGAGTTGATCATGCAATTCCCCCTCTCTTTTCTTCCAGCAGGATCCCTTATAAAGTCCACCATTATCTCCAGATGTGCCTCTAATCCTTGAATCTTCTTGTCTGTGATCTCCATCAGATGAAACTCGTTTGTATTAATACCTTCCATCAAATACTTATTCAAAGGCAAATTACATCTCATAACTTCTGTACCTGCTATTCCTCATTGTTTCTGCAATTCTTTGGTTCTTCTTCCCGGCTGCCCCAGTCCTGATCCCCATCTTCAGGATGGAAAAAGTGAGACTATCTCTAGCATTGTGTTCAGTTGTAGTGTCCCCTGTTCAAAAACGGTGTTGACAAATTAGGAAGAGTTCAAGAAAGAGCTGCAAGGGAGAACTGAAGATGACAAAACATGCTTTATTGTAAAATAAATGTAAGAAGCTCTTTTTATTTAGTGTTCACAAGAAGAGGAAGGTAGGGAGATTTGATCATGCGCTGTCGGCACCCAAAAGAGGAGGAGGTTTTGGTAAAAGAAGCCTCTTTAATCTAGTAGAAAGGAGGCATAATGTGAACCAGTGGCTCGCAGCTGAAGATAAGCTCAGACTGAAAATTGCACGCGCGTGTGTAACAATGAGGTTATTGGATCAACTTGATATGGTGCCTTCTCCATGGTGGAGTTTTTATATCAAGTCTTCATGCTTCCCTGAAGGACCTTCACTCACTTACCCGAGCGCTTTCAGTTTGACACTGGGTGAGGTTCTGTTCCTGGCGTTACGGAGGAGGTGAAATTAGGCTTTCCAATCTATGCTGTAACCCTTCTTACCAACCTTTGTCTGAGCTAAATGTAAAAAATGCTAGTGCAAGAGTGATGTCGCAGCTGTCTTGTTTTAAATTTAAAATCCATTTTTATAAGCCACAAGCCATGATTTCTTGCATGTCGGGAAAGCTGTTAGAAATACGAGGCACTATTACAATATCTTAATAAAAATAGTTCAATTGTTGCTTGTGAAAATCCTGAGAAAGGGGTAAAGGCAGAGCATACTAGAAATAAGATCTGTGGCTAGGAAACTTGAAGTGTAGGTTGTGGAATAAAATTTTATCCTGTCTTCCCAGGTCTGTGCCTAGAATAGTAAAAATAAATTGGAAAACCCATGACTTGCTAGATTCATCCCTTTCTTAAACCTTATTTCTTTTTTAACAGCCAGGGAACACATTTTAGAATTAGTCTGACACTCATGATGGATATTGGCACTTAAATTTAAAAAAAAAAATTCTCTGTGGACTTTACCAGCTTTCTACTCATAAATAGTGTGTTTTATAGATGTATTTTCATGTTTTCACGTATACTGTCTGCAAAGGCACAGGTTTTATTTTCTGATTTAATTTGATCTCCAGAATCTCTAGTCTTCAGTCAATGCACTAGATGATTATTATTATCCCAATAATGAAATTCAACATGATTAGTGTCAGTTACCTATCTGACCTCCTAAGTAGGTTAATTGGCAACTCTGAATAATTATCAACAACCTTACCTTGCTGCCTGAGCCTTAGAATATAGACAGCACAAAGGCATGGAGGAGACACAGTTCTGGGACTCAACTTCAAACTTGATCAGCGTGAGGAAAGCAAACTTTTTCACAAAAAACCCACCTTTTATGTAAAATGCAACAAGTATTTTCTGAAATACATTGTTGGCTGATAAGGTTTTGGTCTTGTAACAATTGGTATTTTTGCTCCTCTGTACTCTTCAGTGGGGTTTTTTCAATATAAAGAGGAAGCCATGCCATGTCCAAAAAATAGGTTTAGTTTTTCAGTCAATCAGGTTTGCTTGGGTGCATCATGGTACTCTCAGTGTCTTCGGGAGCTCAGTGGGAACTGGTGGATACATCTCTTCTGAAGAAATCCTTTTTTTTAAAAAGAAAAAAATTAAGTACCATATTTTTGAGCACTGCCCTACAACCTCAAGAGCCAGAAATTTCTATAAGAAATGGGTTCACCATGTTCGCATTCTCAAGGAGCGGGGGCACACGCAACACAAGTAGGAGTTGGCAATGTTGGATTCTGTGCTCCTCTTGTTATTTCTTTGTTCCCTGTCTGCCTGGGTCATATTCAGAGAAAGCAAACTAATCATTTTTAATTCAAAAAGGAAGATGAGGGAGAGGTGAAGAAATACACTGCGCTGTGTAGATGACAATGAGGTAGACTACATAATAGATGGATGCAAATCTCCCGAGAATCAAGGCCAATAACACAGCTCTTGTTTCCTGTTGACAGGATATTTTTCCTTCAGTCAGGCTTGCAAGGACTAGCTATGGGAGAGCAAATGGGTTCTGTCTCTTTTCTGACTCATGTTTTATCATGAAAGTAACTAATTAGGAGCAGGTCCAGCATGTTTGCTCTTTGAAGTGATTAAAAGGTTAAAATCCTGCTTCTTTCCCTGGTTGCAGATGGACCGAAATGCTACAGAGTCAGTGTAGACCTGGCATCCGTTAAGGGTTGTCATAATTCAGTTTAGAGGGGTGCCAGCTGCCCTGTTTTCTGCCAGATCAGAGGAGTGTTTTTGAAGGGAAAACAGGGACGGGGAGAAGAAGCAGACTGTGACAGGTGAGTAGAAACCAGCTGCCCCGATAATAAATCCCACCAATCACTTGGGAACCCTGCCGAAAAGTGCAGGGTCCAAGTACGTGACAGCGCTTGTGCTGTCAGAAGAGATGCTTAATCCTACAACCTGTCTCTGACAGCGGCACTGCTTCACAAGAAGGTGAAAGAAACCCTGCAGTAGGCACCCCGGCACAACCTGCCCATAGGACGGTCCCTGAGGGAGGGATGGTGCATCACACTAAGTCGTGTTGCTCTGAATGGAATTGCACGTGCAGGATCTGTTAAAAATTCAGATCATGACAACTATTTGAGCCATGGGCTAATCAAGCTGCTCCCTCCTGCAAAACCCATGCTCCTGTCCACCACAGAAAATCACGTACTTCATGCATGCTGCAGTAAGAGCCGCAGGAGAAATTATTGGCGAGGCAGTGTTGGTGGCTTAAATGCAAGTCAGGAGCCATGATTAGAGAGAGGCTCTGGAGAAACTTCCTTTTGCCATTTGTGGCCCTAAGTGCCGACACTTCTAGGCATCAGACCCCAGTAACAGAAACTGCCAAATAATCAGGAGCTCTGAGACACAAGGCCATATCAAAAAAGAGATTACCTGGGTCCATGATAAATTGATTTTTCACTCATGACCTTAGACAATATTTTAACCTAAGTCCCCAGAAGTGAGTGGCTTAATGAATCAGTACATTACACCTCTGATTATCTTAGTAATTCCCCGTCTTTGTCTTACTGTGCCTGTAAATCCCCCAGCCATATCCAATATTGCTTTATACACATTTCTTTGGAAAAATAAGAACCCTTCACGAAAGGCCTGATGCAAAGCTCACCAAAGGTGATCTGAGTCTTTCCACTGACTTCGGTGAGCTTGGACCAGACACGTAACTCAAGACGGGGGCCTAACCCAGCAAAATCATTAAATCTGAGTTTAAGCACATAAGCAGCTCTATTACTTTCACTAGAACTGCTTGCATGTTGAAACTAAGCATATGCCTAAGTGCTTTGCTGGAGGAAGGCCATACTTAGCAATAATGACTTCACTGGACTTACACCTGAGGTGCATTTGGTCTCCTCCTTTCCTCCCAAGCACACACTTGCACCTCCAGACAATAACTTATGTCATTTGCTATTTCCTAAATGCTACTTTTATTGTAAATTTTATGACTTGTTTAATCTCTTATAACCAGGGGTTTATTTCTTCCTTTCTTGATTTCCTCTATGATTTATCAACTGGGCTTTTTACTCCTCCCCAAAGGATTTCAACTGTACTCTACAAATTTAATCAAACTTAAATTGTTAGGACATATTAAAGACCTGGTACTGTCTCTTTGTGTGACTTCATTTGACCTTAAAAAAAAAATGAAGGTGCAAAAGATCGAGATGCCAGGTGAAACTGCTGTCTATAAATGGCAAAGCTAATAAGGTCTTTCAGCTCTCTGCTTGTAAAACTTTACACTGGTATGTGGTCCCAGTGACTAAAATTATAGGCATTTAGAGTGTCAGGCAGGGGGAAAAAAAAACTTATTATAGTAAAAAAGCAAAAAGCTGCTGTCTTGGTGATAGTTATAAGGTCTTTTATTTCTTAAAATAGCATGGCTGTGTAAGGTTATCATCATACCTGCTAGAAAATAAGGGGCCATCAGTATTGTGCAACTCATTAATTGTTGATTACATAAGTGGTTTTGAATGAAGCTGCATTGGGAGGCCCTGCCAAAAGCCATGCTGACATGATTTCTCTCTTTCTTTTTTTATTATTATAGTCAATAGCTTATTTGTAACACACATAATTGCTCTTTGTTACAGCGCTAGGCATTCACTTGGTAGAGCAAGCTAAAATTCTACATCAATAAAAGTATTTCTAAAAAAAGAACAGCAGGCAAATCAATAAAAAATCGACTGAATTCAATTTGCAGCCCTTTTGATTGGTTTTTGCACCAAACAGCAATCAAATTGCTTTGGCTATTGACCCCATAGTTCTTGTCCAAGATCTTTTTATTTAAATCCATGTAGAATTCAATATTGCATTATTATACTGTCTGCTTTTATTAGGACTTTGCCCGGGAAATTTTTGTATGCGCATATGCATTGTACAATAATAACAAAAATAATACAAACTCAGCTGGCCCTTTGACTACTAACCCAAGCTACTCATCCATGCGGACATGAATGACATGGCCAGGAACACCCGTGGGTGGCTCATAAGTGAAAACAGGACTGTGGGAGCTGGACTCAAGGAGTTAGGGGCGCAAGTGATTTTTTCTTCCATCCTCCCATTCAGGGGTCACAGCTCCTGGAGGGACAGTTGTCCTGAGGACATCAGCTGGAGGCTCAGGAGATGGTTCCACAGTAGGGGTTTCAGATGTTATGATCCTAGTATGCTGTTCCGGAATAGAGGCTTTTTGAGAAGAGATGGCATCCACCTCATGCCAAGGAAGAAGAAACTGTTTTCTTCCAGGGTGATTGACTAGCTAGAGAGGGCTATAAATTAGGTGCATTGGGGAATGGGTGTGCAGGCAGGAATGCAAGCTGGGGGGACAGATGAGCATAAGGGCATAAGGAGGGAGGTCAGAGAGGTGTCAAGAGGCTGGAATGACTTTGGGGCAGTGGGGAACTGAGGGTTACCAATGGGGGCATTAAGTGTCTATACACAAAAACTAGAAGCATGGGGAATAAGCAGGAATAAGTGACACTCCTGCAAGCAGAAAGGGAATATGATCCTATTGGAATAACGGAGACCTAGTGGGATGCCACACATGACTGGCCTGTATGCATAGAGGCTACAGGCTGCACAGAAGGGACCATGTAGGGAAGGAGGGAGGAGGCGTAGCTCTCTATGTAAAGGAGCTGTCTTACCCAAATTGGTTTGACAGAAAGGTGACTCGAGACCCTGTGGGTCAAGATATGGGGCGGGCTGGGGTGGAGTCGGGTGGGAATGAGGAGAAGGGACTTCATGTAGGTGTCTACTATAGACTGCCACACCAGGAGAAGGAGCCGGATCTGGAATTTTCCAGAGAACTGATGAAAGCTGCATGTTCAAGGGATGTGGTTGTAATGGGCAACTTAGTTATGGGGAAAAGCGGTCATGCTAGAGGATACGACGGGGATCCAAGCAGACCTGGACAAGCTGGAAAGGTGGGCAGAGCAGAACCAAATGCAGTTCAATAAGAATAAATGCAGAGTGTTTCATCTGGGGAGAAATAACCAGAGACATGAATATTAGTTAGGAAGAGATGTCCTAGCCACTATGATGGCTGAAAGGGACCTCAGGGTTATGATGATCACAGGATGAACGTGAGCTGCCAGTGCAGTGCTGTAGTCAACAGAGTTAATAGTATACTGGGATGTACTAGCCAATGGGTCATGAGCAAGGCTAAGGAAGTGATACTTCCTCTCTACTCAGCACTGGTGAGACCCCAACTGGAGTACTGCGTCCAGTTCTGGGCACTGCACTTCAGAAAAGATGTGGGGAATCTTGAAATAGCAGATGAAATAGCAGATGAAAACTAAGTGTTAACAAACATCATACTTTGTGCTGAAGCCGAATTTCCTGTCCTGGATATGAATATTCTATTCTAAGATTAGGTCCTTTAAAACCACACAACACCTCTGGGAAAGAAAAGTATTTTTACACCTACAGTGGGTGTTTTAGAGCTGATGAAGCTGTGGTGCAAGGAAGATGAGCAAAGTTTAAAATACAAGCTCCTTAGTCATAACTCTCAGGGTTCAAAGATAAGACCAACTTCCATTTTGGCCATACCAGCTCTCACGTGGGAAGAGTAAAAGTAAGATTTTTAGCCTACTGCATAAAACAAACTGTTATAGAAGAAATTGGTTTTACAGCAGACTTCAATATAAGGCACACTCTCTGAGTATATTGAAAGGCAAGTTTTCACTGCTTTTAGGGGTCTCTTGACAGCTCCACCAAGAAGCCTACTCTGTTCATCCAATCCTGCTCCACATACACCAAAGTTGGAGAACAGGCAGTGAAGCCACCACCATAATGCATGCTTGAGAGTGCTGGCAGGGAATACTTTTGTAGGGCAGTGCCCTTCCTCATTCATGCCGAAAAGGGGTGGGTGGGTGTGATGTGCTTCTCAATGGTGTTCTGAGTCATGGCTGACTAACCTGACTGCCTTCTTTGATGAGGTGACTGGTTCTGTGGATGCAGGAAGAACAGTGTACATGATATACCTTCACTTTAGCAAGGCTTTTGCTACCATCTCCCACAACATTCTTGCAAGCAAACTAAGGAAGTACAGGTTGGATGAATGGACTGTAGGTGGATAGAAAACTGGCTGGGTTGTTAAGTTCAAATGGTAGCAATCAACAGATTGATGTCTCGTTGGCAGCCGGTATCAGGTGGCCCTAGGGATCGGTCCTGGGACTAGTTTTGTTCAATATCTTCATCAATGCCCTGGAAGATGGCATAGAGTGCACCCTTAGCAAGTTCCTGGATGACACCAAGCTTGGAGGTATAGTAGATGCACTAGCGGGTAGGGCTAGGATTCAGAGAGACCTAGACAAATTGGAGGATTGGACCAAAAGTATTCTAATTCTCTCAATAAGGAGAATTGCAAATTCCAGCAGTTAGAACAGAACAACCCCAGGCACCAATACAGACTAAGGACTGACTGTTTAAGTAGCAGCTCTGCCAAAAAGGACCTGAGGGTTACAGCGGACAATAAACTGAATATGAGCTAGGACTGTGCACTTGTTGTCAAGACGGCTAACTGCATACTGGGTTGCATTAGGAGGACTGTTGCCAGTAGGTCAGGGGAGTGATTGTTTCCCTCTATTCAGTACTGGTGAGGCCACATCTGGAGTTTTGTGTCCAGTTTTGGCTCCCCCACTACAGAAAAGATGTGAACAAATTGAAGGGAGTCCAACAGAGGGCAACGAAGATGGTTAGGAAGCTGGGACACATGACTTATTAGGAAAGGTTGAGAGAACTGGACTTACTCAGTTTGGAGAAGAGAAGGCTGAGATGGGATTTAATAGTAGCCTTCAACTTCCTGAAGAGGGGTTCAAAAGAGGGTGGATGTGGGTTGTTCTCTGTGGTGGCAGATGACAGAAAAGGAGCAATGGGCTCAAGTTGCAGCAAGGGAAGTTTATAGATTCATAGATAGTAGGGTCAGAAGGGACCTCAATAGATCATCGAGTCCGACCCCCTTCCTAGGCAGGAAAGAGTGCTGGGTCTAGATGACCCCAGCTAGATGCATATCCAACCTCCTCTTGAAGAGCCCCAGGGTAGGGGAGAGCACCACCTCCCTTGGGAGCCTGTTCCATACTTTGGCCACTTGAACTGTGAAGAAGTTCTTCCTAATGTCCAATCTAAATCTGCTCTCTGCTAGCTTGTGGCCATTATTTCTTGTAACCCCCGGGGGTGCCTTGGTGAATA
>JAGPOW010001327.1:10995740-11015536 GCA_030014935.1 Caiman crocodilus | reverse complement strand
AGGTGTGCTGGACATTTTTCCTCCCTAGGTGCAGCACTTTGCATTTCTCCTTGTTGAATTGCATTCTGTTGTTTTCTGCCCACTTGTCCAACCTGTCTAAGTCTGCTTGCAGCTGTGCCCTGCCCTCCGGCGTGTCCACTTCTCCCCATAGCTTTGTGTCATCTGCAAACTTGGACAGAGTACATTTGAATTTAGGTTAGATATTAGGCAAAATTTTCTCACTAGGAAATATAGTAAAACACTAGTTTTATATAGCCAAATAGTAAAACACTGAAACAGTTTAACCAGGGAGGTGGTGGAATCACCATCCTTGGAGGGTTTTAAGACCTGGCTAGACAACGCCTTGGCTGTGGTGATCTAGATGGGGCTGGTCATGCTTTGAGCAGGAGGTTGGTCTAGATGTGACCTCCTGAGGTCTGTTCCAACCCTAATTTTCTATTATTTTACAATTCTGTCTGAAAATGCAGACCATTTAAGAGAGTTGTCTGAAGTCCTTAAGCATTTCAACCCCACCGATTTTAGGGGTGTTTCCACTGTAGTCTATACATCCCGTACCCTGTGGGTAAATAGGCCTTTCATGCCAGGCACCTACTTTTGGTAGTTTGTAATATCTAAGGTGGAGAAGTCTGAAATGCGTCTCTAGATTTCACCTAAGTGATTTACGATCATAAATCTTCACCTTTCAAATCTTTTGGTGTTTACCCTTCATTCCATTTTTGTATGACCCGGTAAGAGTTTGATACTTGGTTTCCTTTGGACCGTTTGATATCTAAATACGTAAAAAAACAAACATTAACAATATCTGTCCTAAAAAGTTGCGTTTCAGATGAGGAATAAAAGAACTTCAGTTACCATCTTTTCTTTTGTCCCATCAGATTACTATGCTAAAAAAGTACATCCATCACCTCTAACACTTCCTGTGTCTGTGAGTTTAGCAGATGCTGCAATCCCAGTCATCTATCTTGTAGACCGCTGCGTGTGGTAGATGATGATGTAATATCTGAGTAGGAGACAGGCAGCAGAGTGCTTAATAGCAGAGTAGAAGACAAGCCACACAATGAGTTTAATCAACATCTCCTTTTGAGTATGACTTTGGAGATCCTGTTTTCCATCCCCTGACATGACCAAATTATTACTTTAGCAAAATTGCTAGGAAGTGAGGCCAGCAAACACAGACACACACTGTAAATTCAGAGAAGATGGCTTATTCTGCATGCCTATTGCAGTTAATTGTTCACAAGGATAGAGATTGACTATATATTAGGCAATATTAATTTAATGAACTACTTTTTTACCATTGATCTCAACTTATTATTTGAATTTCCATGCTAATCATATCTGCTTCCTCATGGGAAAGCATATATGAAAGGGTAAATCTAAGCATCCACTCTCAAATCATAATCCTGCAATAATCAGTAAAAAAAATTCCAGCAGACTTTAACCATTCTAGAGAAAAAAACAAATAAAGAAAAAAAACCTTCCACAAAACAGGGAAAAAGAGAATTCCCTCTTCTGGGCCAAATAAATAAATCTCTCTCGCAGGATCAATGAAACTGAAATATTGAAAATGTATATATTGTAAAATATAGTTCACAGCAGTATGATCAAGTGTTTAACCAATGCTGTATAAATATTTGTTTGAGAGACCTGAGACTCTTATCTAGACTATATGCTTATAATTATGAGTCAAGCTGACAGGCAAGTTATGTTTTATATGATAAGAACTAGCATAGCTAATAAATGTTGCAGCTTAGGGTGGTCAAAAGGGCACACTTCGAGTGGGAAACAGAACAACTTGCCATTTTGAAATAAATGTCACCATTTTCTGTTAAACCGAATAATGATTTCAACAATGCAGAATTCAGGGCTCTCTGCCCTGGTCTCTAGGTTTGCAGCCTGAATTCCTCTGCTCTGTAATTCGCCAGGTGGAACATGTCATGTCCCATCTGAACAAGAGTATGAGCAACTTCAGAAATGCCTTGGTTCCTGGTACCTTTCCCTAGACATGGAAGGGGTCTGTATCATTCGGGGTAGTCTGTGTGAAGTTGGTGACTCTTTCGTTGTTGTGACACGCAGTAGCTAGCGCAGTGGTGATCTGGGCCATGGCAGGAGCTCCTAGGCGCTGCCCGAAGAAAAACAAATACATACGTATCAACGGGGGGCAATGTAGCAGGCAATGAGGAGGTTTGGGCCTTTAATTTCAGTTTGTTGCCAAAAAGACATTACAAATTGTAATATTAATGTACAGGCAACCCCTGCTCAGTGTGGTTTTGCTTACCGTGGTTTTGCTATAGCGCTCATTTAAAATACATACCTGGTTTCACTTTGCACACAGAGGATTTTGTTATAACGCCCAGCATGTTGGGTGGGGAGAAGCAGTGGTGGCAGCGGTGGTGGCGTCATCGTCAAGTGAATCAGTGAGTGGCAGCCGGCAGGGCCCAGGGCAAGGTGGCAGGAGCCCTTGGTCCATTCTGGCACGTGGTGCTGGAGCGGGTGGGGAGGAGCGGTGGCAAGAGGGGGTGAGTGGAGGGCCCGGGAGCATAAGCATGGAGCCAAGCCTGCAGAGCCCCCCGTCCCTAGGCTGCCGTCCATGACCCGTACCGCTCTGGGTACGCACTCACCCACGGGGTGAGGACCCCGTCCTGAGCTTCCCCCTGCACTGGCCAGAGCCCCACTGCCTTCTTGCCATTAATTCCTGGCCGGGTGGTCCCCGACCCAGGCCCCGTGGGCAGGGCGGCTGGGGCCGCACACGGGTGCGCTGGCGGTCAGCAGGTGTGGGCCAGCTGGGGCCATTGCGGCGGCAGAACGAGGAGGCCGGGGGAGCCAATGCCTTCCTTGGTGGAGCCCACGCAGTGCCTTGCTGGGAGCGGCAGGGCCAGGGCCGGCAGGTGGTGCAGGACATTAAACCCTATGGGAAATGGGTTTCACTTAACGCTCTTTCGCTTAGTGCCCGGTTTTTCCAGAACCAATTAAGAGCGCTAGGCTGGGGTTGCCTGTAATGATTTCACTAAATTGCCTTTTGGATTTTGAATTGCCCCCGCAGCCCATCCCCCCCCCAAAAAAATTAATATAGGGGTTTATGGAAAATTCCGGGCTGTCATTTGAGTTGAATAGAACTCCATCCATCTTTAATATAAAATACGGGTTACAGAAAGAAGAGGTGCAAGTAATTGACAGGCAGTTCCCCCCAGCCAGTGTTCATTTATTGCAGACAGCATGACAGAAACAGATCAGAGTAATAGCACACACCTGATGATAATCCAAGAAATAAATATCCCTATTAAAATATTTTCTCAATGTTCATGAACCATCCTAGGACTCCCTGCCTGGCAGAGTAAATAACTTTTTTTTTTTTAACTGCATCTTTCAGTTTCAAGTTGGTTCTCTGAAGAAACACTTACAGTTTGGAGATACAAACCTGTTCGATGAGGCCCGTGTACCATGGGTGAGATATTATAAAGGGGATGAAACCATTACAGTGATGTATTCCCTTTGGTAAAAAGGACTTTGGCTATGAACCATTTTAAGAGCATGGCATATGAACTAGTTACCGTGAAATAATCCAAGGTATCAGGTGACAGTGCAGCAGCTATTCTGCAGTACATCAGAGAAAAGGGGTAAACTACCTGGAATTTACTGTTGGCTAAGAGCATGCATGTAGAAAGTATCGGCAATCTCTAAGTTCACACTATAGTTTACATAATAGACAAATATGTTATATGAAAAGCTTTAAAGGTTACAAATAAACCCACACTAACACGATGGACCATGCTGTCACTTTTCACATCCTATATGTACCATCTGCCCTTTAGTGACATATAGGAATCAACTCCATACCCTACCTTAATAGGTATAGTACCCACTGCTAATGACATACAGAAAGAGCCCAGTGCCGTTTGCTGAGTTCTCTCAACTCAAATTTTTACCTCTATATTCCCTGCTCTTTGTATTAACCAGATTCAATCTTTAAACCTAAGACTCAGGACGTGGGGGTTGATTTCCATGCACAAATACCAATTCAAGAGCAAATGTGTAGGCCTGGGAGCAGATTGATGTGATGCAGACATATCTGGGGAGCACTCATGTGGCCCTGCATTGCGAAATTTGGAACAAATACATTTGACTTACGAATGCTGAAATCCCCTTCAGTCAGAACCCTTTACTCAGGGGTCTGTCCCGTGCACTGCAATATGCATGATCAGTGTGCCAGGGGTTTTTTGTTTTGCTTTACAAATCGAACATAAATAATTCAACATCACAGAAATGATGTATTGTATTCTATTTATGCTTCTAATCATTCCCAGGCCTATCTCATACTAATGAAGCATTAAGTTGATGGATGTACAGCTCTACCTGGACATAAGAGGGAAAGGTCAAGCCTAAATCAGAATTTCTTGTTACTCAACAAATTTTCCTTAAACTGTTTGGAAGGAAGGGAGAGAGAAAGAGATTTAAAGAGTGCATGTGTAGGTGTGTATGTGTGTGTGTGTAGGAGGGTGAAATCTAAGCCTAGCAAAATTTAAGGAATTTAGGACACAGAACTAAGCCAAGATCTCCTGAGGCATTGAGTCCAGCCTGCAAGTGCATCCAATTTATCACCTTTGTTTTCATGTCAGTCTAGTTAAAAATAACTAAATGCATTCAAACAATGGCTCGCAAAAAGTATATCTGCTATGTTTAACCCAATGAGTCTCAATCAGGGTACCCCAGTGAAAGGTACTGGAAAAAACTGTAGCACATTAAAAAAAACACCTCTTTAAAGACACGAAATGTGCACAAGAGGCACTCGCATTGAGGAATGCGGAGCTCTGTACTTATTAGGTACCGGTCAACTCACTTTCTTAGTTTCCTCACAGCTGAATCATGACCTGATCCATCTCCCCCATCCATAGCAGTGAGTTCTGCTGCGCTTTTGCAGGAATGGGAGTTGCAAACGGGGGTCTTCAGGTGTTGCACAATGTGAAATGTGCTTCATGTTGCTTCGAGGAGCATGGGTAGTAGGGTCTCAACTATGCAGCTGTCTCACCCATCCTCATCATCAAGTTGGAATTTAGCAGATTCGGGCCTTTAACCTGGAGGTCATTAATAGTGTTATTCCATTAATAGTATTACCCCGTTGCCTTTGGAAGAAATTCCCTTCCCAGTTGAACCAGGCATACCCCTCCAGTGCACTCACTAATGTGTGTCATAGGGATGAGATTTACTGCTCGGTAAGTTAAATAGTATACGACACCAATTCTCAACCTGTGTAAATCTACTAGCACTTCAGTGTAGACAGACTGATTTGCAATTCTAGCCCTCCATACTTAAACTGTCACGTTTTTCATTATTCAAATCACTGGAATAATTTAACAATGGTTGCGACGGATTCTGCATCACCGGCAACTCTGAAATCCAGGTTGGATGCTGTGATTAACTAGAATTCAGGCAGACCTTTCCAGCATGGGTTCATGTGTCAGATTAGTTGATTAGGTTAGATGATTATAGCAGTCACTTCTGCCCTTATTATTTATTATACAGTAAGGTAAAAACTGTTCTTATTGTTATGCACTTGTGCACACTAGAATAGTTGTCGTCTTAACCTTTGACTAACTGGGGTAGTTCCTTATCTGACTAGCACTGTTAGACTGTCATTCCTTTCTAACATGGTTTGCCTTTTATCTTTAAACAGTAGGTATCAGTACTACACTCCCCCTTCTCGGCACAGCATCTAAAATCAGATGGACGTAGACAATTCATTTATATACTAACATGAAATGTGCTCAGTGGACATTGATTTGGATGACCAAGTGATTTGACAACTGTCCCTTGTTACTAGCCTAAGATGTCATTCTCCATCTGGTATCATGTGACATGAACTCAGGAAGGTCCTATGTCATGCCTTCATTGAATGGTCGCATTTGGGGCCTTTTTGAAGCAGATGTTCACTGGAACCAGTCGTGGCAACACTGGGCACATCTACACATGCACATTTACTGAGCAGTAACTAAAATGACTGCACAATACAGGTGTGAGTGTACATATGCATGCCTGTACTGTGCAGTAAACATGGTGACTTATGCCAGCTTAAGTATAAATTTGATACCTGTATCATGCAGGTTTAGTTACTGTGCAGTAAACCACATGTAGATGCTTAACTGTACAGTAACTGTGTGTGCTTGGGACTTTAGTCCCAAGTCAGTCCACACACAGTGTTAATGCACTTTAACGCCTGCATGTGTAGACACTGGCCTATTCCTGCTTACTGGGCAATAAATTTAAACCGGTGTAAATGAACGTGCAGACATATCCACTGTTCTCTAATTCTCATAGATAGCCCCATAAAGTGAAGAATATAGTAGCTATCTTGGTAACTCTTGCACAAATGAATATTATCCCCAAATCTGGTCCTAATTACACTGTATTTACCCCACTGTCATTACTGGATAAGCATACTGGGGCTCCTGGCCTGGATGCATGTAAATATAATTAGGTTTTCAGTCTTCCTGAATAGTTGCACATGCTACTTTGAACTTTATTTTGCAGGAATATTCATGCCAGTACATTTTTATGGGAAGCAAATGCAACAGGCAGATGAACATAACCAAGACTAGCCCAATTAAAATATCAAGAGAATTCAAAATATTTTTTTCCAATAACAAATCATCAGGCACAATCTTGTGGTTCTTGCATGACCTTAGATAGAAAATATGGTTAAAACTCATGGGTCCATCTCCCTGCTCTGTCACAGACCTTGGACAAGTCCTGGATCTTTATTTTTTCTCCTGTCTAAAATGTCTATAAGATTTCCCAGCCTCAAAGACAGGTTCTGAGCATATGCACAAAAAATGACTGTGAGGCACTTAGACACAATGGTAAGTAGAGCCATTAAAATTTCCTGGATCGGTTCAATGAAAACATGTTCAGATGCTGCTGTTTTTAATTTTTGTGCAAAATTATCCTCTGCAGTGTAAATTCTAGAGAAAGACAAGTCATAAGGAGAAATCAGAAAGAGTATGTGATGTCCTAATGGAAACTTCAATGTGAATGATTTCGTACTGGGGAAAGGTTTCAAAGCAATATCTGAGGAAATTGTTTGAGATGGGGAAACTGGCAGGTTTTTGATAGTGCAAAAAGCTAACAGCTGCTGAGATCTAAGGTCGGGGACAAAGTGGCTATGAGTGAAGATAAAGGTAGGCAAATTAAAGTTTCTAAAACAGCCCTGTTAATCTGTCTTTGCTTTCCAAGTCAAAGTGTGTATTGGAACGGTGCAAGATGAAAACATGTTAATGATGGCTTCTCCAGAGAGGGGTTTTCAGCTTTAAAACTAAAGGCCAACAGAGATAACCCTGAAAGCAGATGCTGGCTAGTCTGTTTGGTGATTTAGCCTTCGCCTTGGGGCTGGAGGGTTATCAGTGTCGTGTCACAGAAAGAGCATTCGGCCTGCCAGAGCCTTGTGTGGGAAGGATGACACGCTGTGACAATCTTTCAGTGCTGTACCACGCTCACCACCTTGTCAGCCTTTTCTCTTGGCGCACAAGTCGATGCAGACACGAGTCCATCTACGCCTTCATTTCCTTCATCATTTCTCATTCGTTTTTCTACAGCCACGTGCAAATGTTGCAGTGCTGGCCACCCTTCATTGCAGTCTTGAGCCTCTTTAACAACAAAGTAAACTTGAAAACTTTCCCATGTCACGTCTTGGCTGCTCTTTCTAGTTATCCAGTCAATTTGTTAACTCTGCTCTAATAGTCCACCCTTCAGTGGGGAAACACTTGAGAGAGAACATCCCTGACATGGCGATACCATTGTGTTGGCAGCATTACTTGCAGCAGCTCCAAGAGTCATGGCAATTAATGCTGCCACTGCTTGTCCTGCAATTACATTTCTGGATCCATAGGGAGACCCGAAAGCCTGACAACATGGCCCCATGTGTGGGATTGGGACCATGGACCAGCCCCATGCACTGGATGAGTTAAGCATCACTGGTTTAGTGAGTTTGTGAGATTTCCATGACTGGAGATTTTTAAGATACCTGTCAGGAACGTGTTCAGTATGAGCTGATCCAGGACAGAGAGAGAGGAATATGCTACATGGATTTCCCATGGTCACTTCCATCCCTATTACATACAATTCTGCACTATTTCATTTTGTCACAGTGCGTTTTTTACTATAGAGAAATTCTCCTACATGGATCCAAGCAGCATGTGCAGGGTTAGCTTAAAGGTAGCTAAAGGGTCGGAGAGAGGGACTGATCCAGAAATTAGATCACTAGTCATATTTTAATTCGTATCTCAGCTATAAGAAACAAAGATATATCAGTCTTTTGAGTTTTCCTTTTTTTGGGGGTTGTTGTGTTTTCAATGTATTTATGGTTAAGTGAACAGGTTTTCCCCTTCCTCCTGGGATTCATAAGCGTTTTTCTTTGATTAGAGTAGTTCTTTGTGCTCTGTGCCCTTATCAGAAATTTCTTCCTGATTACTAATTTTTATATCTATATAACTATCTATATATAGAGATATATAGATACATATATCTATATCTAGATATAGATATATATACTGTTTAGGTAACTAGCTGATATACGTGATCACCAAAGCTTCCTGGAAGTGGGAAAGGCAAGGAGAAACCTCTTCCATAACATCAGCTTTGGATCATTGTCCCGTTTGAAGTTATCAGCGCAGTGATTTTATATTACAATAAGAAGCACTGCAGAAAAGCCACAGCTAGATTATTCTGCTCATTTTTTCAGGACCGTTCAAGAGCCTGGTTTTGAAATATAGATCTCTTGCTAATGCAGAGTTATTTAGTCCCAACAAGGATGCAAACAAGCCTCAAGTGTGATTTTTAAAAGCACCCAAGCTAGTTGATTTTATCCTCAAGCTGTGAAATATCTGAAAAATCTGGATTGGAACGCATGTTACTTTTTTTAATAGGCTTTTTACCCTCTTTTCTATCATTAACAAACAATCCCAAACCAGAAATAAACAAAAGATCATTAGGTGGCGAGCCAAAAATTGCTTTAAATGCCATTAGGAAAAATGCTATTAAAAACCATAATAGATGCCATGTCTGCCTACACAGTACCCATTTGAAGGGCTAAATGAAAAATTTTAAGAAGAATAAGTCAACAGAACTTGTTTCAAATAAGTTACATTTCAGTGCTGGAACTAATGATGTTATTATTTAGATTTCAATATTAACGAGCTTGGGGTGAATTTCACTCTGGGTGAAATATTCGGTAGTGTTTGGTGTTGGGGTCCAATGAAAGCCTTCATTACAAATGTAAAAACTGATCTTTGGGGGAAGAAAAAGCAGGGTGTTTCGGGGGCTTCTCATGCTATGTGGGCAATTGCATGTAATTAATTAGAAGTTCATTTGTCCTTCAGCTCCTGCATCACTTCTCATAGGATTGGAGGCAGCACTCCAACGAAAACCGTATTGTAACTGAATGGTTTTGAGTGAAAGCAACAAAACTAGTCCTAGTATCCGGGAAATGTGATGTGTTCATTCAATCTAAAATCTGAATTGTTCTTTCATACCAAGCTTTGCAAGAACTCGAACAAGAAGAAAAAAAAAAGAAAAGAAAAAGGTGTTTCTCCTCCAACAGCATTTTTCTAATCACCAAGGAAAAGATTTTTATTTCAAGTGATTCATCACAGCTTCTAAACCAAGACATTTAAGCAGCATGTGTTCAACATAAAAAAGGGCTCAGGCGTGCAAGTACAAACGCTACTAGAGGGTCCCCTTATGTTCCTGCAAAGATGAACAGCATTGCCGGGACCTCGGGGTCGCTATTTTCCCTCTGGAACATGCTGGGTGAGGCCTGGGGTCTGTGCTGCCAACACACTGGCCTGTAATCCGAAGACATCCCACAGCGAAGAAGCAATGGCTGGTTCAATTTACTCCAACTTGACGACAAAAGGTACAATCCAGCTTCAGGTCGGCAACTGTGGAAGGTATTAAAGGCTACCAGTTACTCAGGGTGGACTTCAGAATAGCAAACCAGGTATTATACTGATTATACTGGAGTAATAGTAGTGATAATACTACCCGATATTGGTGCATCTACAAGTTCATTCATCTGCCTTTGCTACTACACACTGAGTCTAGTCTCTCTGGGCACCTATACGCAAGCATGGAGGGTGCTCCAATGCGCTGCGGTTCTAACACGTGGGAGCAGACTCGATTGATCGAGGCTGCTGGTGCGTGGCAGATGAATCGAGTCTGCTGAAGCGTGGCAAGTACCGCTTTCCAGCAGCTTCCTGCGTCTTATGTATCAGCACCCCCCACGCTTAAAAATGGCAGTGGAAGTGCTTGAACTAAAGCGCATTGAATGAGCTTTAGTTCAAGTGCCCAGGTCTCCATTATTAAGTGTGGGAATGCTGATACATGAAACTCATTGGTGCTTTATTTCAAGTTGCTCTCAGAGCTGCTCTAATTAATGTGCCCCCCAACCCCGCCCCGAAACACGTGTAAAAGTGCCTTCTAATATAAGGAACTACATAAAGGTGTATTACCCATGCTAATGCCTGGTCACATAGGTGAACAGTTTTTTTGTGATGCTTAATGCTCAGTGGACCAATTCTACTGCGCATTAGTACAGTTTTTCCCCTGACGTGGTATCGACAGTAGAATAGGCTACTCCGCATTATGGTGTCTTGTGTAGATGTGCCCCATGGCAACAAAAACTGGGGTTTCATTATGTTAGATGCTGTACTAATGCAAAATGCTGGATAGTGCTCTACCACAGAGCATTTATAATCTAAATATACAAGACAGGCACAGAGTGGAAGAAAGCAGCATAAAACGTGGGAAGAGTAAATGTCTCTAAATAAGACCTTTTATTGTCATTATTAAAAATAATATTTTGGTCCTCCACAGTTACTCGTGTCCCTCATTTTCTGTCTGCTATCTTCAAACCCCAGTAATGGGGAAGCAGTATTTCATTCGTGGTAGGGCAGATGAGACTCATGCACAGATCATCAACAGTATTTCCCAAAGGAGTGGTAATGCTTGCAACAGACACCTCTTCTGGTCTTAGCACACTGCTACCATCCAAATGGGAGATAAAATCTAGGTTTCATCCCCTAGTCTACATATTAACCTCAATGGGAGCAAGTAACAAGAGCCTTAGTTCTCTCTCTCTCTTTTTTTGTACTTTCCTTTCCCAGGTTTAGTACATGCCATGCTTTTTTTAGGTAGTTCGGGTGAAACAATTCCACCTGCAGACGTCAGGGGAGTACTCTGGATAGGTCAGAACGGAGTCTTTCCCCCGTCCTCTCTTTCTTCACTATGAAATTCTGACTCAGCTGAGAATTGAGAGTTTCTAGTGTCCCATCTGAGGAGCTGATGGGCAAATGAAGCCAGGTGGAAAGGGAAGGCTCAGAGACAGGAGAGTTTCTAATCTGCAACTTTCACTTACACGCTGAATGCTTAGAGGTTCATTCTGCTGGCTAGAAATGAATCCTGCTTTCACGGATATGGAAAGCAATGCCCATGTGAAAGCTAGGAGCAAAGAGCCTTGCTCCTAGCAGCCAGAAGGCACTATACACACAGAGCTCTGGAGATTTTCTAATACGAGAAACGGATACTCTTATGATTCCTAGGAGTGGGAATCAGATGCATTTCTATGCGTTTGTCCTCAACTGCCCCAGGGCCTGGCCCTGTAGTCAACATCCGATATGATCCTCCGACCCTCAAAAGTCTCTTTCTCAGTTACACAAATGACATGACAGACTGTTTTAAAACCACGGCTGCCCCTTCTAACCTGAGCAGCCAGCTAGCTAGCTGGGGTTTTTGCAGGTTGCTCTACCTGGGAGGAGAAATTCATGGTGGGGTCCTTGATGTTGCTTCCCTACCTCAAAGAATACGAGAGAGGAGGAATCGAACAATGAGAGATGGTATTTGCTCCCAGCTCCAAGTGCTGTCGTGCTTGCTGGCTTGCGCGCTCTCTCACTCCCCATCCTGGCTCCGAACTTCATTCCCCATGCTGGTGCAGGCTGTGTCCAAGGTTTTTCCCTGGTCTCCTATTGCTCTTCTTTATGTGCACATTTGTCTGATCAAACAATGTTCAAAGAACCCCTTCTCCCAGCATTCAAATTCCCAAAGGGCCTTGGAGGTGCCTCTGTTGGAGGTAATGATGTGCCTGTTCTCAGGTTTGCTTTAGGAAAGAACTGTTTCTACTATATGAAGCAAAAGTGGTAGTTACACCCCTCTAATTTTAATGAAGTCGGTCCTAACACACAGCTATAACACTAAAAGTGTCTCTTTATTGCTGTTATGAATCCATGTACGTCTTTCCATGACCTATTTGATCCCACACTATTAAAAAGAGAATGGTTCAAACTCCAGATCCCCATGCACCAAGTTCTGTAGCTCAGGCCTTTACTTGCATTAAGTCTACTTTCCTGGAGAATGCTAAATTTCTTCTGAAACGAGCAGCTTTTCTGACATGATAACTAAGCACTTCAGAGTGTTTGATCATTATGAAATTAGAAAAAAATTGTACCCAAAAAATTGGCCGATTCATATCACCAAACATTGAATCACCTTCACTTTTTGATGGGAAGAGTACGAGGTAAGATTTTTTTTTTAAATGAAAAAGTAATACGGCTACCAAACATTTTGCTCTGACCTTGCTACATTAATGAAAATAACTTATAATGTCAGACTACTTTGGATCACCTAAACAATCTTAAAGGCAAGGGCCTGTTTATTAAGATGCTCTTTCATGTTTTTTATAGTGTTATTAATATAGTGTGTTTTGTCTAGACAGAATATTTTTTAGAGCATCATTGTGGGTTTTTTTAAATCTAAACTTGTTTTTATGATTGAAGCAGTACAAAGAGGTGTTTCTGTGTGGGCAGGACAGAAGTAAAGGCAAGCATCACATGCTTGCATTAGATACTAATTACTCTCATCCACATGTGAGTTTTAGGAAGCAAACCTCACAGCAAAGTGAGTCTCCCTTCTCTGAAACTTATGATTATCTGTATAGTGGGAGAAAAATGGGGTTTTTTGGTTAGAATAGTGAGGTTATAGTATATATAAAATGTGTCTCCTGGAAACAGATATAATTATTAATTGTCACCTAAATAGACAAGTATCTATACATTCTCCTTAGAGACTGATACTAAAAGAAGATAAAAATCTCATTTTTTACCACTCATCTTTCTTACATGGTGTCAATAGAATTGGGTTTAGGCAGTTATGATTTGCTCCTTCTAGATAAATGGACTTTCAGAAACACTTTCCCATAAAAGACAAACCAGAATCCACGCATGTACCATCTTCTAACATTGACAGGTAAGGGTCTGACTCCCTGATTAAGGTAAGAAATGTGGGTCCTGTGCTCTAGTTTTTAATCAGCAAATTGACTACCAATGGGCTGGCACACTTTACTGTGCAAGGAAGGCAACTGGTGTTAACGGTCCTGACGCTACATCACTTGAGGACTCTATGACGTGTTCTCTGGATCCCTCTTCATTTCCCATCAGAAAAGGGGGTGTTCAGGGCACAGAGATGCAGCATGTTAGGGCCAGCATGGAGGATGTCGCAAGGCAGTCTAGAGGAAACTCTGGAACACCACATAACTGAGCCGTATGGGTAAATTGCAGAATTACAAACTAGACAGCAATTATAAAGATAGCAGAACTAAATCCTGTCTTAGGGCTCCTGCTGCAGAGGAAACAGTACTTCAGCACATTTTGTTAAAGGAGAATATGTAGACAGGAACCTGTTTCTTCACAGGTCTCTATTATTCAAAGTGCCAGGAGAAAAGTTAATCTGAAAGATCAGGTAATGGTAATCACAATTGCTAGTAGGTTAGACAGTGAATTTGTATAGGATGATTTGGGTAGGGATGATCCTACCTCAGGCAAGGGGTTGGACTAGATGACCTCTGGAGGTCCCTTCCAGCCCACCTTCTTTTTGATTCTATGAAAATAGTAGAAGCTAATTGTGAGGGGCACAAAGTTATGGTTGGTCATCTCTTATTAATATAAATAGCAGGGCTGTGTGAAGCTTTGGGTGCTGATTCAATTTGGAGGAGATTTGACCTGATTCAGCGGCCGAATCTCTGAATCTGAATTGAATCCAATAAAAAGCTCTGAACAGATTCAACGCTCTCTGAATCAATTTGAACAAGATTCAGAGAACTTTGGAGATTTGGGCTGCAGGGAGCTGGACTTGGACTCCGTGCCGGTAAGGAGAGGGTGGCGGGGGAGGCTGGAGAAGTGGGGATGGGACCATGGGAGGACCATAGTTCTATCCCCTGCCTGCTCCCTCAGCTCTTCTGAGCACCTCCTGACCCCTGCCTGTCCTTTCAGCCCCGTCAGTGGCTGCCCAGGTCCCAGCATCCCGACTCTTTTTAAAAAAAAAAGCCCTGCACTCACCGGCTGCTGCAGCAGCTGTCAGGTCCCCTCGGGGTTCGTGGCAGAGCCCCGCCCATGCAGCACAGGGTAGTGGCGATCACCACCCCACCTCGCAGCAGCTGGGGGTGGCGCCTGTTTGATTCAGAGATTCAGCCAATTCGTCGGCAGCTGAATCTCAGAATCGGGTTTGGCCGAATCAATTTGGGACAGTGATTCAAATCATCGAATTGAATCACTGTCGCCCAAATTGGCCGAATCTGAAGTGAATACTAACCGCCTCACGCAGGCCTAATAAATAGAAGTCACATAGCCCAGCTTCAAGTCACTGAGTTGGAGATATACTCTATACCCTCCTGGGGGTTGGTGGCAGCAGCAACAGAGATTGAGTTCCAAGAACAAACCCCATTGGCTTGAGTCTTCAGCCAGAATTTCTGAGCTCACTAAATACCTTCCAAGGTACCCTTCATGCTTGGTGTTTTCCAACTTGCAAGCTTTACTCAGGTTATATATTTATTGCATTGGTTTAGGAAACATGTCAGCATCCAATCTAAATGAGTCCTAAGGAAAATGTTCTGTGTCGAATCAGGTTCCCACATAGCAGCGTGTTCACCTCATAGACAAATGTTACATCGCTTCCCCTCTGCTATATCCACTCCTTGTTTAGTGTCAGTAGGTAAAGATAATCCCAGAGTCCCAGAGCTCCAGCAAACCTGTCTCCTGCCCTTTGGGAAAGCACGACCTGATCATGTCCTCAGGCACACGCAGCTCTAGTGGCTGGCTTTCCGCAGGGGGTCTCTTTCATTTTGAATAGAAAGCTTATAGTGTCTCTCTGGAGTACTTCTATTTCTCCTTGTCCACCAATAAACTGGGGCAGAGCTCTCTTTCTGCCATCATGTTTTGCTCCATTTGGATTTCTGGGTGAAGAGCTTCTTTAAAGAAAGGCATGCAGTGGTCATTTCTGCCACCTGATAGGTACAGAAAGCTCTTACCCTCTAGAAAGTCAGACTACAGGGCTTACCTTTGGATTAACAAAAATACCTGGGAAAAGAGTGTCAGCTCCCTCCTCCCCCCCTCCCCGCCTTTATAAAACTGACAAACATAACAGGCAGATAGGCTAGGATTAATATATTTAGCCTCCATTCAAATATATGTGGAATTATTCATGCAATGTAAGGGATGGGATTTAAGGATGGGTCTTAATTAATCACTCTGCCAATTAAAATATGGCACTCCTAATTAAGATGACCCCAGAGCAATTATTTAGGCTTGCATTTTTACATTAATTATACTGTTAAAGTATTAAGAGTAAGGTTACTGACTTCATGGGAGGCAAAAAAAATCCATCTCTCATCTCAGAACCATTAGGCACCCTATGGTGGTTATTAGTAAGCAAAGACCACAACCAAGGGAAATGCTTATTTCACTCTTAAAACAAGGCTCCAGGATTTCAATGAAGAAGAGTTGTTTCTTAGAAAAAGGAATTGCTTTCTCCCTGATAGTACTGGAGGTTGATATGGAAATTCTTGTTAGTTCTGCATCAAGTATAAGTCCCCGTCCTGGGAGATAAATACATCATTTCATCCTCATGCCAGTATTCAGCTGGCTAACAGCTAATTGAGTCTGATACACCCACCATTATTCAGCATCCACGTTTGCATTTTATTCTTTTAAATACCAAATCAATCTACACTACTAATAACACAATTTAATATCTTGGTGATTAATTTATGGTAGGTAGCTATAAACAGCTTTAAAATCTGGCCTCTGAATCAGCAAGACACTCAAGAAACCACATCAGCTGTTCCATTAACTTTACTGGGATTGGCCAGGTGGTCCCAGTCAGGGATGTCTAAATCAGTCCCTGGTGTTACTGGGGGGGAAAGGGATCTCTGCTCACTTTGATATAGACATTCTCCTTCAGAGGAAAAGTAAGGCCCTAAATGGTGAAATCAGTGGGTCCTGCTCATTTATGGCAAAACTCATGTCTATAGGAATATCTGTGTAAACCAGTCTTTTCATCATTTTGTACTCCTGTTACAAAAACAAGCATTACTAATTACATATTTGGAGAAACAAATGTTTCCAATTTCCCAAAACATCCCTTCAGCTAAGATTGGAAATTTGTATTTATCTATAAGTGTGTCCTAGCAGAGGCTTTTGAAAAGTTTTGTCTGTCAAATTCTTTACATTTTATGAAAGTTACTGCATGTTGGTGGAAAGACTGTAAAAACTTCCTATAACTAAATTATTGAAGAGCTGAAAAAATGTAGTACATATTCAAATATCCCTTTATATAGCTGACTAGTAAAGTCGGCAAGGTAGTCTGACTTTTAAACCATTTTAAAGCCATATGGTTTGCTCTTGAAAAGCATAATGTTGGAAGCCCGGAGAGCAGGAAATGTTATTGTACTAAAGAACAGTAGTTCCCCCAATCTTGTAGCTCCCACAGATTATATCTCTGCTCTGACCTACTTCATGCAGACCTGCAAAAATGTCCTCCCACCCCAGACTTCTGCACATGGCTGCTAATTCCTTTCCTTTCTCCCCACAGCTTGGCTGAACAATCCTTGCAGAGCTACGGTGCACTCGGTCTTCCTCATCCTCCCACCACCCCCAAAGCCCACATGCGTTCTCCTTGTTGTTCAGCCTGTATCTCAAGCTCATTAAGAGATGGGTAGTTGAATGGTGTAAATGGAGCAATGATATGTTCGAAAGAAGGGGAAATAATTACGCGTTTGATTGCAAAATTTCAGAAGTGCCTTGCATACAAGATGTTATCAGTACACAGATGCTGTTTCAACATAAGAGTCTGAGCAGGGAGTCATTGTTTAACTGGAGACCTCTCCCAAAAGAGATGTGTGAGGTGTTATCTTTTTAATCTGAGTGGCTAATAAAATTCAGGGTAGTAAAATTCTTGTAAGGTTTGTTTTTTCCAGGTAGGGCTTGGAGTCATGTATTTACGATGCAATTCAATTTTTTTTTTTTTGCAATGTAGAGTCTTGTCTTTTCTTTTTAAGCACAGGAGGAACTAAACCAAGGTTTCATACTCTCATTTTCAAACCTCTTTCAGTAAGGCCCTTGACCCCAAACTCCATCCCCTTAGTTTCTCTCTCAGTCCAATACCAGTGCAGTTCAGCTTGAATTGAAGTTTCTTCCTCTGTCCCTTTCTGCATGCTGTTTCATTGCTTCTGCATCCAAGCAGTTGCTCATCCACTTGAGCTCTTGCAAATCAATACACAGCCAAAGCCCTTCTGCCTGAAGCATTCTAATTCCTGAGTTGTCTTGCCTTTTTCTGTGCTTTGGGAAGTAACTTGTGCTTAACTGTCTCTTTCAGTCATCTGAAAACCTAATAGTTTTGTCAGGTTTCTGAACTATAATGCAAGGTAACACCAGGGCACGTTTCAAAAACGTATGTGTGGCGGATTCTTAGAATACATCCTCTATGAAACGGAGTAAGTTTTCCACTAAAACAAGCCAGGACAAAAATTAATTTGGCTTCCGAAGAGTTTGTACCAAACTCGGACCCTGCTTCTACTGCTTCCCGGTCAATCCCACAGCTTTTCTCATAGAATCATAGAAAATGAGGGCTGGGAGGGAGCTCAGGAGGTCACATCTAGTCCAATCCCTGCTCAAAGCAGGACCAGCTGCAACTACATCATCCCAGCCAAAGCTTTGTCTAGCTGGGTCTTAAAAAGCTCCAAGGATGGAGAGTCTACTACGTCTCTGGGTAACCTGGTCCAGTGTTTTACTGTCCTCCTAAGGAGAAAATTCTTCCTAATATCTCTAAACTACTTCCCTTGCTGCACCTAGAGCCCATTGCTCCTTGTTCTGCCAGTTGCCACCTCTGAGAACAGTCCAGCTCCATCCTCTTTGAAACCAATCTTCAGGGAGTTGAAGGCTGCTATTAAATCCCCTCTCAATCTTCTCTTCTGTAAACTAAATAAGCCCAGTTTCTTCAGCCTTTCCTCATAAGTCATACCTCAAAGCCTCCTATTTTTGTTGCCCTCCATGGGATTCTCTCCAATTTGTCTCCATCTTTTCTGTAGTGGGAGATCCAAAACTGCACAAGGTACTCCAGATGTGGCCCCACCAGTGCTGAACTGAGGGGAATAATTACTTTCTTTGATCTCTGGGGGCAACACTCTTACCAGTGTAGCCCAGGATGCTATTAGTCCTCTTCACAAAGAAGGCACACTCATATTCTGCTTATTGTTCAATGTAACCCCCAGGTCCTTTTCTGCAGAGTTGCTGCCCAGCCTGTCAGTCCCCATCTTCTACAGGTGTATGGGATTGTTCTGTCCTAAATGCAGGACTTTGCACTTGTCCTTGTTGAACCTCATGAAATTTCTTTTGGCCCAGTGCTCCAATTTGTCTAAGTCACTCTGCAAATGAGCCCAACTCGCACAACAATAAGAAGGTGAAGCTTGTCTCTCAGCAACAGTCCCAGACTCAGCAGGAAGGTGGCACAGACATGGCCTTGGAGACCAAATTTAATCACTGAAGTGTGAAAATAAGAGATCCTAGTACTCCTTAACTGTACATTTCAACTCAACAACCTTAACTGTGGAGCTGCTGCTGGCACTGCCATGGAGTGCATAAGTGTATGAGCAGGTACTTCTGCATACGTACATATCACTGGGCATGTCTACATGTTATAATTTCATAATTTCATAGTAGTAAGGTCAGGAGGGATCTAACAGATCATCTAGCCTGACCCCCCAGCCACAGGCAGGAATGACCCCAGACAGGTGATCGTCCAACCTCCTCTTGAATTTGCCCAAGGTAGGGGCGAGGACCACTTCCCTGGGAAGTTGGTTCTAGATTTTGGCCACCCTTTACCATGTTCATTCATGTGCAGTGTCTACTTAGTATGATTGCACACATTAGTGTAATTGCACACTTTTTTCATGATGGTTAATGCGCAGTAGACTAATACTACTGCACATTAGTGCAATAACATGTTTTTCGCTGTGTCGCTGTAATGCACAGTCAATCAGTCTACTGAACATTAAGCATCTCATGTAGCCGCACCTACTGTATACAAACTAGATTTCTTGTTACACTTTAATTGTAACACTGAGAACACTTAGGTCGCATTGAACCCTTGATATGCTATAGCACTGCCATTCATATTGCCGAAACGTGTGAGCATGACAGATACAAAGAGTCAAAACCCAATCAAGCTTTACCTGCGCAAAACAAACAAATCCCAAACAGCAAGAGTCAGTGTTACTGAAGCGCACGTTCAGATCTGCTTATTTACATTGAGGAGCACGTTAGTCCTTGAATCAGGCTGTTGAAGTCAGCGAGACTTTCCATGGAGCAGTATTCAGCCAGAATGTGTACGGAGCAAAATCAGGCTCCACATCATTAACTGATAAAAGAAAACACCCTGGGACATCGTATGCCGAGAGGAGAGGAGAGGAGAGGAGAGGAGAGGAG
>JAGPOW010001327.1:10951645-10991105 GCA_030014935.1 Caiman crocodilus | reverse complement strand
AAAAAAAAAAAAAAAGCTCCAGACTTACTGGCTCCTGCCTAGTGGGGGGGGTGATCCCTGCTGCTCTGTGCTGTGTGTGGGGGCTCTGCCCTGAGCCCCCAGAGACCCTTACAGCTGTTGCAGCAACCGGTGAGAGGCTTAAAAAAAAAAAAGCTGTGACACTGGGGATGGGAAGGGCAGCCATTAACGGGGTTGGGAGAGTGAGCAGGGGTTGGGGGGCACTCACGGGGCATGGGGGAGTGGGCGGGGGATGGGGCCTGGTAGGGGTCCCCCAATGGGTCCCTTCCCTCCTCCTCCATCTCTCCTTCCCGCTCCCTACTTTCTGGCACAGAGCCCAGGTCCAGCTCCTGTGGCGGTGAGTGGGGACTGCCTGAATTGCCAAATCTCTGAATCTTTCTCCGAATCTTTTTTGAATCAATTCAGAGGCTTCATGTCAATGTGGACCTTTTAATTGGTCTCCCAATTCAACTTGGATTTGGAGATTTGGCCACTGAATGAGGCCAAATCCGCTCTGAATCAAATCAGCACCTGAATCTTCGCATGGCCCTACTATATAGTTATACAAATATATGTGTGTCTCTGTGTATCTATATAGATACATATACATTCATGCTATGGGCAACTAAATGCATATATATTTGTATAGATACACACAGTTTGGAATGCATAATTTGTGGGGCCTGAGGTCTGGGGTATTGGTTAAAAAGATTATTTGAAAGGTATCATTTGTTAATGCAGAACTTTTTCATTATACATTTTAATAAAGCTCACTTTACATGGAGTGCTACTACTTGCGCTTTGCATCATTGCTCAGCTCTCACTTCGAATGTGAACAGCACGTCAGAATGAAAACCATGTTCATTACAATTACAGAAAGATGACCCAACACTTTAAATAATACATTAAGTACATAATCTGCACAAGCATCTCAGCAATTACCAAGGACAATTACTAGGGTAGCTCTAAAATGTGGTTTAACTTGATGATAGATAACAATGAAGTAATTATAGCTTTGCTTCTCACCCCAACAGCCAATTTTATCAAAAAATAAAATTAGTAAATTAGCATCTGAAATACCAATATGTCTAAAATAAAAGGGGAGACAGAAATATATACTGAATTTATGAATATTTTACCAGTGAAGCTAAAATGATAAGCCCCGACCTTGACCTCTTAATTTTCACGACTTGCACTTTATTTCCCTAGAGTCTGATTGTCCATTAGCACAAGGAGGTGAAAACTTTGGCTGTTTGAAATTTGTCAACTAAAAATATTTTTAGCTGAAAAAAAGCTTTATCTTTCCCTTTCCAAAGCAGTGATTCATTTTAAAATGTTGTAAAGTATCTCTATGTAAGTGAAAAATGGCTCCTTGTTGAGACCTGTGTGAATGGAAATGACCCTGAAAATTTTTCTGGAGTGCAGCGTTTTCTATTTTTTGAACAGCTCTAGCGGAGAAAGCGTGAGCTTTCCATGAACGTATGTAGCTGGATGTGGTGGTATTGTAACTTCCCAAATTCCTTCTTTTCCTTTTGCTTTTTGCTACTCCTAGAGTTCCTCAGTGTTTATGTAATCCCTGGGGGGGGGCGGTCTTCCATCCGATCGTCTTTCTGCAAGCTTTTTGCATCTACTATGTTTCTAGGTTTAAATAAACAACTGGTAGTTCTACTCTATATTCATATCTGGTCACCGCAGGAGTGAGGGACTAGAACACGTAGAGCAGAACTAGAAACAAGTCTTCTATAGATCCAGTGCAAAATAGCAGACAATGGTCTGAGACTTTGTGGGATATTTGCAAACTTCTGGAAAAGTCTATCCCCCATTGGAGATCTTCTTAAGATTCAAATGTTGTTTTAGGGAAAATCCTCAGAGAAAAGTGATCAAGAGGGAGCCTGACTCTGGAAGCCCAGTGAGATTGATACTCCCATAGACACTACCAGGCATTGTCAGAGCACACTTAATGTACACCTTAGCAGGAGCCATCCTAGGATAGCCAGAAGCACTTGGATTCTCTGGGGATGAGGACCCTGTAGGTATTTAGATAGATGGATAGGGATTGATGTGAAATGGGGAGAGCCCAGACACACCTCCCTTCTCTATATCAGGGAGAGGTGGTAGAAGACAGCTATTTCACCAGCCCCCTCTCTCTACATGGAAGTGATCTTCATTTGAAGGTTACCGTGGCACACAGGAGAGAGTGCAGAACCTGATGTTTTTATAGATCAGCTAAATACAAGAGTTTAAAGCTGATTTGCACATGTCTAGGGTCATTTGGTATGCTCTTTCCCATGATACTATAGCGAACCAGATTTTTTTTCTAAGCCAATCTTCCTTTTTTCTACACCCACAGAAATTAGAAAGGGTAATTATATCTCAGGGGCACCTTAATTGTCCCAATTACTCAACCAGTTTTTGAAGTCAAATCTGATGTGGGGGAAGAGATCTAAAATGATCAGACACCATTGCCTATGCTGTATGTATGGGAATACTCAATGCACAGACATAATTAGGTACCATAATCAAATTATTTTCCTTTAAGAGCATACTGTAAGTGGCTATTAGTCAAAGTCTCCTTTTCCTAGAATGCTTGTATTTAATCTAAATACGAGTGCACTTGAGAAGAGCTTTTTACTTGCGCTAACATAGTCTTGAATTGCAACACTCCTTAAACGTCAGTGTAATTCTGAAGAAACAAGAGTTCTCATACTTCAAGCAAGCACTTTGTAACAGGAAGTAATTAGCACATGTAAAGTGTTTGTAGACTTTGGAATACTATGGTCAAAACAAAGATACGGGGGATGTCAAAAGTAGTTTAGGAAGGGTGCAAAAATGTCTTTTAATCTGCTTGTTGATATCTGATGGGATATAAACACGTATGCTAGAGCATTCACTTTTGGAACAGACTTCTGATGTGGGGTAACTACTGTGACTCTGCTCTCCAAAGAGGTAACATGCCTTCTTTGATCGAGTGCTGTCTTTGTCCTTTAATTATAAACTATTGATTAAGGTTGGATATCCAGAGTTTGGAGCATTTTGGTATTGACCCTCAAAAGTGGCTAATACATGTTGGCCATAGTTCAAGACTCTACTCTAAAAAGATCGCAGAGAGAAAGAGCCTCAGTGCATTTTCAGAAATGCTTTAGTTCGGTCAGCTGCCTGAGATGTACAAACATTAGTGCTAACTCAATTATAATCAAACTGGATGTAATTAAACTTGGCAAATTCAGTTATTCCTCACATTTCATTAAATATGTAGTTGCATAGAGGACTGTATTAAAGCACCTCCTGCAATATCTTACAGATGTAGCTGCTATCAAATAGTATTTTACCTTTTGCTTAATATAGTGATTTGGCTGAAAAATGAAACAATGTATTATCAACCTAGAGTACTGAAGAGATTGTAACATTTTACTCAATATGAAAAAATAGTATTCAATGCGTCTCCAAACCATTTCAAAATGGCTGCTTGAGTATGGAAACTCTCTTAGCTATTCTTAGGTGCTAAAATAGTAAAGTCAAGATTTTCAAATGTATGAGTCTAGAGTTAGCTTCAAATTCCATATTTAGGATTAAGCTTTGGATCCCCCCACTACAGAAAGGATGTGGACAAGTTGGAGAGAGTCCAGCAGAAGGCAAGAAAAATGGTTTGGGGTCTGGGACACATGACTTGTAAGGAGAGACTGAGGGGTGTGATTTAATAGCAGCCTTCAAGTACCGGAAGGGTGGTTGCAAAGAGGATGAAGCTGGACTGGTCTCAGTGGTGGTGGATGATGGAAAAAAGAACAATGGGCTCAAGTTGCAGGAGGGGAAGTTGAGGTTAGATGTTAGGGAAAAAAACCTGTCTCCAAAACGTGGCTAGACAAAGCTTTGGCTGGGATGATCTAGTTGGGGATGGTCCTGTTTTGAGCAGGTGGTAGGACTAGAGGCAACCTCTTGAGTTCCCTTCCAACCTTCATTTCCTACCATTCTGTGAAGGTGCTGAAAAGCTGAGAGATGTCCCACAACTCCCACTGACTGCAACAGGGAAAGTTTTATGCTCACCACTTTTGAAAATTAGGCAATTTAACCCAAGTACTGTCTTCAACAGAGATGTTTTCCTCAGCCAGAATCATGTTTAGAAGCTAATATTTGAATTTAACCCATACGCTTAAACACATTTTCTCTGGGAACTCTGGCAAAAGGAATTTGTTATCTTCATTGGCTTGTAGCAGAAAACTAAAATGTCCATTGGTATAATGAAGACAGTTAGAGGAAAGCCATTTTTTCAACTGCATGCACTTGGGCTCTGACCATAGCTCATTAAAACATGGCAGTAAATTGAATGTGACCCTTGTCATCAGTGTGTTCTGAGTTAGGCGCTTGATCAAGGAATAGGCCAAGATATAAAGTACTGTCTCTATGTAAATATATATTACTCATATTTTATTAACTATTCTACATATGGAAACAACTGGCTGAAGATCACTCTCCAATCATCCAGTAACGAGCTCCTATAGTTAAATCTAACAGGTGTACTAAAAGCAGTTGGGTAAACCCCAAATATGACCCCTTCGGAAGATTCAGCCTCCTCAAGGTAACTTTAAGAGACAAACTTCTCTATGCCACATGTATTGCTAAATCTACACTTTTTCTATGGATCTCAACAGAAAAGCATGTCCTGATATGCAGGGCTGTGTTTGCCATGGTACAAATAGCGGTGCAAACACACGCCGGTTTGTGCCCAATAGGGCTGTGTGAAACTTCAGTTGCTGATTCGATTTGGAGATTTTGCCCAATTCGGCAGCCGAATCTCTGAATCTGAACTGAATCAGGAGACCAATATAAAGGTCTGAATCAGTTTGAAGCCTCCAAATCAATGTGGAAATGCTTCAGAGAAGATTCAGAGATTTGGTGATTCGGGCAGTCCCCGCTCACCACCACAGGGAGATGGACCTGGAATCTGTGCAAGTAAGTGTGTGTGTGGGGGGGGTGCTGGAGAAGCGGGAAAGGGACTATGGGAGGACCCGCACCAGGCTCCTTCCCCTGCCTCCCAAAGTGCCCCCAACCCTGCCTGCTGTCCCAGGCCCATCCATGGCTGTCTTGTCCGGCCCCAGCATCCTGGCACTTAAAAAAAATAAATAAAGCACCGCACTCGCTGCCTGCTGCAGTGTCACTGGGGCCTCTGGAGGCTCATGGCAAGGCCTGCCCCCATGCAGCACGGGGCAGTGGGGGGCAGTGAGGATTGCTGCTCTCCTACCCCCGCCTGGCAAGAACCGGTGAGTGCCTGGACTTGTTTTAAGCGCCAGGACACTGGGGCCAGGTGTGGCAGCCATTGACAGGGCTCGGAGAGTAGGCAGGGGATGGGGCCCGTTCAATCTGGAGATTAATCCAATTTGGTGGTGGTCAAATCTCCAAATCAGGTTCGGCCAAATCGATTCGGGATAGTGATTAGAATCACCGAATCGAACCACTGACCCCTGAATCAGCTGAATCTGAATCCAAAGTGAATCCTAGCTGCTTTGCACAGGCCTGGTGCACAACTGTCCTGGGTGGGGAAGAGGACGGTGGGGTCAGCGCCTATGCCAGCCTCAGCAGCCTTACTTGGGATCCTGGGGGTCTCCTGGGGCAGCAGCTGCACCTATTCTGCCCCATTGAGCCTGGCTGGCAGCTGCGGTATGGTCTGAATGGCCAGGCTGTTTCTGATAGGACACGCTGCTGCCACACGGCTTTTTTTGTGCTTGGGTTTTTTTATAACAGGATCCCCTGGTGACAAATTTTGGCACCCCACTGCAAAATAGCACTAGGGTGAACAGATGTATGTACACCATGTGCAGCTTGTGATGCCTCGAGCAGCTTTAATGCACTGCACATAGCATGTGCATGTTCATCTGGGTGCACCTGTTGAGGTGGTCAGGGCCAGACTTAGCCCCAGCGTCTGCAATACGACCTTCCAAAAATAGCCAAAGTAATTGCCCCAAGTCAAAATATATTTTGTAGGCAAATCAATAGACCAGAGGACTTCCTGCTCTGATATCATCTTATATCAAACTCAGTTCTAGAACTAAGCTCTATTTATTAGTTGACTGCTCAGAGTCAAATTTGATTGCTTAGTCCGTCTGATCAGCTTGTAATTGAACCATTTCATGACAAAATAATGATAAATAAGAGACTGTGGGTTTAGAGTTCAAACTTCTTGATGTTTTCTATCCTGAGGGATTCTTGAAGTTAGTCTCTTTTCTCCACAAGGTGAGCCAAACTGCGTATTTGGACTTCACATCATACACTACATTATATTTTTCAACTGCATATGGCTTTTGGTCTTTAGGTATATATTTGATTCAACAAAACCACGCTACTATTTTAGGAACAATCCACTGTAATTTGTGACTAAGTTGGGACCAGCACCTGCAAAATCCAGCCCACCAGATGTCACAGGGGACAGGTAGAAGGAGTGCTATGCAGCTGGAGATTTGTGCAATTGAATCCAATTCTTAGCAAAGATAAAACTGATGGAGTTTCACTAGATACAGGAGGGATCGCACTGCAGGGAAATACAGGCTTCTAACAACCAGCCACCTAGTGGGTTAAAAATCAGCTCTGCTCCTTGTACCATCTAGATTCCACAATGCTACACAGCTTTATACTTCTAATCCAGACTTATTATCAAGATAACCTGCTGTTTTAAGACCCCCGTGTCATTGCTTAGGACTGCAAACATTTCATCCTGCCCAGAGAAATACGTAATTACTCAGGCCCGTTGATCTCATTTTCTGCAGTTGATTAGAATTCATGTCCTTTCCGCTGTCTGTTAAAGACAAGGGATCAAATGGGAAGCACGTGCTTGTGCCAGAACAAAATTCATCCATGCTAATCCCTTACCAGAGATTGAGATTTGCAGTACTTAAATTCTGGAGATGTCAGCGAAGCATAGATCTGTCAGGAGGTGAAATAGCAGGGCCCAGGTACTAATTCGGCTCTCCTGAGTTCTCATTTGTTTCCTCTCTGGTATTTTAAAATTTCCAACCACTGTACTTTCCCAATACGAGAAAAATCTAAGTCATTCATGTATAAATAAAATTAGCTCGTAGACTTCTGTACAATTTTAAAAGCAGAACTAGAAAACATGTCTGGATGGCTGCTCTTCCATTTATTCTCGTCTTCATAAATGCCGACTTCTCTTTTTTCGGGGGGGGATGACCTAGGATGATGGACACGTCCCTTGTTGCCAGTGTGTGAGGAACGGGCTGGGTGCGTGGGAAAAGGAGAGTGTGGACACAGGCAACACATGGGGGAGGGAGGCTGGGGGGGGCATGTGTCCCCGAGATTTCTGTGCCCACTGCAGGGTACAGGGCTGCGGTGGGGCTAGACCAGTTCCAGGCAGAAGCTGCCTCCGTGGCCCAGTGCGCAGGACCTGGCGTGAGAGAGAGTGCCGTGCTGCCATGGCTGGCAAGGTAAGGCACCCCTTGCCCACCCAGCAGCAGCAAGCGGGGTGGGGGAGGGCATCTCCATGCCATTGCCATTGCCATTGCTGCACCTCACCTTGGCAGCCATGGTGGTGTGGCACTCTGACCCATGCCAGGTCCTACCCACCGTGCCACAGAGGTGATTCCTGCCTGAAGCTGTTTCCTGTGCCCTGTGCTTTGCTGTGAGCACAGAAATTTGGGGGGGGCATGTGACCCCCCCTGCCATGTCAACTTGGCCCCCCACACCTCTCCTCCATGTCGCGTGTGCTTCCCCACCCCACCCCCATAGACTTACCTGGAGGGAGCAGCAGGAGCTGCTTTGCACTGTTGCTTGGCTACCAGGTACATGTGCACGCTCATGTGCACGTGGCACCCCTCACCTCCGACCGCCCTCCCGGACCCCCCCGCCCCAAGTAGCCCCTTCAAGCTGGTACTCTGCCAACCTGCAAGGGGAAACCTGCAGGTTCCCCATGCTTTACTCTGTAAAAAGAGAAAATCTGCATTTTTCTGCAGTGACCCAGCTCCCTGGCCACAGTCATCATGCCTAAGAAATGTTTCATACTTTTCCTTAGATTTGGGCCCTAACAGCCCTCTTGCCAAGGGGAGCCAAGGCCCTCTGGCCCCCACATACTCAGTGTTTTTGCCCCCTTACATGAAAGCAGCTTTTCATATCTTTAGCGCTCCTTCCATAAGGAATGGTTCATGTCATCCGGAGCAGTTTTGTCCTGAAATGATTGTAGAGCTAGTTGCTGCACCTTACTGGGCCATTTAACCCGAAGTTCATTTGAACACTGTTGATATTCAGAGCCAAGGGTGCCTGCCACAGCCAGCCTGCTAAAGATGGAGAGATCGTGCTAATGAGCTTTTCTGCTCTGTTCCCTAGGGGAACTCAAAGTCTGATTTGTGTGCCATACATGTCAGAGTTGGAATGGATAGCACATGTCCTAACCTCATGCTTTCAGCCACCTTTGGCCATTGGTTTTCTGACCCATACTAGCCAATGTTGGGCAACCCTGACAGCAATGTTTAAAATAGTGATCCAACTATAGCTAGTGCAGTTAATTTTATATTGCATATATGACATCTAAAATAGACCTGTGAATTTCACCATCCATTTGTAAACTGATGAAAACATTGCCAATCTCCTAACGGTGAGCAGAGTACAACAGATAAGACAATCTTATTGCGCTAGCGGATTAAATATTGTTAACGTGACGGAAAATGCAAAAGATAGTATCTTAATAATGTTTGCACCGCATTGCAAATTGTGTGTGGAAATCCCACAGCATCACCAAATTTTAATCATTAAGAACAAAATTTGCCCTGTTCAGCCTATACAAGGTTTATAGACTATCTGTGTGTCGCTCAAAATAAGGTTTAAAGAGAGACTTTAAGAGAAGAAGAATGTGCGGTCTGTGTGTACAGGTTTGGATTTGGTTTTAATAAAAGGGACAATTCAAATGCCTTTTTAATTTCTGAAAAGGGGTAAATTTTACCCTGGGGTGTTGAATTTTTATCACATTTACAGAATTCAGTTATGCATAAAAATGGCAAATTGATTCAAGATGCATTTTAGCATATAATACCACTGTATCTTCATCTACTCTTACACATTTCATGAAACTAAATCCGCAGCTGATTGTGTGTTTTTTATATATAAACTGCATCACCACCAATTGCATCTTTTTATATATGATGCCAGAAATGTCCCATACATTCTAGTTTTCATTTCAGTTCTATGATAACAGGAGTTTCAAGAAAATAACCCTGGTAGAACGACCCAAACCAAACCATGCCTTCTCGGGTAGTTTTGAGTTGCATAAAGCAATGGCTAAAGTCGAACTCAAAACCTCCATTAAATTGAAGTGAGTCTGGATGCTACTGCATATAAGACCCCAGACCAGGTTCACAGAATTCACTACTTTAAGTTGCAAATGGTCACAAGTCTCCCACCTTCCCCTAAACAGGTACCTTGCCCATGTGGATGTCTGCGAGGAAAAGTTGGAGACCTGGCTCTTGAAAGGAATTATGAAGATGAATGGTCATAACTTCAAAGAAACAGTAGCACGATTGTTGCAGCAGAGCAAGCTGCTCTTCCCCTCCTTTCTGTAGTAGTATAAGAAGATGAAGAAAAGACACAGCCAAACCATTGTAAACACTCCTGGGCTTCCCCAGAGCCTTCCAGAGTGAGCACCATTCCCACAATGCCTAGTTCAATTAAATTCCCTTAAACCAAACATGAGGGAAGTCATCACAAGAACAGTGCATCTCAACCAGGGTGCTGCAGCACCAGTGCATCTCAACCAGGGTGCTGGATACCTTGCGACCCTTTCAAGGGTGCCATAGGATGCCATGCAACATTTGCAGTGCTAGGTGTGCAGACATGATTCATAAGATAAACCCCAAATTTTCCAGTAGGAATCCATAGGGCTAAAAACATTTTGACCTGCTGTGGGCCTTCTGAGTTCTCTGCAATATGACTCTATCATTTCTCTGCAGTCAAAAAACAAGTGACAACTGAGACCTGGCATTTTCCGGGGGGTGCCTCGAGCGTCAAAAGGCTGAGAGTTGCTGCACTAACGAATGGGATATTTAGAAATGCTCAGTATTGGGCTAGCTCTGCTCCCCATGAAGTCAGCTGGAGCTTTGCTATGGACTTCAAGAGGAGCAGCTAGGCGAATGCCAACCAATCACTTAGTGGTAAGAGGCTCAGTTTTGCCACTGAGGACATTTGCCTTATGCACCTACCGTGACTCTGGGCATAGCAACCCTGAAAATGAATAGTTGAGTTCACCCTTGGGCTCCACACACCCTCACTGCCAGAGTCCACAGACAGTATATAGAGTAGGGTTGAACGGCCAGAGCTACTTCGTGAGCACCCTGCTGCTGCATCGTAGCAGCACCTTATGTTGTGCACAGTCCTTGTGGTTGCTGGCTTCACAGGGTGAATGTCAGGGGGGGATTTTTTTATTTTGACAGTGTTCCCTAATTTTGACGCTATTAGACTCTCTCCCCGCCATACTTGTCATTAGTAGCATGAGTTTGTTAGAATTAGCACTACAATAGTGATTGCTTTTGCTTCTTCTCATGGCCATACACTGCAAATACCCAATCTATAACAAAACAATAATCTGATCTTTTCCAGCCATCAATTTATCTAACAGGATTTCTCTTTTCGTCTCTGCTGCCTAGCTGACAGCTTTTAAAACGCAAGCGCTATCAAGCAGCACGACTGCTTTAAGTCTCTTGCTGCTTTCCATATTGACATTACTGCACCTTTAATGCTCCCATACTATGTTGAATCTATATTGCCAATTTGTAGTCATTGATTCCAAACCACATTATCTATGTCGCATCAGGTTCTCCAGTTTCAGGGTCACAGAATAACAAGTCTGAAGCATTTTTTTTTCAATTGGGTTAATGCTTGAGGAAAGCCCTTTCCCCCTCTTTGTCTTAAAGGAAATAATATTTAGATCATAGCCTGGTAATACTTTAGGGGATTAAGTGTGACTTAGTTGCTAGCATACAGCGACTATTCATCATGATTATGATCAGCTGAATGTGCTGTTTATCAATCCTCCTTAAGTGGAGAATCTCTGAACAGGACTCCCACTGGGCATACGGCTAGATTCCCAACTTAAAAAAAATGTGCAACCAATTAGGCTAAAATGTTAAAGGAAAAGAATTCATTAATATGTTTAATGAGATTTTATGTCCATATGGGTATTTAAGCTTCCTTCTAACGTACACTTTAATGAGCTGGTCATGTTGCTTGAATTCGTTTTAATATATCTTCATCACATACCTTATCTCTGAAACACAGTGGATTCCCTTAGGTTATAGGTAATTCTACTATCTTTGCAAATTATACAGTCAACTAGAAACTTCCTTCACTCACGCTACTGTTGCATCGTTATTGCTTGAAGGAGGAGGGCTTGTCTGATTAGCACAAGACACAAAACTTTTCTTGTTTGCCCTTACTTTCTTCCTCAGCTAATTTTTTAAACCATTCCCTGGACAGGTGTCTATCTTCTGGCATCCCCCTCTGGTGACCCATGTTCTCCACTTGTCTTTACCTGTTTCCTGATGCTTAAGGATGGAGCTGGACACATGCATGGATGCAGGACCTGGACAAAAAAGGGCCTGAAAATGGTAATTTGTTCCCTGTTGTCTGATTACTATTATTATTATCTTTGGCAAAGGGAAGCCTAATACTAAAAGTTCACCCGGGGCAGCCAGGAGTCTCAGTAGGGTACTGGTTAGGGAAATGGGAAAAGATGAGTCTGTAAACTCCCACCGCTTACATCCATCTGGGGCACTGGCCAGAGATGGCAAGAAAACAGAAACGTTAGGTTGCATATCTCTCCCTCTTAGCTTGGCACTAGCATCATGCACATGGTAGCACCTAGAAGTCCTAGTCACAGACCACAGACCCATTTTGCTAGAGACTGTGATACTGCAGGGCAAAGACAATCTTCACCCCTAAGGGATTCCAATCTAAGTACAAGACAAGAGACAATTAATAATCACGGACAGAAGTTGGGATACAAGCAGCTAATGAAAACTGCAGTGACAGGATGTTATCATTTCCTGTGGCCACATCCATGTCCTGGTCCTTCATGGGTCCCAGAAGAAACTGTAGCTTTGGGTATCCTTTTAGGGTGAAGGGAAACATCTTCAGTTTTTGTCTAAAGGAATTCTTCCAGTCAAACCTTTCTTCTTCCCTTTGCAAAAGAGACTGAGAGGGTGTTTCAGGAAGCTGGACAAAGTAATAGCCTACCTCACAAAACAGAAGAAGCGTGTGATCTCTGTGAGTGTGTATCTGAATTTGGCTTTGCTAAAAGTAAGGGGCAACTCAAATGTACTCTTAATTTCTGATTTTAAAAATGCAATAGTCAAATCACCAACATTTCCTTCTTCCCACCAGATTTGGAGTCATTGCAAAAGTACAGCTCTGCTATGCATATTATTCATTTTCTTGATGTGGTCAAAATCTTGAAAAAATCTGGTGGTTAATTTGTTCTTTTAAGAAAAAAATGCATGCCCCTCTAGAATTACAGACAGCGTGGTGTCTGGCAATTCGTCTTGCAATTGGATATAAGAAGAAATCAAACTAATATTGAAAGACTAAAAATAAGGTATTCTCAGTTAGCCACCAAAATTACTTACTACGATTTAGTTTTTATACCTACACGGTGAAATATGGTAATTTGTATATGTTGAGTTGTGAAGCCCAATTTTTAACTCTTAAAATTCAACCTCAGCTTATAAACTGTATCGCCGTCCCCTGAGAGTGGTGCCAGGCTCGGTGCTCAGCTTCTGTGACCTAAGCAGTGCCATTTGCAGAGGATGGGAAAGCGCCAAGCCCGGCTCTGTCCCCATCCCCGTCCCCATCTCCATCCCCTGCGAGTAGCACCGGGTTTGGCATTCAGCTGGCATGGCCCGATCCCCTGCGAACGGTGCTGCCTGGGCTGTGCCAGCCAAGCACCAAGCCTAGCACCACTCACAAGAGGCAGGGCTGGGCTCAGCAGTCAGCAGCATTTTTTGTAGCAGACATGGTCAGGCTTGGCACTCGGCTGGCATGGCCCCATCCCCTGAAATGGATGCTGGGGTTGGCACTCGGCTGGCATGATGCAGGTAGTGCTGCTTGCAGGGGATGGGGGTGCACCAGCAGAGCACTGAGTCCAGTGCTGCTGGCAGGGGATGGGGATGGGGATGGGGTCAGGACTGGGCATGGCACTTGGCTGGTGCGGCCTCATCCCCTGTAAGTGGAGATACCTGGGCCATGGCATCTGAGCAACAAGCCTGGTGCCGCTCACAGGGGCACAGAGCCATGCTAGCTGAGTGCCGAGCCTGGTCCTGTCTCTGGTGAGCAATGCTGCCGAGCGCTGAGCCCAGCCCTGCCTCCTGCGAGCAGCACAGGGGTGGTGCTCAGCTGGCACATCTGGGCTCAGCGCTCAGCAGCGCTGCTTGCAGCACACAGGGACAGACTCAGCACTCAGCTGGCATTGGCTAGGTGGTGCCGCTCTCAGGGGATGTGGTTGTGCCCGCCGAGCACTGAGCCCACCCTCGTCCCCTGCGAGTGGCGCTGTAACATGTGTACATTGCCTAGGTAGGGTGGTCATTATAGAGCACAGTCTGGTTGTCCTCTGTTGATATGAAACTGGATGCCTTTATGTCCTCTGTTTTTATTTTCAAGAGAAATGGTTTGCTTGAAGAGAAAAATAGAGGGCATAAAGGTGTCTGGTTTCATATCCATAGAGGACAGAGTAACAGAAAACCAGAATGTCCTCTGTGATGGCCACCGTACCCCTAGGTGCCTGGTCCATGGGGGCTGGTATAAGTCGACCCCATATTTGTGATCCAAAAAGTTAGGTTGACTTATATACTGGATCTACAAAATTCTTAACTTTTTGGATCAGAAAAATGGGGTTGACTTATACACCGCATCAACCTATACGCGGGGAAATACAGTACTTGACAAAATCATGGCTCTAACGTTCAGAAGCAACAGGTTACCTGAAAGTGACTGCATCTTAAATCAGTCCAAATGCTGTCTCATTAGGTTTCGGCACGACTACAGAAGGATATAGTGAAACAAAATGCAACATGAAAAGCAGAAGTGAGAAAAGACCAATGAAAGGGGAAAGCTTTGGCTAATTGTGTTGTTTCCTTTCTAAAGCCTTAGATCTTCCCACTAGTGTCAGCTATCACTCTGCTTGCTTCTATTTCAAGGAAATATTATTTCATCCAGCTTCTATTACTGGCACTTAAAGATGCCTTTAAAAATGTGCCTTTTGATCAGTGGGTGTTTTACCTTTTCTTCCTGACACTGCATGCATATTTTTGCCTTTCTCATTTTCAGAGAGAAACAAAAATAATATTCATGATGTGCCAAAGAAATTAAAAACAACACAACTTAACATATACATAGGAGGATGAAAGCAGAGGTGATACTTCAGTCTCCCATTTCAATGACATTTACTGCTTGAAAATGTGTTTAATGAAAAGTTGGTCTAGGGCCTTATCTCTCACTGAATTTGTGAGACTGACTCAGCTGAAGTTACTGACATTATTGAAGTAACTGAAAGCCCTCTATGTGTCAAAAGAATAAAAGATTAATTGTACTGGTAGGTAAGATACTCTTAGGCAAATAAAGGTGGAAACCTCCCCTACTTACACGTCCAAATTGGAAACTAAGTCTCTTTACAATTAAAAAGCCCAAGGCGGTAAATGAAAGAAAAGTTCTATAACTTAAGCATGGTATATGATGGTGATTTCCTCATCATATCAAAATGTTTTAGAAAGTGCAGTTTTCCATAAGAAAATGGAGCTATCAAGATTACCAAGGTGAAGGGCATCCCTTCTGAACCACGGTCTCGCCTAGCCTCTCAGTGAGATTGTTCTTTGCAGGACTATCACCCTAAATTGCTGAAAAGACTGTGGATATTCAGGAAGCCCTCTTAAACAGCATGGATCTACACACCTTATATCTACCAAGTAATAGTCATCCCCGTTCCTAGAGTTCAGTGTATTCTTCATCAAGAAGCTCTGGCCAGGCAAAGGAGTCAAGGTTTGCGAATCCAAGCCTGACCGTTCCAAACTTTGGGAAATGAGTCACAAGCAATCAGACCTGAGTAAGATAGCCAGTGCTTCAAAAAAAGAAGGTCTCTTCTCTTTCTCCTTCAAACATTACAGCAACCCTGAGGAAACACACTTTGGACACCCTGCTTCTCACTAACTTACTATTTGGTGTCAAGACTTACCTATGCGCACAATAGGCCAAGAGGTTGAATTGAAATGGCTTTGGTGGCACTGATCGATGTTTCCTTCTTGTCAATAGGTAGCTAGCCATCTTTCTAGACATCTTGGCAGCATTCAGCACTATTGGCCATGAGATATTCCAGTCTTGTTTGAAAGACACGGCAAGAATCCAGGGCTACGGCCAAAATGCTACGAGTCCCTTCTGAAGGCCGGCATGCATAAGAGGAACTACACCTCCTCAGCAAGACCGCTCACCTCTGATGTTCCACCTGGATCAATTGTCTCCACTTCTTTTCAACCTCTACCTGCGGCCATTAGTTAGAGCCGGTCAGGTAAGACGGATTCACGCACCGGAAAGATGCAAGTGTCATAGAGTTCAACCAACCCTTCCCTGTATCCACCCACATTCATGCCATGTAGTTGGCTTAATGTTTAATAAGATCAGCTCATGGAGGATGAACAGGTGAGTGATGCTGGTGAACAGGAAGATTCTGCAGCTGTAGGCCAGTCTCTTTAGCCATTTCAATACTATAACAGTACTTTAGGAAAACTCTTGAGTTCCTTGGTTAAACTAAAATGTTACAGCAGCAGTATACACATGTGAAGCTTTCTGTTGTCTCTGGTTCTGTAGGAGACTGGGTCATCACGGCCACAGTTGCTCAGATTTCCATTGCACCTTGGCTGATCAACAGCAATGCACTCTACCTAAGCATGAAGGAGGCAGACTTAGAAACTCCAACTCATACACAAGGCAGCAACTGCAAATTTATCCTCTGCTTTCTACACTGGCTTCTTATAGAATTGCATATCAAATTCAAGGTCTTGGTACTTATCTTCAAGGTACTCCATAGCCAAGGAACACCCTATATAAAAGACCTTCTTATACTCCAGGATGAAAAAGGTTTCTTACCACCAAAGGAGCAAAAGCTTTCAGTAGGCACAGAGGGACAAGAAGCACAACTAATTTTAAGATACAAATTTGGAAAACTATGGGCAGAAAAATGCAATATGGTTGGTGGTGATGGAGGGGACTGGAGTCGGTGACTCTGGGGATACTTCCAGTCCCATGTTCCTGTTTTCCTAACCACACTCCTCTGGCATAATGGAGTGAGCTTCTGTAAAAGCATTTGTGCAAGCGGGAGGTAGAGCGCTCTCAGGGGCCGGCTTCAAACTGCAGAATTAGCTCCCCAGGAAACCAGGACTATCACAAATCTCACCTTCTTCTGTTTCAACTGCAAGGCACATTTCTCCAACTCGGTCTTCTCTAACATAAATACGGAGCAATTGGGGTATAGATAAAAATCAAGCAAGCAAACCAAACCCAAAGCCAACAATCTAAATCTCTAACAAACCAAGCCGTTCCACTACACACACTTTGCCCCCTGGGAAGAGGATGAGAGAACAAACACCACGTGACAGATGTTAGTCATTACTGGAAGATGCTCAGATACAAAGGTAAGGAGCATGGCAGAACTTATATAAAAGAGAGAGGAAATTCTATTTTTCAGCCGGTTTCTTTAGTCTCCCATGTATAGGCCTGGTTTGCGTATATTAAAGACCAACAACATCCTGCTGTGACGAGTAGACTTTGTTATAAAGTTTTCCTGTACCCTCCCAAGCACCCTCTGAACAATTAACCTGCACATACAAAATAAGTGATGCGTGAGTGCTCTGCAGAGTGTGTTGCTTTAACCTCTACCTTGTGCACTCTGATTCTGAGCCTGCAGACAGAGACTCATCTAGGCCTGATGAATCAGGGTCTCAGTTCTGCAAAGAATTACACATGTGCTTATTTAGCTCCATGTGAACTACTGAAACCAGAAAGACAATGTGCAACAGCAAAAGAGAGCACATGTGTAAACCTAAGCTGGATCAGAGTGCAGAAAAATACTGATGGGGGTTATAAAGAGAATATTTGAATAATCATTTGAAGTTTGCAGTATTTTTATTTTCCTTCCCACTCTAGTCCTAAATTGACTCTCTGTAGGCTTCCAGATAGCACAAGCCTGCAGAGACAGCAGTCTCACCACCACCTCCATCTCTCTTGATTTTATAATAATTGCCATTAACATATAAATTATGCCATGTAAAATCTCTCAGATGCCTTTATTGGTGTGCATTAATTTTCCCTTCTCTTCCAGCACCAGAGATTTCCTTAAAATGTATAGACTGCCATGGTGTTGTCTACTAAAGACAATCTTTGCTTGCTGGCTTACCTGTCCTTGCTTTTAAGAGCAAGTTCGACAACATTTCTAGGGTGGTTTAGACAAGGATGATCCTGCTTTGAGCAGTGTTGCTCACTTTTCTATGATTTTCATTATGCTCCTTCAGTGATGAGCACAAATATGTGCATGGGACAGAGGAGGTAGTTAGGCTAATAGTGTCAAACCTACACTCCATTGCTTACAGAATGATTGATAATGGCTAGGTATATATATTCTATGGCCATTGCTCTTGTTACTAGAGGTGAACAACATTTCTGGAGCGGATAATAAATTCAATAATAAATGCAGCTTGGAGTGGAAATCTGAGTTGAATTTGATGAGTAGTTGCAGCCAAACGTAAAAAGAAAAATAAATTTGAAAGGCAAAAACTGTTTTGTTTTGACAGTGTCAAAAAAAGAAAACTATCAACTTTGTATTTTGCAAAATGCATTTAAATAAATGCATTTATTTTGCAAAATGCATTTAAAATGCGTTCTAAATTGGCCTACCTCTATTAAAAAGCAAGTTTAAAAAGGGTTAAATAATTTGAAAATGAAACTGACTGTTTGAGAGTTAGTTTCATTTCATCAAAATGAAAATTTTCTCCAATTCTTTGGCTCAGCTATTGACCGAAAAATCCATTATTCACGTGTTTCTGCTTGTTACATAGACCACAGACACTTCACTGATAAACTGTACTTTGTACTATGCCATTGATCCCACCTGTTGTCTTTTATCCAATTAGAGCAATACTTGCTCGGGACAGGTTTTATTTCTTTTGGTGTAAGTGCCTAACAATTCATGACTGCGCTGCCATAGCACAAATTAATAACAAAAATAGTGTCATATTTATTCGCTCTAATTTATTCATATAAATAATAAACCCACTCCCAAATGCCTGGCTGCTATTCAGAGCTGCTAACATTTTTTTTTCCAGACTAGATCACATTTTTCTACACTGTAGAAGAACATATTTTCTTCCTTGACAGTGCACATGCTCACTGTAATTCACTTGCTGGTGAGAGTTATTCTAGGTAAGGTGCACTTAAGGAATCTACTTTACCTCCACCGCCTGATGTGCAAGTCCGTGGGGGGTGGCAAACATTTCTCTGTTGAGGCTGGGGTTTTAAGGAAGTCTAATCTAAAAGTGTCTGCTTTCGATGAAAAAAAAACACCTTAAAATGCTGCCAGAAAACTGTAGAAGCTATTTTCTGAAATGATACCACTGGGTCTCGTGGCACTTCAGCCCCCGATCTCGATTTCCCAGCCAAACCCATTGTCCCTAAGCCATGCGACTACCATGCTTCACTACACCGCCCCTCACCAGGAAGAAAGGCTGGTGCATCACAAGAAATACGGGATGACCAAGAAGTTGGATGTCGAGAGGGGAAGAGAAGCAGGGTTGCTGTATTTTTGAATCACAGCATTTCTTTTTTGCAGCCAGACTATTCCAGTCTTTGATCTGTTACAGACAACTTTAAATTGTCCTCAGAAAAAACAACCAACTCGGACGGTTGTACATAAGTAAGCATTAGTGGAGCAAAGATAAATCTGAGTCCCTCTCACTGCGCTGCTCCATATTGAGTTAAACGCTCTTTTTAATTTCCCCATTCTCCAGCCCCAATTATAATTATTGCCAAGTGTGATAGAGAGGGAAAATTTCTGTACAAGTAAGACAAGAGAGTCCTTGAAAGTGACTCTACTCTCTCACATGGCAAAGTGTCGTATTCACAGGAAACAGATTTTTTTTTCAACATACTGGCCTAAAACACAATGAAGGTTTTTAATAGAGGCAGATTTGTATTCAGGAGACAAAAAAGTATTTCTTTAACCCAGGCACAGAACTGAGTCTCAGGGAACTCCAGTCAGGTTTTCTAATTAACTCCCACACCTGTATATCAATTTTCCTTATATACCATAACATAGAAATAGGCCACCAGGAAGAGTGTTGCTGATCAGGATTCGAAAATGCACAGATGCACGCGGAGGAGATGACTGACAATACCCGCTCAAAAAAGGACGCAAATTAAGACGAGAGGAACAAAATGCTGACATGCTAATATAGAAGTAGGTCTTAAGAATATGAAATGATGATTTGCATGGATGGGTGTAGACACTTGGCCAGTAGTCTATGACTTGGAAGATGCTGCCAGATGGAAATGTTCATTTCCCTTTCCAATTTGTAAATCCCAATGGCATGCCAGGCCTTCTGAAAAATATTTTCCTTGCCCAGTCAAGTGTGCAAACAAATAGAGGTTATCATTAGTATGCAATCTGCACCACCATTGCAAACTCCTTGGGAGGTACCCTAGAGACTTGTCCAGCCTGGTCCTGTCTTGCAGCCAACTTTCATGTGGAATAGCTTGGCCAGATCCAGACGTTTTTTCAATAGCTCGCATGTTGCAGAAGGCCACATCGTTATTCTGCTGGAGAATGGGAACTCTTGCTTGCCAGTACGCTGTCACTGTATTAAGTAAGAACTTGCAGGAAAGCAGGAGGAATTAATCAGAGGGTCAGACAGCAGTTTGAGTAGATCACTAAAGAAGGGCTCCTGCAGGAGTGATGAGTTCTTGCGATCCCCACCCTGGGGAAATAGCAACACGTGTGTCAAGAAGCTCTGTTTACTGTGTAAGAACTGCCCGGACAATTTACCTGGAAATCTATTTGGAGGAAGGAGGAATGTTCTGTATCTCTCTCTTCCCCGGAGTGCCATTGTCACAGAACAATAACCTGAATGTTTCTGAATGCTCTTCGATGTTTATTTTCCACTCAACTGAAAATCAACAGATAAAAACAGGATACTTCAGTTGTTTATGCCTTTCCTTCAGATAGGAACAAAATGAGATAAAATGGAAAAGATGGCCCCATTGACCCAACAGGGAAATTTGGGTTGTAGTTGTGAGACACTCAAGCTGTTCTGCTCAGAAAGTGGCTGGCTTGTGCTTATGTAACGACTGACTGGAGTCGGTATCTGGCGTGTAACTATCTGCACCAGGCTGGGATGATCTAGTTGGGGCCGGGCCTGCTTTGAGCAGGGGTTAGACTAGATGTGACTTCTTAAGGTCCCTTCCAACCTTCGTTTTCTATGCGTCTATGATTCTATGTTGCAGTATATTTATTGCCCTTTCAGATTTTCTTTATCTCGATTTGCATGGGGGAAGGGGGAGTCATGACAGCTGTTGCAAGCTGAAGCAATTCTTGGATATGAAGGATGGATTCAGACAAAAACTCTTCTGAAGTTCAGGCATGCTCTGATCCGGTGTTTTGCTTTGGAGGATTAAAAAGAGGGAGGGTGGTTATAAGAGTTCTCTATAAATGAAATACCATGAAGATCCCAGGTCTTAACCATAATATCTCAAGTTGTGTTTGCTAAGGACATGCTACCTTGAACATTTATTTTAAGATAGAATTTTTTTCTAGGACTATTTATTTCTCCTTTCTTTCCTACAAATCTCAGATTTATCTTCTATTATCACATAACAACCAATGGCTCCAAGGTTGAATCATTGCCTCTATAAAACCCGAGGTAGTTCAGAACTGTGCTGCACTCCTCATTTATCAGAGAGGGGAAGGTACAGCTATAATTTTAAGTTACAAGAACTTCAGGGTAAATTGAAGCTTTATTTTGTTTTGTTATTGATGTTGCCACATAAGCAACTCGAGTGCAGAATCTTCCGGTAATCATCCTAAGAGAATTTCAAAGTTTATGAATGCTATAATTCCTTGCTGTTTTATCAGGGATCCGACTGAGTATACTTCTTATCTCCTGATCTTCTTTCTTACCTTCCTTGCTGCACTGATCGGGCATACAGGCCTAACAAGCTGGACTGTGAGGCCCAAGAGAAAAGGAAGGTGTTAGTTCCACTTCATGGATGTGCGACTGAGTCACAGAAAAGCAAAGGACCACACATTTAAGGACTAGTTATTTAGGGACCTATTGCTTTCAATAGGTTTCAGGTCCCTGCAATAGAAATACCTGATAAAAAGTGGTTTGCTAATGAGGATGTAGGAAGTCTGACAGAGCTTGGAGGCTGACTTAGGTATCTAAAACACCCTAATCACTGGGCTGTCTTTCCTCTTCCATCTCTCCCATAAATCTGCAGCGGCAAAGAGCATAGAGTAACTCCACTGGCTTTAATAGGACTACTTCCATGCATAAATTATTTTTTATATGACTAAGGTTGGCCTAATGCCTCCAAACTGCATTCAGCTGAAAGTATGGAAGGGAACAGGGCAGAATCCCTAATATAGTCTCAAATGCCTAACATTTTCTTCACATTGTAATTATGGAATAATAATTCTCTTTCCCATCAAACTGACTTAGATCCTATGTTATGCTCTTGTGCATAAGCTTCATAGCGTGTTATCATTGCAAATAGCTGCTATATGTGCCACTGCTTAGATAGCTCTCACGAACAACCTAGTATTAATTTCATTATTTTCTTCACTTGAGTGTGCTGTCTCATGTAGTATATGTGATAGCCATCTTCATCCCCATCAGAGCTCTAAGCATTCCAGATTTTACTGTAAATTATTAGGTTCCTTGTTTCAGTGATCGCATCAGAGAGCTTTCCAAAGGGGAAGGAGGAAACCTCATGCATTCTTCCTACCAGATCAGTAGAGAACCCCTAAGGAAGTGGATGTAAGCACTGGTTTCAATAAAATGCAACATTAATGACCACTTTTAACCCACAGGAGGAAAGACTTTTAAAATCAAAGCTGAATGTTTTCTATAACTACTTTCACCCATTGCAGCATCACAAATTGTCCAGTTCTCAACACTGATTGTAATACCCAAGATCAACAGAACGAGTTTAGGACAAAAAAATGAGATTTCACCTTCAATTACCTTGCTTTTTTGTAACTTTCTTTAGACTTTCCATTTTTACTGTACTATAGTTTTTGGACATTTAATTTCATCTTCCATTTTAAAATAGCAGTTTTTACAACAGGGATACTACTATGAGATTGGAGATCTCTTTTGCTCAATCTGAGGTGAGTTAAAATGAAGAATCATTGTTACACTATAATGTACTGTACTTTTTTGTAACCATCATGATATTTTACTCATCAAAAATAAGCAAAGTTCCTGCATTGAAAACATTTAAACTGTGTATTATACTCAGGCAATCCCACTGTGGGCTTCAATAGATATATTCAGTAAGTGCTGCACAGTGCAAATTAGGCTTGCAGAATCTGCCCTCAAATCTTATCCTTAGTAGCCTTTGCCAACTCCTACCTTTCATTAAGAATTAAAGTCCTCAAAAGTTGGGTGGAGAGCAAAAGGTGGTGTTATAAGGGGAGTTGGCCGTATGGAAAAACCCTGTTGAACGTAATTCTGCTTTGAGGAGGGCAATTTTTTCATTCTCTCTGCTCTTTGTGATTCCTACCTTTGACAACTTACGCAAAGCTGAAAGTTAGACATATTTTGATTAGCAGAAAATCAGAGATACCTTCTGCAAACCGGGAACCCATTCTCTCATTTCAATTGTACCTGGCAAACAGACAGCCCTCTTACAGCTATGCAACCCGCGTCCTTCCATGTCAGTTTGCCACTGAGACTCTTACCAGGAAAAAGCAAGTTGGCAACTGGATGCCATTATTGCTCGTCTTCCTAAGACAAGGCCCTCAGTTAAGGGTGCAAAACATCTCTCTCCATTTTCCCACGGTCTTAACTCTCCCGTACATCTACCTTTTACACTGATTTTTTTCTGTGCTTCATTTCTGTCTGAAGGTGACCTTTTGGGGAAGTTGAACACAATCCCTCAAGCTCCCTTTTATGAGTTATGAGAAAGCATAAAAAAATGGTCCAGTGTTCATCGCAATGACTGCTTTTTACTATTGGGTGACCGGTATTATCATTCTGCTGTTTCTCATGTTTACAAAGAATAATAATAATAATAATAACATTATTATTACTGCGGGGTCACAAAAGTAAGCTAAGCCTGGAGAACCCTTCAGATATATTTCAGAGCTGGGAAAGAGAACTGTCCTTGTGCATAATTATGAGAAAACTTAGATGGGACTGGTAGTCGACAGGACCTGAGAAAATTATAGGATATCATAGAAAACGAGGGTTGGAAGGGACCTCACGAGGTTACATCTAGCCCAACCCCCTGCTCAAAGCAGGACCAGCTCCAACTAGATCATCCAAGGCTTTGTCTAGCTGGGTCTTAAAAACCTCTGAGAATGGGGAGTCCACCACCTCTCTGGGTAACATGTTTTATTGTATTTCAAACTTTACTTATGTTTTACAAGTTTCAATTATTTGACATTTTAAGCAAAATTGATACATTTGATAGCACAATAGCAAATAATAGACAATCAATGATAAAAGACTGGTAGTGGTAGAGTGACTAGTTGTAGCCAGGGCAGTCCAGGAAGCATGAAGAGGCAAGAGTCTTTGTTGGCGATCTTTTACTGGATGATTGCATAGTTAGATAGGTTTTTGAATACAAGGCATTCTTCACCAGCTCAGTCTTGATGAAGAACATGTTGCATCCTAAACTGTGGATACCCTTAATAGAAGACTAAAAAATAACATACTAGATCAAAGACATAATTAGAGAAAAATATTGAAAAATACATTACAGTTGAGAAATCACTGACAAGGAAAGTGTCTATGAAACAAATTGTGTCTTGTAAGTGGCATAATTTTATTCAGATGTGGTTTCAGGTCTCTATATATATCTACACCCCAGGTGGGGAGCTCTGTTGAGAGCATAAATCCAGGAGCATTCTCTCTAAGAAAGTGTATTGTTGCCAATCACTCCATATTGCAGGAAGTGGCTTCCTATCAGTGCAACTGTAAAACAGACACTTCAGCTATGCTGAAGAGCTTACAAAATTGCATAACCACTGGCAAACCTGAGTACACAGTGCACCGTGATCACTGGTACTCCTTCTAAGGGAGATTGTAGTTTGGTCAAATTGCATATGTTCATCCCACAGACTGATTCAAAATTGGTTAAGGCCCTCTTATCTGCTTATCACGAATCCTTTCCTTGTATATGGCTGCAGACACTTTAAGGGGTGCTTTGTGTGCTAGACCAGTGGGGGTCAACCTTTATGGCACCTGTGCCATGCCCTCCCTAAGGGCCACTCCTATCCCCTTCCCCTGCCCAATCTGCAGCTCTGCCTTCTACTTCCTGCACGGTGCTCCTTGCCCGATCTGCTGCTCTGCCCACTTCTTCCTGCCCTAGCTGCCTCCGTACCACCTGTCCCCTCCCCGATCTGCCACATGCCATGCACTGAGGCTGCCCATGCCCCTTGTGGCATCCGCACCACAGAATGGCCATCCCTGCCCCGGACCATGCCTATAATTTACAGTTCTGCCAGCCTTACTCATGCTAAAAATCATATTTCTTAGTTATTTCTGCTGGGCCAGATTGGACCCTGCCCTGGAGCCAAGCGGGATATAATACCTCTCTGGTGCAGTATACATTAGGGCTAGGTACAGACATTCAAAAAGCCTGAGGAGGAATTGATCTGAGTTACGTGCTTCTCTGTAAGCGGCGTAAGTTAGATCGGTAGCAAACAGAACACATGTTCTCCCTTTGGTGGGGAGGGGCCAAATCTTAGACCAGGTCTTACCATTTTTAAACTAGTCTGTATGTGCCAAATTTCTATTCTATTACAGGTATGACTGGTTTTGTATACCAAACTTCTGTTCTGTTACTGGTATAGACTGGGGTTAGGATCACTTATGCTGGTAAAAGTGTAATGTCTGTATCTGGCCTAGAACTTGGAGTTGAAGTTTCAGGCTCCCAAGGGAGCACAGTGGCTAGGCCAGTGTAAGGCGTGAGACAAGGTAGAGGTAAGGAGTAGACAAAGGCATTGCTATATGTCCTGGTGTAGCTGACTGGATGCTGGGGCAGGGATAATAACTCTCTATGAAATGATGTTAAAACAGACAAGGACTTGATCTCTCCAACTAACTCATTTCTACTCTCTCACCAGAGGCTACAACACAGGGTGCATTTACCCTTACTGAAGGTTGAAAATTGGCAAGAGCCCCTCCGAAATCCAGAAGTCCTTGGGGACAACATCCAGCTCAAAGCAGTCGTGAAATTCATCTGCTCTGCTTTGGCCCAGCTGTTGGGAACTCCAATTGACTCTTCATACTCAGCTAAAACTGAGGACTGTGTTCATACTTTGACGTGGAAATATATTGGCCTTGAATTGATTCAAATATCCCATGTACTTTTCTATCCTGTTTCTGAGGATCCCAGGTAAGGGAAATCTGCAAAATAACATGACTTCTACCTTTTTTCTCTGAAAAATTAAATGCGTGATCTACTCTACATCGCACATCCCCTCCAAAATTCAGGATTGGTTTTCAGGGTATAATTTTGTGTGGCTTTTTAAAATAAGTTTTAAGCAGCCCCCTCCATTTTATTGTCTGAATCTATGGGGTAATGAACAAGTCAGAGCACAAAGAATCAGCAGATAATTTTGTATTTAATCACGAATCTATTCATGTAAAATGAATTCTTATCCAATCATAATTTTAGAACTAATCAGAACTATATCTGTCACTATATAATTAGATTGCTTAGTTGTCAAATAACAGAAATCCATTATCCTTATATAAACCTCTGGTTTCCAAGGCAATTTAGGCTCTGAAGCTCTGAAGAGCTGGGACTTAAATAAGTGTAATTTACTTTTAATTTTAATTTAGAGAAAATGAGAATCAAGAATGAAGAGTGAAAAGAGAGACAGGAGTCTAAAAACAAAACGCATGAAAACCTAAAGAGCTAAATTTTTTACAGCCATTCAATTGCTGGCTGACCAAAGATAAAGAGAGATGTAAAGAGAAAGAATGGTATTTTCCAAACATGAATCTTAGCAGGGAAATCACAAGCCTCATTTGGCATCTCACACTATAAAGGTTGAGCCCGATGCCCCTTAAAGTCAATGGACAGCTTCCAACAGATATGTTACTTCTTTTCCCTTTAGCACATAGCCTATTAACCTTAACGTGGAAAAATCTACATGAAAAAGAAATGATAAAAATGACTTTGCAGAGGGACTTACTAAAGGCTGTGGGCACACAGACAGACTCCACATTTACGGTAAGTTAGGGTACATCAGCTACACTACATGCATTTTCTTTCCCTGCTTTTACTGAGAGCTATGTTACCTCTTGCTTGTTGGTAGTTACCTCAGAGAATAGGATGTCCTGGAAGCTTATATGTTGTTCACGTGCCCATGACTGTGTGGGCCTGCTGCAATGCAATGCATGGAGGCAGAGATGCCTTCCAGCAGCCATGACACCAACAGAGCGATGTCAGGCTACGCGGCTGCAGGTACGGCCGTTATTTGTCTCCCTGACTCTGCATCTGAGGCTGCTGCCTTGGTCACCCCGTGTGCATAACCTAAAGCCTGGAAAGGCTGAACATCTAATCTATGTGGACAAGCGGTGAGCAAATAGAAACTGCTTATGTTGACTCTTCTAGGGCTTGAACCAGAACCCACTGAAATCAATTCTTTTTTTTTAATCAGTATCAATGAGCTTCAGATTCGGCCCTTATGGAACTGAATGAACCAGACTTTTCACTGGCAACCTGTTGTAAACCTATAAATCTGCCTCGAGTGATACTGATTTCCCATTTGTTTGGGGAGGAGGTCTCATTTATTTAAACGCAGGCATCTGGGTTTGACCAGGTGTACACACAATGAACTGAAATGCTCATACATTAAAATTGACTCTTGACAAGGACCACAGGACTAGAACAGCCTGGATGCCATCTGGCTTAGATACAGGCTCCAATGCCTTCATGATTATGGCACACACAGAATGCAAAGGAGAGGATGCTAGCTACACGGTGGCACTGAAATCCTTTGCTATTGTGAGCCAGCATGTACCCTCTTATAAATCTGAGACAGATGACTCCAGGGGACTTTATTAGGTGGCTATACAGTCAGGGAAGATGCATGCTTTTCAGAGGCTGGCAGGAGTTTGGTAAGAAAGGAAATCAGGAAGGGACTGATGTAGCACTGTCAGCCTCAAGAATCAAGAAAATCAACTCAGACCCGTGCCCAGGATCATGAGATTGTTTCCTCCATCACAAGATTGAATCTGAATGAATGAAGACAGACTGAAATATATCTGTATTTGTTTTAAATCTCCCCATTATTGTTCTGACATTCCAGTTGTGATAAGACAACCTCTACTGAAGATATCATCTCTCTGGTGGGTCACATGAAGACTCCACTTACCCTCTCCTATCCCCAGGGTTTGATCATAAATGATGTTGCAATGCCAGCATTGCCCTGGAAAAATAACAGGGAGCTTCTCGTAATAGGATCACAAGGGATCTGGTGGTGGTTTGTGTCCCTGGCCTTCTGGTAGCATCACTGAAGTCGTTACCTTTGCTCTGTAGTTCTGGCTGTCGTGCTGATGTCCTCAGGCAACCACCTGCAGCACCACGTTGCTGTAGATTGTAGGTGTCCTGGCTTAGCCAAAGTACCTGCTGCACCTTTGCAACATCCCAGACTGCAATGAATTTGATGACTTTTCCCAGTTGCCTGCAATTACTGTTTCATGGATTTGCCCCACTTGGATAGCAGCTGAAGGTCAAAGGTCTGAGAGAATTTCCCTCTCCCAGGGTCCCTCAAAGAATAAATGACCTGACTGTGGTTTTGTACCAGGTTTTAAATTGTCCAGCACATTTGCCATATTGTCACAGTGAACATGGAGTAGTCAGGGTTACAGAAGAGAGAACAATATAATCATCTCAAGGAGAGTACAATGCAGAGGATATCATTTGGAGTATCATGTAAACCAAAGAGTGACCACAGATAAATCCACTGATACAAATAGTCTGGCTAAATTTAAAACCAGGGTTAGATTTAACACTAACTGGGTAGAATTACAATGATTTTGAGGTGTGTACCATTTTGTTCGAAGGCCTAGTTTCTACCTTACTGAAAGCACTGGGAGGTGGCAACCACCTTGAATAAGACTTATTTCCACACACAGACTATAGGGAAACATATATAGGAATTGACAACACTGGATTTGCAATACAGCCATGAGTACATGCAGCTGACAGCCACTATAGTGGCTGTAATGGCACAGTAATTTTATAACCAGAATTCATAGGTTATATGTGGATAGGCTCCACATAGCTCAAGGAGTGGCTGTACCCTGCCCAGCCACCGTTGAAGTCCTTATCAGGGGAATCCAGCTCTACAGGACCTTATAGATGCTCCCTCAAGGCACATGCTAGCCATTGAGTTTGTTTGCTAGTCCTACATAAGCAGGCATGTTCAAGACACACTCCCTGTGGTAACTCCCTGTTTCATAAATGTGCTCTATCATAACTAGGACATGGCTAGCTAAATCCAGTGATTAGGCTCAGGAACTTTAGTCCAGATCCAGGACTCAGGACTGGTTTCCAGTCAAGGTTTGAATCCAGTGACCAAGCCAAAGTCTGGGTGCCAAACAGCATAGGAATAAGCCAGGGTGAGAGGGCCAGAGGCAGTAATGAACAAGCCAAACTTAAGAAGCCAGAATCAGAAATCTGCAAGTCAAACTAGGATCAGGAAGCCAGAGTCAGAAACCACAAAGCATACCACACAGTCAGGAGCTAAGAGTCATAGGGGGCATATCTACATGTGAATTTACATGTGCCTATACTCAACGTGCCTTAACCTAGGGTGTTTCAAGGCAATTTAGGCACGTGTCTACATGTACATGCCTTAAGGTGCTTTAGCGTGACTCGCTGTGCAAATGTGTTTGCAGCCTGCCCTGGGCAGCCCCCTGGACAGCCCCCTCCAGCCCATGGCAGTGTACCCGGGAGGTGCTGTCCACCTCCGTCTAAGTGGGTGGGAGCCTCCAGGCCCCATGGATGCAATCAACCAAGCCCCAGCCCCAGCCCTGGCTCTAACCCCCGCCCTGTGTTCCTGCCTCCCCAGCATTGGTTGAGGGTGGGCCAGACCTGAGCTCATAGGGCCATGCAGCAGTACCTGTCAATGTGCCAACCAATGACTGTGGGCAGGGGCACAATGCCTGCCTCGGCGGCACAGCATGGCACAACGTGGTGTAGTTCCTCTGCTCACTACACGACAAAGGTCACCGCTCCTCTCCAGTCTGCCCATGCATGTGCTGGGGCTTGGATTGTTTTCATAGATTCATAGATGCTAGGGTCAGAAGGGACCTCAATAGATCATCGAGTCTGACCTCCTGCATAGGCAGGAGAGAGTGCTGGGTCTAGCTGACCCCAGCTAGATACCTATTTAACCTCCTCTTGGAGACCAACCTTGGTAGGGGAGAGCACCACCTCCCTTGGGTGCCCAAAAGGTCAACATAGTGTTAAGGTGCCTTAAGGCATCTACATGTTTTATACAAGTATCAAATTTAGTCTAAAAATCGCCATTTTTAAGGTGCATTAAAGTCGTGCATGTGTAAATGTGTGCCTTTAATGAGCCTTAAAAATGGCTAAAGTGCCTTAATTGTCATGTATAGATGTGCCCAGAGAGAAGGAAATCAAGCAGTGAGAAGCCAGACACAGATACGAAGCACAAGACGGGTAGACAGTCAAGGTGAACTCCTTGCAGTCAGGGAGGTCTACAAGCTCACTATGGCATTCCCAACTTATTTTATATCTGTGCTTGGAGTAGGGTCAGCTTGCTGCCAGGAGGATAACTCAGGCCAAAAATAACAGTTGCCATATTGAGAAAAAAAGGAGCATTACATCCAATCTTAGGAAAATAATGGGAAAGTCAGTAATAATTACAGTAATCCATTATTGCAGCTTAAAGGTAATGCTGTTCTGACCTCAATTGGTGAAGATGACCCTATGCCCAGAAGCATGACTGATAGCTCTTATTTTCATGATAGCTAATGTAACTGCAGAGGCTATTCTTAATTATAAATGTCCAATAATTTTTAAAAACCTATTATGCTATGTGGCCCAATAACATCCTGCACAAGATTATCTACAAGTTGTGGAGGGAAAAAAAAAGCATTTATTCACTCTTTTAAAAATGTCATACCCTTTTGTAACTGTACTTGGGAAAATGGAAGGAGGACCAGAACATCCTGATGGTTTTGTCTGTGTCAGTCTCATACCGCCATTCATTTCTTCTCTCACTTTTCTCATTTCCAAACAAAATAAGCTCAGCCTTTTTACATTTCTTTTATATGGATTCTTCCCATTTCACCAGCTCCAAAGCCTATAATCACTTTTGCTGTTCTTTGAGGGTACTTTCCTTTCTTGACTGGTTTTTTTCCCCAGCTAAAGAACTGAATGCATTAATTCAGGACATTCCATCTTTTTTGTATAATAGCATTATATTATTTCTGCATTATTCCTCTTTCATCTTTTTTAATACACCCTAATACCATCTTTGTATTTTTTACCACTGATGCATACTTAAAAAATTACCTTAATTGTTTGCTGTGGCTCTTTGGAAAACCAATAATCTATCTGGCTTCAGACAATTATACCATGGCCATCCCTGTACTTGTTCATCCCTTTCACAATTCAGAGAGCTGAAATACTGATAGGACTGAGGACAGGAATATGGAAGTCATGTGGTCACTATGGAAATAATGATGCATAAGGTACCTTTTTTTCCTCATGAGTCACAATTTAAAACAGGCTAAGAATTATCCATGTGGCAAACATCTGGATTTACTAAGAGGCCAGTAAATCTAATTTCATCTGACATGGAGGAAGGACTTGTGCCAAATACAGCTCACAACACTAAATTGCAACCTGATGAGGACAAACCAGTCCCTACTACCCTGGCTATCCATCTGGAAGGGACAAACACAGAAAAGATTAAGAGGATGCAATTGGCTGCCCAAAGGCAAACAGACAGTCCCTAGCAACTCCACAGAAGCTTATGCCTAATACCAGAATAATCTGGTCTTTATTGCTAAGACTGATTTGGAGGGGAGAGAAAAAAAACAGGAGCTGATAGAGCTTAAAGCGAGAGGATTACTTTTTGGAAAACTGCTATGTTAAGCAGGATACCAATACTTGTAGATGTTCTCGGTCCCTTTGGCCTCATGTGAAATGTGCTCATTGTGAGCATGTCTGCATGTGCATTAATGTGCCATAGTGCCTGATTATAGGTACTAAACTAAATGTGCAGTAACTGCATGTAATGTAACATGCAGTAACCAACGCTACTGCACAGTAGCCCTGGCACATGCTTTTTTGTGACACTAATGTGCACTAGATTAATTCTACTGTGCATTGGCGTGGTTTTTGCCTGCCGCACTGATACACAGTAGAATTAATCACCTCATTTAGACACATCCGATATCAAGGTGTGGAACGTGATGAATTGCATTTAGACCTGCAAATACCGCAGAAGTTGTGATTCATCTGGCACGAGTGTAGCGGGCTCACCTTTCAGAGCCTGGGTTGAGTCCCAGGCTTGAGAGCCTGCTGTTTTGATTGACGGAGTCCATCCACCAATCAGGAGGCAGCAGGAGAAGTAAAGCCACGCCCCTTTCCTGAGGGGAGAGGGAGAAGAGCTCTTCCGGACCGGATTGAAAACTGCGACACCGTCAGGGCCCGAAGACGTCAGGGCGGAGCCGTGGAGCGTGTAAAAGGAGCCGGGTGCCCAGCACGAGGCGCAGATGCAGCGAGGGGACTCGGGAAGAGCGGAGCCGAGAAAAGGTAGGGTGTTCTCCCTCAGCGGGCAATGGGCCCAAAGCTGCCACTGGAGGAACAGCCTTGGGAGTGGTGCGAGACCGCTCGGGCTGCTGCTGGTGCACAGAGACCCAGCCCTGAGAGCAGTGCGAGACTGCTCAGGCCCATCACGGTGCCCAGCTCAGTGCGTGGAGCCCAGGCTTTGGGAGCCACAAGCAGCAGCTTGAGCCTGCAACCCCTGACAGGGCCGGGGGGCTGCAGTGAGGTGGCGCAGGCCTCATCTCCCAGCAAGGAGCTAGGGCCAACAGTGTGCAGGACAGGGCACAGGCCCGAGCCTTGAGAGCGAGGGAGCTGCGGAGGCTGCTTGGGTTAGCCGCCTGGCATGAGGATGGCTGACTGGAGCCTGAAGGGTCCAGCCTGTGCTAAAAGAGCCCTCAGTGCTGAGCCTGGGCACAGGGAAATAGTAGCGCTGCGGCATGAGGCTCAGCACCCAGCAGCGGTGGTGCAGCAGCTGAGAGGAGCTGAGCCCTCGGTGCCCAGAGCCGGGCACAGGGTGGAGAGGAGCTCAGTGGTGCGGGAGAGGCCTGGAGAGGTGCTCCAGCAGAGGAGACCCCATCAAGCTGCGCCCTGACCTCTGCCGCCTGACACAGCGTGAGTCATTGGGCCCTTGGGTCCCACAGGGGAAAGATGTTTGGGACAGTCAAACCCAGGGAAGGGGTTGGGTGAACAGCCCCCACCTAGTCAAGGCCCTAAGGGGAAGGGCACCTGGTGCTTCCTGGCCATCCCCCCAAAAGACCCCATCTTGCCGTGGGTCAGGGACTATATTAAGGAATAGATATTATTAAGATCATGTTTGTGCCTTATATTGTTCAGTTGAAATGTTGTATTGTGGTTTGGGTTAGTGTTCTCTGTGTAAATATATATGATATTTAGTTTTATGTTTATGTATATTAGAACTTAATAAATCGTATATAGTTAAGAACTTTGGACTTGGGTTAACTCTATAGATGAAAGAGGGATCTGCTTGAAATGTTGGCATCTCTCTCACAGCACCTCCCTCCTGCCTACCCATCCCGTGCAATTGAGAATAGGGTGCACCCGTGGGTGTACCCTGGTTACAGGAGCAATGATAACATCAAAGGAGCTTTGTGGTGCTACTGAATGAGAGGTCAAGGAGAATGGAGGCTTCTGCATACAAGGAGGAGATAGTTCACTAGTTGTGGGACCTTTATTTGATCACTAGATAGGTGAGAAGTGGCTAGATAAAGAGATTATCCAACAAGCATTTAGTAAAGCGTGTGATCTACAGTGTACCTTTATGCTTTCTCTCATGGTACTCTTCATGCTTTGGCTGAAGACCCTGTCTGTTTTCATTTACATATAATCCAGTTAGAAGAAAAAAATACCTCTTTGTTATATTCTTGTACAGCACCTAATACAGCAGGATCTGGAGCCAAGACAAGCTCAACTGAAGCTCCAAGACCCTACCATAAATAATTATAGTTATGCTAATTTTTTTACAGCCTGGATTTTTATCTACCTGCCAGGTAATACCTTGGCACAAATAGTATGTGGTGGTGATGTATACTTGTCAAACTGAAGAGTCATGGGAGAAATTATATCTATGTACCAATCCATGTCACCCCTGGTACTTCTAAGAATCACATAACTACTGGGGTTTAAAAGGATCTGCTATGGAAATTTTTCAGTCACTCACTCTAAATTGTGAGAATTAGTTCATATCTACTCCACTGAGATAAGGTATAGGATGAGCAGAAAACTTGAAAGTAGGCATGTCTACACGTGCAATTAATATGCAATAAATTCCAGCACATAGCACCAGAGTTTATTGCTCCTGGGTGCCACGCTTGAACATATTCCCAGGACCATGGTATGCAGAGCCAGAGCAGAGCAGCCACAGCTGGCAGAGGGCCCAGGGGGTCTGTCTGCCAGCCCATGGCTGCTCTGACCCAGTTCAATGGGCTGTGGAGGGGCTGGCTGGGGCACAAAGATGCTCCTGTGTAGGACTAGCAGGCAGGCAGCCCTACACTGAAGCACCCTTGTGCCTGAGCCAGCCCCATCAGTGTCTACACATGCATTGGTGCAGAGTAAAAAACTCTGCTGCAGGATAATACTTGTGTTTACAAGTACTAACCTATGGCAGCATTAATTAGGCTACTCTAATAGCACTGCACAAGTAGACACTGAGAAGGTTAGTGAGCAGCTAATTAGGCAACCGCGCAGTACACGTCTTGTGTAGACATGCCCAGTCAGGATACGACATGAGATGTGAAGGGCATGACAATCTAGCACACGCAGGCCATGGGCAAATGTTACGTTTGTAGTGCTACAAACATGCCTATAATAATACAGAATGTAAATGTATAGATGTGCACATGGTTTGCAGTTGTATAAACATGGCAGATCCACAGCAAAAATTGTCCTCAAAGAGGAACTTCTTGTAGCAAGATGTTTTGTAGCACAAGTGCTGTCTATGTACTTACATGGAAAACTACAGGGGGTCTCTCAGACCCCCAGCCTCCCGCACGCCTCTGTTTGTCTTCCCCCTTCTCCATGGTTTGCCATTAGAGCAGGGTTGTCCAGCATCTGACGGGCTGGAACTGCATATAATCAGGCCGCATTGCTACGTAAGTCACAAACTGCACTTCAAGTTACCGGTCCCCCCTTCTTCCCCACACTCACCTTCGACGTGACCTTTGTAGCTCTCCAGCCAGGGGCGAGGGACATCTCTGCACCCCCACATCATGATAAATGCATCTACACAACACCCTGCAGCAATGTAGCGATGTGCTACATCCCCATATAGTGTGCTATGGGAACGTTGTAATCACGTAGGTCTACGTGTGATTGCCAGCTATGTCGCCGGTACAGCATGCCACTACAGCAACGTGGCGGTGAAATTTAACCATGCGTCACACACGTGGCGCAGTAACCCCTCAGACTGCACCGTGCTTTAGTACTCCCAAAAGGAAGTACCAAAGCATGGTGCCATAGCAACATCGTTGTACTATGACATGTAGATGTGCCTTACATTTTTGTGGCACTGCAAAGAGCTAAGGCACTACATAGCACTACAAAAAAAGACTGTCCAAAGCCAAAGACTGGTCAAGTGGTGCAAAATTCTGAGGTGGAAGAATGAAGTAAAATGGATCTTCACCCATAGCCTCGATGAGGCAGGAGTCTGCTGATTTCCATCACCTTGAAGCTAGCTGAATTTTGTTATTTAAAAAGGAAAAAAACCCAGTTATGATATAAAAGCTATTGATGGTTTTAACAGGGACACGTTCTTTTCTAGCAGCAATTTTGGGGTTGAGCACATCCGTGCCAAATGCTGAAAGGGTTAATGGGACAATGATGCTGCCATGTGTCTTTGCAGTGCTTTCACAGAATGGCTTATTGATTCTATTTAACTCCTAATCAGCTCACCTTATTAAATTAGCAGCAAGCAGACTAGAAATTACTTTAAATGATCAATCAATACAAAATGAGGTCAAGATTATTAGTGGGAGACTGGATGAACAGATAAATAGATCAATAGGGAGAAATAAAGATAGATTGATCAGAAGTTGAGACTTAGGAGAGAAAGTAGGTCAGCCTCCTTTCTTGTTCTTAATTACATACCCACTGGCTTTTTTTCCTATTGGGACTAGAAATCTGGAAGTCTATTTCTACACAGTGTAATTATATATTTTTTTCCTGATCTGACTGATCATGTTAAATCTGAAAGCAGAACAACAGTGAAAACTAGGCACACTAATGGGTTGAACCATCAAATTATATTAGCAGAGTCAGTGAGGAGTGAAATCTTTTTAGTACCCCCCCCGCCAACAAATGAAACAGGAAACCTTGCATCATTTTAGTTCACTATCATGACATTGGATTCATCTAAATTGATGCAGGCTCCTAATATAGATGCAGTTAAACTGGTGTAACCCACACTTAAGTTGAACTGTTGTAAGAGAAGGTTATCCCAACATAAGCACATCTACCTAGGGCAATGTATAGGTTAAAGTAGGTCAAGATTAACTGCAACTTTTGTAATGCAGACCAAACTTAAATGAATCAAACCAGAACACAGTGCCATTATCCCCTGCACCTCCATGCTAGAGTTTGGTCCTCACCATTGTCTTGTCGTAACAGTGAACGGAGCATTGTACAGTTAATAGTGAAAGTCCTGCTTTCATGAAAGGCTCTTAAGCACGCCGTGGTTGGATTCAGAATATTTTTCTTACGGGGTGGCCTCATTAGCCAGAAGTAGGTTGGATTCATTTCAGAGCTTCTCTAACGATCACTGGGGATCATTCAGATTCCATGTGAATTAGGACAAGCTATTTCACCTCTCAGCTCTCTTGCAAATGGGGATGATTGATTCTTGAAATGTGGTGATCTGTGGATGGAAAGTGCTGCATTACCAGCCTAAGTATCAGGAAGATTGTTATATCCTATTCATTCTACTGAAATGTTACCTCTGAAATGCTGGCTTTTTAAAAGTACTATTAATGCTGTTATAAGTATATGCCAGCTTGTTATTTTAGAGAAAGATCTCAGTTGTGCTGCCATTGTTGAACCCTGGAGGAGAGCCCTATTGCTGAAGAAACACAACCTGACTCAGCCTTTGTAACATAGAGCTTGGAAAACGTATGAATGGAATTATATGATATGGTTGTTGTGATAATAAGGGACTAGATTTGACGAACCGGGAGGCCTAATCCAGTCCTTTGTTTCTGTGCATACCAAAAAGTCGTGTATAAAATATTGTATTTTTCATCAATCAGTAGTCCATTGGGTTAACCTTCTTCATTTATACTTAATATTGCTACAGACATGGAAATCTGGACAAACACCTGTTCTGGATTTTCCTTTAGCTGTCCTGGTAGGCTGCTAAGAGTCTCCCTTATTATACAGAATCTTGCTCCTTTTAGTCATCTATTCCTCTGTACCCTGAAATAATTGGTAGTGTTCTGCAATAACAGCTGATCAAAAATGCTGAGAAAAATTGTGGGGAAAAGTTAAAATTCTGCAGGAGAACCCTTCATTGGAAGTGCCCAGTCTCATAAATGCTCACCTTTTTCAGTAAAACAACCAAAGCACCAAATCAGTACAGGTGTGAAAAAAGTCAAGAAACATTATAAATCATTTTTATTGAAATTCTGCAAATTCAGACATTCCCAGCTTGTTCTGCACTGCATTTTTCAGGTTCTCATTTGTCCATGTGGTCACCCAATGTCCCCTTATAACAATGGCTCTTCACATTACTGCTACCTGCTTTTCCAGACTAGAAACCAATTTTCATTTGAAAGCCTACCTAATAAGTACGTTCCTATAGCTGGAATAGCCAAGATCCTCTTTGAAATCCCCCAGGAAAAAAAACATTGTTTATTATCTCCTATTCATTATTCTGGCTTGCTGCGCCTCAGCTGTTGGTTTAAAATAAGGACAGTCTCCCCTTGATGCTAATACATAAATCACATCTGCATTAATGGGAGCTTTGTGCAGAGGCAGCGAGGGAAAAATATACCTTTTTGTGAACTCAGAAACTTCCAAGAGCTCTAAAATCCACCTTCAAAGTTCTCATCCGTTTATACAAGCTATTGAAAAAAAAAAAATCCCAACCAATAAACTGGATCGAGTTCAGGATGTACAAGCCTCTATGCAAGTTCATTTCTTCTTTGTTTACCTGGTGTTGTCCAACTCGCTCTCTCTCTCCTTCTCTTTAAAATAAAAGATTAACCTCTGTAGAGCACCTCATATTTGCAATTCCAAGCTGAAATGAGAAATATCACTGACACTGAGGCTTTGCTTAGAAATGTCATAAGGTTTACATGCATTTTTATTCGTGGCTGAATTAGTGGCACTGCCCCCGCCCTCCTGCCCCCCCCCCCCAAAGAATAATGAAATTTTAAAATGAAGGAAGAAAAAAAAAGTCCTTGAAAGTGGCTTTGCATTAAAGCACTGCAATTATATTTTACAGAAGGTAGAAAATACATGGCATTGAAGAGGGCATATTCTTTCAACATAGAGCCAAAGCTATTTCTGAGATAAAAGGAAAATAAATGGGAGGCAGTGCTTCTAAAACTCTTTTTATTAATCAAATCAAAACTTTTACATGGCTTAAATTAAAACACCGACAGTTGAACCTGAGTCTAGTTTGAAGTGAGTTGTAGTACTAGTAGCAGACACATGGGCTCATACCCATTGTTTAGTTATTTAGAGTATGTGCAGAAGTTACCTAACTAGAATTAGGATCGATGGAAATGGTGATCTTTAGAGATGTTTGGGGAGGTTAGATTGGGCAAATAACAGTTGACCTGATCTAATTTAGTTCACCTGAGATAAACTAAGTTAGATTGAGCATGGTTAGCCCGATCCAGCAAACATCAGTACACACCCAGAGCACAGCCCCGGGACTAGGAAGACCCAGGTGCTCACCCTGGCCCTGAGGCTGCACATTTTCTATCCCTACCACCTTGACAGGCCTATTTTTAGCCTCTAGATTCCTATACCCCTGGACAAACAATGCCCCTTCTGGACCCATCAGCCTCCTCTACGAGAGACTTGGCACCCCTCCCCAGTCCAATCCCACCAAACCCCACCCCAGACTTGCTAACACCTCCCACTAGCCCTCTCTGATCCCACCAGCCTGTCCCTGCATCCCAACTTACTTAAACTGCATTCCCGGTGTGGATCCTGGCAGCAGCAAACGGATGCACAAGCAAGACCTGATCCATGATCACATGGCTTAAAGCAAGCCATATGATTAGTGTTTGCGTACAGTGAATGTGTGCAGGTACCCTCAGAGTATTTGCGGACTGTAGACTGGTCATCCCAAGGTAATTGGTAGAGAAACTGTACCCCTAATATTGTCCTGATAGGGGCTGATAAAATGTGCTACTAGCTTCTTACTGCCCGTTAAATCCCAGAGTGAATGTGTTAGCCAAGTCACCGTCTTGCATATGCATCATAGTGGGTTCAGTGACTGAAATAAGTTGACTGATGTCATTTTGGGGAAACATCTGCACAGCCAAACGTAGAAAGCCAAATGGTAAAGCCTGACATAATCTCAGACAGCCAATGAGAAAGAGGTACTATGTGACCTACAAATTAATAGGCTGGTTTGGGAGTTTTATAAAGCTAAATGGCTTAGCAAGTAGCAAATAACTTTAAATAACAGATATAGTGTGGGCTAATGGACAAGGTACCAGACTGGGAATCCAGAGGGCTGGATTCTTTTCCTGATTCTACCACCAATGAAAGTAAATAATTTAATTTCTCCTGGTCTTTTTATTCCTTCCTCCCACCCTTTCTGCCCTACCCTGCCTCTACCTTTCCTCTGCTTTGTGCAAAGCGTCATTGAAAGGCACTATCAATGAGTGTCTGGTCCCTGGCAAAAGGGACCTTTGTTACATAAATTGCTGAT
>JAGPOW010001327.1:10899543-10919495 GCA_030014935.1 Caiman crocodilus | reverse complement strand
TGGAGGGTTGAAAATTTCTACTTAACTTGGTAGAGGTAGTTCAGGAATCACAAGACCTGTCCTCGCCCACCTCCCAAGTTGAATGTCCAGGATACATAGTTGTTCTCCCTTCTGCTTTCTCTTCTTCTGAGGACTCTTGCTTACTTGTCTGCACGCGGGAACAACTTTAACCAAAGCAGAAAATGATGCCACCACCCAGTCCAGCCTACTGCCTTGTGCTTAGGGTCATTCTCCAGAGCAATAGGGATGTGGGATTTTAATCCCCTCAAACTCTAAAGGATCTAGACCCAACCCTATCGTTCCCACTGCTCTATCCACTAGGATTTTGTCTAGAAGAGTGCCTTCACTGGGTAGCATGTAGCACAAGACCATCCCTACAACAGGCATTTATGAAAATCCTGCCTGTGGAGAACAATGTATCAGTACAATGTTTTTTTACCTAAGGGGCTGATCCTGCTGTCATTGAATTCCAGGTCTAGACCTTACAGGCCACACAAACACGTACTGTATTACCATTGCCCATGCATTCATTTTCTACTGGTGAAACTTTGTACAATAGAAATCACTGCATGCTATACATACATGAGCCTGCAGAAATAACAGATAATAACCACCTCTTTCTCTACTTAGATTGCAAATCTGATTGTATGCCCTCAATAAGTATAGGTGATGCATTTGCATATAAAGGTAAGCAATGCATCGCTCTAAATTCTTATTGATATTTCTTCTCCATTTCCTAGAAACACAAATACTAATGAATGTTTTGAAAATTTTTTAACATTATGTACTGGGAGAAATAAAAGAGAAGATGCTATGCTCTGTTAACTGTGTATAGAGGCAAAAAGTTGTCTAGTTTTCACTGATAAAAATGCATGAGGTATAAATATGGAAAACAAATTATGATTAATATCTTTGAGGAGTTAATTAGGAATCTGGAGAGGGTTGAAGATTTTGCTCTTTTGAAAATATTTCTAATTATATGCATACACAATTCCTAATGATACAGCAACTACACTATTGATTAGATTATTTAAAGAATATTAAGATCTACAGGCTTTTTTCCTGCGTATTACAGGATTCGTTTGTAAATGCAAATGATGTTAATGAACCTAAAGAGTGTTCCCTATATTGCATTTTTGTGATCTTGTTTCACTGTTTCATTCTGGTTGTTGCTAATCCTTGAATGTCTAGCTTACATTGGAAGTGTTTGGTTGCTATTGATAAACCATAAGACTAGCTATATGTACATTAGGGCTGTGCAAAGCTTTGGTCCCTGATTTGAGTTGGCGGAGATTCAGCCTGATTCGGTGGCCAATTCTCTGAATCTGAATTGAATCAGAGGATCCTTTAATCTCTCCAAATTGAATCAGAACCCTCTGAATTGATTTGGGTGGATTTGGAAAGATTCAGAAATTCAGATATAGAGCCAGCTTTACATGTGTTTTCTGCATACCTCTAGGTAACAGACAGCTTGTGAATGCTGCAATGGTGGGGCAGACGGAGCATCCCATAGGAGCATGGAGGGCTCCCCAGCGTGCTCTGAAGCAGACCCAGAAGTGGACCAGAAGCACTTAGAGCCCACTTCTGAGTCTGCCAGGGAGCACGCAGGGGGGCCCCTCCTGAGCCCCTCCCCACTCAATGACTAGTGCCTCCTGGGTCTGGGGTGGGGGGCACCTGGGGTCTCCCCATGGCCAATCACCAAGCTGGGGAGGCGCGGGGGGGCCCAGTGTTCTCCCCGGCAGACCCAGAAGTTCACTTCTTGGCTTGCCACCGAGCACATGGAGGCCCCCCCCCCGCACACTTTTGTGGGACGCTCCACGTGCCCTAGGTTCACAGTAATCACAAGCTTCACCTGCTATCTCAAGGTATGTAGAGAAAACGTTTAAAGCTGTGTCTATGTCCGAATCAGCACTGAATCCTCAAATTTGGATTTGGCCAAATCAGATCAGGGACAATGATCTGACTCAGTGAATTGAATCACTGTCCCTGTTTCAGGCCGAATCCAAATCTGAATCAAATAGGGCCCACTTCACACACCCATAATGTACAGCATATTTACTCTAGTAGCTGACTTGATGATATACATTCCAGGCCTGATTTAGGAAAGGTTAAGCATTCAGAATGCTAGTAGAAAATTTCAGAGGATGTCTATGCCATCTCCAGTGGGAAATCAAGGAGCTAGAGCATCTAAAAAGACTAGGTACTTCAGAAAATGTTGGAAGAACAACTATCTTCCCCTCCCCACTATCTTAGAATATGCATATGGCTTTCTAGGTATACCCTTAAGTTGCACACGCCAGTCACGTGTCTGAGCTGTTTGTACTGAATGGAGTATCTGCGTGTCATCTTCCACCACTGCTTCTATTGACCTTCTCCTCTGAGATTGTATTCCAAAGACTTAAAAGATTGAAATCATATTAGTACACAGTTGCATATGCAATATGCAATAGCTCATCTTCATGTTACCTTGTTTTATAATACCTTGGTGCCATCATATTTGTTATTGCCATTTATATTCAAGCTCCTGCCTTTAAGTAGATGAATCAAGGCAGGAGTTGGAACATTTGACAACTTGCCGGATTTTAAGAATGCAAGTGACTATCTCTGAAGTGACAGATTACAGAAGACAAAGGCACCGAGCTTGTTTTGGAGTTCAGACGTGTAGCTTACACAGCGAAGTGCTAGAATGAACTCCTAATGAGACAGAAATGTGTCAGGTACTCCTTTTGGGAAATAAAAGAACCCCATGTTCTTTTTACTACAGAAGGTATGCAAATCTTAAGATATTTAAAAGCTGTTCCTTCTCTAATTGCTTATGTATTTCCAAGAAGGAATTCTTGACATTTCTGGGCAGATGCGTCATCAGTAACGAAAAGCATTCGGTCGCAGAATCATAGGAAGGTAGGGTTGGAAGGGCTTCAGGAGGTCATCGAGTCCAGCCCCCTGTTCGAGGCAGGATCACCTCTGACTAAAGTGTTATTATATGTGAAAGGAAATATGATAGAATGGTTTAATTTCCCTGAAACCTGCATTTTCCCAGGTATGACAAGAAAAGCTTAACTTTATAAAACTCAGCTTACACCTCTTTCATAGAGCGGGAGACTACCAAAATTTAGCTTTCTCTTGCCATAGAGTAAGAGCAGCATAGAACAGCTATCATTGGGCCTCTACTATGCATTAACCCTTCTGTCTCTTTTAACTTGCTCAAATGTGCTTGCCCAATGCTTTTTGAGAGCTTGCATTTTTCATTAACTGCTTAAAACCAAAGCTCAACTATCATTTGCCTAATTTAATCATGGAATCAGCCATCCGGTATGATTGCAATTTTTTCACTTTCTTTTCCCCCAAATAAATTATACTAAACAACAATTGCAACCCCCCCCAGCAGCAAGCATTAACCTTTACAACTGTGACAGTCTCCTGAAGAATAAAAATAATGAATTTGAAGTCTAGAGAAAGTTGAAATAGATATTAGAGTAAAAATACCAGATAAAAGACAGATGTGCTTACCTAAGGCTGTAAGGCAGTAGGATTATTAAATATTCCAAACTTTAATTATGTAAATGTCTTCTAGATAATTCCTAATGCTTATCTTCCCTTCTGCTTACCTATTCTAGTTTGACTGAAAGGTGGCAAAGACCTTTTAAGTCAAAATAAGGCAAAGTACAGGTATTCAAAAGGTCTGAGGCAGAATCGATCCAATCTACATGGTATTCTCTAAGCTGTGCAGATTGGATCAGAAATGAACATTTACCCTTCCCCGGGGGAGCAAGGCAGATGCCTGCACTGGCCAAGCCCGGAAGGCAGGGGAGCTCCCACATGCCTCCCAGCAGACCAGAGATTGCCTCGATGGGGAAGCTAGGGTAGGAGTTTTCATTTCCTCTCTCTGGCCTTGTGGCTGAGGAGGGGGTGGGGGAGCCATGCTGGCCAGGAGGGCCAGGCAGTGGGGAAAGGAGAAAGCCCACCCCCCATGTGCCCCCCCCAGCTATGCCATCTGGGGATGGTGGGGAGGTCCAGGGCCTTTTCTCCCTCCCTGTTTGGCCCAGCTGATAGACTCAGGCAGGATGCAGGGATGGGGAGCGGAGGCTTCAACTGTCACATCCCAGGGGTGGGATCAGCCTAGCGCTCAGCCAGAGTACAGGAACATGGGCTGAGGCTACCTTGCCTTCCCTGAGAAGTGGGGTTAGCGGAGGGCCTGCAAAGGCACCTGGGATGCCAGGAGACTATGACCTAACTTGAGTCAGGAGGAGATCTGGGACAGACGTTGGATAGACCAGTTTAGCTTAAACCAGTTAAATCTGATGCTACATCCATCAGGTGTATCTTAGACTGGTTTCTGCCATTTTTAAACCAGTCTGTGTGCACTGAACTTTTGCTCTGTTACAGGTTTAGACCAGCTCCTGATCACCTGAACAGGAAAAAGTGTAATGCCTGCACCTGGCTTAAGCTTATAGCAAGTGCCACAAGTAGGAAGCAACAATTTTGCATGTTCTTAAACTTTCCTCATCATAGGAGATCTTCTACATACGTAGCAAGGACTAAGGGAGGTATTTCAAATCACTGTCATGTCAGTCTATAGTTATCTGCCCTTCTGCTCTGTAAAACATGTTTATAGATCCAAATCCTGGTCCTAATCTTAATCAACAGGTAGAGTCTCATTATTCAAATAGAAAAACACTGGCCTTTAGAATAAAATCAATAGGAAACAGTTTGAGGATATTTCTTTCCCTGAAAGCTCCTCCATTTTCCCTTGCAGGTGCACTTCTCAACTGCTCCAGTTCTTTCTATCCAACTTGTCCTCTAAAGTGAACAGGTTGGTACCTGTCAATATTAATGAGTCAAGCTGACTCTTAGAAAAATAGATGATGCAAAGAAGAAAAATTGCTGGCAAGCCAGAAAGACAAAACAATAAAATAAAGGAACGTGAAAATCACTCCACATCCCTACAAGAAAAATCTATAAATTCTTTATCTTTGTAAACAGCTGCAGTATCCTCAGGGTATTTTCCATTGTGCCTATTCACACATACAGATATAAGGCTTTCAATGCCTCTATCAAACAAAGATTTTTATCTAACTATCCAATTAGAGGGACTGGGGAGTGGGTACTTTATCTAGTTCACTGTATTTGCCTTGAGGACACTTCAGGAACAGCATGCATTTTCAGTATGTACATAAGTGGCATGAAAGGAAAAATAGTAAACACAATGAGGTTTTTTTTTTGTATTTGCATCCAACATACCTATACATTCCTATTTCACATCTGCTTCTTTTGCCATTTCAATGCACCTTTGCCTGTTCCACAAGCTCTTTCTTAACATAAGTATTTTTAACCTTTTACCAGCATTTGTAGTTTGTACTATTTTAAAGAGCTCTAAAACTTCCATTGAGTTCAGTGGGAATACAAATAGCTCAGCGCTGAATGCTTTTGACAACAGACCTGAACTATGTACAGAACAAATAATTACTGGACATAATTTGTTCTGTTCACTTGTTACTTTTCACCTTAGTTCAAGGCATCTCTTTTTGGAGAAACACTTGCTGAAAGCTGCATGCATTTTATCGAAAGATTAAACCAATCTTTACATTTGTTTCCATTGAACTATAAACTTAACAGTCTAGTTCTGTAAATCTTTGTGGCACAGGATAGTAGTTCCATAAGCAACAAGCAGTTTTAATGAAAATCCGGGGGTGATCCAGGAAGGTGCACTGGTGCACGTGCTATCTGCTTTAATTTCTTGTCCATCCAAAGTTTAAAACCAACCGCCTAGTTGTGGCAGCGGCACTTCTATTCAGGCAGCAGTGACAAAGTCTGTTGCCTTAATGGCTTATTATAATTTGTTTGATTCCTTCTAAACTCTTCATTCCACAGGTGTTAACCAGCCTAGCACTCAGCCAGGGCAGATGGGCATGGGCTGAGGCTCATCTACCTTCCCTGAGAAAGGGTGGGGGTAGCGGGGGACCGTCAAAGGCACCTAGGATGCTGGGAGACTATGACCTAACTTGAGTCGTGAGAGGATCTGCAACAGAAATACTATAGACTGGTCTAATCTAAACCAATTAAATCTGATGCTACATCCATGAGGTCTATCTTATAGACTGGTTTCTGCTATTTTCAAACCAGTTATGTGCACTGAACTTCTGTTACATTACAGGTATAGACCAGTTCAGGACAAACTAAACAGGAAAAGGTGTAATGTCTGCACCTGGCCCAAGCTCATAGCAAGTGCCACAAGTAGAAAGCAACAATTTTGCATGTTCTTAAACTTTCCTCTTCATAGGAGCTCTTCCACATACGTAGTGAAGACAAAGGAAAGCACTTCAAATCACTACCAAGTCAGTCCATAGTTACTCGCCCTTCTGCTCTGTAAAACGTGCTTGTAGGTCCAAATCCTGGCCTTAATCTTAATCAACAGGAAGAATCTCATTATTCAAATAGAAACACAGTGGCCTTTAGAATAAAATCAATGGTAAACAGTTTATAGATATTTCTTTCCCTGGAAAGAAATTTGAATTGTCTTTAATAGCTCTACTACTCCAGCTACCCTTATTTCTGCAATGCTGCTGTCCCATAGCTGCTCCTAGTAAAGTAGCTCCCATTTCAGTCGTACAGACTGTTTTTTTAACTCTAGCTAAAAACATTAGCTCAGGTGTGGAAATACTAACTCAGGTGAACATTAGCTCAGGTGTACAAATAGCTTTCTATGAAGCATTGGAGGCACTGTCCAGATGCTCAGGAAGGCTTCATTTTGTTTTATGGATCTGAAAAAGAGACATATATTTAACTAGAATGACTCAAGGGATAATCAAACAACATCTTTGGATACTTTTTGTCTAGTTTGTTGTGGGTTTATAAATAATATACGATATACCAAATTATTGTACGTTCCAATAGTTTTTTTCTTCAATCTTAAATGGCATACTATAGTCCTAGACCCCTACTTATTAGTGAAGATCCTAGGGTTTTTTTAACTGCTGAAAAATGGCTGCTGTGTTATAAGTGATGCTACACCACTCTCTCGACACTCCCCTTTTCAAAATCCTAGATTCACCCTGATGAGAATTGTCATCTAAGTGTTGTATAATACAACTAAAAGTACATTCCCCGTGTCAGCTGCAAAGCCCAAACCAGAGACAATACAAGTCCATTGGAGACCAGTCTGAAGAACATGACCAAAAAGCTGTTCCAGCCATTGTTTTTCCTTGTGTGCCAGCCATGATGACAATTTGTCCGACTGCACTTTTAAGACAAGACTATGGCAGCAAATCCTTGATAGGAACCAGCAAGACCATTGTGCTATTCAATTTAACTATCCTGGATGAATACAGGAATAGTTATAATGACTTATTTCAAGAGCATTTAATTGCCACAAAAAACCTTGCGGAAAATGTACAGCTTAATACAGACACAGTTTGATGTACCAAGGTGGGCAATAAAAGCAAGACAGTGCAGCAATGGCACACTTACCCCATTTAGTGAGGTGCCAATATAACGTTGAACAATGACAGCAGATGACAGTGAATGCAGATACTCTTCAAGCAACGTGGAAGAGGCGTCTGAAAGAAACACATTGCAGATTTCTTTCATTGACTGGAATAGATTTTCTGGCTCAGGAATGACTTGATGGAAGCTTTTTTTCTTACTAGAAAAGCAATATTTTGAAGCAACACCCAAACAGTCAAAATGAGAAGGAATATAAAACCTGCTTTTGGCTTTCAGAACATACTATAGTAGCATCAAAACATGAAAACTTTGCCAAAGAACACAAGTTAAGCGTATAACATTGAATTCCTAGAGAAAAATTATGAGCCTCAATGAAAACTGTATATTAGTGCCTAATCTATCAAACCCTTCTGGCAAGCCAATCAATTTTTCTGTTTCTCAGTTACTGCACCTAGAAAATGGGAATGGTGATACTTATGGTGGGCTAAAACTCTGTGAATTTTAAAAACCCAGTTTAAACTAATTTGGTACCTATATTCTGCCATATTGTATAGGCGTTTCTGTGTGGATATATAATCATAATCAGCTCACTGTATTTTAACAGTAAGTGTCTATATATATATATAAGAAATCTGAATTAGTTTGATCAAGATGTATTTCTGATCTAAGGACTCTATTTTGAGCCTTAGGCAATATGCTCACATGAATAGGTTAGGATACAAACAGCAAAAGGTAGAACATTCCCTACCACATAGAATAAAATTTAATGAACCTGAGCGTGGACTGCTATAGGAACTGTTGTGCCAGGTTAATGGTGCTTTGCTACAAAAGCCAATTACTCTAGGCTACAATTATATACTGTTCTAATAGTTGCAAGTCAGGGTTGCACAAAGATTTCTCTTTATAATTACTAGCTGGGAAGTGGGTGAGGGTAATAAGAAAAGTGTCACTGATAATATAAGGCATGGAACAGGGAAAGAGGATGAAAACAGAGATGCAGTTGGAGCAACTGGTATATCATCTGCTGCTAGGAGGAGGTGCCTTTACTATGATAAAGCACTCTTCCATAGCAGGTGATGGAAAGACTGCAAGATTTAAAGGGCACTTTAGCCAAACAACTAAGTATAGCAGATTTGCGAAATGTTATGCCTGGTTTCAGGATTGCTAGGGTTTTTTTTTCCCCCATGTGAAAATTGCCCTCTTCCTTATTATCTGATTGTTTTGGAAGGATAGATTTCCTCTTCCCACAACCAGTCTAAGGAAATGAATCTTGTTTTATCAATACAGCCTCTTTCTTCAAAAAAAAAAATAGTAAGAAATAAGGCACATTGTTTATCGGACGAAAGTAGGTTAAAATCACAGAAAATATATTCAATACACCATTTCTCACCTACTACATAACAACACAACCTTGAGGTCCTCAAAACAACACTGAAAGAGGAAAAGCTGTTTAATTATATTCTTCAGCAGGCAGATACACAAAGAAGGACGAGGTTTCATTTAAAGGAGCACCATGACAGAAACAAAACAAATCAAAATACATCACAGTCTGATCTCTTTTTATATCTTCTGTTCTTCCAAGAGATGCCCAAGCTTACCCAAAATGAACTAAAAAATATGTATTTTCTATTTTTTCTGTCCCATTTAAGGTTTTGCACTTGCCAGTAGGGCTGTGCAAAGCTTCAGGTGCTGATTCAATTCAGAGGAGATTCAGCTCAATTCAGTGGCTGAGTGTCCAAATCCAAATTGAATCAGGGGACCAATTAAAAGGTCTGAAGTGATTTGAAGCTCTCCAAATTGATTCAGAAAAGATTTGGAGAACTTCAGAGATTCGGGGAGTCCCTGCTCACTGCTGCAGGGAGCAGTACCTGGACTCCATGCTGGTAAGTAGGGGGCAGGGAAGGGAGGGCTGGAGGAGGGGAGAGAGAAACATGGGGGGACCCCTGCAAGGTCCCATCCCCTGCCTGCTGCTCTAGCCTCCACCCAAGCACCCCTGACCCTTGCCCGCTCTCCTAACCCCTACCATACCTGCCCCCCACAGCTCTTGGCTCTTTAAAAAAAGCCTCCACACACCAGATTATGCTAGGCAGTGGGGTGATTTCTGCTGCCCCTCACTGACCCATGCCATGTGGGGAGCTCTGCCATGAGCCCCCCACATCCTCCCGCTCTCTGCCCCCTCCCCCCCATGGCTACCCTGCTTGGCCCAGCTCCCAGCCCTTAAGAAAAACAACTCCCCCCAAGACACACTGTCTGCTGAAGTGGCTTTGGGGCTTTTGGGGGATCATGGAAGAGCCCCACATGCAGTGGGAGGCAGTGGGGGGCAGCAGAGATCATCTCCCAACTGGTATAAGCTGGTGAGTGCAGGCTTTTTTTTTTCAAAGCCAGAAGCTGGAGCCAGGCAGGGCTGGGGGAGTGGGCAGGAGTTGGGGCCTGTGTGATTTGGAGATTTGGCTGATTCGGCAGCAGCTGAATCTCAGAATCAGATTCAGCCGAGTTGATTTAGGACAGTGATTCGAATCACTGAATCAAATCACTGTCCCCCATATTGGCCAAATCCAAAGGGAATACTAGCTGCTTCATGCAGCCCTACTCGACAGCTCTTTGTGGCTACAGTTTCAGTGGTTGCCTAATGCAAATGGGTATTTGCACATGTCCTTGAACCAGAAGCAATAGAAGGAAAAACATTTTCAAGAGTGTGGATTATTTTGTGTCTGTAAAACCACAACGTGGCATCACTAGTAGATGTGGTGCCTGAAGTTACTTTTAATTTAGAGTACTGGTAGTTTGACTTCTGTTTTGCCTTTTAAGGTAAACTTGTTTTATATGAATCCTTGATTAGATGATAATGTCCATAATGTATCCACGGCACGAAGAGATGTAGCTGAATGCAGTCCCCAAGTTTTTTTAGTAGAAAACAATAATATGAAATGCTTGAGAAGTGAAATCCTGACCTCACTGCAGGCAATATGAATTCTGCCATGGATTGCAGTGAGTTAGGATTTCGCCTTGTGTATTTTGATGGAAATAAATAGAGAATTCATGGGTCAAGGTATTTTTAAATATTCATGTAAACCAATGGGTTCATTACTGAACTTTGGTTGTTTCCTGGCAATATCAGTGTAGTACAGAAAATATAGGAACTGAAGTATACATCACTGTTCCTTTAGCTACATGACTGTCTACTATAGCTAATATTCTGCATTCTGTCTTCTCTCCAAAAGTATTGGGAAGGCACAGAAACATGCAGGGAAATTGGCCATACCTTTAAAAAGATTATTTATTCCATTATTTAATACAGCACCCAAAAGTGCAGTAAGCTCTAAAATTGGAAAGAAGGGCTGCTTGCTTTCTAGCTATTTGTTAGCTTCTGTGTTCATGACTTTATAGAGGGAGGTTTGAAAAAAAAAAGAAATTTATGTGTGTATTTTCTCATGAAAGGAAGTGAATTATTTGCACTGATCTCTGACAGATGTCAAACTAGAAAGTGTTTGCTCTCTTTCTCTTTTGAATGATTATACCCATGTGCATATTGCTTTCGCAGGCAATTCCTTGGCTAAAAATAAAAGCAAGCAAAAAAAAAATAAGTCCACATATTCCATAATTTACTAAATTGCTCTTGGAAAGAACTTGTCTTCTCTTCACTTTAGAGGACAATCACCAAAGCTTCAAATGTGCTACTTACAGTTATTTTCAATAAATAAATAAGAAAGGATCCCAGCCTCAGTAAAAGAGAATATCTTCTAGGGATGTGTAAAATGGGCCCTATTCCATTTGGATTCGGATTCAGCCCGAATCAGGGGAAAGTGATTTGATTCGTTGATTCGGATCACTGTCCCCAGTTCAGTTCAGCCAAATCCAAATCTGAAGATTCAATTCGGAGTCAGAGAATCAGTGATTCGGCCATAGACACAACTTTAAATGTTTTTTCTACATACCTCGAGGTATCAGAGCGCCTCGTGAATGCTACAATGGTGGGGCAGATAGAACGTCCCACAGGAGAGTGAGTGTGTGTGTGTGTGTGTGTGTGTGTGTGTGTGTGTGTGTGTGTTGGGTGGGGGGGTTGCGTGCTCGTTGGCAAACCTGGAAAAGGACCAGTATTGCTTCTGGTCCACTTCTGGGTCTGCTGCCAAGCATGCTGGGGACCCCCCTGTGCTCCTGTGGGAACCTCCATCCACCCCAACATCTTAGCATTCACGAGTCACCTGGTACCTTCAGGTATGTAGAAAAAACATTTAAAGCTGTGTCTATGTCCGAATCAGCAAATCTTTCTGAATCTCTCTGAATTGATTCGGAGGTTTCCTATCCGATTCAGAAAGATTAAACCATCTTCTGATTCAATATGGATTCGGAGTTGGGCCAAATGAAATCAGTATCTGAAGCTCACACAGCTCGGATATCTTCTGTGTCCTGTCCCCAGAAAAATTGATACTATGAAGCAATCATCAACATAACACATACAACGGGAACAACCAAAGTTTGTGATTATGTTGCAGGAGATCCAAGTACTACAAAAATATCAGCTTGCTTTCTTCATTCTTATCCTCTGGATTAGTATCGGCTTTAGACACTCAGGTTGTCTTTGCTTGCAAAGCAGGAGCTGAACCGAGCAGTATTGCAATGTGGGATTTTTGCAATTAAATACTAATTAACTCACACAATCATTGTGGGAGAGAAAGGTAAGTATCATTAATCCCTCTCTCCCTTCCCCATTTTACATATAGGGACATACAGACATATTGGCCTGAATAAATGAAGGTATTTCTGTCCTGCAGAGTGATGTAAGGCAGAGAGACCCAAAGCTAATTCTGAATGAGCTGATATGGTGCTGCAGTCTAGCCACAGCATCCCAGACCTATGGGTGGAATAATTTATCCTGCTTCTTGGCCCTCAAGATGGTTGTGAACTGCTTGGTTAAATCATGTTTTTGCTGTTCCCTGTGTGGGTTTTTATGAGAATTTCCATTCCATTGCCAGTGTTGCCTGCCTGATATTTTCATTCTCATTCAGAACCAAAAAAGGAACAAAATTCTCCCGCCTGCCTAACTATTCTTTAGATGCACTACCTGTCCCTCCTAAGAAGCTCATTAAGTGCCAGAGAGCAGAACATTACCTATGCTAACCTCCAAACAAGAGACTCACTAAGCAAAATATTTATGAGATGTGCCCCCTGCCTATCAAAATCTTCCCCTAAATGGTAAAAAGAGAAGACATGAGAAAAATCTCTTACACTGAAAGACACTTTACTGATAGATTGGTTTAATTTACCAAGAAGCAAAAGTGAAAGGACTAGTGTGTCAAAGTACTTTTGCATGAAGAAAACACCATCTACTAAAGGGCTTTTTCATCTAGCGGAGAAACACTGGGAGGTAAATTCAGACAAACTGATGTTAGAAATAAAGCACACTTTTTAACTGTGTGGGTGAATAACCGCTGGAATAAACTGCCAAAGACTGTGATGGATTTTGTATTTCATGATCTACCCAAATGGGCAATGGGTATTCTTCTGAATGCTATGCTTAACTCAGGGCTTTGTTACACCTACACAGTGAGCCGCACACATGTTGATCAATTTTAGTGCCAGTTCACACTTGGAGCAGCCACACATACTGGCCAGCAGGGGCCTGGAGGACTGAAAAGTAAGGATCCCCCCCAACCTCAAGGCTTCTCCCTTGTCCTCTGAGGATCCTCCCTGCGCCCCGGGTTCCCCATGGGCCCCCCACTTACTTGTGGCTGCCCACACTGTCTGTCCCAGGGGAGCAGCAGGGAAGGGTTAACTTGCCTGCATTGCCAGGCTGCTTCTCTTCTCTTCTCTTCTCTTCTCTTCTCTTCTCTTCTCTTCTCCATCCAGAGGGCAGCAGCATTGGTAGAGGTTGGATAGGCAGATTAACCCTTTCCCTGCCTACTGCTTTTGGGCAGACATCATGGGCAGCCACAAGTAAGTGGTGAGAAGGGAGGCAGGGGAGCAGTCAATGGGATCTGGGGTGCTGGAATTGGTGGCGGGGAAGGAGTGGGCCCAGTCTGGGCCAGCAGGGAAAGAGGGGAAGGTGGGGTCCTTTCACTAAGGCAGAGGTTCCCAATGGGTTGGCTGCCAGGCCACAATGGGTTGCCTGCCAGGTTGTGGCATGAGCCTCCTGCTTGCCCCCCACCTCTGTCCACTTGGGTGAGTGGCTTCCAGGGTTAAGGCTAAACTTTTGGGGTTAAAGCTGCACAGAGGAGCAGCCCTGGGAGGGAGGCAGCTGGCTCCATGTCTCCTATGTCACTAGGCCAAGATATAAAAAGGGTTGGGAACCAGTGCACTAAGGTATACCCAAGAGGGTCTGGGTAACAAGACTCAAACATCATCCTGAAGCAGTGTAACTTTGAGCCACCTAACAAGTGCTTAAAACTAGTTTCAGGTGCTAATATGCAGACAATTCAGGTGTTAAGTATTCTAGGAGCCACCCAAAATTACTGTGTAACCAGGCCCTCTAACAATACAAGGCTTAATATAAAGTTAACAGGCTTCTGAGTTGCAAGAGATCAGACTAAATGACTTTGTGGGTTTAACCCCATGAATCTACAGTCTACCATATGATGTTAAGGCTGATATAGTTTGTATTTGAAAGCAGCTCATATATAGGAGTTAGAAATATTAGTGTATTTTAAAATCAGTCAGGAAGCAATTCAAAGCTACCATTGACTATTACCAGTACACAGTTCCTACATTTGTAAGTATAGGAAAAACTGTGATAGTCGTGTGGTCCTCTACTTTAGGGTCACTGTTGGCAACTGCTGGCGGTGAGGGTGGTTATGATCATCAGTCTATATGCAGGTCTTTGGAGAAGGCAAAATCTAGTTAATGAGGCCCAAAAGAAAGGGGGGGTGAAGGGAGGGAAAGGATAGAAAAAGAAAAATGTCCCTATAAAAATACAGCTTCATTAAATGTACCAAATAAAAATAGAGCAAGCATGTCTATAGTTATTCAAGGAAAATGAAGAAGAATTGAGGAATTTATACAATATTTAAAAAATCAAAATTCAAAATATTTCAACCAACCCTGCCTGGAAGAATAGCACCATTTTCTTCTGTGAGGAAGGTAGAGATTGTTTGCTGGCCTGAGAAGGGAATAACTCAGTACTTGTCAGTGTCTCCTGGGTGCCAGGCAACCATTGTAACTGGGCAGAGCCGTGCTGTCTGGTAAGCAGAACCTTACTCTTTAAGATTTAAACACCACACTAAATCTAATCTAATATCTAGTAATATCTAATCTAATATATGTATATATGCATTTAGCTCCCAGTTAGACATGTACAAATAAATAAATCTCAAGATATTGTCTTCTCAATCCATTGATCCAAATTAAAGGTTGGCTGGGATCCATCATTTGTACTTTCTGGGCACGGCTACAGGAGATGTTTATTGCGGAGCTGCCTAATTAGCTCTGCAGTGAAACGTCACTATCTAGGAACGTGGTGCTATTAGGATGGAGTAAACTAATTAATTCTGCTGTAGGGTAATATTGCCAGACATAAGTACTATCCTATGGCAGCTATTTACTATGCTGCAATGTATGTGTGGAGGCTGAAGGGGTGGTCGAGGCACAAGGTGCTCCAGTGCGGGGGCTGCTTGCTGGGCTGGCGCTATACTGAAGCACCCTCCTGCCCCAGCCGGTCCCTCTGCAGCACACTGAGCTGGGGCAGAGGAGCCCTCAGCTGGCAGCCTGACCTCCAGGGCTCCCTGTGCAAATAGTGTGCTCCGAAGCAACAAACTCCAGCACAGACTGCACCAGAGTTTATTCAGGCACGCTAATTACATGTGTAGATGCGTCCTTGGTACATCAGTTCAGGTCTCACAGGGAACAAAGTCTATCTCTGCCTGTGAAAAGGGGTCCAGCACTTGAGCTGGGGTAACTCAGCTGTATTAACGGTGCTTTCCCAGTTTACATCAGATGAGGCTATGGCCTTCTATTTGTAAATCTGAATCATAACGCATTGGCATTCACAAGGCATAATACTACACGGAGGAGAGAACTGACAGCCTTTGGTGGTAACCTGGTAACAATCAGCTTTTGAGCAACGTTTGGAGGTGAGCTGAAATCTTTTACTTGCCACACTCTGAGTACAGAGTTCAAACTGTGCAGAGGACAAGTGTTTAATATACATATTCATGAGGAACAATAGATAAGAAAACTTTCCATTTCAAATCCTCTCTCGGAGCCCGTCTTCCATCGGCAAAGTCTTCACAAACAACAGGAATGGAGCCCCGCAACCTTCAGCCTGACCCAAGGGAACTGGTCATCTCCTGAGCAATGGGGATTGAAATGATAAACACAAAAGCAGATAGTCACAATGAGACAGGTTACAGTAATACTTAGTTGATGCAGGTTTGTTCATTGCTTTCCTAAAGAAAGAAGTGAAGATGGTGGTAAAAGGGGAAATAAAGAATGTGCAATGAACATTTCCCAAAGCAGAGAAATCTATGAATACTTTGGCATCTTTTTCCAATAAATTATCTAAGCGATAATTTAAAATGTTGAGAGTGTTTTCACTATTTTGTAACCTTTTTCTCTTATATTGTGGGATTTCTGTTAATGCATGGGACTAGTTTAGTAAATGCTGCACCTTAAATAATTGGAAACTAAGCGGCAATAAACAAGTATCTAAAGAAAAACTTGATCCTGGTGAAGTCAGTGGCAAAACCTACATTGACCTGGATTGGAAAAGCAGATAAAGTCATTCATAGAGCCAGACCAAGACACTTGACAAATCCAGCTGTTGGGAAGATAACAGAAACCGCCCTGCATAAATCGAGAAAAGCCTTTTTTTCTGTTTACAAGAGCAGGTCACTTGTAGAACTGTATCAATGATAATTTGGTTTGTTGGACAGAAATGAAAGTTGGAAAATAAATGATTTCGAGTCGATCCAAATTCCTATATTATGTGTCTCAGCTGAAGTGAAAAACTGAGAAGAAAAATATGATTTTGAGTGGAATGAAACTGTTGGATTGACCCACTGAAGATGGGTGGGAGGAGGCAGGGAGGCTTTCGTCCTTTGTTGCTGGTAAAAGTTGGCATTTTCAAAACCAGGCTCTTGTTTCAGAACAGAAGTTGCAACAGAATTTAATTTTGGAAAGGTCAAGATGAAACATTCTGACTTTTTTGACTTTTTCTTTCATCTATTGGTTGAACCTATTTACTGCACTTGACCCAAGTTTAGAAATAGTTTACATTCCCAGATACCTTTTTGGGGAAATAAACAATTAACTTAAAAAAAAAATGCTTATCAATAGTTACAACGTAGCTGCTAGGGTTTCAGCTCCCAAGTTCAAAGCATTTCCTCACATTGCCTTTATCATCACCATTTTCCCTGTTCCTACTCCCTGCAGCTTCTCTCAACTCCCAAAGGTTGATAGCCTGGATGGTTTATAGCTTCTTTACCCAGAGAAAGAGACAGATTTTCTATTGTGCTACACCTAACACAATCATTTACCTCCATGCAAAATGTATGTACAATGCTATGATTTGATTTGGTATTATGCTGTATTTACTATGCACTGATGACAAGGATATGAAAAGTAGGTGCAAAATGCTACGAAATCATCATGGTACATAGAAAATCAGCCTTTGCTTAGTTATGCTGAAATGTGGTAAATATTTAAGCAAAGATGATTTACAGCTCAAACCTCTGCAATATAATATAAACTTATACAATAGCTATACCACTCTTAGACCCTTGGGCAATAGAAAAAGCTACAATTTCACTAGATCCAGGCAACTATCAAAATAATATGAGTAAATATTTTCTATCTTCTCGTTATCTGAGTTTGTTCGTGTTAAACTTGTCATCCATGATTATCCTAGAGAATAAATTCTTTGGCACAAAAGTTCACAGAAGCGGGCATTTCTGAGTGGTCGTTCAGGAAGTAAAATTTGAAAATACAAATGCACATATTCACACCAGACCCTTCTGCCTTTATCCAATCCTGGACTGTAAACAATGTCAGACTACTAATGTTTCCAAACAGAATTAGCAATTAGGGCCAAACATTAAGATATAGGAAAAAGCTATGAACCAATCAAGAGCTGTTCCTGCAAAGTATTCAGCAGGAACATTGGAATAATAAGTATATTAAAAATTTACAGTGTATATGCATAATCTACAACTAGAGACAGTTACACAGGTAGAGGTATAGGGTAAATTAGTTGCTTCACAGTATTCAACAGGCTTTAGTTTTCACTAATCCAGAGCAAGGCTACTTTATGATGCCATCTAGTGACTTTGGTAATTTTCTTTCAGAACCAAGCAATGCAAGGATTTAAGAATAACTGTTATGACTTGAGGAAAAATCCAGCCTCTTCCAAGGGCAGCTGTCGATCATCCTATGCGAAAGACTTCCAGCTCTGCATGCCTATTGCTCAGAAAGAAAACATCCCCAGATCTTGTTGATGGTGGAGACTACAGTAAAGAAAAGAGAACCTGGAAATGATGATTCCTGACATTTGTTGAACTCTCAACTGCTTGGAGGAAAAAAAAAGGTAGGGAGCAAGGCTTCACGGGATGAAAGAAGTGTGAGATCTCTGGATGTGAGCACCCTTGCAAACAGATCTTACTCCCAGTTCAATAAATCCTATCTGCAGTCCCGTACTGAGGGTTTTCTGCACAAATTGCATGGCTGTGATCATGCAGTGTATGATGAACATATATATCCTTTGCTATGTGGGTCGTATCCTCCACAGGATGCAGTCTATATACATGGCTCAACAAAATTCATGGAAGATCAGGGTCAGAAAATAATTCTCCATACTCTTTCCATGGCCTCCCTCACATTTGTGAGTAGAAGTATCTACCACCCAGCCAAGACCCATCACATCTCTTTGCTCATTGGACATATTGGAAAAGCACCCACTGGGCAACCCCAAGAAGCCCCACTTCCTTCCCTGCCCCATTCTGAAAACAGCACTGGGAGAAGGACCGGGCTGCCAGCCCACCCTGCTCCCAGTGCATGCAAGCACAAGTTCATGAAGGCGCTCCGCTTCGGACTGCCTTCATCTGAACCCTTGTGTAACGGGTGTTCAGATTGCCAGATCAGGCAAAACTTGTCACTTCTGTCTGTGCCTTATACCCAGCTTGCTGGGTATTTTGGGTGTGATGCCTAATTATAGAGAACAATAATGGAGAAGTTTGAGGCCTACTGCTCTTCTGTACATGGTATAGTAAGCTGCTTTCAAAGCAGCAGTTGTTTAAATAAACTAATGATGGTGTCTGTATAAAAAGATCTTAATAATAAATACAATGTAAATATTAAGTACATAGAAATGTTGTTAAATCACCAGAGAAGCCAGAGGCTGTCAGGTAGGTAGCATGTCTATCAATATTATACCTGCAGATTTCAAGTCTGTTTCATAAATATTATTACAATCATTCAAGTGTGAAAATAAGCCTATATTTTATAGCCAGATAGAAGGTGAATAAGATTGAAGAAACAATAAGATTATACATGCACCTGCCTCTAGCATAAGCAGGAACAGGGATTACTATACATAATTGCACTCAAAATGCTATTTATTAGTGCCGAATATCCTATTAGCATCAATTCGGTAAGTGCATAAATGTGAGAAAAGAGGTTCTTTATATACGTATATATTTCATTTTCAACTGCTTTGCCATTAACACAAAAGAAAACAGACTGAGGAGAAAGTGAAAGCTGACTGGTTTTCTAGCCCAAGGAAGTTAACTATTGGTTATATTTATTTTGCTGGCGGCCCATACTAGAAGAGAATAAGAAAGACAAAACTAATAAATCTGGATGGTGTCTGCATAGGGGAAGCTACTGCTCAGATTGGGGAAGAAGGATTGAGGCATATTTTCTTCTGACTTTTTCTATTTAAAAGTAATTTATAGTGATACATTAAACTGAATTTCAATTACTAAACAAATATATCACAGCTAAAGTGGAGATGTCTGTCTGGCGTGTGGGGTGAGGGGAGTGGAGGAAGAGGTTAGACATCCTAAACGCTTAGGATAGCTAGCTGTTTAGACAGTCCTGTTTAGCACGGTCTTTTGTGACCAGCCTGGGTTCTAGGTTTTTTCCTCAGACTTAGAATTGTAAGCGGTGTTTTACATGAGAAAACAAACGGAAACACTCTTGATCTCTTAAGATTGAACTCCAAAGGAAGAAAACAGCCGTGGCTGACTTCAGGAGCCACTTGCAAAAAGCCACCAGCACAAAATCAGATCAATATCTAGTCAAATCCTAAAATGATACCTGGAAACGGCTGCCTTGGATTTTGTTTGACTTCATTATCTCTCAGCATAATAAGAAACAATTTACTGTATGTCACGGTGTAAAAGTTGAGTTTTGAAGCCAAATTTTTAACTCTTAAAATTAAATTTTGACTTACACACTGTTGCCTGAGAGCAGCGCTGCCTGGACCCCCCCGCCCCCCCACTCCCCGGGCAGCGCGCTGCCCGCTGGCAGCCCGGCGGCGTGCTCCTGGTGGGTGCTGCACTGTGGAGGGAAGGACCAGGCCC
>JAGPOW010001327.1:10873988-10899443 GCA_030014935.1 Caiman crocodilus | reverse complement strand
CCCGACACCCCTAGCCTCCCCTCCACCCCTGCCTGACACCCCACTCCCATGGGGCACACTGGCCCCTTCCCAGGCAGCCCCAGGAGCCATGACAGCCACAGAAGCTTGTTGAAGGCAGAAGTGGTGTGCTTTTGGCAGAGCCTCCCCACCTGGTCCAGAGCCATGGGGAGAGCTGCCAGCAGGCCGGTAGCCCCTGAGCTGTGGGGAGGCCTGGTCCTTCCCTTCATGGTGGTGATGCCCTCTGGGGCCACCGAACTGGCTGCCAACAGCCCGTGTGCTGCCTGAGCTCCCAGGGGCCTGATCCAACTTCCCGGTATCAACCAGCGTGCCGCCTCTCCCACGAGCCCACCCGAGCTTCCAGTGCCTTGCCTAGTGAGGAGTAATCGACTTGTACAACGGATCTACAAAACTCCTGCTGTTTTTGTACAGAAATCCTGGGGTCGACTTATACACTCTGTTGACCTATACACCGTAAAATACGGTATGTATTATATAATCAAACTCAAGGAGTTTTACTCCAAAGAGGAGGCTCTTGAATGAAATTTGAGAGTAACTCTCTTTCTAATATTTTACTGCACTTCTTATTTTAAAAGATCTGCTTAAAACTGGCGGTGGTTACAGTGCACGGTCCCTTACAGGAAACAGGAAAAGGGGGTGGGAACAAAAAAGTATGGAAACAAAAAAAGGGGGTGGGGGGGTGGGAGGTTTGTTAAAATTTTCCACTGGAAAAAAAATCAGGCAAAAACTTTCAGGAAAATGAGATGGAAAATTATTGTCCATCCTTTTATCATCATGTTACATTTATATAAAATGACTAATGGCTGGAGTCGTCCTTACAGACATCAGATCAAGAGGCATATTTCATCAGAAAGCTCTTAAGCAAATAAAACATATATCAGTCAGATCATGTTGGATCCTGCAACTGTGAATGTAGGGCTATAGAGATATTAAGGGTGTCATGCAGAGTTCAGTCTACATGGGCACAGTTGTGGGACCGGGCCTGGTGATGCACCGCAAACAATTTAACTTTCTGAAATAAAATGCTTCAGTGTTTCTGAATTGCTTTTTTTTAATTTCTGTTTCATGTATGGGACAAATGTTGAAATGCCAACATTTCCTGCAGGCTAGAAATCCCAGCTTTTACTCCGCTCTGTGAGTCACTGCTCACCACTTCCACACCACTCCAGCCACCTCTTTCATGCCCCTTAATCATTCCTTATTGCTTCTGAAAGTCCCTTCTGCTCAGACCTTTCCTTTTGCTGACTGGTTATATTTATCTTCCCATTTACTGTTTTTCTTCCAGCTTAATTTCATAATGAGACATGAATCACGGACTTATCCTTAAGTCAGGGGCTTTATCTGGCTTGTGAAGCTCAGTGGGGCCTACTGACACTAAACTGTCTTCTAAATTGGGGGAAAAAAATATTGGCTTCAGAGGAGTTACTCCTTCAGTTGAAGTCACCACTGTTGGACTTCTGTCTCGTGGTCAAGGATGGAGTGTACCAGTCACATCAGGCTCCAGCAGTAGGGTTGCTCACTGACTACTCGATCAGGACACCATCAGTGGCACTATACGACTGCTACTTCTAACAAGCTTTTTCTGTTTTAATAGGATCCGATTCTTAGTAACAGAGGCTCTGAGGTTTATGGTTCACAAACAACCAGACACATAGCATACATCTGGCATGATGTCAGACAGGTTTATTTGCAAGGCACCAGCACAAAATATGTCTCCTATCATTGCACAAAGTATTTAGGGTTTGTAGGCCTCCTTTAATACAGCAATCAAAACAGTTTTGTTTTCAACATACAACTTCTAGTTCCACCGATCGCTAAATGGCTTTAGATGACATCATTTACATCTGATTCTCACCAGGCGTTGCTACTTTCCCATCAGATAAGGACACCCAATTCCTGAGATCCCTTGAGCTCTAGTTTTGGTGTCTTGTACCCATCTTAACTGTTGTTTTCCATCCGCTGGCCTTCTGAGATGTCTTGAAATTAATACTCCTAACTTTCCCAGAATTTCTGCTTGGGCCAAGTATGGTTTGCTTTCTGGACAACAAGGTCTGTAAGCTATTACTGAGGCCTACTTTGGTTCACACTGCTAACAGACCTTTGTATGATTTCTCTATGCACTGATTGATGGCTGCACCAATCCCTGCTCCAGAGGGGCCTACCTACACCCCTAATTTACAAGGATATGTTTGGACGAAGAAAAAACACACTCTACTTCTCTTATACTCACTAACTCTCTCTGTGAATGTGTGTGATGGGACTGGTCTGTTCAGAGCTGGCTTTCTCATAGGGGCCCATCACTTACATGCAAGGGTAGCTGGCACATTCAGGCAGCAAAGACTGTGAAGCGCTTCGGCAATTAGATATATCACTGAACTAAAATATTTCAATCCCAAGGGGGCTGCATAATACAGACTGTCAAAATGCCAATCATTTAACAACTGAGTCTAACAAAATTGCATTCAACATTAATTAAAGAAGAGGAGAAATTCCAATGTTTTTCTACCTCTCTCTTCAACTCATTGTATTTTATAAAGCATCGAAACTGTTAGCTTATATAGGTCTGTGATGAGAAAATATTGGTTACAGACGCCCCAGGAAAGTAAGTTTTGGTCTCGTCTCTCACAAATTCTCTTTCAAATGATTCTGTGCTCAAAACAACTTTATTCCAGTCAAGAAAGAATCAGTAAATAGTGCTCCTAATGTCTTGTGATTAAGAGTAACAGTCATATTTCCCCCTTCCTTTGCATGAATCAGAAGGGGCTTCACCATTTAGCTTTCTCCCTGTGTACAGAACAGGATTTGACCTTTCCTACCCATTTATTACATCAGCAGGCACACATCCGCTGCTCTACAAGGGAAAACAACAATCCCTGGCCCCATTGAACAGAATGATAATTTTAGTGTTGGCTCTCCCCCAAGGTTTCTTCCTGATGCAAGCACTCACAGTGATAGAGTCATTATGGTTTAACAGAAGTGATTGGATTGTTGTTGTTGTTGTCTTGCTTTGGTTTTTTGCATAGGAAGCCTTAAAAATGGGTTTGCCTTACGAACAGGTTTGGGTGAATTTCTCATGGGATGTCCCTGGTAGATGCATCGAGATTTCCAGCCTGATAGGGTTGGGAGTATAGTATACACATGAATTACTAGTGTGTTTGGTGTGAGCTGTGTACCCCCACCAAACGCCTAGTCCACAAAAGTTTCAAGTTATTTCCAATCTGCAGCTCCAGATTCTGACCTTTAAGATGAAGTTGTAGAGACGCATGGGTTTTAGCTGCGCAGGCTCCCAGCTCCACCCTTGGGTTGTCTACGCAGATGGCAGCCATCACACAAGGGGAGGATTAATAATCTGGGACAAGGGCTGCCGTGCGTCTCACAAGCTTTAGAAAAGCTTTTCTAGATAGAGGGGCTGTATGTAATTCATTAAATATATGTCGTATAGTTTTCTATGCCTGAATGACATGATCTTGGAGTCTGTTGTAGCCCTCAGATACAAAGCCAAGTTCCTTAGCTCAAGCTGTAGAGATTCATGATGTAGTTCTGGAGGTTTTCCAGTACAACCTTGAGGCCTGGCCAACATAGCGGTAATCATGAAAGCATTGAAACAGGGAGGTGTTTGGCATAAGAAAAAGTCACTAGATCAAGAAAAACTACTCTGTGCATGTATCAGGAGGGAAAAGTAACTATGCAACCTTCTAACTAGCCCATCATAAACATGTTGCGCTTGCTCCCTGAGTTAGGAGGACACACAGGTGTTTTTAAACCTTAGGCATACTTGCAGATTCAACATAAAAGCTAGCACTTGTGATAAAAAAGGCTTTAAATACTGTAAGGTTCCAATGACCGACTCATCCCATTTATCCTTCAGTAAAAGGATCAAACCACCATGTTTTCTTTCCATGCAGAGACCTCCCCTTTTCAACGACCTCCCCGTTCATGCAGAGACCTCCCTTGCAAACATATATGAAAGTCATGCAACTAAATTTAGTGAGACTCCTGTCGTGTCTAAGTATTTGCAATATGGGCATTTACATCAGCCGAGTTCTCTGTGCTTTTTGGAGGGCAAATGCCAAATACTCACCAGGTTTTATGCAGCAAAATGACTCGGAGAGAATCACTCACCAATGAAAAATTGCAAAGAAATGGAATGAAAGCATATCCTCTTTGGGGACAATCTGCAAGCTGAAAAAGAGATGTCTAAATTCCCTGGATAAATTGTTCTCAACAAATAATTTGAGCTTTGTCCAAGAAATGTAAGAAAACTAAACTTACCACAAGGCTAAAGATTAAACAAAGAAACAACAGGATTTCTTGGGGTGATATCTTATATTGGACCAACTGCATAGTTGGGATGGGGTTAGACAAGCTTTCAAATGCAAGATATGCTTTGCTAGGTTTGACTAGAAAAAAATCATTTCATACTTGAAGCAAACTTCACCTTCACATACAGAGTAAAATAAATATTCTGTAACAGAGGGGTTTTTTGACACTGAGGCTAAAGTCTCCTTTTTAAAACACCCCTGCTTTGAACCCTCCACCTCTGCCCCAACTGTAAGCTGGAGATCAGGACTGTGGTGATGAGAGATTTCAGTGGTGCTAGTTAACTGCTCCTTCCCAATTATGGCAAAATGCGAGCCGGTGTTGACTGTTTTCTGATGTTAAAGGCAAATTAATAAGACACAAACAGGGACGAGACAGCTGTGATTAACCTAACTGGCCACTGGCTGTCATTGTTGTTCCAGAAAAAAAAAAATCAGCAGGAAAATATTACAGTGAGAAAATTGAATCATTAGAAAAATCTGAAACTAAATTGAAAATCTAACCAGGCACTGAGCTATTGCTGCTGCTTATGGATCCTGAAGTCATTGGAAGTTATTGATGTAACTAAAGGTAGAATGTACACTTTAATTTACACGCACAATCATATTAGTTACAAGGTCAAATTAGAGATGGCCTCATTTATCTTTCTTACTTAAAAATCAAGCCCTGAACATTTTACCTGGCATGGTTCAGTACAGCAGAGCGATAAACCTCTTCCAGGCCATCTGGTCTCTACGGAGCCCACTTTCCCCCTTGGGCTTGGCCACCATTCCCGTTTGCCTCTTCCTTTCTTCTACAATGTCTGTATTACATAGCAGGCTCCACCCCACCTGCTCCACTCCCTGCCCGGGAGGTCTGAGCTAAGTCCCCCAAACAGCCTGACTTGATAAGCACGTTCAGGACGTGTCTGTCACACGCTGTCCGACTTAAATTTGGCAGCAAACAGAGCAGCCACACTTCCATTAGAAACAATGGTCTGTGCTTGCCTTTATGTACTTGCCTGGCAGTTAGTGCATATACTAGGGAAGTAGAAAACCTGGGAACACCCCAGAGACCTTGAAATCCACATTTTCCAACTTCCTAGAGAATACTTGAATTGCCAGGCCACATGGTAGGCTGGTAAGGACAGCTCCCATACTTCCTATTGGAATCATAGCTAGTATTTAGCCAAGAGTTCAAGCTTTTTTTAGGAAGAAGAGAGATTTAATTTGGAAGGATTTTCTCCTTAGGAGGGCAGTAAAGCATTAGAACAGGTTGCCCAGAGCGGTGGTGGTATCCCCATCCTTGGAGGTGAAGACCTGGCTTGATAAAACCTTGGCTGGGATGATGTAGTTGGGGCTCGTCCTGCTTTGAGCAGGAGGTTGGACTAGATGACCTGAGGTCCTTTCCAACCCTAATTACTTATGATTTAGGAAGAGCACTAACCTATGGGAATCATGACAGCAATCTACTCATTAGGGCACTCTTATAGGAGCGGGACAGTTAGTTTTTACAGCAGTAAATTGTTATACCTTGTTCATTAGGGTAATACACTTCCAATCTGTCTATGCAGCGGAGTCATGCTGTTTGTCACAGAGGAATAAACTACACATTAATAGTGGGGGAACCCAGCACAGACTATTATTTCAAGTATCTCGTTTTAATGATAAAGTCTATAATAAGCATTCCCATATGCCAAATTATCCTTAATGTGCAGCCTGTTATGAAGATGGCTCACTAAACTCCACAACACCATCCTTTCAAATAGAGGGAAGTGTGGTTGAATTTCCCAAATTACATTTTAGATGAAGGATTTCTCATACTAGTGAGTTCAATCTTGACAAATGAGGCAAGGTATTCATTAGTGTAATGTTTTCTCTGTCGTGGGAGAAATATGAAATGATAGAGTCTAACTAATGTGAAATTATTCGGCAATGTAAGAAAGCTTAAATAAAGCACATGAAAGTTAGTAAAGTTACTTCCCAAAGCTTCACTTACTTGGGCTCATTTTTTTTCAACGAGATATGGAAATATTTCCTAATGTTCAGGATGTCTATCTTCCTTAACCATCTTCCATACAACTGGCAAATTTATCATTAGGGATGTTCTCCTTTCCCACTTCTAGTGCTATGACTCCGAGCTAGAACTGGGACATCTATGAAAACACGTCGAGTGAAATCAAGGCCCCTTAAAGGCAATGGGAGTTTTAACATTAATGTTACACCCTTTGTCTCCAGAATGAAGGCTAATCTCAATTCTCTTGTGCGATACTTTGTGATGCTTTGATCAAAATGAATGATAGTTGAAGTCTGCTTGCAATAACATATCGCAAATTATTCTACCTGCTTGTCCTTGCCTGATGCGTTAAGTGGCTATTTATATTGCTGGTAATGAATCTTGTGCATTGTTATTTCCTTTCTTCCCTTACCAGTGATGTATTAATATAGTCTTTCTGCCTCCAGTAATTATTTCCCATTTAAATATGAAGGACAAATTATTGGTGCGGTGCTTTGACAAAGTAAACAGCCAAATACCAGACCTGAAGCAGTCAACAGAAAGACTGTCAATATGCTTATTGTCATTAATATAATAATTACTGGTAATATTATTATTACTTGTAACTGCAATTTCCAGGTGGCATCTGTAAAAATTGTATTTCAGTTTACTTTTAACTTCATCATAGGAAATCAGAGTAATTACAAGGCAAGATCCAGTATCTCCTGCCCAACCCCAAGTATCTTTACTTTCCCATCATGCATAGATACATTAACTAGTCTCAAGCATGTTCCTCAGCCTGAAATGAGATAGCTTCCCACCCACTGAAGCTATAAGCTGTGCAGTTCCCATCAATGCTCAACCCTTGATCTCATGCTGATTTGCATAAGGTTTTGTATAATTGCTATTGTGCAGCCCTACAGGCATCAGGAAACTCGCACAGAAGATTAGCTTGGTCCCATGCTGTTACTATCCAATCCTTCTTCTCCAGGATTAAAGACTAGGCCTGACCTTGGGATTTCTTAACTATCTCCTTGACCTTCTGCTAGAATCTGTTGGATTCTTTCGAATGATAGTTCAAAAAATTAAATAATAAGCCATGCAGTGAAGCTTCTTCATTTACTAAGTCTCCTGTGTTATATTTCTCTATGCACGTACTGAAATACAAATACTATAGCTAATCTCCATACAGCATGTCCATTCCTTGATTGTCTTGTTCAGCAAACACAATCCCACAGGTTAATTGATTTCACATTTCTATGACAGTGTAAAGAAGATTATTATTTTTTTTAATGTTAAAACCCTAAATTACTGGGGAAAAAAACCCTCCCAATTATGAAAGCCTAATTAGTACCCTGATTGTAATATGGTGCAAATCTGAGTCTTAAAATGTTCCCATTATATAGGTTAAACTGTAACACATCCTGGATATAGGCATAGCAACTTATTAGTCTGGAAATGTTATGAGATTTAGTAATTAAAACAAATAGCTGAGGGATTATTGAACTATTTAACTATTAGACAAGTGAATATATGAATAATATAATAAAGCTTTACCTACTAAGTGACCCTAGGAACTGAGACTTCATTTGGTTGTTTGCTGTCTCCAAAATAAATAGGAAAAGCTCTCTTAATTAGCAAGGACCCATGTGTTTCAAGCACGAGGACAGAGTCAAAAAACGATCTGCATTTAGGAGAGCTGCAAAAGTCAAGGCCAAAAAGCATAATTGCTCGGTGGATGGCTAAATGCATTTGCTGTTTCATTGGAACAAAGGTCAATTCTTTCTTCCCTTTTGTGTCCTTCTTCAGGCTAGACTAACAGCAGCTTTTTGGAAAGTGACAGCAGTAACAATGAAAGATTCAATACATATGACTTATAGTACTCTTCCAAGTATCTCCCTGCCCATGTAAATTAATGAGTACTTCCTCCCCCGGTCTTTCAGACTAATAAAATGTACAAAGTCAGCCTCTCCCCCTCAAGATTAAATTAAAAACTGTCTATAACTCACATATTTTATTCTTCCAGTCAGAATAAAAGCTGTTGTTTCATTCAATCCCCACAGCAAATGGCCCGTTAGGAATGATGAAACCGCAGAGTGAAGTTTTATCTTTTTTTAAGGTGCAATTTTTTTTTGATTATATTTCATTGTTCATTTATTATCGTTTTGCTGCTGCTTTGTGCTTTTCCAGTACAAAAGTAACTGCACTTTGTACAGGGGAAAACAGCAGTGGATTTTGCGTGAGCCAGGAAGAAAGCTGTACTCTAAAGCCCATGGCAGAGTCCTGGAAGCCAGACCTCCTGAGCTGCATCTCCGGCTGTGATTGCTAAAATGACTTATCCAAAGAGGAGGCCAACTAGGCAAATTTGTTAGCCTAATCTTACATGCCAAAAGTTAGGCATCTGTAAGGCAATTTTTGCAAGTAGCAATATGCCTATGTGCAGGCATGAGAGAATGTTTTGGAGCTAAAAGTATAAAAAACAATGTAACCATTAAATATTCATTATCATCAAGTAGATCTTTTTAAAAAAACAATGTCATGAGTTAATTTCCTCTGCATGATGAGATTCTGTGACAGCAATAACATAAGTTATTGTTGAGACACTGGAAATAACCCATTTCAATGCCTAACTGGTTAGAAAAGATGCCTCTTGACAGATAGGAAATTAAACCAAACTCAGATCCCTGTTTGCTTAATTAAGAAGGTAGGCCCTCTTCTTTCCACGAGGCCAGGCCTGAAGAAATATTAAAAGGCAACCAAACTCTTCACTAAAAATGAAGACCCAAAAGATAATGTATTTGCATTGAATGGAAATTGTCTGTCCTTCCTATCTGTCCCCATCTTAGAGAGAGGCAGGAAGAACTTGAAAATGAAATGAAGAAACAAAGACCTGTACCTATGTAAACGATGCACCGACGATCTTGAAGGACAGCCAGTGTTGAAAGGAGATGATCAAGCCTGAAGACATGCGAATAACCAAGTGTATTATCAAGACACAAAACTATATGGATGTTTGAATAATCCACCCCTGGCCTCTCACCAGTCTCATCCCCAAGCCCTAGTACTTCAGAAGGTGCTCCTGCTCCATCTTCATCTTCATCTTCCCTTCTCCACTCTGTTCATGCTTCATCCTGCATAGCTTCAGCTCTAGGGTTTTGCACACCAGAGTCCTGTGCCTGTTGCATTGGTTTCCTCCCATTCTTACCTCCAGTGATTTTCTCCATAGGTAAGTGAGGACTCACTCTTCCCTTACCATGTTCTTCCTCCTGGCTTCCACTTGTTCTGTCAGTATTGTCCCCGCACAAAGCCATCAGACTGTATATGTCTTATATAATATCACAAGAGAACGATGACCCCATTCAGGGAAAACAAATGAGTTGCCGATAGTACACTTTTAGTTGTGACTATAAACCACAAAGTCAGCAGGAGATAAGTGAGAGGGGTGGCAGCAATGTGAACCCTTGGTGTCCCAGAGCCAGACTGAAGAAGCAGCTCAGGCAGCTGTGGTGAACAGACCACAGGCCAGTTCTTCCCCCATGGAGTTGGGTCATCCAGTCCATAAGAAGCACTGTGAGGATGGATCCTGTCCATGCACGGTATGTTTGCCACCCCTCATCTACAAGGTCCAGCTGCTTTCAGATAGCTCAGCCTCTCAGTTAGAGTGGGATACACTCTTCAACGTGCTGGGACACTTGTTCAAGAACATGCAGTGCCACACATGTTTTGTTTTTGGGGGCGGGGGGCTCAACTGAAATAGCTGTTTGAGTGATTGTTATGCTAGGATGTATCAGTGCGCTCAGGTTTGTGGGGTGCCTTTGGGGTATGTTTTTCTGGAAAACTCCTTATTTCCTGGAAGCAATATATTTAGTAATCAGAAATAAGCAGAATCCATGCTAAATTATGCGAGCCTTGCAAATATTTCTTACCATAAGCAATGAAGCAGCAGACAGTTGCTGCATTGGAGGGAGCGGCTTCATTTCCTGAACTCTGAGATAATACAGGACAGACGGAAGAAAGTCACATCCATACTGAATCTCACCCCCCACCTAACCACAGGATGATCTTGGATACAGTTGGGTACTAGCCAGCTAGTTAGTGCTCTAGCACTGTGTGCTATGTATTCAACTGATCCTGGTCAGGGAAAGCAAAAGTGTGACTGCTGGGCTGAACTCAGCTGCTTGAAGTTCATCAAACTTCTGTTCAGTCAGGCTACACAGGACAGGCATATAGGCATATGGTTCAGAAACTTCACAAAAGACACGTATCACTGAGTCCTGTCCCAAAAGGATATGTAAAGAGTTTGGAGGACATGCTGTTCATTAGGTATGCATAGTAATGTCTCCAGAAATTGGCCCTTTCCTTGTATCCTTTGTATGAAAAGAGCATAGAGGAAGGTATTCTGTTAGCAGGTCTGGGATCTCTTATACTAATCAGAAGTCCAATGATTCAAATCTCAGGTGTAAAACACGTATAAATAAGAAGCGAACCTATGCCACTAATTAAACACTCTTTCAAATGAGGCCCAATTAACTTTATCACTGCAACATATCAGTGAAGCCAGCTACATGCTTAAAGATAAGCATATGCATAAGATTGTTAAAGACGGCTGATATTTAGGAGGACTTCTTTCCAAATCCTTATCATACGTAAGTGGCCTGTGGACAATCAGTAGAGAGCAGCGCGATAACCACAACTGCCTCACTCCCCTTACGGCTATTCAGTTAAAAAAAAAAGTTAAGAAGTTAAGTACAAAATCAAGCATTTTAACCCAGGGACTATTAGTGCAAGCACTAAGGCAAACCTTTGTTGCTATGGGAATTATACTAAGAATATCTAGAATCATCATAAATAGTGACAACCAGTGTCTGAAGGGGTATTAATAAACTTTAAGGGCTGAAGCCAATCTCCAAGGAGCAGAGACCAGGCTGAGAAGGGCTTCCTATGGGAAACAGCTTATTTCATTTTGTTACTGCTACTGCCACCGTCAGAGACAAACCAGGGACTAGACACACTATAAACACTTAATACATTTGTTTTGTGCCGTATGGAATTTGGGACTTCCTCTTCTTTCCTCCGTTCTTTTTCTTGTTTTGATATCTCTTTTTTTTTCTTATAACATCCTCAAATATAGACCCAGACTCATTCTCTGTAGGAAGGAAGCTGTACTTAGTGGTAGAACTGATTTGGTTGCGTTTATGACTACTTTTAAGGTCACTTTCTTGCTTTTATGCATGTGAGAGATATAGACACAACTGGTTTGGAACATGAAATTCAATACACTTTGTTCAAATGATTTGCCAGATTCATATATGTGACTATGAATCCTCTAAGTGCTTCACAATGTATAATTCATACTCATCTGGAGGACTACCTGATTTAGAGCATTTCTCAGTGCCTTTCTCAGTAAACGGAATAGCATAGTCTATTTGCATTTCTCCCAGATAGTCTGAATGATAGAGTACACTGAACACAGCTGTCCTGAGATGAGAGAATAAGTGTACCAAGGGAAATGTTTGTGATAAGATTTTAAAATGAACTTTAGGTTTAAAACATATCTGGTAAGTCTTACTATCTGTTTACTTTCTTATGAAATCTTAGCTATATTTATTGGGTTTGCCAGAAGCAGCAAGGCATAATATATTATCATATAGTGCACCATTCCCTCCTTCATTCACTTAGAGAAATAAAAACAAATTGGCTACCTAATCCTCAGCTGGAGGATCAATGTTAAATAAATAGTAGAAGGCCAGGTCCTACCTACTGTCCTTGTTTCAAATATAGCACGTCAGCTCTGCAAATAAAGCCAGGACACAAAGCTCAGGCTGAAGTCTCATTGGAGAAGCTGAGGCTCAAAACCCATTGCTCTCGGTGTTTGTGGATTTGTTGTCCTCCTGACGAAATGGAATAATTTAATCTTGGTAGATTGAGGTACCCATGAGGTGTCAAGGATAATCTGCTATATGAATCCCATAGTTAATGCATATTACAAGTAAAAAAAAAATCTTTTTATCCATAAATCAGACACGGAAGGAGACAAAAGATTAATAGATTTGTCCTTAGAATAAATTGTCTTGTTCTTTCAAGTATAAAAAGAGACTACTTAGACCTGTGTGATAGGACAGATTAAAAAATCAGTGCCAATAAGAGAGGATATATTCACAATTTTGATGGGAAAGAAAAGGAAACAATGATTGAAGATAGGAACATCTACAAAATACATTTCAATAGCCTTACAAGGAAGGACCTATATATGTCTGTGTATGTGTGTGAGAGAGACTATATATCTATAAATTCAGTGTGTGAATATCTGTCTATAGCATTTATCTCTTTATTGCATTTTCCCATTTAGATGTATGTGTTTGTGTAAATATCTAAGTATCTTTATCTATCTATGTATAGCTATCTATAAGTATAGACAGATATATATTTACACACACACACACACCCCTAAATGGGAAAACACAAGTAAAAACAGGAAAACCACCAGCAAAGAAAGACAACATATCATATGATTACTTAACACTGCTGGTAGGAATTGGGGATTTCCTTTTCAGAGGGAAATGCAGCATTTCATAATTTGCTTTTATTCTGAAGGATACCAAAATACTAATATTTCAAAGTGTGCCATTAAAGGGAAGTTCTGCAGAACTTAAATGGAGAGTTATTAAAACAGTTTCTTGAAGCATTTTCTTGGTTTGGTTGTCTAGGGGCTCCACTGAAGAAGATCTGGATTGGCTCAGTTGGCTGAACTGAACTGAACCAATATAGATATAGATATAGATATATATGACTGAACTGAGCCAATCCAGATCATCAGTGGGGCCCCTACTTCTTATCCTACATCTATGATTAATGATAATTTTGTGTGTGTGTGTGTGTGTGTGTGTGTGTGTGTGTGTGTGATTATAGTAACATTAATCGTAGGTCTAGGATAATAAGAATTTAAATTAAATAAAGACTGCCTCAAAAATGCTTGACCCATTGTGTTTTACACACAAGATGCACCGCCTTTGCAGTAATATTGTCTGATTACTTTGTCTTATGCAAATGCCATAGGGCATCCCCCGGTTTCTGGCGACAAGCCAAGCAACAGCTTCTTTCTTTGGCAGTGTCTAATGTCATCACATAGCTGTTGAGTCTCGATGCACTTACCAACAGAGTACATCATGGGCCGTTGCATTGGCTCTCCCCCTAAAGACGGGCTGCACTGAGCCAATCCAGATCCTCTCCAGTGAGGCCCCTAGGCAACCAAGCCAATTTGGCTGCCCCCATGTTGAGCCCGCCAATCTACTGAGGAGACAATTTCACATTTAAATGTTGCCAGCTCTGTTTTTTAAGGATTCATTTCAGGTTTTCTCTAGTAAACTGATGCGGCTCGTGATTCAGGTACCACTGATGTTTACTTCTTGGGAAGCAGAAATGCTGTGGGTGCAGATAAACCTTCTTTTTCACTGAGTGGTTGAACAACAGCAGAGAGTTAGTTCACAGCATCTCAGTGTGCTTGTTTTATATCCTGGGGTTCATTGCAGGAGGAGTAGTTGAGCCATGCCTGCTGCCCACCTCAGACACTCTTGGTGTTGGAGTGCTGGGTCTTGTTGGCTCATTTTGCCTCCTTCTGGGGGCAGTGGATCAGCACCCTCAGCAAGTCTGCAGATGACACCAAGCTGGAGGGAATAATAAATACACTGGGGTAGGGTTCAGAGAGACCTAGATAAATTGGAGGTTTGGACCAAAAGTATTCTCATGAGGTTCAATAAAGACAAGTGCAAAGTCCTGCATTTAGGACAGAACAACCCCATGCACCAGTATAGGCCAGGGGCTGACTGGCTGGGCAGCAGCTCTGCAGAAAAGGACCTGGGGGGTCTTGGTGGGCAATAAGCTGAATAGGAGCCAGCAGTGTGCCCTTACAAAGAAGGCTAACAGCATCCTGGGCTGCATTGGTAGGATCATTACCAGGAGATTGAGGGAAGTGATTCTTCCCCTTTATTCAGCACTGGAGAGGCCACATCTGGAGTCCTGAGTCCAGTTTTGGGCCCCCAGTACAGAAAGGATGTGGACAAATTGGAGACAATCCAGCGGAGGGCAACAAGAATGGTTAGGGGGCTGGGGGCCATGACTAATGAGGAGAGGCTGAGGAAATTGGGCTTACTTAGTGTGGAGACAAGAAGGCTGAGGGGGATTGGAGAGCAGCCTACAACTCCTTGAAGTGGGGTTGGAAAGAGGATGGAGGTGGACTGTTCTCAGTGGTGGCAGATACAGAACAGGGAGCAATGGGCTCAGGTTGCAGTAAGGGACGTTTAGGTTAGATATTAGGAAAATAAATTTCCACTAGGAGGACAGTAAAACACTGGGCCAGCTTACCCAGAGAGGTTGTGGACTCTCCATCCTTGGAGGTTGTTAAGACCTATTTAGATGAAACCTTGGCTGGGATGGTGTAGCTGGGGCTGGTCCTGCTTTGAGCAGGGGATTGGGCTAGCTGTGATCTCCTGAGGTCCCTTCCAACCCTCGTTGTCTAGGATGCTATGCAACCAGTACCTATAAGGGAAAACAATTATCCCCACCAGCAGACTGAGTGATACAACCACTCGTAGCATTTGACTGTAACCCATGAAAGATCATGCTTTTCTGAATATGTCTACAATGTGCCCCCTGGCCTCACTTTTGCATAGTTTGGGGTTAAGATGGCAGACCACCTCACTTACACAACTGCTCTTAAATCTAAAACAGTTGAGAACCAGTGCCCTAGAAGTAGCATAGTGGCACTGCATGAGGGTTAAGGCACCCCTCAGTAAATGCCAGATTTGGTTTTCACTGGCTTTTTGGCTACAGAAAAATGGTAAAACTATTCTTGTGTTGCAAAGAGCTCAGAAAGACCGCACAATGTGTGCCACTATGGCTTCCTATTTGCAATCACTAGGTTTATCTTGTGAATCGTGTTAGGACACCTAACAGTGCTAACATTGCATGGCACCCTCTGGCACCCCTGAAAGCATTTCAAGGCACCTGAGGGTGCTGCGGCACCCTGGTGAGAATCATTGTTTCAGGGCCTCAGCACAGCAGTCTGCACCTCAACCAAGACTTTGTTGTGTAGATTAGTCCATGCAGATAACTTGGACTATTTCAGTAATGTTAATTAACATCTATAAAACTCACTGAATACTAAATCTGTATATAAATGTGGAATATTATTAATTAGCATGGATTATCATTATTAGAAATTCCTTACCATTTCTCTTCCAGACAGGGGCAAATCATCCGGCACTATAATAAATCTTGGGAAATGATATCTTCATTTACAATTCTGAGTAAGTTCCAAAACAAAAACATGCAATAAAGACCTCATTAGCTAGTAAAGTTAAAAACAGCAACAGTGAAACAAGATGTGGCAGCTCCATTCATTTTCATAATGAAGAAAGAATATTTGTTTTTAAGAATACCCACCCCTACACTAAACCCAAAAAGAAGCATCTCTCCCTTTTTCATAAGGCTTTATGTTTTAAAGTTTGCTGGGCTTGTACACAGCTCTTCAGATACTGCTGGTCCTCTATGGACAGTGCTGCATTTGCAGGCACAGATTTCACAATAATTACGCATTTCTGACTTTCTGAGGAGGAGACATTCCTGTATCACCTTGAAGTGCTGCTATCCCGATCTGAATCATCAGGGAGGTGAGGGTTAGCATGTTGCAGTAAGCGACTGGGTAAGCAGCGAGGGGTCCAATGGTTTAAGAGAATGAAAACCTTACCCACGCCAGCTTGTCTGGCCATGGTTTCTTTTCATTATACGAAAGTAGCTGTTTACTGAATCACTGAATGTCAAAGTAAAAAACCAAACATTTTTTCAAATGGTCTTATTCATCTATCTACATATTTATTTAGGAAGCCTGTCTGCCACAGGATTAAGGCAGTGCTTCTAAAAAGCCAGCTATAGGAACTAATATTGACTGAGAAAAGCTAGTGCTAATGGTAGTACTTTTAGGAGATGTCTACTATTTGCTTATTAACTAGTCGAAGTAAACTTGTCTTCATGAAATAAGATCACTTCTTACTTTGTAACAGTGCTTCCTCAGCGAGAATATTTATATTTCCTACGTGTTGAGGTTCTCATTCATTTCTCATTGCAATATATTGAAAAGGGTCATCTACTAATTTTTTGATCTGGAAAATATTTGTGTCAAGAAGAGTTCTTGACACTGACCTTGGAAAAAAAAAGTGATCTCAAAAGTTCCCTCTTTTATGTATAAATTACATTTTCATAACAGAAGTTAAATATAATTTCCTTAATGGAAAAAATATGTCCTTAATTGCTTTATATATGTATATAAAATCAATGCAGATAGTAGAAAGATGGAGAATGTCAAGCCCTTGAAACTTAATAATGATATTTCCAAATATGATTTCCCATTTGCAATTCCACAACTGCCAGATTTAAAAGGCCAAGATGATACCACGAGTTTTAGATGAGCTCTAGTGATTGAGAACACATATAATACCAGCTTATTACTAATAACTTATATTATCCAGTTTATCTAAACTAAGACACTAATGATTGATTTGGGTTTTGGTTTTTTTTTTAAATAAATTTTTGGGTACTTAAAAGATAACTAGGGATTGAAAGATAAACCAGATTTGATGGAATAATGTGATAATAAAGAAGAGCACCATTACCACTTCTAAATCCTGACCCGGTGAATTATTTTTGTTCATATTCACAGTGAAGCAAATGCATATGCCATTGAATCCAGTGAGCCTTAAACATGCTTTTTAAAGGATTTATTGTATCAGGGTGGTAACCTGAGATCCAGATTGTGTATTTCATCCTTTTTTTTTTTCCTGAGATAAAGAATAGTTAGGAACACACACAATCAAATACTATACTACAATATTTCCAATTGTACATATGTTGTGGTTCAGCACTGCAAACTTCCATTGGTTCACTGCAGAGCTTGACCAACAGCTTCTGCATAAAAAAATGCAATTTCAAGTTAAATGAGATGAATTATAAATCTAGGTTAAATTAGGAAAATTATTTCAATGAAAACTGCGTGTCACTCTAATGGCTATAATGGAGTTTCTGTTGGCTCACCCCCTGGGTGGGGATGCCTACAGTAACAGTAGTTGTCCATGCGAATGGCTACACATTTTTTTAAAAAGATGCTCAGAATTTCATACGAGGCCCAATCCTATTCACACTGAATTCAGTCAGTCTTGAAAGATACAGAAATTGGGACAGGACCCAATTCTTCATTTAAAGAAGAGAAATTCTTTTCTTCTAATTTGGTTGATTTTATACTTGTGCAAAGGTGTTGGATCAGTTGTTAGCCTTTTGCTTTTCCAGGTTTTGTCTTGCTAATCAACCAACCCACCTGTCTTTGAATCAGTTCAGTGTAGTGACTTAGCTCTCACGCACACACGGCTTTATGCGGGAAGGAGGGGGTGTTTGATGAAGAAGGCTGGCCAACCCAGCCATACGCGGCCGGTTCCTAGTCACATCACAAGGCTGTCAGCTTCCCTCTTGCATCCAGCTATTACAAGTCACCTTCACCTTTACCATAACTGGTTTCCACTTCACTTCATGCCATAATGAGTTTCCTTCAGCTTGTACCCTGTCAAATACAGCTTCACATTTTTATCATGCCAGTTAGTCTCTTGACTTTTTAGCGAAGACATTTCTCTTTTTTCCATAAGTCTGATTTCCTATCAGATCCTCCTTTATTTTTGTCTGGATTTCCTGTTGTTTGGCCTTCAAATAGTGGCAAAGAATCTTTTACACTGATTAACTAATGCCATCGTTAGGATGCTGAGGCTCTTTAAGTCATTGTCTATAGCCAACACACTTTAAGATATGAGGAATTTAAGTGTCGTAATCTTGTTAGTATGTCTTTGCATCTACCAACAATGACTATATCAATTTAACCAAAACCCCCCAAACCCTTTCTACTTTACACATAACTATCCCCTAAAGCACTGTTTTATACATATGATTCCTATCGATGATATTGTTCCATAACATAATTTACTTGCTAACCCCTTATCCTATATTATCCATGGTAGGCTGAAATGATTTATATGTTTTAAACATAGGAATTGCCGTTCCAGATTTGTTTAGCCATCCATCCAGTCTAATATCCTGGCTGATACTGGCCCCATCAGAGAGAGTAGAAGGATTTAGGGCCCCTGATGGGGCAGATGTTGCACAGCTCATTCCCCAAGAGAAAGTTCCCCATAACCAGATTTAAAGGGAACAGATTTAAACCCTGAAGTGTAGGGTTTTAAAACCCTTCCAAAGCTTTTAATCCCAAACAGGATCTTCTTGTTAGGATATATAGCATGCAAGGATTCCTTTCACGTAATGTCCATTCATTTGATTCATCACTCCCTCCTACAGCCCAGCCCAGTGCCCACTTGGGGACCCTTTTTGTGAATTCCTAAAGGTAAGTGCAGATAACCCAGCAGCTCACAACAGCAACATGGCAAGAATATATTGTCATCCTATACCATCAAGAGCATACAAAATAACAGTCTAGCTGCTTTTATTTTTTATGCTTTTTGATGAGGTGCTGTCACCCTAACTCACGGTGATGGGGAGCTTACTCAGGAAATGGGTCCACTGAAATTAATATGGTTGAATGACAATCAATGGAAGGATGGCACTCTCTTTTTAGAGCGGTGTCCAAAATGTCACATCATACTTTGAAATGTCAAAAGTATTATCCAAGAGAGTGCATTGCTATTGCAAAGGGTTTTACGAACCACATCTGTTTCTTTAGCTAGGCTCTTTGAGCTTGTTAAATTTGAAGATAAAACAAAGCAAATTAAAATCAGATACTGCCAATACTGGATTTTTTAAAATTATATTTTATTCCCTACTTACTTAAAATGAGAAGGATTTCAACTATTCAGGTATATCACATTGAAGCAGTTCAAATATTGTTGGGCAAAACCTGCCGTCTGTTCTTGGGTAAAACACCCAATGTCATCAACACTCATTCATGCCAGTGGGTATGGGCCCTGAGGGCAAACTGGCTAAGGCATCTCTCTAGGACTCAAAGCAGGACTTGGATCCTTGTTCAGCATGAGCTGAAGGGCAATGGAAATGGATACCTAAAACAAGACTTCACAACAAATGCTCTGGCTTTTAGGAGTGGAGGCAAAGCAGCCTGTAGTTCTCAGGCTTGCTTTATGCTTTCCGCCACAAAAACATGCTTTTAGTTCTTTACAACTTTGCCAAAACGTATTTGTTTAGGCAGACTTGTTTCTAGGTGAGTGCTTGCCCCAGGCTGATTTTTTCTTGTGCTTGAGGCGTCAGAACGTTAGAAAAATTATTCTAAAAATAAAATCAGAGGCAAATGTGTGGTTATTCTTGGATAAAGAAGCAAAACACTCAAACCGTTTCCCTGAGAATATGTGCCACCTCCCTGCTGGAGCCAGGGCCTGCGATGCAGCAGCGATAGGGAGTCATTTTGCAGAGGCAAAATGGCACTCTCTCTTCCAGAACTTTAGGCGCAGACAGAAGTGATGTTTTCTGCACGATCTGGCCCCTGAAAGTGCTCTACAGCCATGTCATAACACACATGCAGGAGGCTTTTAAAATGCAGGAGGCCGATTACATGAAAAGGTAACCCTTTTTAAATCAGGTAGTAAATGAGGATGCTCTAAATTAAAGTGCCTTAGAGAACTTGTATATAGTTCCTTACCAGGGTTACCTATTATGCCCCTGGTCTGCCATAGGGAGGAGGAAGAAGGAGCCAGGGAAGGAGTGGGAGAGCACAGCCATCGTGGGTGGAGGGTCCCTGGCTGACACCCCCACCCCAGGGAGCCAGGGAGAGGGTCCCCGGTGTCCATTGGCACCTCTCAGGGGTGTCCACCCTCGCACGGGAAACTCCCTGGCAGCCTGGCTGGCTGCTGGTGTCTCCAGGCAGGCAGGAGGGCAGACCTGTAGACACCAGCCAGCTCAGCTGCCCGGTTTCCATAGCAGGGCATAGCGCCCCTGCCTCCTGGCCATGGAGGCTCTGAGCTCCCACAAGGAACATGTGTCTACTTTGGATGACACTGTAATTTAAGTGCTTTGTGTAAAGCGCTTAAAATTATAGCATGACCGGTAAGTTCTGTAACCACTTTTTGAATAGAGCCTGGGTCTTGACGTTTCTCTGCTGTCTACCACTGGATGGGCACTGCCAAACTGAGAAACTCCATGCCCACTCGTGTCTGAACCAGGACGAGAATAATCCCTCTGGTCGCAGTCTGGCGCGGACACCAATAAGCTTTGCCCCTCACACAAAAGCAGCTGTACCACTTACAGTTTTGGGGGTAGCACTCGCGTGGGATTGCGAGTCTCACCACGGCATCATATGGCACTCTGAGTGATACAGATTTATCATGGTGCCTGGAGTCCTGTGGGGGGAATGCCCTTCCCCCCCCCAGCCCCCGCATAAAACCTCTGAATACGGGCAAGTCGTTAAAAAAAAAGTTATAATGCATAAGAGTGTAACCTTAATAGTGCATTTCTTTACTTCTGAGTGCCAAACTGTTCAATCGTCTTTTTAATACATTTTTTGGGGGCAATAATTGTATATACTGCCAGGAAAATAGCAAGGAAGATAAATCCGTTGCCCATGACAATCTTCTGTACATTAGAGACTCTTCAGACCCTTAGTGTCTATTTAAGTGGGCAGCAGCATTTTTAGTTAATCACATACCAGCTTTACCAGTTTCTTACAGCAAATTTCAAAGCACAGGAAGCTGAAAACATAACTGTTTGCAAGAACTACCATATGGTGAGCCCCACTTGTTTCTTTGAGCAAGTGGCTAAACAGGCGGGCCACTTCTTTAAGATACGACAGCCAAATGCTGAGACTGAACAAAGACAGCAGTTTAAAAAAAATTACATAGGTAGCGTGGAGGAAAATGGTCTGTCATTATAGATCAGATTCATGTCGTTACCGGCACGTGACAAAATTCTTTGTAACTCGAGTATTTCATTCAAGCATTCACGCCATCGTGCTTTCATCTGATGTTGTTAACGTCTCCTCTATCAGAAGTGTTAACATTAAAAAGTACTTCATGCTTATCTGATAAGCCTCAATTCTATGATTACATAGGAGAAAGAAATAAAAAGTGTTCAAGTATTTTTTTAAAAGAAATGCTATTTCTTCTGCTCGCTAGATGGTTAGCGTGCAAGGTAAATTCATGTTCTCAGTTCACAGAGAGAGGGGGGTTCTAGGCTAAGGACAGGTGATCCAAAACCACACACCCACTCAGGGACCCCCATGCTCTGCAGCCCCAGGGAGCGCAACTGGGCTATGGGCATGGCCAAGCACCCTTCCCTGCCACCATCGTAAGGCACTGCGCTGACTCAGCTCTATGAGAGCCTGGGGGGAGCTGGAGCAGCTGAGCACAGAGCGAGTGGTAGCACGCCTCCCTGTCGGGACAGACTCACGAGGGGCTGCAAAGGCACTTGGGATGCCAGAAGACAGCAACCTAACATGACTTGACAGGGGATCTGGTACAGAAGTTCAATTCCCCAGTCTAACCTAAACTGATTAAGTTTAAGGCCACCTCAATCCAGGTCTATTTTAGATTGGCCTATATTCTCTGAACGTCTGTACAATTACAGATTTAGATCGGTTTCTGAGCACTTACACCAGTAAATCTGCAATGTTTGTACCTGGCCCTAAGTAGTGTTTTGGATACTGGTAACAATGAATATGTGATATCTAAAAACACATGCATTGACTTCTTGTTTTGGTGAGCATAAAGATTTATTGTCCCTCAAGGTGAAAAACAACCTTGGTTTAGCATCAGTCAATATTGTCAAGTCAATAAATCTCAATATTTAAGGCACCAAAACTGATGATCAGAATAAGCCAACTGCGTAGCAAAAGGATAAGACAAAAAAGTAAATATCCTCATGGCTTTCTCTACTTCCTATAATGAAATGGTAACATGAAGAACACTTTCTTGAATGGAGAAACGTTAAATCTACACACCCTATTACTATCTATTACTAAATAACGCAAGCCAACATCTGGTGCCTACTTTGCCTTCTAAATAAAAGAATCATATAGCCTTTACAAGTAATAATTAATAATACTAATTGGCATTGATATAGCAGTTCTTTTTTTTTTTGAAACACCTTGCAAATGCCAAACAATCAGTCTTCAGGACACTTTTCTTAGACAGATAGCTACTACATCTGCGAGGATGTGAGGCAGAGAGGTAAGGACACATACTAAGGCTAGAAAGTCAGAAGTTCATAAGCTGTTCACTCTGGCCAGGGTAGAAGAAATGAGTATTACGAAGCTCACTCTTGTGATACCTCAAGACTACATTAAACAGCTGAATACTACATCAATAAGCAGAACATATAAGACAAAGGCATCGGACTTTGTCTTCCCTCTTGTAACATAATCACCTGAATTCTTAATTCTTATTAAAATGCAAGAACTGTAGGACTTATGGACTCAGAGGTAAACAGGTGCAACTTCATTGACATCAATAGACTTCCATGGACTCACACCAGGTCTTAATTGAACTTGTAGCACCATGCATCACAGGTGAACTGATGACAGTTTACCAGGAATGTTTTATAACTGGCTCTAGCATAATACAGTCCTTGCAACTGCATCACGTGACTAAATTGTACTACAGGGTAATGTGGCAGGGTCATGCTTGTACCATATCCAAAAAGAACTGACTGGCAACAAAGAGAAATATAAATATGCACATCTTTAATGCAGCTCCCCATAGAAACGTATTTAGTTCAGTAGCTTCAAGTAAGCACAAGAGACACAAATTTAAGAATCAGGCTCCACTGCATGTAATCCCAGGGAGGCTTACTATGTGTTTGGGAGCCTTGAAATATTCTTTCCTGCAGAGTGGAGCTGCCTACGCTGGCTGTTCAGAAAGCCAGAAAGCCAGTTTGCATAATGCTGTATATTAATGTGCATGTTTTTATACATTTGCAGCTCAGTGGCAAATGCTTAAAAATATTTAAAAAGCAGGCTATTTCTTTGGGGAGGGAAGCCAAGCCGCTTCCCATATGTGGACTTCAGGGACACTGTTGCTGCCTCCTGTATGAGGATGAACCCTTCTCTTTCTCTCTTTCTCACACAATTTCCCGTCATTCTCACTTCTCAGTTCCCCTATTTCTGATTTTTCTTATATTATTATAGATTCATAGATGTTTGGGTCCAAAGGGACCTCAGTAGATCATCGAGTCTGACTCCCTGCCCCGGGCAGGAAAGAGCACTGGGATTAGATGACCCCAGCCAGGTGTATGTCTAGCCTCCTCTTAAAGACCTCCTAAGTAGGAGAGAGCACCACCTCTTCTCTGTTCTCCTTTCCTGTCATATGTTTTTTGCAGCTCCCATACCTTGTGTCTTCTTTCTCCCCTGCCTCCCTCATCCGTGCCCATCCTAGCTTTCTTGTCCACCTTTGCCAACACCCTGGGATTTCTATAGCCTTGTCTTTGAATCTCCAACCAACATCACACTCTGCATAATACCTGCATTATGGAAGAGCCCACTGCTGGCAGCCACATGAGACAATCCTTTGGGATGAGCAGAACAGCTAAATCCCACTTGCATAAAAGAATATATCCCATGCTTGCTGATTGCCCAGGACGCTTAGGAAGGAGGGTGAGAAGGGGGAACAAAGCTCCAGCGACGCAGCTCAGAGGTATATCGAAGGCTACCAGAGGGGTAATTCAGCAAGATTTCTGAAAGGCAGAACCTGCCCGTAAAGCCTTCCAAATGTTGCACAGGTTTGGGCTGTAGTTGCCACAGCAACAACAGACTGTCTCTTCAGCAAAAATACAGTGGAAATTCAGAAACGGAGAAGATGACTTTTAAGTGACCCAGACCCCCAGCTGAACGAGAAGACCTCCCAGCTGAAGACTCCAACCAAGATGGAAATCCATCCGGGCTGGATGCTGCCCAACCAGAGACAGAAACCAGCCCCGTCCTGAAAGACCATAATGCAAACAAAAGGAGTAACAGTCGCTTTCCTTGGTAGATGGAGAACTGTGGCTCAGAGAATGAGACTTATTCCCCTGCCTTCACCTCAAGACTGTCCCTCTTCTTCTAACCTGTTGCTGTCTTTGTAGATTATTCCAAATGCTCTCCTTTGTGGCAGGTCTATTAGGAAGCAGTTTTGTAGCTTGTAAACCATGCATGAGCTGGTTGCCTTCATCTGTGATTTTATTTAATTACTGCATGATAAGACATGTTATAACAATCAAAATGATCTAAGCACTAGGCCCAAATGCCATTAAAATTAAAAAGAAAAAGAAAAACCAAACCAAACACCTTCCCAGCTGCTGAAGTATTTGATAGAGTTTAGACATTTTGAACTTTTGGTAGTATTTCAAAGTGAAAAACAGAATTTCAATGGGAGAAAACAAGATGCAACTTCCCAGCTGAAAGTTTGTAAAATGGAATTAAGTGATGGAAATGAAATGTGTCATTTTAAGCGATTGGGCAAAGCTCCAGTTCACCAGAAATGGCGGCACAGTGCTCAGCCACAGTCAAAAATGCAAATGAAGGCCTAGGAATTATGAAGAAAGAGATGGAAAGCAAAAAATCCACAGTATACTCACAGCTTGAAGACTGTGTGTGCACTTCTCATGTCTCCCTCCTCCCCTCTTCGCCCCCCCACCTCTGCAGGGTATAACAGAATGAACCAAGGTACAGAGAAAAGCAACAAAGATAATCATCAGGATCATGGAGAGATTTCCTTATGAGAGAGATTTACTAAGCTATCACTTACCTCAGAAAAAAAGACAGTTGAGGAAGAATATGACAGATTTCTAAAAATAATGAATGGTGTAGAGAAATGAAATACAGGCAGCCCTCGGACTTATGACACAATTGGTTCCCGAAAACTGCATCTTAAGTTGAAACGTTGTAACTCGGAACCCATAGGAAACAATGTTATAAATGGGGGTTGGTTCCTGAAACAAGACCCGCTAACCTATTTTCACAAAAAAGAACCCAGAATTTTGTACTCAGTCAATTACAGCTAAGTAACATAGCTACATGAATGCATTTCTATTGTAAATAGCAATCATATTGATTTGGAAGGACTTCTTTGAGGTGGCTTTGCTGGACTTTTTGAAAGGCTCTTGGTTGGACTTTTTGAAGGG
>JAGPOW010001327.1:10858023-10873888 GCA_030014935.1 Caiman crocodilus | reverse complement strand
TCTATTGTAAATAGCAATCATATTGATTTGGAAGGACTTCTTTGAGGTGGCTTTGCTGGACTTTTTGAAAGGCTCTTGGTTGGACTTTTTGAAGGGTTCTTGCCTGGAGTTCTCAGGAGTCTTGGCTGCAGGTTTTCCTGGAGTCCTGTCTGCTTTCTTTTAAAGAAAGTGTCCAAGGAAGTCTGGGCCGATGTTCTCCAGGGAGATAGGTGACGCAGCAAACTTGTTTGCTGGCATGGCGTTGCATCAGATTAAGCATTGTAAAGTTGAAACTGATGTCAGAAAGCTGAAACAGAGTGTCAGTTTATAAATGTTGTAAGTGCAAAATGTTGTAACTCGAAACTTTGTAAGTCAGCGACTGCCTGTAGAGATTTACTATCTCTTACAATACCTGAATAAAGGACAAGCTGTTAGGAAGCAGGCATAAAACTAATGAAAGGAAGTTATTTTTCACATAGCATGTAATTGACTTGAGGGACTCATTGGGCATGTCTACATATGCACATTTACTGAGCAATAACTGAAATTACTGCACAGTGCGGGCACACATCTACATGTACACACCTGTACTGCACAGTAAATATGGTGACTTACGCTGACTTGAGTTTAAATTTAATACCTGCAAAATGGAGGTATCAAATTTATGCCGGATTAATTACTGCAGAGTAATTTACGTGTAGATGACTTACTGAACAGTAACAGTGTGTCTGTGTAGTGACATAGGACTAACTTTAGTCCCAAGTCAGTCCGCACACAGCATTAATACGCTTTAATGCCTGCATGTATAGACACCAGCCAATTCCTGCTTACTGTGCAGTACCTTACTGCACAGTAAATTTAAACTGGTGTAAACGCACATGTACAGATGCCCATTTCCACCAAATATTATAGAGACCAGAAGTTTAACCAGGTTCAAAAGAGAATCAGACCAATTTACACATAAAAGGCCAATTGTTGGGTGTTAAACACAATCCTTGGACTGTAACCCTAAATTATGCCTCTCTTGGCCTCTTAATTTGTAAGCTCTAAGGGAAGAGGGAAAGGACAAATCAGTCTGGACTGGTCCTGCATATTCTTCTTTCCACTCAGAAAAACAAGATCTTGGCTAGATAGACCTGTAGTCTGACACAGCATAGCATCTCTTACATAATTCTGACAATTAATTATTTAGCTTAATGAAAGAAGGGCCTAAAATATTATGATTTGTTTCTTCCATGTATGAAAATTGTAAGACAGTAGAAGTCTGACAGCAAATTCTTTTCTTAAGAGCCCAGTAAGTACCAAATATGTATATATGACCTGTTATATAAACAGCTAAACATAAGAAATGGACTGAAAATACTATCCCATGTTGTATGTCCCATCAGGTTACCCTTCTGCAGTGCATTTGGAATAGTACAGTGGCTTAGAGATGAAAGGCTCTATGCCTTATTGTCAAATAAGTTGGTCCCCCTATAGTACATACTTTTAGACTGCTTTTATATTTTTTTTATATGCATTCCTCTAATTTCTTAAACAAATGTGTGAATGAGGTTCTTGGTGATGATCTGTGACTCTTGATGATGATTTTTTCCCAAACAATATTACTAAGTTCATTTTCTGTGTGATCTATTCATTTGGTCGCTCCTTGACTTTTCATTTATGCATACAGTGTTGGTTATGATCTTCTGGTTCTGTATTGTGAGGCGAGCAGCATTTCTTGCTTTCAGTTCTTTGATTTACATCATTGTCAACAATTATATACTTAAAGAGACAGATTCTGGTCATGTAGCTAGTTATGCTGATCTATTTTCCAATCATAAAAGCACGGAGTACTTCTTTAATATTTTATTCCATTTCCCATTTCCCTGTGATAATTAAGTTTGTATCTTCTGCAGGTAGCGCATACGTGCAATAATAGCTCTGCTTGTGGTTAGGGGAGTGCGTATATGCAGAATACAAAATGAAATGTTCCAATACAAAAATAAGACTCTCAAAATCATGTTACAGTCACAGCTTTCATACTTTTTATAGGGATATGTTTCCTCCACATATAGGACATGAAAAATCGAATTGTTATCACTTCTCTGTATATATAAATATTATATGGCCATAATATGTGGCCAGAATTATGACTATAATTACAAAAGGTAAAGCCATGGTGGAGTTCTGCTTTAGCCTCTGATGCAATATAAAACCTTTATGCCACATACGTCTATCACCTATTATGAATAGGCAACATGTAACATAGAAAAACAAATGCAGAATATCTGAACAGGCTTTATTCTGGCCTGGATTTGTATCCTTCCACCAGCATCTGTAAAGGTGTCGTAGCCATCTCCTGGGACACAGAGGATGAACAGAATTGGTCCCATCTGACTGTCTTCTGCCAGGACACGTGATACACGATATACCTGTTTATATCCCCATCCTGACATCTGTATGCATGTTGATGATTTCAGAGATTAGAAACAAAACTATGCAGAAGCGTCAAGTCCATCTCCTGACTCCATCATCAGGAAGGTACTCTTTGCCAACAGAATCAACACAACCAGGTGTGGGTAGGTCCATCCCAGCTTTATGGGTGTTTCATGAGTGGCCATGTCCAGAGGGTGTTTGTTTGACAGGTAAGAGAAAGTGATGGGCAGGGACAGACCTACAGTCTTCAAGGATCCATGCATCTGAAAGTCTTCCCTAAAGGTATGCTGAATCTGAAACAATTGCTGCTGTGATGTATTGAAATAATTTCTGCACAGCAGATTTCCAAGCACTCCACTCACTGTGGAAATCCATTGTCCAGCCTACGAAGGACTCTGGATTTGGGCCTGAGAACATGAGAGGACAAATCTCAGTTCATAAAAGTAAGCATATGCATAAGTGTTCGCAGCATCAGAGTCTACATAACAACATAAGCAGGCTGAGATTTTTAAAGAGACCTATAGGACTTGGCAGCCAGTTCCCAAAGGATGTGCACATGTCTACAAGACCTGAAAGTCAATGATGGATGCTTGCATCAGAGCCAGTAATGCTCGTCAGCCTCAATGAACAACTGTTAAAAAAAAATCTCCAAATGAAGTATGACTTAAAAATACCTTGGGGAAATGGTCAGAAGCTCCAACACTGAACATTTCATGGCATGTACACACAAAAAGTATTCAGATACTGTAGTTCAGGAAATACATGCTAAGTTATGCTTAGTATCTACATATGCTGATTTACCATGGAACCTTTGCTTACATTTTTTATGATCTTTTTGCATTGATGTGCTTTCCATTTTTTCCAGGTGCACTAGATGAATTAGATTAAGAAGTTTTAATCATTTTGTTTGCTTATAAACATAGAAAACAGTTTCCATTCCAAATCTTTGCTAGCTGGGAAAGCAAAGATCAACACCAAAATAATGAACTGAATATATTTTGATGTCAAGAATTCTGAAGCATAACTTTAGGTTATCAACCACTTAGTTTTAAGCATCTAATCTAATCTAATATAATTTTACTGAGTACGTGAATGACAATTTTATTTGTGAAAACAAATAAAGAATTTGAAAATGTATATTCAGTAATGACTATGTCAATGGAGTCACATAAATTCAAATAAAGAAAATAAAATAGAACAAATATGGTTTTTAGTCTCATAGCATCATATAAAGGAAGACATTTGTGACCCTTATGGTAACTTTTGTGGGGAAGATAATTTTTTTCCTTATGTTTAGAGTCCTCCGAGTACATGAAAGGATCAAAGGGTAAAAACATTCTGTGATCACCGAGTCACCAATGTTAATTCCCTAAAGTGTTCTTCTCAGGTCAAGCTTTACCATATCGCAAAAAGAGTTGTTTGCAAAATTAATTCCCTTTTTCCTAGTAGCAAAAAAAGAAGCATAAAAAGAGAAGGAAATTAAAAATAAAAGAGAGACACTAGGGATATTATATTTGTAGAAACTTTTGGATTGATCAAGGAGGTCACTGAAGCTATGGAAATGTATTTACCCCAGACTTTAAGGGACTTAAGTATGTTATTATTCAGCAGCCGTTTCTCTCTGACAGCATGACTAAGTAGTGACATTGGCTTTGGCTTCAATTATTACTGGCCTGTTAGTGAATTCTTGATCTTTTTAATTAGGTGTTTAGATCCTGGTTAAATTTACAACAGGTTTAATTAAAGATTAAGTTTATGTGCCAGGATTAAATCTGCCTTTCAATATTATGCTTACGTGCTAGGGATAGAGACTTTTAACACTATAAATAATGCTTATTAAATACTGCACTTGGCGATATAAATAGCCTGGCTCATAAAATGTTAGTGTGGATTTTTAAGCTAATAAATTATAATAGTATCTGCCAGATGTAGGAGCTCTTTCATAAGTTCTTAATAATACATACATACACACTATATATACACATATACGTATACCCATTATATACTTGCATAGATACATACACATTATACACACACACACACTATATATATATATATATATATATATACACACTATATACACTATATACTATATATACACTATACACACACACACATGTGTGTGTGTGTGTGTGTGTGTGTGTGTGTGTGTGTGTGTGTGTGTATATATATATATACACGAAATAACTGAAGCCTCACCTTACTGTGGGTGCAGGAACAAACCATCCTGATGCACAGGAAGACTAGCAAATATGGAAGAAGACCAGCTGGGCTTAGCAGGGAACTCTTTTGTGAGCTAAAACACAAAAAGGAAGCTTACAAAAAGTGTGACATTGGAAAAACAACTAGGGAGGGTTACAAGAGTATTGCATGGGAATGCAGGGATGAAGCCAGGAAGGCCAAAGTGCCATTAGAGATGCAGCTAGCAAAGGACGTGACGGGTAACAAGAAGGGTTTCTACAAGTAGGTCAGCAACAAGAGGATGGTCAGGGAAAGCGTGGGTCCCTTACTGAATGCAGGAGGCAACCTAGTGATAGGAAAAGGCTGAAGTACTCAGTGCCTTTTTTATCTCAGTCTTCAAACGGAAGGTCAGCTCCCAGATTACTGGACTAGGTGGCACAGTTTGGGGAAGAGGTGAGAAACCAACAGCAGCAGTTAAGCACTATTTAGAAAGTCTGGATGGGATGCACCTGAAGATGCTAAGGGAGTTGTCTGATGTGATTGTGGAGCCGCTATCATCCTTGAAAATTTGTGATGACTGTGCCATCTCTAAGAAATGGAAGAAGGAGGATCTGGGAACCAACAAACTGGTCAATCCTAACTCAGTCCCTAGAAAAAAATCATTGAGCAGATCCTCAAGCAATTTGTTTCTAAGCACTTGGAGGAGAAGGTGATTAGGAGTAGTCATGCCAGACCAATCTGATTGCTTTCTGTGATGAAATAACTGACTCTCTGGATGCAGGCAAGCTAAAGAAGTATGGTCTGGATAAATAGACTAGGTGGATAGAAAACTGACTGGATCATCAGGCTCAGAGGGTAAATCAATGGCTCGATGTCTAGTTGGCAATTGGTATCAAGTGGAATGCCCCAGGGGTCAGTCCTGGGGGTGGATTTTGTTCAATATCTTCACCAATGACCTGAAAGATGGCATAGAGTACACTCTCAACAAGTTTGCAGATGACACCAAGCTGGAGGAGTAGAAGATAAGCTGGAGGGGAGGGCTAGGAATCAGAGAGACCCAGACAAATTGGAGTACTGGACCAAAAGAAATCTCATGAGGTTTAAAGAAGAAAAGTGCAAAGTCCTGCCTTAGGTCAGAGCAATCCCATGCACTGGTACAGGCTGAGGACCAACTGGCTAAGCAACAGCTTGGCAGAAAAGGACCTGGGGGTGACCGTGGACAATAAGCTAAATATGAGCCAGCAGTGTGCCCTTGTTGCCAAGAAGGCTAATGGCATCCTGGGCGGTATTGGTAGGAGCGTTGCCAGCAGATGGAGGGAAATGATTCTTCCTCTCTATTCCGCACTGGTGAGGCCACATCTGGAGTCCTGTGTCCAGTTTTGGGCTCCCCCCTGCCCCTGCAGAAAGGATGTGGACAGATTGGAAAGAGTCCAGCTAGACAAGTCACTTACTTCTTGGTTACTATTTTGAAATGTCATCTGTAAATGTTCACTTTTTTTGCAGAATAGTAGGAGTGGAAGCTAATTACATGCACTGGCCAGTGCACTTCCGGTTTCACTGCTGGCTTGGCGATCGGCCCCTGGGGCATCCCTCGCATTGCCAATCTGGTGCCCACCCCCGCCCGACTCAGGAGACACCAGTCACCCATGTTTGCTGCTGTTTGACCAGGTCTTCTAAACTGCTTTTAGGGACTGCAGCATGTTTGTAGCCTTTCTTAGACCAAGGCATCCTCATGTGCTCTGGTTAAAAGCCTTCATGGCACTAGTGAGAGACCATCTGTTGAGGACTGCTTCCTGAATTCACTTCCCTGTGCACAATGGGCCTAGCAGCAATAGCATTCAGCTACACTGTGGATATCTCAGACCAATAATCTACATCAATTAAATGTGCAGGAAAAAGAAAAGTCTTCACTGTAAACCACAAGAGATTAACTTCTTTTTGGAAAATCTTTACTTCTCCAGCTCAGTGGCAGGTCTTCTTAAAGCTTGTTGTTTTCTACGCGTGGGCAAAAAGCATTTGCTGTTCTCAGCTCACCACCTCACCTGGTTATGCAGGGCAGGCATTTTTTGCAGCCGATGGAAAATGGGATTTTAGCTCAGCCAGTTGTGACACTGAACAGCTGAGCCTTGTAGGGAAGATAGATGTGTCATCTTCCCAGGTCAATACACCAGAACTAGGCTTCCAGAAAGAGTTCAGGTCATTTCTGTTAAATAAGGCTGCACTGAGTATCTGATAAAATGTGGGCTATCAGCATCTTTTTATGCACAACCTACACTCATACATGCATATTTTTACAGTGTAAATCGTAGTGTTCTTATTTCAGACATTTCAAACTGGCTCATAATAGATTTTTTCCCCTCAAACCCACTGCTTCTGCCGCTGGGCTGTGTGTATTTGTTGCTATGGCACGGACTTTAAGCACAGAGCTGTTTCTTTAGAAGCAGAACAATAGAAAGTTCTGGCGCGGCAACTCCATTTTAACTCCCTGCAGGATGCTGGGGTGCCAAAGGTTTGGAAACGGTGCCAGTTCATTTGACATATGACAGTAACAACACATGACTATGCTTATTGGCACATTGATATAAACTTGCCTACTCAATTCTAAGTTTTCCCAGAGCTGAGCATTTTATTGCTTAGCAGGAAAATACCCTCATAACAGAAATCTTTGTCTCCTCATTTATTTTCCCACATGAGGTTTAGCTAAGTAGTACAATGTTGTTCTGCTTCCATTGGTGAGTGCCTCTTAATAACTCCCACTGAAAACTTTCTGGCACTGAACAAGGTTGATATGCTTATAATGCTGGTACATATCTGCATGTAGACAGATACACAAATTACATTCGCCCCTGTTCTATTAATTTGGCTTCTTTTAAATTATTTCAAAATTTTAAACTCAGTGAACTGGGCTTTCGTATGCGAATCTGCAAGGTTTGTTGCATACTGCTTCCCTTGGCTATGCTACAGAATGACACCGGATTACAATACTGGGCCTTAATGGTTTGCCTCTTATCACAGTCAGGCCAGGAATAGTAACATGTTGAAAGGTCTCTTTGTATCTTTATTCCCATGGTGTTTTGGGGCCCTAACTTATACATTTTGTTTTGTCTTTTTTAATAGATTTTGTGGTCATAAATTCTGGAGTATATGTATAATCAAAATTTTTTTGCAAGGATTCCTGTTTGCAGTCTTGTAATTCAAAGTGCATTATGCAAGAGCCCCAAATACATATCAAGAGAACTCAGAAGAAAATATTCTTGTTGTTTGTAAGTGCTTTTATAAAATAGGCCTTTAAAATGAACAGTAAAAAAATTAGAAATTCATCCAGAACGAGGGTTTGCATATCATTCACAATACTCTTGTAATTTGCATTTTTAATATTCATATCATGTCTCTCCTTCAACCTTCCATACTTAGTACTTATACTTTATTGCTAAACCTCCAAAAACCCTACTAAAAGGATGAAACATGTATGCAACAATTACATGCATTTAACCTTTATTGTGATTTTGTGGGGGGGTTTTAATGCATTTAACTTTTATTTTATAGTCCCTCACAATCAGGCTGCCAATTAAAGCCTGAAAGGGGCCTTAGGCCCCCAGAAAGGGAAGTGCATCAAACCATCCCACTGGCTTGAACTGCACTTTTGGGAATGGCAGTGAGGAATTCCCATCATGGAAGCTGGTTTTGTATCCAGATACATGGAGCTCAGCCAGCTGGATAAATCTAAAACGGAAACAGCAGAATTTGCTGGCTTGCTCTTCTCCAGCTTGAGCTTAGTCAGTTATTACAGTACTCAAATTCCTTCTGTCTAGTACTAAGAGGGTGATATTGGAAAAGAGCCAGATGATGCCTAGAAGGTAGTTGAGAGGCTTAGCTAAAGAAATGCAGCCATCACAAGGGAGATACTTCCTAAGTTCTTCAACGCAGAAACGCAGCAAGTTCTTCTTTCTTATACTGCTGACCATTACCTAGCCAGCCTCCGCTTCAGAGTTTCAGGGGAGAGGAGGCGTTAACTCCCACGTGTAGTGCATTTATATTCTGATGTGGGACACAGGAGAGACGGAAAGAGAGCTAATTAGCACAGACAACTTGCAGGTGGAGGTCAACATTAGAAAATAAAAAAGGATTTCAAGACTTGCTCTCCTGAGAAAAAGAAAAGGCTACACAGTGGACCTAATTATTAAACATAGGAAACTGTGAAAGCCCAGTGAGGCAATTAATTCCATCTCCATTTTAATTCAGAAACAATGCACCTTCAGTGGATCGATGAGATATTTAGAGGGAAATACTGCAAAAAGGGCTACGAGCTGACATTCTGGTTTTTGCACCTGCAGAATCCATCAGCTGCAGTGCTGCAAAATCAATTGCAGGTGCAAGTGGGAAGATCTGCACCACTAACCGTATTGTTTGCAGCCACAATCAGAAGTGAAAAGTGCCTGGAACGGCAGTGACAATTACGCCAGTAGTGACAATTACACCAGCAATGCACGAACAAAGGTAAAACATACTGCAAGCGCAAATTAATCTCTTAAAGTGGAAGGAGTCCTTCTTCCGCAAGCAAGCATGGTTGTATGTTTTCGGGACTGAATTTTGCTAAGTCACAGTTCTATAACATAAACAGTTGTCCTGAAAAAGTAAAGAAACATCTACCTCATATATTCTGACATATTAATGTTATATTCAATTTAACAGATAACTGTTTGAAAAAGATTCCTCCAGATAAAGAATTAATATTGAGCCTTAGAAAATATACTCTGGTTTCTAATGCTCTGGTTCAGGGGGCACGATGCCATGCCTCAGGTCAAGGATGAGCAATTAGGGAACTTCTGGAGGGGCTGGATGTGTTTAAATCAGCAGGTCTGGATGCTCTTTATCCAAGAGTACTGAGGGAATTGGTGGAGGACATCGCAGTGCCCCGGCACGGCTGTATGAGCACTCACGGCGCTCGGGCCAGGTCCCAGAGGACTGGAAAAGGGCCAGTGTGGTCCCCATTAACAGGAAGGGGAGAAAGGAGGACCTAGGTAACAACTGTTGGTTTATATTCTGCTTATTGTCCACTGTCACCTCCAGATCCCTTTCTGCAGAGCTGCTGCCCAGCCAGTCAGTCCCCAGCCTGTACTGGTGCATAGGACTCTCCTGTCATAAGTGCAGGACTTTGCATTCATCCTTATTAACCTCATTAAATGTATCTTGCTCCAATCCTCCAATTGGTTGAGGTCTCTCTGATTCCTAGCCCTACCCTCTGGCGTATGTACTGCTCTCCACAGATGCTCTCATTTGCAGTCTTGCTGAATGTGCACTCCATGGTACCTCCCAAGTTGTCAAGGAAGATACTGAATAAAATTGGTCTCAGGACTGACTCCTGGGGCAATTCACTTGATACCGGCTGCCAAGTAGATATTGACTGCTCCCATTTGAGCCCAGTGATACAATCATCTTACAGTCCTCTCATCCAACCTGTTCTTCCTTAGCTTGTTATCTGATGTTATTTAAAAAAAAATAGTTCATTGGATACTAGGCAGAAGAACAGACTTCATCACAGGAATGTGGAGGTGTTGAAAGGAAAGGTCAAGGGCAAATGAGAAGCTGGCCAATTTTGGTTATATAACCAAAGATGTGTACATCTCTCAACTTATATCTATCTTCAGATCTTATAATGTCCCCATACTCTTATGCTATCTGGTAAAGTGGAGAATTTTGGAAGGATAGCTAGCTTTATTGAAGTTCACCAGTAAGATGCTAAGCAGTATTTTGGACATTCCTGAATCAGAAAGCTTACCCCTGTACAGAGTTCACCCCCAAAGCATACAGGAAGGGCAAAGGGGATCCCACGTAGAGCTGTGGGGCTGGCAGAAAGAAACTGAGTAAGAGGAGAACAAATAATAGGAAGTCAACAGATGCCTTTTCCTATATGGGCTTTCCATTCAAAATGAGTTTGAAGTGGACAGGGGCTCTGTATCCTGCTGCAGAACAGATCGTTTCCCAAAGCCATTGTAACTCCCCTTTCTTGGGGTTCAAACACAGTGAATAACCTGAGGAGGTACATTCAGTTCAAACCATGAACCTGGAAATAGCTATGACTTAATATTTAGCATGAGTTTTCGATAGGATGCTTCGCAGAAGTAAAATTAAGCAGGTGTATAAGTGTTTACAGCAAGAAGGCCTTTAAGTTTTTGTCCAATGGGACAAAAATCCATTAGTAACTCAATAATACTGACACAAAATACTGAATTGCAGTATGTTGTAAAACTTGTTCTCTGCAGGAGTAATTATACTGCATCACTTATTTCCCTGGAAAAGCTGTTTGCCACTAAAAATATCTTAAACCATAGCTGCACATTGCCATAAGGGAGAGAATCCTCTAGGACTTAAAGATGAACAAGAAGAATCTTTCTATCCAATGATGACACTGTGCAACAGCTGTGTGTTAGGCCTGTGCGAAGTGGCTAGTATTTGCTACGGATTCGGCTGATTTGGGGGACAGTGATTTGATTTGGTGATTCTAATCACTGTCCCAAATTGATGGGACACATCTAATTTGGAGATTTGGCTGCCACCAAATTGGCTGAATCTCTGAATCGAGCAGCGCCCCCCCCGCCCCCCTGCCCACTCTCTGAGCCCCATGCTGGGCTGCCCTGTGCTGCATGGGGGGCTCTTCCATGAGCCTCCAGAAAGGCTGCTGCAGCAGCTGGTGAATCCTCTAAATTTCTTGGTTTTTGTTTTTTTAAAGGGTTGGGAGCTGGGCTGGATGGAGCAGTCCTGGGGGGGCACTGGCAAAATGGGGGGGTTAGGGGGCTTGTGACAGAGCCCCCTATGCACTGTGGGGCAGTGGGGGGAGCAGGGATTGCCCCCCTGCCTAGCAGTACCTGGTGAGTAGGGGCTTTTTTTAAACAACCGGGAGCTGGGGCTGGGTGGGGCAGCCATGGGGGCACTGGGACAGTGGGGCAGGGTATGGGGCCTGGCAGGGGTCTTCCCATGGTCCTGTCCCCCTTCCTGCAGTGCCCCCTCCCCTGCCCCTTACTTACCAGCATGGAGACTGGATTCAGCTCCATGCTGCAGCCAGCATGGACTGCCCAAATTGCTGAAGATCTCTGAATCTTTTCTGAATTGATTCAGAGAGCTATGAATTGATTGGGACCTTTTAATTGGTCCCCTGATGCAATTTGGATTTGGAGATTCGACTGCCGAATCAGGACGAATCTCCTCCAAATCGTATCAGCCCCTGAAGCTTCGTACAGCCCTACTGTGTATTATTCCCCTTTGAATTCCAGACAGTGGTCTATTTTTTTCCTTTAAAATCCTGCTCATTTTATCCTTAACACATTTTTATGGAATTTTGCTAACAAGTTAATCTGGGAAGCTACACTCTTTATGGGCCTCTCTGTCACATTTTCCACATCCACAGCAGGGCAACTGTACCTGTAAAATGGCCTGTAATAATGGTCTTATGATAGATGTAGCATGCAGCTTTTGCTTATTTGAAGCCTGCTGGTTTCTAATACAATAATTGCAGTAAAGTCTTCTTTTTTTATTGCTTATCTAAATCTGGGCAGTGTAACTGCAGGGGAGATTTCAACCTGGTTTATAAATAGAATATTTAATATGCTTGAGGAATACAGAAAATCCTTGCGAGTGAAATCATTGAACCATGCCTACAATATGCTCTTTTGGTTTTATATTGTACTTCCTTATGTTTACACCATATTAATCAAAGGAAGAGCTAGCAATAGTGTCTTTTGAATTCATGGGGGCCAGATTCTGTTATCCTCCTCTTCATCCTTCTTAATCTATGTGCCTTAGCCCACACTTAATTTGGGCAGCCTGGTTGCATGGGAACACTCCCAGTCTTAATGCTAAGCATATGCTGAAGTATTTGTGCAATAATAAGCTCCCACTGAGAAAATAACACTACTTATTAAATAAAGCACATCTCAGCATCAGGAAGAGTAATGGAATGAGAGCTGTAGTTTCACAGGTGGACAGTGGTATTGATAGATACTTTTCCTCTACAGAATACTCTTATTTTGAAAATTAATTAATACACATGGTTGTAGTAACTTCGGTGCATCAAGTCACCTGGCCAATTCCTTATCCATGGGTTTAAAGGGTTCAAAACTTAGACCTACAAAAATATGTAGGAAAAAGGCAATGGACCAAAGCCTAGCCCATTTGAAGTCAATGGTTAAATCCCCACTGATTTCTGCAAAATTTCACCCTTACATGCACAGGATTATTAACCCGCATGTAGCTCATGCCAGCAACAACTCAGGACATTTGCTTAAAAATCATGACTTTTTGAAAATAAAAGATTTGTAATAATTTTCCTTTGCTACCTGGTTTCTTGGCCTTCAGGCATTCTGTTTTCTGAGCTCTTATTCCTTAAACATGAAGGTTACAAACTTAAAAAAACCCAAAAAAGCAAAATGAAAGCTGAGGTTCTCACATCACGGCTTGACTTTAGGAAATGGCATATTAAGAATAGTACCATATGTTTCAAGGTTCGCAATAAAATCAGAAGAGCCAGCAGCACTGGTTCGGCATTGTGCAATCCTAGATATTGTGATGGAGGTAGAAAGGTATCTATCGCTGCTGGCGTGACTCTTAGAAAGCCGTGTCCACTTGATGGGCTTATCCAGGAAATAAGGAAAGCCACAACCAAGTTAAGAAATTAAAGAATGATTCATGGCAATAAAGTATATTCATTCTACTATGTCACGACCAACCTGTAGCGTGGTGGTATAAGGAAGAATTAAATTAAAAAAATCCCAAATAGGCACAATCTATATTTGCCCTATATGTCTCCTTCCTTTGTACCTTTTGTGTTTTTAATAGTCACAGCCTGCAGAAGTGATGAACAGCAGCCAGGATGCAAATGACAATCATTTGCAAATGTAGAAAGCTTCCACCCGGTTTTCTTTTTAATTTGACTTAATGCCTTTCACTTTTTGCTAAGCGTAAGCATAATATTTTTGCTTTACTTTTAAAATTTAAGTTTAGACTCTTCCTAGGAAGTCTAGAATTTGTTTATAAATCAGTTATTACTCTTTGTTGAGTTTACATATTCTTGTAGCAATCCAGCGATGCAACTCTAAATATAAATATATATTTAATATATATATATATATTTTTTTTTTCAATTTCACAGATCCTGTTTGGATGCTAAGCATTATTGAAAATGAACAGTGAAGGACTGTGCTGGCTGTCCTTCAAATGTAAATAAGCTCGCTGATGGCCTGGCCCACCTGATATCTAGCATGAACAGATTGTAGAAGGTCACCCAGAGAAAGGAAAGGGGCAAGGAGGAGAGAGAAGGAGCCAAACACAGACTTTAATTAAAGAAAATCAGTCATGCATTATAAGAAAATAACATGTTATCAAGGTGTCTGAAAGTAATGTAAAGATTGTTCTAGTAAAATCCTGTTAAAAATTATGTCACCTTTGTCTCATGCAATACATTGGTGCATGACACAAATATATATGTTTATGCAAATGGCTTTTTGCTTAAAAATATACTGATTTAGCAAGAACTAAATTAAAAAGACACCCAAGCATAAAGATCTGCTAGAATATAATGCAGTAGATTAAGGGAGTGAATTTACCTGTTATTTTTCCTAGTTACCATCATATAACCGGCATAGACAAGTGAGAATGGATGTAATTGCAAACTACTTAAATATTCCATATAGATCTATTTTTAAGCCTTCATATTTCAATCAATGGTGCAGAAGGAAGCTATAGTACAAACATGCTCTCTTCCAGCTCAATTTGCATATTGGTGTCAGTAGTTTGATTCAAACCAATTAGACCACGTAGTTATCTATGAAAAACATATGGCAGACTGATAAAAAAACACTTCAATGTTTAAAATCTACAGAATTTCATTTGCATTGTAAGACACGCAGCCAGGGGAGGGTGTTGTTCTTCAAGGACCAGGCAAACTAATACAAGAGGAACATCTTGGGCTAGATCCTCCACTGGTATAAATCATGCTGAAGTGCTTTGCTAAAGAGGAATGGGATTACTTGCATATGCTTAAAATTAAACACAGATCCAAATGTTTGCTTATTTTTCCAGTTAACCATCCGTATCATGGGTGATCATTTTTTCTTCTGCACACTCTCACTCTATTTAACTTCAGACTTTGAGCTCCTCAGAACCCATTCGTACGACAGCCAGGACAAGGAGGACTTGGTCTAGCATTACTACGATATAAATGAGTCCCGTTACAGCTTATCTGGCAAACTGTTTTTAATTCCCAGTTGCCTTTTGGAAGCAGTTCCCCTGAGTTGTGTGTGCAGCAGTTTAAGACCCCTTCCCCCTCCAATTCCTGATCCAGCTGTGCAAGGTATGATGGACCCTCACCCCCGTGAGAAGCCACAGTGAAATCGGTGAGCACTTTCACATCTCCACTGGCAATGGACCACAGGATTGAGGAGAGCTTATTGAGCTTGCATGCTGGAAAAGAGATGACGTCCTGGAAATGCCAGGTTCTGCATTTGGAGAGCATACCTGATTCCTTTGGGGAGATAATAATTTAGCTACATAAACATCCGATTTGCTATACACCAGTGACTCAACCAGGCATGTTCGGATAGACCGTAACCCGCTCCGTGCGCAGCGCCTGCAATATTTGTATTCTAAGCACTTCCCCCCTCTCTGTGAATATGTTCGTTGCTGCCAGGCTTCACTTTCCCTTGCTGGGGTTTTTTTTTTTCTGAATGAGGCGTCCACGTGATTTGTAGGGTGACATCATTTACAAACAATGACATTAATTGCCGGCCACAATCAATATCAAGAAAAGAAAGGCTGAATCCACCATTTCCCATTTGAAATTCAAGTTCAGCACTGTGTAAAGCTACAACATATGCTAATTTTTCTCCCCTCCCACACATTCCTCAGTGAATAAGTCATTTCACAGCAGATAAATTATTCCACAAGTACTGAATCATGGACAGCTAAGGGACCTGACCATGGGTCAAAACAATCCTGTGTTTCTTTAAAAAAAAAGTTTCTGGTATCAAAATTATCCACAGCTAGTCAGTAGTCAGAGTTCAAGGGGAAAATGAAATACTACACGATTTTCTCATTGGTATTCAGAACTAGAGAGCAGCTGGGGTAAGGGACTCAGCTAAGTGCTGTCCTGTCTATGAACCCTGAAATCATTTCAGTCCCTCATGAGCTCCTAGCAGGTTTGGAGAAATTAAATTCCACAGCAAGTCTGGTAACAAAAATAAGTTTTCAACTTATTAAAACATTTTAACTAGACAGTTATTAAGGAAAAAAAAAA
>JAGPOW010001327.1:10845390-10857634 GCA_030014935.1 Caiman crocodilus | reverse complement strand
AAAAAAAAAACCCCGCTGAGATTTAACAGCTACAAACTTTCATTTTGCACCAAAAGCAAGCATCGCCAGGCTGTGAATGTTAGTAAAACACCCCCACAGCTTTTAAAATCAGCAACGAGCTGAGACCAAAATACTAAATTTGCTTGAGTGCTGTTTTATAACTTTGAGACGCTGAGGCTACTTCGCAACGGTGAGGTGGCCAAAGCGTGCCTGGATTTCTTCTCCTGCTGAGTCTTGGAGTCTTTCTCCTGTGCAAGGCTCTGGGGCGGAGGTTTGTTACTGAAATCATTAGTCACACAAATAGGCTTGTGTGCCAGCACAATGGATCTACTGTCATAAATGAGAGTTTTAGGATCAGGCTTTTTGTTGGGTCTGAATAAGCAGCCAGAAGTTTGGGGCCTGATTTGGCAAGGAGCTTAAAAACATAAGTAGTATATTTGCTCCCATTGGCCCGACTGATGTTCTTGAAGTTCGGCACTGGTTTAGTGATTTGCTGACCTTGGCCCAGATGCATGGTATCCAAATGCCTTGACTTGGAGCATGGGATACTCTTTTGGAAGAATCGCAGCCATCGTGCTGGTTTACAAGGGTGAAGACGAGAAGGTAGGCTGCAGTTTGGGCCCCTCTGGTCAGGTTTGGGGTAAGTTGCCACGTTTTTTTCCAAATTGCTTCACTGTGTTTGCCATCACTGAAGTTCAAGGAACTCTGCTCATGAACACGTCGGGCCTATCGGCCTGCCTCAGACAGCAGTGTAATTTAAAACATGTCAAAGGATGTTAATGCAACTTCTTTCCTGCTTATATTTTCATACTGGTGAAAGTTGGAGTGAATGCAGAAGACTGCTACTATGATGATTTAAGGATAGAGAAATTGACTCATAGGGAAAGAAAAAAACAAACTTCCAGAGCTCAATCTCCTTAGTTGTCAAAAAAGGAAGAGCTGAGGAATGACTTGATGACAGTGTTTAAGCATCTTTCTGGGGAGAAAATACAGGGTACTGAGGCTCTTTAATCTAGCAGGGAAAAGCAGAACAAGAATAAATAGAGGAAAGCTGAAATAAATAAAAGCGATTTTTCCTTTAACAAGGCAGCGCCTAACCACTGGTAGAAATTACCAAGGGAAGTACCATCATTTCAATGTCCTCAAGTCAAGCACCTCGTCCTTCCTTGTGCGTGTCGAAATACACTGTATGCTTTAGATAAATACAAGGTATTGGACTCGAGGAAAGGCTAAGTGTGTGACAGTGAATGGCTTGTATTATAAACCAGGTCAGACTAGAATTACAGAGTGATCATAGCTATCTGGTCCTCCAGACTGGAAAGGACCAGGAGGCTATATTTGGGGGGGACAGTAATAAAAAGCGGAGAGCCCTGGAGGGGGCGGATTACAATACACACGAGGTGGCTGCATGCATCTGTTTCACTCACACCACTAATGACCTAAAGGTTTCTTACGGCCATAAACTCTACAGGCATTCCTGTAGTGCATCCCTGCAAACCTGGAGAAAAGGAAGCAATTCTGATCCATGCATTCCTATCCCACGTGCGCTCAAGTCCAGCAATTAGGTAGAGTCCTGAGTGTGCACCCCAGTGCTTTCACGCCCTCCTAAAACATCTTGGGGACTTCTGCGAGCACATCCCTGTGCTGCTCTCTAACTCTGTCTCCTCCGCCTAATTGCTGAACCTGAGGAGGACCAGAGTGGGCGCAAACAGGTGGGGCTTGCTTCTTGGGCGCTCTTGATTCTAAGGCAGCAGCATAGTGCATAAAATATGCACTGCCATTACATGCCTCAGATGCTGAAAAGGCCAATTTATCTTGGTCTCTGATAAATACCAACTGCTTCCCTCATTTCTTGCATTACTGTGCCTTCTGCCATTTCTGTTCACATCTAGAGGCACAAAGCTTTAGGACAGCAGCTCCCAACCTTAGGTTGCCATCCAAATGAGGGTTGCGGGGGCAATGCCAGTGATGCCACACACAAACGACGAGCTGCAACATGTGCCAGGAGCTCCCCTGGGCCGCCGGCAGACTCTGCTCCCAGCAGCAGGTCACGGCATAAAAAGATTGGGAACCACTGCTCCACCATGATCTCACGCTTATAGGATGAAAGGATAATGCCTGTATTCAGGGATAGTACCATTTTCTAACAGGACCTCACCTGGGGTTGGTAGTAACATTCCACGTATGTTGAAGAATTTAACCAAGGGTTGTGTTAGCTCAGATCAGGATGTGCATAGAAAAAAAATGGTGACTATTTATTAATAATTTATACATATAACAATTTTAAATAGATATGCAGTAACATCAACCAAGAGAGGTATGAATTTAGTAAATTATTTGGAATATGGTAATCCTTAATTACAAGAGCCAAGACTTGAATTAGACTTTCATAATTTTTTAATCAGAAAGCTCTGGAGAGAGCAAGGAAAAAAATGTCCAGGCATGCAATGCATGCCAAAGACTATATGTGCCACCGTATATCAACCTTAGAGGAACAACCTTTGTATACTTTGTGTATAAATATTTGCAGTAAAGGTGAATCTATTTGAGACTAAGAAGGGCATAGTCTGCCCTTGCTCTCTAGAGGAGTTTCTAGCTGTTAATAGAAGCTGGACTGAGGACTAATATGGCTCAGATGGCTGGACATAATGTGTGAAAAGGATTTACTTCCACACTGTTAACCTTTGCTTTCAAAATTTTATGACCTGATCATAAAAATTCACTTTAGGTTGATACCTTGAAAATTTAGTACAGGAGGCCTCCAATTACAACATTCAGTCTTTAAAATATTATATAAATGCAACAAAAAAATATGGATGCAACCAATCTCACGTGTAGCTAACTACTCATCTGAAAAAAATAAAGAAGAGTGTATGTTTTAAACATGAAAGATATCAGATTCACCCAAAGAACTTTGTCTGCCTATGTCCTTAGACCAACATGGCTACTACCTCTGTATGTTTTAAACAGAAAGTTAAAGTTTCTTTAAAAGAAAAGCTACAGGTAACTACAGCGTGCACCTCACAATGTTAGGCATTTAATAATAGGTGGCTTCAGTCGTATACATGGTCATAAAACAATTTTTTCCCTCTAACTCTTCAAGGTAGTTGGGCATGGTACGATGCAATAAATATATTCCACAATGCAGCAAAATGCAGCCATAAAAAGCACCTTTCTAAAACTCCAAGCAAGGAGAAAAAATTGACACAGGACTAGTTGGAGAGTAAGTAATATATGGGAAGCCAACCACAATGAGAGAGAAGTGAAGCGGCATGTAACAGGCAGGGACCGTGAGACCTGTTGGGAGAGGGAATAGGTCATGACGTTTTTGAGTGCTGAAACCCACAAAAATGTTGGCATTCACCCCCCACCCAAAGAAATACTCTGCGACAACAAAAGATTAATTTGCGTTAAAATTAACATAGCTCAAGTTAAAAATCTGGCTTTCTCATTTATGGAGAACATCATAATGTGACCTGGGGATAATATATGCCCTGGAGGCATTTTTTATTGCTATCCTATTGTGGCAGCAGCCTACTAGATAGCAGCTATCAATTCTTTCTTGTGTTTGCTGTCCCTTCCTTTCTTGTTCTTACTTTCCCAGTATGATTGTAGAAGCTAAGGATTGCCTCAAATTTCCTCTGGTCGAAGTGGAGCTTAGGCAAAGGAGAAAGACTGACTCTTCTCCTAGACTCACAAAATGTGAAACCTGCATGTTTAAGTGTTGTGCCATAGTAATATGTCAAGTGAAGGGTGCTACAATTCCCAATGATGTTTGATAATACAATGGTAATTACTGCATAAGTATGAAAAGTGAAAACGAGTATCGTTTCAAAGTGTGGTATAGCTGATCACACATAACTATCCGGCATTGCAGAGGAAATAATACAGTGTTTCCAAGTCAAATGTACAATAACTTACATTAATTAGGACTTTTGCTTAACATTTAACATTAGTGATACACACTGTTCAGTAAGGCATGGGCAAAAGGTATCAACAGAATGAGTTGTCATGGGAGTTTGGCCAGGCCGGTAAAAGGAGAGAGCACTGGTGCCCTCCCGCCGACAGTGAGTGCTGGCAGGGCACAGAGAGTGCTTGCGCCCCCTCTGAAATTAGATCCCCCCCAAGTCACCGGCTGACTGCTGGGGACCCCCCAGTCACTGTCTGGCCACTGCCCCCCCTCCCAGTTGTACCCCGCTGGTGCCTACCCAGACTTGGGAGGCACCAGTTGCCCGTGGTTGGGCTCTTTCATTTTTCTCCCTCTCAGCCTGTTTCTATATCCACAGTGACTACCTTATTCTGGCAGCTTTCCTCACCTGCCCCAACTGCTTCCACGGAAAATGCAACTACTTCAAAGGGGCAGTGGACCAAACTGTGATTCCCAAGTGAGCCTCTCACCCTCTTTCCTGTCTTCCCTCTCTCTCACTGGAGAGACATGAAGGGAATGAAGGCCACTGGGGGAGCACGAAAAGGGACAGCAGACTCTTTCCCCAAGCTCAGACATGCTGAAGACCAGGAAAAGTAGCAGAGAACACTCAGGAAGATATTCGCCAACTAAAAACTCTGACTGTCCATCTGCCTCCAGAGTTTTAAGGAGGGTGTGATCAGTTTCTTATCCTGTCCACTCCTCTTAGTCTCTTTTTATTACAAGAATTTCCTTTGAGGCCACAATGCAACCATGATGCAATGAACCTTTGCGACTAGCTAGGCACAGGCGGCACGACTACATAGCATCGACGGGTAGTAACATCCAAAAAACATGAATCCGAGAATATAGAGTATGATTGTGTGTGTATGTGTATGTCCCTCTTGCTCTCTCTCTCTATATAGATAGATAATCTATCTATATATTTATATATATATATATATATATATAGAGAGAGAGAGAGAGAGAGAGAGAGATGAGTATGTATTTATATATATCTATATCTATATTTATATATATATGAACTTTGATGCTGCCATATATTATATATATATATATAATATATGACAGCATCAGAGTTCACAGATACACTGAACTGAATTGTCAACTTGCTGAGGTCTGTTTTCCCCATTTCCTAGAGACACTTTCTTGTGGGCAGTCAATCTGGTTTCTCAAGGATAAAGTATCCCCCTGAGATCCTCCACGGAGGCCATGAGTTTCCCCTGAAGAGCCACAAGCTGCCTTGCTCTCAGGAGCAGAAGGAATAAGAGAAGCAAAGTGTGGATGTATATGGGCTGCAATAGAGATGCAAATATGACAAATGTTATGCAAATGCAGCACTTAGTTATAGCCTCCATCCTCCATCCCTACTTTTGCTGGCACTGGCTTGGTGTTACTTGATCAGCACATAATACTGCTTTAATTAGTTGCAATAATACCCTGATGGTCTATGAACCTACTTATCAATTTTACCTTGGGTTTAGATGTACTCCCACTTCGCACTCCTGAGGTAAAACAAAATCCCATAGAAGATATCCCTTAAGTACCGAATAATGCCATGAGCCCTTATTAACACTTCTGATATGTGCCTGAACAAATCTTCATGGAGAATTGCCAGGTACACTGCAGAAAGGAAGTTAGCACGTATAAATATTTACAAGCCAGGTCAGCTTGAAGAAAAATGCATCCAGGAGAGGACACGGTTTATACCATAGCCAGAGCAAACATATACTTCCTTTAAAATATTATGGCTGTAAAGTGTGGTAAATATGCTTTTGCACACTGTTTACAAAGCCAGATAGTGATGGACAGAGCCTTGAAAAGTTCTTAAGAGTTTGGCTGGGAAATGAGCTTGTCTAGGAGATTTATAACTGCCGTGCTAATCCCGGTGGAATTAACTGCACTCTCAGAGTTGAGGCTTTGTGGATCGGAGACGTGTAGAAAGAGGAGCTACTCCAGTCCAGTCTATCCCCAGAAAGTTGCATTTACGACCTCAGCTGCAGGAACTCTTGAGCAAGGATTCAAATCATTCATTACATGTCTTACCAGCTTGAAAGCAGCACGTGATTTCCATTCCACAGAGAGGAAATGGTTTTGGAAGTCTCAACCATTTCAAACACTCTCAGCCAGGAGTTTCCCCAGCATCTCCCCAGACTCCCAGGATCATTGGCAAGTCTTCATCAAAGCAACTTCTGTTTGTTCTGACATCAAAGCCTTCCATTGATATTTTGACGTTGCGAGCTAGGGTGTTAAGATTGTATCATTCGGATAAGATCTTTAATGTGTTACTAATTATTGGGTTTGATTTCAAGCCTTCTCATCTCCGTAAGTCACTTCCTTTTTAGATATTAGATACGCACACTCCCGCACACGATTTTAGTGCAGAATATCCTAGTGACAATGTCACGGATAGATACAATTCCACCTGGGCACGGGAAGAAATGCAAAACTCTCCAACTCTCAGTGCAGAGATGATACCTTTTACTAGATCAACTAAGAAATCGCAAAAAAAAAATAAATCCATTTCTGCAAGCTTTCAGGCACACGTGCTTTCCTCAGGCTCAGGGAAAATTAAAGATGGTAAAAAGTTCCCATAGGTAGAAAATAAACTTCATTTTTGCACAGAGGAAGGTGAAGGTGGACATCTGTTCCTCTGGGTCCATGAGAGCGTCTTTTTTCTTTCTTTCTTTTCTTTTTTTTTACATGGACACAGGTACACACATACTAATGCACACGCTTCAGTCTTACAGCACAAGAAATTTCCATCACTATACTGCAAGAATGAGAAAGGAGAGGTACACACGTAGATGTCTACTCACAGTATAAAGTCAGTAGGATTTCCTGTAGTAACAGGGAGCATTTCACAGAGCATACCTTATGTATTTTATGCTATAACATGCTATATAGCTTGGGTTTGGTTTTTCAGTTAATTCGAGGTGCGAAAATTCACTGCTGCATTTATTTCTACTCATTTCTGTGAGATACTGCATAGAAATGCAGCAAATACTCAAGACAACCTCTGGGGAACCGCCATCAGGCAGCTGGATCAGCTTTATACTTAATCTGCTAATTATCCACCAGAAAAATTCAGGTAGCAGTGTCATTTCAAGGGTAGCTAAGCTGTTTCATCATTCATCAAGTCTCTCGCTCACATTACCTGCATTTCTGACATAAACTAATGCGGCAGAACCAAATATGACAAATCACAACACTGTGTTTTACTATGTGAGAGTGGAAAAAATATTTTTCCTCCGCAAGACAGTGCTGCTTCAAGTGATTTCCCGAGCTTCCAAATAATGAAAAGTTCAATAAAAAAGATTTTTGTCTGAATGCATACAGGTACATGCGGCACTGTATAAAAAGAAGCAATTTCAGCATGCATGTTGGGCCCCAGTCCTTCGCAGTTAACTTGACATCCATTAGATCACAATTACTCTGAATAATTATCCTGAAAATATTCAGGCCTTTCCTCTTCAGAGACAGATCTTCCCCAAAATCTTGGAAGGCTTCCTTGGCGACAGGTCACATCTATTTAGGCTTCACAACATGAACTAAATAAACTTCACAACATAGATAAGGTAGACTTTTGTCATTCATATATATATAATTCATATATATTGTCATGCCTATATATTATTCAGTTTAGACAAACACGGCCCTTTCTTTTCTCCAGGTCTTTGAAGGAACGTTTGTTATTGGCTGTTAGGTAGGATCGTTATTATAAGACGTTATTCAGCATTAGGACAAAGGAATTAACTGGTCGGTAAGGTAGAAAATACTCTTGCTCTTCCTTTTAGCTGAGCCACCATAACACCAAAAAATAAGTTTTTGTAGTTCTGAATTACACTTTTGCCTATCTTACAAGAACCTAAGGATTAGGACTGCTGTCAAATAGAGTCCAATTAAAAACTTGTTTTATTTTTTACTGAACAAGTTCCATTTTTTTTTTGGAAAAGATGTACTCCACAAAGGGACTTTAAGAACATTGATAACCTTTCTTTAATAAGGAAATACTAATGAGTATTAAAACAAACTCTCCTGACACTGCAGTGAACAAGCTCACTTGTATCCCTAGTATGCCCAGAATATATGTACTTAAAAAGGAAACTAAAGTATATACAAGAGCTGCAACTCACACTTTTCAGCTTTCCCGGATGTAATGCAATTTAAGCACTCCAAGTAGAAAACCAAGCACTGATGCTGCAAAGTCAACGTGACTATAATTTAATAGTAGATATTGGGTGAGTCTACACGTTCATTAATGCACTGTAATTACGGTGCATTAAGTTTAGTATCTGTAGTAACACGTGATAACTCAATGTGTCAGAATCAGCACTGTTACACATTATCACAGATTAATGCTTGTTTTGTGATGTTAAGGCATGTTAGCACGGTTTGGGCCAGCCGTGCTAATGCACAATAGAAGTAGTCTTTTGTGCATTAAGGATCTCGTGCAGATGTGCCTGCTGACAAGAAGAATAAGTATGTTGCTTTAAGGCTCCAAACTTATCAATATTTAAGCCCAGGCATAATAATCTCACAGTAGTAGTGTCAATGAAGCCAACAGGGTTACTTGCATACACTGAATTAAGTGTATATGTATATGTCTGCAGGATCAGAATATCCTGTATATTGTTTAGTGTGTAACACATCAGAGCCAAACAGTTCAAATGAACTATCATTTTTTCCAGTCACCCCTTTGACACACTTCAGTTGCTACTGTTTTGCTTCTCCATTATAAGAAAGGAAAAGGCGAATTTATTCCCTGACCCAAGAGATCTTGGTTCATCAGTGACCTCAGACACTTCTGTTTTCTTCAGACTGATGGATCTTGTATGCATGTAATGCTCTTGAGACTTCAGAAAAGAGTAGAAGAAAGGCCAAGCGACATGAAAAGACCAGCACTGCCAACCAGGTTTGAACTTTGAGCAATCTGATTCATCTGAAAAATATACAATTCTGTTTTATGAAAATGTTCCACATTTTCCAGAGTATAGCTTTCCAGCTATTAGCTTTCCAACCTGACTATAAATTACAATATTATCAAGCTGTACAAGGCAAAACAGGGATTCTCAACCAGGGTGCCACCGCACTGTAGGACCCTGCACGATCCTTTTAAGAGCCACAGAAGATTGGCACTGATATGTGTGCAGACACCTACACATGATTCACAAAATAAACCCATCCATTTCAAATAGAGTCCAAAGGGAGACAAACTTTCAGATCTGCTGTAGTCTTTCTGAGTTCTTGCCAACAGGAGAATGACTCTATTATTTTGTTGTAGTCAAGAACCAAATGAGATTTAAAAACTGGCATTTTTCTAAAGGTGCCTTAAATCTAAGAGGTCATACCATGAGTTTTAAAAGGTTGAGAACCATTGGGGTAAAATGGAGCCAGATACAAGGCAGTGCTTTAAATTCAGAAATCTTTAAATAATCTAAGGGTATCTGATATTAATCTTATTTCTAACTGGGGTGTGTTTCTCTGCCAGCCTGCAAGGGAAAAGCCCTGGTTTCTCATGTTTTTCTGCTTTAAAGAAGAATCCATTTTTAAAGCTTCTTGATCCATTTTTAAAGTTTGTTTCATATATTCCTGCAACCCACTTCTGGGTCAAGACCCATGGGTTGAGAAACACTGACCTAGAGCATAATAATGTACTATGTAGCAAGACCAATTGAATGAAACCAATAAGTGCTTCTTGTTTCCTTATCCCAAATAAGTGATGTTTCACTTAAAATGAATTGATCCAGGTGAGCAAACACATTACTAATATACTGGAAACATTTTGCATCTGGCCATAGTACCTCCCCTGAACTTCTACTTCAATGAGTATGTTTTCCTCATCTTCCTTGCAAAATCTGTCTCGCCAAAATATGAGCCACCCGGGTGGACAATTACATGCATTATGACATGCTCTTTAGCTAATAATATTGTTTATTGCTGTTACTTGAAGCTTAGGCAGCAGAAGCTAAATACTATAACTTCCTGCTTTTGCAATACTGTTAAGAGGGAATTATCTTTTGGAATAATAGCAAGACTAAAAAATAATAATAATGCGAATAGCAGTGCAGTACTGTTGCATATGTTTGACAGCAGATCCAACTACTGGAACTTGCATTGGCCAGAGGTTTTGTAAAAAAAAATCTGATAGTCTTTGATAGAGTTTGTGCAGCTAAATCAAAGTATGCAAGGAGTTAGATGTAAATCCTGTGTTTGCTTATAATATTTATAAGCACCCCCAAGTTAGCCATCACAGGCACGATAGCAGTGGGGATGCATCATTATGGAAATCACATAGGCTGCCAAACCTGCCTGAGAAGTGAATAGTCCTGTCCATTTCTGCAGCTTCACTGCCTTCCTGCCCATAGCTAGTAAATCTAAAGCTTCCTCAAAGTCTCTTTACATGAGCTAAAGTCACTGCTGTGTTGATGTGCATGCCGAGAGAAGAGACGGCCAATACAGACAGATAGAGGAGTGTAAGCCAGTGCTGTTCAGCATGATAGGTGCTTGTCTCAGCACATCAGCAGCCGACCTGTTGGCAAGTTCATATTTTATATCCTAACAGAGAATAGCATGCCACCTCCTGGGATACATCCAACCACCTGCTATCACCAGCATCGGAACATGCAATCCATTTCTATACACTTTTTGAGAGCCACCTCAGAGGCCCTTTAAGTGTTTTGTGCCCCTTCAGCATTTCTTCCATATTTGTGTTTAAGTAACAAACAATGATGATAAAAATATATTTAAAGAAAAGTATCTATGGAAAAAAATCAATCTTTGAATTCAAAGTTTTGGATTGTGAGCGTGGATCTCCTGACATGCTAGTGCTTGAGGTGCAATGATGCTGTCCGTTGCAATGAATATTAACTTACTGTAGGTCCTCACTATAAGCTGACCTCTTCAGGACCCTAATCAGTTTGTCTTGTTTTTTTCACTGAACTACTTCAACTCTGTCACCCTCTTTCTTGGGGCAGGTATTTAAAATTATTCCTTTGTTTTTTTTCCTGGAAAAGGAATAATCCCAGAATTGTAGCTATGATCTAGTCAGTGTTACATGGAAGGGAAACCATGTTGCTTCTCCATGCTGTGCATACAAAGTTGCACAGCATGACTTATCTTATTACAAAGAAAACACAGAGCTGTCTTAATGACCTCTCTGGGCTTGACCAAGAATGGACAAAAATCAATGGAAAAACTCCCAATGACGTCATTGGGCTCCACGTCTGCCTAACTTCTTCCTTCACTTCTTCTTTCCATAGTTCTCCATCTGCAGGTGTTTTGTATAATTTTATGTTTCACCAGCTGCTCTGGCTCGCCTTTTTTCCTGGCATTATTTTTCGTTGTTATTTACTCTCAGCTCTCTGCCTCCCTTTTGATTATTTCTCACTCCTCACCAGTGATTTTGGGACCTCTCAACGATTCTGTGTCATCTGTGAAATTCATCAGCCTGCTGTTTTCTCTCTCTTCCAGTTTATTAATGAAGATGTTAAGCACCATGTATGGCATTTTCTACTCACTGAAGATATAAGATGCTGAGGCTATGGGGAACATTTTCTACAACACATCAGGAAAGTCTGTAAGAAATTGCTTTGCATCTCTGGAAATTCTTGGCAGTGTTTAGAAGTCTTTATATCTTCAAGCAATAGATGGCAATAGTGTGTTTTGACCGCGCTGTTATGTTTTGACCTTATTGTCATGTTTCTCATTAAGTTTAAATGTGGCATCTTCTAACATATGGTGTATTAGACCTCCCAGTAGGAAACCAGCATTCAGGATTATTCTGTATAGCAGTACATTTGCAATATCCTGCAGGCATAATAATGTATCACTTACTCTATGCAAAGGCATCCATACATGGGTGCATCTACAACCATCACATAGTGGGTGTCACAAGTAGCAGCAGTAGACACTTTTTGGAGCAGGCTGAAGACTTGCATCTAAGAGGAACAGACTGCCTACCCGCCAGTAAAAAGAACAAATGCAATACATGTTAACAACTTCTGTTGATTTTCCTTCCCTCCCTCCCTTTCATTCATGAGTATAAGTGTGAGTGTGAGTGTGTGGTAGTGTTGGGGTGAAGCTGTAGCCTAGATGGTCCAGGAACAATGTGAGAAGCCAGGATTTCTGTGGGTGATACATTGTATTTGAACAACTGTATAATTAGCAGGGTCACAGACAAGCTCGTGGGTACCATTTACAAAGATCTTGCCCACAGCAATCCTTGTCTCTTCTTCCTGTGCAATATTTCCTCTTTAATATTCACATTTGGATTTGTCGATATATTCATTGCACCCTGCAGCAATATTCTGAATGGAC
>JAGPOW010001327.1:10807970-10845290 GCA_030014935.1 Caiman crocodilus | reverse complement strand
AAAACTACTCTCTCTCTCTCAGAGAAGGCAGATCAGAAGGGCAGCCTTTGTGCACGCTGCCGTACCAGTATGTCTCACCTAGAAGAGCGGGAGAGTAATTCATTTTCCATGCTCAATCAGTTCTCAGCTTCTCTTGCTGAGATTTCCATGAAGATGACAATTGCCTCTATCAGGGGGCTGGCTTTTGTGATATGTATACTTATCTACTAGGTAATGGACTGAGACCACAAACTCATTTCACACCGGCAGTCAATCAGCCTTCAGATAGTAATGTATTTCAGTTGCTGCTTCACTGGGTTGGTTTGCAAGTAGTGATTTAGAGGGGAAAGGCTCTGTATCTCACTGCCTGCCCTGTGAGCCAGCCAGTCTTTTCTTTCATGTGAGTGCACAATAATTCCCTTATGAAAAATAAAATGTTAACCACAATCACACAGGCCAGATTTGTTATATTTACCATTAATCTGTACCTACCCTGTTCACGCATAGTAACAAATCACACCCCACCACAAGGAATGGCTCACTAGTACTGCCATCAGGTTTGGGTTCACCAGCATGAATTAGTAATTGCTGGATAGCATCCTACCTGCTAGAACAGTTATCTGCAATAATACATTACTGAAGGTTTTTGCCAGACTTACGCCTATTCAGCCACTACAGAAAGCAAATTTGGTCTTCAGCTGGTCTATACCAAGACACCTTTGTTGACTTCAAAGGAATGATGCTAATTTATATCAGCTGAAGGTTTATCCCAGCCTGCCTGACTCTGGGCCAGGAGTCTCTCTTCTAGATTTACATATTGGGTTGCTACAATTTGCAAGGTATTCTGCCTGTTCCTGCAGAGATAATGAGCTAGAGCAGTGGTTGTCAAGCTTTCTTGTACCAGGACGATTTGTAACCATTGATGGCCAGTCTCTGTGCCCGTGCCCCTCACTGCCGACCTGTTGTCCCCCACTTCCAGGCCCCGGCCCCTTGCAGGCTGGAACTCTGCCCACCTGCAAGGGAAAAGCCACGGTTTCCCATGTTTTTCTCCTTTAAAGAAGAATCCATTTTTAAAGTTTGTTTGTGACCCTTTCATATATTCCTGTACCCCACTTCCGGGTCAAAACCCATGGGTTGAGAAACGCTGACCTAGACCACAATAGATTACTATGGAGCAAGGCCAATTGAATGAAATGTGTAAGTGCTTCTTGTTTCCTTATCCCAAATAATTGATGTATCACTTAAAATGCATTGATCCATGTAAGCAAACACATTACTAGTACCCTGGAAGCATTTTGCATGTGGCCATAGTACCTCCCCTGGATGTCTACTTTAATGGATGTGTTTTTTTCTCGTCTTCCTTGCAAAATCTGTCTAGCCAAAATATGAGCCACCTTGGTGGACAATACAGCATTACATCCATTAATAGAAGCACCGTGGTAAAGAAAAACAGTCGGCATTAAAACTTTGGTAAGAAACTCCTGGCAGGGAAAGCAACATTCATGATAGCAAGTGCATCCAGAAGGCATGTCCTATTGTTATTAGTAATAAAAGTGCAGCTTGTGGAATGTAAAATTTATGCTCCAGTAAATTTTGAGGCAATGCTATCAGCCAAGACAGCATATTTTATATGTCAGCCTGCACACTTTCCAATAAAACAGGATGTTCTCACAAATGGACATCATTGCATTTTTGTAGGAATGTGTTCAAAATATTGCTTAACTGAAAAATGATGAACATTATATGATGACCATTGAACAGCACAAATTAAACACCACACCTTACTGCTTTCAGGCCAGTTTTGCTTGGTTACCATCCTTCAATAAGAAAAAACAACAATTTGACAGGAGTAGCACTGCAAAACTAGCATATCAGAAAAAATCAGCTTTCTTGTACCTAGATCTCTGATGGTCAAGAGCACAGGTGTTGTAAGCAGAAATGTTCTTCCTCCTCCATGGACCCATGCTAGACAAGGCCATTTAGAAGCAGCCTCTTCACTACATGTTTGTGGACCAAACAGTCTAGAGTAATCTGTGTGTAGAGAATGGATATGGTTCGCAACGACGGGGTCCACGGCACCTCCAAGACCTGCAGCGCTACATAAGTGTAGCCTTCCTGCCTCTTATTCAGCTTGTCTGATTTCACCATCTGTGACCATACACCCAGGCTAAGCCTGTTGGCCAGACCAAAGCACGACCCATGGATTCGATAGTCACCTGCCTATAGTTTCTTCCTTGGGGACACTGCAGATAATAAACTTTGATGCACAAGGCAACAGCAATGGGCTATCCTTAGGGCTGATGCGATAGTGAAAGCAAGAAACTAGACACCTACACTTTACAATGCTTATCCTATAATGTATAGTGGACATTAGGCCATAGAACAAGAACAGAATGCTGGAGACTCCTGGAGGAATATAAATTATGTGGGAAAGGATAATCTGGTAGCTTTTTATATGCCTGAACATTTGGGCAAGGATCTGTGATTTTAGATGCTTATCTGAAATGAATTTCCAAACCTTTTGGGCTTCACTGAACCTTTACCCAGAGTGCTGGCATTAGCAATTATGGATCTTGTAGTTGCTTGCTTATTATGACATATCTTCAGTGATTAAAAAAAACAAACAAGGTGTTTTTTAAAATCTCATTAGAGGTTTTCTTCTATACTAATCATTGAGCTTTCTTCAGTTTTATTCTTGTAAGGCGAAAAAGAAAATTCAATATCGTAAGAGTAGTTTATCAAGCAGATAACACCATCACTGCTACCAGCATGCATCAAGCTTTCCACTACTCTAAAATTATTCTATTGTTATCTGTCCTCTGGATTCCTCCCGTCACCCTCACTTTATAAGATGGTATTTTAATTTGTTTTCCCTCTTCTTTTCTTTCTGAAAGGCCAAAATCATGATCAACTACTATTAGTTCAGTTCAGTCACAGATCCCAGTCCAAAGGTTACAAAAAACCCCCAATTATTTTTTTTTGTCCAATTGCTTTAATGGAAGGGGTAGGGATGGATTGTTTTCACAAACTATTCCACCTGCCAGCCATAATAAAAGTGAATATACTTCATGCCCAAATCATATCAAGTGACTCTAATAGTCCATTTTTAAAATATATTTATATTTCTTTGTTTTCAACACTGCAAGCCAGAGGCCACTAGGAGGAAAACAAATCAGGATGAAACACAGGAAACTATATTTTCCCTTTATAACTTTAAATGAGGGTATTTTAGTTGCATCCTCCTAGCAGATAAGTAAATGTGGAAAGGTCAGGAAGTCTGAATATTCACTTCCATTCAGATCAGCACATAGAAAAAATCCTATATGGATTTTTATTTGAACATTACCGGAATAGAGCAGAGCTACCCAAGTTCCACAGTATGTAGCTTGAGCTCAGCAGAGTCACACTAGTGTAAGATCAGAGTCAGATTGTTCCAGTCTTCAAAATAAGATCCAACATAGGTAGCTTCTGTACCCGGTCCTAGGTGCAATGGTTGTGTCAGGACTGACACATGGAGGAAAGGAGCAGCCAGAAAGTTGTCCATGATAGACAGACGGTCCCTGCACCAAGACCATGTGAAGGAGTTGTAACTCAACCTAGAATCAAGGATCAGTGGGTTTTCACTCTTCTGGGCAGGCTGGCTTCCTTCCCATGCTAAGAGACTTCTCCGACAGCAGAAAATCTGAACCTGTGCACATTTGAGACAAAGTTGGATTTATGTGTTGAGGTTGGCCTTCAGCAAGAGATGGCTTCTGGTATACAGGAAATACTCAATGTTCTCCAGAATCTCTCCGTGGATCTGGATTGCTGGAGTTGGGGACTTCTCATTAGCAGCTTGTTGGTGGAGGATCATAATCTTCTGAATGGTAAGCATCAGTCCCTTTTTCTTGGTAAAGAAGGCAATGATGGCCTGAAGGTTTGGCTTACAGCTGAGCTCACACGACAGCATCATTAGCATATGGAGCTCAATGACTGGGGACAGGTAGTCTTGGTTTTGGCTCAGAGTCAGCTGCTACTGTCTGGCATGGCAAAAACTCCTCGCTTCGTATGCTGTCTAAGTTAACACCCAGGGCTACAGCCCCACTCACCCACCCCTTGTTATGCTACTGCTCATAGCATCTGGGCACGTACCTGAGGTGCCATTTTGAGAGTTGCTCGGGTTTTTTTTCTTTTGAAATATTCTGTATTTTTCCATATAACCTGATAGCACAGCTAGTTCTTTCATGCATTCAAAGACCCTCTTCCTAATGCTACGTGCTTAGTCATCTGCTACAAAAGTGAAATGAGCTTTCAGTGCACACACACACAAAAACTCTGTATTTTTAACTGTAACATTTACAGATAATTTAAAATTTAGACAAAATTGCTATCGGCTGCACCAGGAAATAATGTATGTGATAGCACGTCTGTTAATTATGTCAGTGAATGAAGGATTGGAGTATTTGTTTAGATTTACAGAAGTAACTTTTCTCAAACTGATTCTTAGTGGTGAGATGTGAAGGGGAAATAATAAACTGCTGCTGCTTCAGAAAATGAGGTTCTGCTCAAAATCATTAGTCGGAAGGTAGTCCTCAAGGCCTCGATTCTGCAATTAGATACGTACAAAAGGAGCCGTTTGTCTGTAGGGAGTCCTGCTGATTTCAGTGTAGTTTTGATTGACTTCAGGCGTCTCCAGATGCATGGAGAGGTCTGTTTACATGGGTTTGATTGTGAGACTGGAGCCTACATGTCCTTCATAGAAACTGAAATCATAATAGGCTTGATTCTTCATGGCATTACTGAGTTTTATGCCTGAGCTAATCCGCTGGCTTCAACAACAAGTCAGGCCAATGCACTTTTTTCTAATCACTGTCAGAAAAAGAAAGGAAGGAAAATATTGATTAAAGAAAATGAGACAGAAGCAATAGATTGGGTGTGGAGTTCACTCATTGTGACCTTGAGCCAATCATTTTCCCTCTGTGTTGGCCTTTTGAGCCACTTGGGGCAAACTGTCTCCTGCTGAGCTACCCTTGAGTCCCCTTCATGAAAACAGCACATACTCCAGTATATAGTTGAATACTAGACTCAATCTGAAGCCCACTGAAGTCGATTGCAGTCTTTTATAGAATCATAGAAAGCTAGGGCTGGAAGGGACCTCAGGAGGTCACATCTAGTCCAACCCCCTGCTCAAAGTAGGATCAGCCCCAACTACACCATCCCAGCTAAAGCTTTGCCTAGCTGGGTTTTGAAAATCTCCAAGAACGGAACTTTCACCACCTCTCCGGGTAGCCTGTTCCACTGCTTTAGTATCCTCCAGGTGAGAGCATTCTCCCTAATATCTAACCTCCACTTCCCTTGTTGCAACGTGAGCCCATTGTTCCTTGTTCTGTCATCTGCCACCACTGAGAACAGTCCAGCTCCAGCCTTCTTTGAACTGCCCTTCAGGTAGCTGAAGACTGCAATTAAGTCCTCTCTCAGTCTCCTCTTCTCTAGACTAAGTAAGCCCAGTTCCCTTAGTCTTTCCTCATAAGTCATGTCCCCCAGTCCCCAAACCATTTTTGTCACCCTCTGCTGGACTGCCTCCAATTTGTCCACATCCTTTCTGTAGTGAGGAGCCCAAAATTGAACTCATTACTCCAGATGTGGCCTCACTAGTACTGAATAGAGGGGAGTAATCACTTCCCTCAGTCTGTTGGCAACACACCTACTAATGCCAATCAGGATGCCATTAGCCTTCTTGGCACAAAGGGCACACTGCTGGCTCATATTCAGCTTATTGTCTACTGTCACCCCCAAGTCCTTTTCTACAGAGCTGCTGCCCAGCCAGTCAGCCCCCAGCCTGTACCGGTGCATGAGGTTGTTCTGTCCTATGTGCAGGACTTTGCACTTGCCCTTGTTGAACCTCATGAGACTTTTTTTGGCCCAATCCTCCTATTTGTCTAGGTCACTCTGAATCCTAGCCCTACCCCTCGGTGTATCCACTACTCCCTCCAGGAACTGTATCTACTACTTGCACCAGGAAGTTGTCCCCAACACTCTCCAAAAACTTCCTGTATTGTCTACACACTGCTATATTGCCCTCCCAGCAGCTGCCAGGGTGATTGAAGTCCCCAGATGAGAACTGGGGCCTTTGATTAGGAATTTTCCACTAGCTCTTTGAAGAAAGCCTCATCTACCACTTCCTCCTGGTCTGACACTCTATAGCAGACCCCCACCACTACATCACCCTTGTTGCTCACCCTTCTAACCTTAACCCAGAGACTTTCAACAGGCCTATCTCTAGCTTCATGCTGGACCTCTGAGCAACCATATGGCTCTTTTACATAAAATGTAACTCTTCCTCCTCTTCTTCCTGCCTGTCCTTCCTGAACAGTTTGCACCCATCCATAACAGTGCTCTGGTCATGCAAGCTCCCACCAAGTCTCTGTTATTCCAATCATGTCATAGTTCTGTGACTGTGCAAGGACTTCCAGTTCTTCCTGATTGTTTCCTAGGCCCCGTGCATTTGTGTACAGGCACCTGAGGTAACTAGTTGATTGTCCTGATTTTGCAGAAAGTTTGACCCCTCCTGCTTGCTTTTCCTCCAGGTCCCCTGCTTCCCCACTTACCACAGGGCTTTGGTCTCCACACCCCGGCAAACCTAGTTTAAAGTCTTTCTCACTAGGTTAGCAAGCCTGTCTAAAGATGTTATTTCCTTTCTTCATCAGGCGGCTCCTATCTCTTCTCAGCAGTCCTTCTTGGAACAACATCCCATGGTTGAAGAAGACAAAGCCATACTGGTGATGCCACCTGTGCAGCCAGGTGTTGATCTTCAGGATGCACCTGTTCCTGCCCTGGCCATTTTCCTTGACCAGAAGGATCGACAAGAACACAACATGAACTCCACACGCCCTCACCTATGCACCCAGAGTCCTGTAGTTACTTTTGATATGTTCAGGTTCTCCCCTGGTAGTATCATTGGTACCCACATGGATAAGCAGCATGGGGTAGTAGTTAGAGGGTTGGATGAACCTCAGTACTCCCTCTGTAGCATCATCTTGGATCCAAGTCCTGGGCAAGCACCAAACCTCCCAAAACAACAGGTCATGTCAGTGGATGGCTCCCTCCTTCCCCCTCAGAAGGAAGTTTCCAACCATCACCACCCATTGCTTCTTTTTGGTGGTGGTCATCTCAATCCTTCCCACTTTGATGAGGCCAGGCCTGTCTTCCTCCACCAATGGAACATGCTTCTCCCACTCTGCTGCTAGGGCTGCATATCTGTTCTCCCACTGAACCTCTTCAGGTAGAAGTGAAGATCTCTGTTTGCTGCCAGAAGTCTCATGCCTCCAATTTCCACGCTCTTGGGTGACCATGTCTTCTCTCTACTCTAGCACTGCATCTGGTATTTCTTCCTCCACAGTCCCAGAGGTCTCCTCCAGCATTGCATTGATGAAGGCCTCATGGTGGAGGATGCTTCAGAGCCTCATCACCTCCTCCTGTAGTTTTCCTGCCTGTTCACTCACCACCTGGAGGCACTACTCACACTGCAGGCACTCCCTGACATGTCCGTCACTGGAAGGAACCTGCAAACTACAGTCCCCACTGTGCCAAACCTTTCAAACTTAATTTGGTGGGTGGATGCTGTGAATAGGATACATTCAGCAAGCATTCATACATACTCAGATATTATTTTGGATGATGAAGGCTACCAGAGATCTTAGAGATGTAGTTGTTCCAATCCTTCCCTTTAACAAGATGTCTGTGCATGTGTACAAAAATGTGAAATGTAGCGCTACAGCCTGATCCACTTTCCACTGTAGTTAAAGCAACAATATTAAGGTTGAAAAGGCAAGCACGCTAACTCAGGAAATGCCTGTGAAACCTTAATTTAATGAGGTGTAACCATGCATTACAATGTAGTCCTCAATTACATGATCACCTACTATTGTTTTTGTTTTGTTTTTCCAAAGGATCCCGGCTTCATTTGGTGCACAGGGGAGTCAGTACTCACTTAGTGAGCTGCTAGTCAATCTTTTTTTCTCCTCATTGCTCAAGGTGAGGCCCCAGGATTTATTTACTCCACATGATTCAACCTGTGTTCTGAAAACAGACTCATTAATTTCCTCATGGGGCTTTCTGTGGCGTTCATCACAGTAATATCTGATCGGTTCACAGATATTAATGTATTTTTGAAGCACCTTAGGTGGTTGCAGATGCGGTACAGGGCTTACCTTTTATTTTATGGATGGGAAAGAAAGATGCAGAAAGCTAAGCATTCACTAATTTTAGTTTCTGAGAACTTAGCATTACTTAGCACTTTCTGTGTCCAAAGCATAGATTCCATTGATTCAACTGCAGCTGTGAGCACTCAGAATTTCTGCAAATTAGCCTGCAAAGTCTCAAGCCAGGCACAGAGAAAATGAGGAACTCTGAATTAGTGCCCACATGTGAAAGAAGCTTGTATGAGTTCCTGGCCTCACATTTTTGTGATAGAGACCATGAAAGAGTTCTATTTGCTGATACAACGCTGTAATGCCTTAATTATGAGGCCATCCTTTCTCTTCCCTCAGAATATATCCACCTTCTGACTTCTGCAACAAATGAATGGTGCTGAAAACAGTAATTTACCCCAAATTGTTGAAACCTTGTGCTATGCACTTTATGATTTTTACATTCCTTAAATTATTTGAAACAAAATATTTGCAGAATGAAAAAGCCAACAAATAAATATCAATGAAATGGTTCGACATCTGAATTTCCCTATTCATTAGAACCCATTTTTTGACTCAGATATTCTTATCAGCCTTCGTAGCTGAAGGTTGGCATCTACATATCCCTTAAGGAACTATGTGCTGTTTGCAGGTATTTTCTTCTTAAGAAAATTATCCCATCTGGGAATTGAATATAAAAGGCAAGAGCTTTATGCATTTCCATTTCTCACAGAGTACTGCAAAGAGACCACAAAATCATCAATTTCTGGCTAGAAGAATAAGGTATTATTTTTAATTTAAAAAGGAATTATTTTGGACTTTGATAAATTGGCTTCATAAGAAGGTTTAAATTAAAATAAAGTAAAATGGAGCCCCTCAAATGGGGCTTCTGTTGAGACAGAAATTGACATTGAATTTGAAAAGATTAAATTCAGATTACTACAGGACCAGATGCTAATTATGGAGTTCAGATTATCTTTCAAGTCCCAAAGCATAATCGAACTCCTTTATTTCAAAGTCATGTCCTCTAAGTTGCCCAGTTCAGTTCTCATAAATTAGTTCACCTTTCTAATTCTAGCAGATGAAAAGAGTTTTACTCACTACAGTGAAAGTAACTAAGGAATCAATCAATACTCATGAGCTGGAATCTTAGAAATTAGCTTTGGGAAGAAAAGCAGAATAAAAAAGATTTTTTATCAAGGTCACAGTCCTCCAGTTTCCTGAGATGGGGAAGTGAATGTCATGTGCTTGATCCAGCCACACCCGAGAGGAAAATGGTGTTTGTGTGGGGCACCAAGCCAAGGCTCCTGACATGTACTACACACAGTACATACACCTCATTCCATCTTTTTAGTCAGAGGCAAATATCACCTTAAAACCATTTTCTTTATATAACCATTTATGAAAAACTCAGGCAGAAGCATAAATACAACCTCCACTGATACTGGTTCAAAAACTTAAAATATCAGTGGAAGGTTATTGAAACATAGGCAAATGCTAAATGATTGCTAAGTCTCTGTCTTTCATAATAAGTTTGCACTTAAATATGCTTTCTACATGCTTTATTCAGAAGAAAATATACCCTTTTTGAGCTTGTAACAGAATGTCAAGTCCCTGTTACAAAGGATGCAAAGAAAATACTGGAAAGTGGGCCTGGCCCCTTTAAAACTAGGATCTCTAGCGCCAGCAAGGGCCAGGTGCCACCAAATAGGGGGCCACAGGGATAGGGACAGAAGTTACACATAAACTGGTTTAATTGATCAGAAACTGGTTTCAACCTGTCAGAAAACAGAAGTTCAGTGCACATAAACCAGTTTCAAAATAGCTGAAACTGGTTTAAGCTAAACCTGGTTGAATGTAGTATCAGACTTAACTAATTGAGGTCAAACCAGTTTATAGAACTTCTGTCCCAGCCCCCTTTCTGGTTCAAGTTAAAGCACAGTCCTCCAGCATCCCAGCATGCTTTCCAGCCCTGTGCTGTGCTGTGGTGTCTTCTCCAGCAGAAAAGGGTTGGGGGGAGGGACTGGCCACCTAGGCAAGCCCCAGCTGAGGTCTGAGACCAGGGAGGGGAAGGGGAAGATTAAACCCCTGTTCCATTGGTTACAACCTCCTTCCCCTAAGTAAAGATCTGCCTTGCCTTGCCCTGCTAAGCTTGCTGCTGGCTGTGACTGTGGACTATAAATCCCAGAGGCATCTAGAAGCAGGAAGCGGAAGTGATAAGCAACCCTGCAGAGTCCTGCTACTGTGATTCTGGACTGCAAATCCCAGAGACCTTTGGGGCATCAGGAGGAGGAAGCAAATAAATATCCCATGGGTGACTGCTGCCCCCTGAGCCTGGTGGGGGCTATGCATCACCTATGATACAGCCCATGCTGGCTACATGCCAAAGAGTCATGCGTTAGTGCCCCCCAGCTCCTGGCTTGAGCCACTGCAGGCATGTAGCTGCATTTCCTGAATAAAAAGTAAATGTCTGTTCACTTGTTTTTAATCTCTGCATTTTAGACTCACCTACCAAAACTGAATCAATTCAGCCTTGGGCTTTTGACTGTCTGTACTTAGCCTTTAAGACTTGGACATTTTAGGTTAGAAAGGACCAGATGCCACCAAATAGGAAGCCAGGTGCCCCTGAGTAGACCTGAGTAGGTCACATGGCCAGAATGGGAGAGTGGCTAGGAGAGATAAAACCTTGCCCCACGAGAGAGTGGGTAGTTGAGTCCTAACTGTGAAGAAGGCTGAATTATCCATACCTGAAGGGCCGGGGGGAGAGCGGGAAGCAACTTTGTGGACACTGTGACCTTGGAGTGGGGGATACGTTTCTGTTGAGGACTTTGTGTTAGTTTTGAACAGAAAGCTTGTGGCAAAACTCTCAGTTAAGATGCTTTCTATTTACCTTGAGGAGGGAAGGAACTTTAAGTTGAGGGTTTTTTTTCTTTTTGTGTTTAATGGACATCTGGTGGACTGAGAGTGGCTGTAAGGGGAAATGTGGAGGCTGCACAACAGGAAGCCTTAGAGCCCTTCGTCATATCCTTCCCATAGTGAAAGTTGGAGCCACAGGCAAGATAATATGGGGACAGAAACCTGAAATGGGTTAAGGGTTAAAGGACCTTCTATGGTGGCTTAATGTATTGGGCAGTGCAGCTCCGAAGTCCAAAGTTTTGGCATCTAGTCCCTGCAGAGGTAGAAGCCTACAAGCAGCTCAGAGACAGGCAGACTGGGAGAGAGAAGCACAGTATTTGAAGATCCCATGGCTAAGGGCCTAGAGTAACCATGGCCTCAAACAGGCTAGGCATCAAAGAGAGCTGGCAAGGTAAGATCCAGGACTGGAAACCCTGCAAAGCCAGTGGATGTCAGGAGTCCTGCCACATGGTATGACTTTGCTCACTTTGGGCAGAGACAAAACTACTCCCAAATTACCTCCCCCCTGCCCCAAAAAGGTGCAGCAGGTGAGTGGGACTGGAAGGTTCTTGAGTGGACCAGCGACAACAGGATGAACTGTGATGGGGTGGTGGGTCCTGTCAAAGAGCTAAACAATATGGGCGCGGGAGGGAGGGGAGGGTTGGGGTTGGATGTGGGGAAGGACTGGTCTCTGTTCTCTGAGAGAAAGTGAGGAGAGCTTGAACAACCTAGGTCAGCAGGCTACAGCAGACTAATATATAGTACCTCTGAGTACTCACGGGATTATTGGCAGAGTCTCCATCTGCTTTAGATTCGTGAGTGTGGGCTGCATGTGAGCCAGCAAACATTTTTCCATCTACTCGACTATTATGAACACCACCCCTAAAATAATTACATTTAAAATGAATGCACAAGGAACATTTCTTCTAATCTTAACGATTTACTTATTTGCTGTTACAGTCATCTACACGCTCTTTCCCTCTCTTATAGGGTATAAGAACAGCAAAATTACCATACTAGGGCAGACCAAAGGCCCATCTAGCTGCATATCTGTCCTTGACAGTAGCAAGTAGTAGATGCTTTGGAGAAAACATACAAAAAGCAAGGTATAATGTCATACCTTCCCAGGCAACATGAGTAGGTTTCATCCCTACTTGCAGTGCTGAACAGCTGACGGACATATCCTTTATACACGTGTCTAATCCCTTTTTGAACTTTGTCATACTATTGGCCTCCACAACATCCTCTGGCCACAAGTACCACATGGTTATGATCCCTTTTGTAATAAAAGACTTTGTCTCTTTTAAACCTGCAGCACATTAGATTCATCAGGTATCCCATATCTCTGCGGCTATAAGACAGAGCAAACAACAATTCCCTTTTCATTTTTAAGAACTCACACCGACTCCTAGAGCACTTTATATCGTGGCAGCTGCTAACCCAGAACCCATTGCTGCGATGAGCTCTCAATGCATTTGGAGAGCTCGTTCTATAACTCTTCATAGAAACACACAAATTTGAAGTGATCTTTATCACAAAATAAGTTGTTTTTTTCATCACTGAGTAGAACTGCTTCTCTTCAACAATCAAATTAGAACTACATCCTGAGTCACCTTTTATGACTCGGCATGACTCTGCTTCTCTTGTGTGAGGATTTATTAAAGTGGGGGCAAAACATTTTAATGTTTTTAGGCAGAAAACTGGGTTTCCAATTGATTTTGATTTTTTGCCCCTTTCATGTATATAAAAATAATCTCTTCACCAGGGAAGGGCAAAGCATTAGAAAACAGCTCCTGTTAACTGCTCTGAGGACATGTCTACATATGACTCTATTAAGTGGGCTTAGACAAAATTGCCTTTTATATAATAGCAATTTTAGGTTATCTGAGCCTAAATTTGATACCTACATAAATTTACCTGCATAAAGCAAGTATCAAAAGTAAGTGCAAATAGGTCTCCTTCACTCATGTGTAGGTGCGCTAATGTACATTGTGTACACATCACATTAATGTGCATTAGCATGTCTGCACATGTGCTAATGTGACTGAACTATTCATGTCTAAATTTAATGCATCTTAATGAACATTAGCACATCCATGTGTAGATGCATGCCTAAATTGTCTTAATGCACCTTAAGCAAAGAGCATTGAGTTTAAGCATGCATAAATACATGTGTGGATGTGCCCTGATGGCACTTCGTAACTAAAATATTTCAGGGATTGGCTCAACCCACAATCTTCTATGAAAACTCCCTCAATTTGTGCTGAACAGCTTTTCTTTAATATATTTCCAGGGTACCTACATCCTATCAAACGTGGCAGTGGTGATGCTAAGTTTCCGGAGTCTTCCTGTGTTAAAAGCATCATAGGTTGATTTGTGCTCAGCAACACCAAGATAGCCAAGGAAAGATCTTGCCCCTGAAACTGCAATGCCTGATATTTATCCCCAGCACAGATGGCCAAAGACAGCCCCATGGCTGGTGTGTTTGTTTTTTCTAACCTGGAAATATTGGCACATTAAGAAATATAATATATTTGGGGAAAATAAAGACTGCCCTTTGTATGCTTTCTGACTGAATAATTAAACAGTCATACTCAAATCTTCCCGTCTATAACAGTCCTGTAGAGACAGGTTGACATATCCAGTTGGAGGCTCTACCTATAGTCATCCCTCACCCAGATTATATACAGAAATGGTATGCATACAGCTGTGTCAGCAGTGATATGCAAACAGCAGTGGGAAGCCAGGGCCAGAATTACTCTTTGAATCTTATTCAAGAAGCAGAACACTGCAGCTTTTCTTCAAGGTAAGAATAATTATAAGAAAAATCCCCTGAAGCAAAATCAAAATAAATGCATTTACATCAGAACGTTGCTGGATAATACATCACCAACTGCAGTGTTTGAAGTCTATCCTGCCTTTCAGTTATGAAACATCTTCACCTCTGATCACATGTGAAGGTGGAGGGAGGTGGGGGGCAGTTGTCAACTCATTATTATCCCAAATTAAAAAAACATAAAATCACACGATAAGCTTTCAGCCACTCTGCTGTCAAGCCTGTCATTGACTGAAAACTACAGCTATATTGACTGCTGTAGTTTATAGAGACACTCAGCTAACATACTAGTACACATCAGTACCTACCGCTTGCTTCGGAAAGGGCATGCAGCTGATCCGCTTGCAACCATCTGCCACGGATGCAGACAATAGTGACTACATTCTGTTAATTGTTCACTACCTCTAGCATTTAAGGTACAGAAACAGAAATCTTGTTATCAGCTGGCAAATTACTAGCAGCATAGTGAAGATAAATGGAAGCATCCTGAAATATATCCTCCTGCAGGTATAGCTAATTTATGTTTACCCAATCATTATACATTTTAAGAACTCCTGTGTGTCCTAAGTCAGGCATATGCTTATGTTGTTCAGAACTAGGGTTCAATAAAGCATCCCTGATAGCATAATTTTTATTCTCAATGCTTTCTTTGGCCCCAAATGTCTCTACTATTTGTCCTGAATCTTTTCAAGACAGTGGCGCTGCAGACTATGACTAGTCTTTATCTAGATAAGATCCTGGCATCACTGAAGGCAATGGAAGACTTAAGACATTTTTCCTGAAGGTAAATGCACAGACTCAGTACCCCAAGAAGCTAAAGGCTCTAAGCTTGTCTGCATTCTCTAAGTTTAGTGTAACATTACTGTCACCTATGCATTTTTAAACACACACAAATAAATATTCAAAAGGAGACAACTAAGACAGTCCCTATAAAATAACCTTCTTGCCTCAAGAACAAATTTCAGCCCATACTGCATTCAAAGCCTCAGCTGATCTCTGTGAACTCCAACCACCTGGTAAAACAGGAATCATTAGGACTCTACCAGAGCAACACCGTTGATGAACCTTGTGCATTTGTACATAGTTAGTAAACAATGACATCTGGAATATAAATCATGACAGTATCATTTTCTTGACAGCGCAGAGAATAAAGACATAAGACACCGGTGATAGAGATAGGACTATAATGGGACAGAGCGAGATGGCTGAAGATCACTGAAGGTAAAACTAACAGTGAAGCCTGCATCACTGTGGATTCCACATCTTTATAGTAAGAAAATTAATTTAACTTGTTTGGCTGTTCGAGGAAAATGAAGTTTTTGATATGTCAGTTGAGAACTGGATGCCTGATCCTAGAGAAAACATTGAAACTCTACATAACAGCTAATGATATAAGCAATGAGGAAAGTAGGTGGCAAAACAGGAAACCCTTGCTGGGTGGGTTCAACATTCACGGTTTCAACTATTTGCATATGCTGAACCCGTACCTTAAATACACTTACAGGAGCTCCTTGGGAGTCCTGTGCTTGCCACTGCCCGGCTCCCACCACTATTGCTGGACTCCCACCATTGCCAGCAAAGCCATGCCCACCCGCCAGCCACCAGGGCACTGCATTCATGGCGTTCATGAACGCAGTGTCGTATTCACGGATTTTGTCATTCACAGGGATCTCAAGAACATATCCCCGATGAATGGCAAGTGTCGCCTGTATTACAGATTAGAATTGGGGCTAGAAGCTTAATTTATACACCCTAACAACTCGTGTTAAACCAACCAGAAAAAAACAACATCTGCTTAGGCAAAGTCTTCCCTCTCCAAAGCCACTGGTGACTGGAGAACACTTCCACTTTTACAACCGCATCAACCATGGAGATGAAATAGTTCCCAAGGATGTAGCTGGATTAATTAAACTAACAGACCATTCCCAGTCTGGAAAGCATTTAAATGATGAGAAGACAGGTTAGCCTGAAAAGCGAAGCAACCAAAAAATGCTATTAAGAGACTACTGTGACCTGTACGTGTGTCATGGAATAACAAAGTTACAAAAGCCTTGTGAAATCTGTAAAACAGAGAGACCAGACATCAAGCTAACAGTGAAATGTGGAGAGCACTCGTGGGCACATGCTTCATTACGAGAACCGTCTCCAGAGTTGCACTAGATCAAAGGTGCTTTCTTGGGCAGCCATATTTTATCTTCTAATCCTCAACTTTGCCATTTATAGAGTTTCTTACCCATCTTAGCTGGGCATGCAGGCCATGGCAGCCAGGCCAGTATTACTGATGCCTGGATGACCACACAGATCACACACTGCAGGATTCTGTTGCTGGTAAGGATGTCGTACGAGCTCTCTTAACATATTGTGTCAGGAACTTCTGTATTTGATGGATGTGCCTTTTATGATCACTTGGAGCTAAAGGAGTGTGAACCAACCACATTTCTAGGAACACCAATAGAAGCTATTTGCATGTCACAGTTAGTAAATCCACTAATAGTGTTTGACTTTGAAATGGTCCTATAACTAGCTTGGAAAGCAGCAACTTAAACATGGGCCTCAAGGCCAATTATGCGATTTAATTGCCACAAATGCATTTATGTATTGTACAAAACATGCTAGATTATTTTAAGCAATTCTAATTACTTCCAGGAAGCCATGGCAATTTTTTTTTTTAATTTTGAACATTCATTTGCTCAAGGACTCTTACATCAAGTAGCTGGAATTTCTTCATGGCTTTAATTTCACATCTAAGTGTAAGCGTGTCTGGTCAAAGAGAGACCCAGGGAAAGCTAGCTGGTTCAAACAGAGGTCAATTTGAGTTTATTAGCAACAAGGACAGCATTAACTTGAACATATGATTGCATATTAGAGATGCAACAACAAATTCTTGGCAGTACAATTTTGCTACAACAGCTACCATTGACAGAATAAAAAAGCTACCAAGCCAACAAGAAGCCTAATCAACAGTGTTCCTACTGCCAGGGAGTGACATCTAAATTGAGGAAAAGTTCACGTGTTCCCATTAAAGGTAGAATTAGTTACAAAAAGTGGTTGCTGAAATAATATAACAATTTCCTTTTATAGCTACTTGTGCAGGTAAACAAGCTTTTATTTCAGATGAAACGCAGAAAGGAAAGATTATACAATTAGTTCCACTGCGCATTTGAGTTAGAGGACAGAGCAAGCTTGAAACATATTACTGCTAAAGTTTATACTCTTTCTGACTTCCTGTTCTGTGGATTTCATATGGAAGATGGAAAGAAAGACTCAGCTGTGGCCTATTTGCCTCGAGTTTGCCCATATTAAATGATTTGGGAAAATGTGATTAACTTTATGAAACTTGAGCATACCGATATAATTCATCATCGTGGATGTGACAGCAGTACCCAGGATCACAGCTCTGTTATGCTATGTTCTATGGGATTATAAAGGACGATGACCAAATCTAAGAAGTTTACTAACTTAATTCAAGCCATAATCCTTACAGAAAATTATAGCAGGGAAATAGCGCTACTGATTTCAGTGAGATTTATTTTTCTACTTGACATTACAAGGATCTGGGTCTAGCATGATGGTGTGATCAGTGGAAGGAGTGGGGATAGACTATGAAGACAACCTCGATAAGACGTCGGTGGCTACAGAGACTACATCAGAGCATGATTTGATTTCGAAACCTGTCATTATATTTCATATGCAACTAGCAAGAGGAGCTCTGAACTCCTGACCAACTGGAAATAAGGAAAGAATTAAAACAGGAATCTTCTTTTTATGTTTTGCAACTTTTAATTAAAATAAAACAAAACCTTTAAGGTACTAACGCAGGATTCAAGTGGGTGACTGATTAAATTCAGGCCCATGAAGGTACTTTATTTTTTAATTACAATTTCATTTTTCAAACAAGCTTCAAAGCCATGCATGTACAAATTATGGACGATCTCTCTATATATTATCCACACAGCCATGGAAACAAGACAGTGGGTAAAAAAAAGTGTTAGCTCAGATTATTTCAAGAGACACATAAACCATGTAATTAGCAAGTAGATATGCCTCCCCCAAATGTTTGGCATGAGACGAAAGGAAGAGAAAGGAAAGGGAAAGATGCAACAAGCATTTCAAATGAAGAGATAGCTAGCAAACTAAGAAGACTTTAAAGGGTGGAAAAAGTCTAGGGTGAAGATTCTGTCCCATGTTAATTAGGGGTTTAACAAATTTTCTATGAAATCCCACTTGAATGAAGCGCTGAAGTATTTAAACTCCAATGACCTGCTTATCTGAACAGTAGACGGGAGGAGGCTAAGATAGTTGACTGGGTTCCTCTAGATCAGCGGTTCTGAACCGGGGGTACCTGTACCCCTATGGGGTACGTGAAGCCTCATCAGGGGGTACGTGAGATATATTTCATACATTGTCTAACACAATTCAAAGGGCCTAAAAAAAGTCTTGACGATTTGAAATTGCTGTAAAACATGTGCATGAGTGGGATTACATGTAGTTTGACATAAAAATTAATTTCCCATTGAAAGGGGGTACATGAAGTCTCACTCTGAGACCAAGGGGTACATCAACTGAAAAAGGTCTCCAAATTCTGTCTCCAAATACTTTTCCCTGTTTCCTGTGATACACTCCAGAAGCATCATTTTGGAGAAAGTCCAATAGGCAACAGTCATTGTGTGTGTTTAAATTATCTGGAAGGATGCAAGGGTCAGAAGAAAGTGGATAAGAGCAAGAATAAAGGCTGAGTTTGCGTTCACCATATTTCTTTCACAGATTAATTATGGGAAAAGTGGATAGAGACACCCTACCCCTAATGGAACATTTTGTATCCTTCTGAATTCAAGTTCAATGAATTCCCCTTTCCCTATGCAGATTGTAGGGAGAGCTGTGAGCAAAGTGTTAAACACAGAGGTTTTGTTGCAGTGTAAGTGCATACGGTAGAACATTCAGATTATGGCATAAATGTGCAGGACTAGAGTTTTGAAAATCCATCTTTAATTGTGAACCCAGAAAATTTGTCCTAGCTGTCATTAAGAGATAATATGCAAGGTCCCCAGAAAGCAATTTCTCCAGAGTTACCTGTCAGAGTCAAACTGCAGTTCAAGATACTCTGCCAATGACTCCATATGGATATCATAAAATGAGAAATAGAAATATCTCATTTTATTTCAGTAATTGTATGCTACTTTTCCAGGCTCTGAATGCATACTTGCCTGAGTCCTGGGCAGCACAACAGATGTGTGCTTTCCCATCTCAGTTTCTCAGCAGATCACCCAAAAAGTATGTTACTATCCCTTTAGGGAGTCCGTTGGATAGAATTTGAATCATACACATGCGGGTATTTTCACTACGTTTTTCAAAGAGTTCCCCATCTTCTTTGCACTTTGTTCACAGTGGTGGGATGCCACATTTGTAATTTTGCTGCTTTATAAATCTGATGTTTCAAATGTTCCTCACTGGGGTTTTTTTACAAATTTATGACCGAGTCTATTGCCAATACACATGTTGGACCACGGGACCAATAATTCATCTCTCATTCTTACCATTTTTAACCAACATATGCCTCTTTTGGATACCCAATCAAATCAAAGATCACTTGCTGGACTCGTTATTTCTTGCTGTCTATTTTTTAAACTAAAGAAAGTAAGCCAGAGGTGGCATGACATATAAACTAAAGCTGGGCCCAAAGCCCTTCTCCAAAGTTATCTTTTTGTTTTTGTATTAGTAGCCTTCTGTCTGTAACTGGAAAAATTATGTGTAGAAAGAATTAGAGACCTAAGCCAATGTCAGTGCTGAGAATCCTGTTATTTTCAAAAAGCTTTGGAAGAGGCTTTTTTATTGGAGAAGCTATTTTAGACGTAAGGGGCCCTTAAGGGGACTGGATTACTTAGGTAGAACTTTAGAAAAGAACAATCTTATGCCGTGGACGGCAGAGCGTTTCCTAACAGACATGGAGTACCTTCAACTTCCCTTGTCTTCAGTGATCTGAAAAGAACATGGCTCGCTAGTGGCACTGTACGGTAAATCACTCAAATTCATTAAAAAAGAAGTTGGTTTCTAATGATCAACTACCCACAAACCCTCCTTGCCAAATCTGATAAAACTTTGATTTGTATGCTCACTGAGACAGAACTGTTGTGGACCTGAAACGACAAATTGCTATGCATCATTTCCATTATTACTAACTTGAAATTTGAGTTTGAGTTTTTAAATATCATTAAAATAGTTTAGAGGATCCAAAGATTGTCTGAACACATGCACTTATTTCCCACTGAATGCACACTCGTTGCATATACAGCATTTTTTTTCTCTGCTGCAACAACTTGACTGATGTTTCAAAATAAGGAGTGCTTCCTTTTAAGCAAAATGAAATACAACCAAATATCTAATTAAAGAAAGTCAACTAATTGTTTTACTTCTGGTGAGACATATACTTCCATTTTCAGTATGCTATTATAGATAAAGTTCTGTTTTAAGGGAATACTGATTTTAATAAAGACTGCTGTACCCTGGGGACTTGATACCATTAAATGATTGGCTGAGTTTTCTGTGAAACTGCATTTAATATATGTCACTGTACTGGCCTGTATTGAGACTAGTATAGATACAGTTTTACTTCACCTTGAACTTCTGCAATATATTTTATCTGTCGTTTCTAGACCTCAACTTTTGCAACCCATTTTGATCAATCCCCTTGCCAGAAAACCTCCATGGTTCTCAAATTCAAATCACTGAAGTGGGAAAGTATTCTTCTTTTCCATACTTCAGCTGAGGACCTGCAGTTTCCTTAAAACAGAAGTCTTTATTTTTAATAGGTGTTTCAGTGCTCTGAAAAGGTGTTGGATTGATGGCACTCAATGAGCGTTGAGCAGATGTCAACAGATGCAGCGTCACTATTAATGGAGCTACATTGATTAACACCTGCTAAGGATCTGGTCCATATTCCCTTTCCACATAAGAAATGCAAATTCTCCCTGACTGCCCTTTCAAGGGGTCCTCAATCTTGTTTTAACATGATAACTACTAGGACCCAGAGGAGAGGCTACAGTTTGCCTCGGCGCTAATTAAGTCTTTGGCCTCTTCACTGAGATTACTGGCAATGGTGCCAATTAGAAAGATGACATTTTTAGACGAGACTGGGGTATGAAGTGAGATCCCCAATTCACTTTATAAAGAGCCGCCAGATGGTCCAGAGTTTGGCCGTTACAAAAGTGTGATGATTTTTAGTGTGCAACCTTGAGGCTAGAGCCTCTATGACCCATTGCCAATCTTCAGAGCTCATCAACTCTGCTGCAATGCATCTCTTTTGTACAGCCAACATCCCACGGAAGCACCTACCTTACCTCTATTTTGGGAGTAGTGCACACATAATAAGCACAACATTACCTGCTATAGTGCTCCCTGCTACACCAGTGAGGCAGTGCTGATACACCCTAGTGGTCTCAGCTACACCTAGCGTGACTATATGGATTTTGGAGGCTGGTCCTGGCCAGCCAGTGAAAATAAAACAAGTGTCCCAGGCATGGAGCTCGGGGAGGAGAGGCAGAGTGGCATGAGCTGTGAAACAGGAAGCTCTAGTAGAAAGCAAAATTCCCCTATAATATAATCTTAAATCATAGCAAATTAAAACAACAAATACACTAGCATATACTTGCATACTAGACTCAATCCAAAGCCCGCTGAAGCTGATGGCAGTCAGTCTTTTGTAGAATCGTTGGAAGTTAAGGTTGGAAAGGCCCTCAGGTCACATCCAATCCAACTCCCTGCTGCAAGCAGCACCAGCTCCAACTAGATCATCCCAGCCAAGGCTTTTTCTACCTGAATCTTAAAAACCTCCATGGACGGAGAGTCCACCACGTCTCTGTGTAACCTGGCATACCCTGGTCACAGGGTAACCTGTCCAGTATTTTCCTACCCTGCTAGTAAGAAAATTCTTCCTAATACCTAACTGACTTCTCTTGCTGTAACTTGAGACCATCACTCCTTTTTGCCATTTGCCATCACTGAGACCAGTCTAGCTCCATCCTCTTTCAAACCCCCTTGCAGGTAGTTGCAGGCTATTATTAAATAGGTAAGCTTGATTACCTAAATGAAATTACCATTTAAAAGTTGAGGTCCCTGTTAACACCTGTGAAGTAATGAAGAATGGGTCAATAACAAGCCTTTAGCTGCCTGAATAGTAACACTGGAGCTGCACCATGTTGCCCTGCCCTGTCTCCACCTCTGCCTGCAGCAGCAGGAGGTTATCAGGGTCCCAAATTTCACATTGTCCCGTACAGTCACCCTAGCTATGCTATGCATTTAAGGGGTCACCAGATCTTTCTGCACAGAGATACACAAACAACAGGACAGCAATGTGACTAGCAGCGTTCTTAAGCTTTTTTAGACACATGATGTCACTTGGAAAATGCCACCTTATAGCTTTGACTCATTTCTTGACTAGAGAAAAATAATAGAGCCCTTTTTTCTGTTGCAAAGAACTCGAAGAGCCCACAACAGGTCAAACATGTTGCTGACGTTGTGGATTCCTGTTTGAAATCTCTGAGTTTATCTTGTCAATCATGAATTGCTGTTGGCACGATTAAGAGTGATAATATTGCATGGGAACCCCACGACACCTTTAAAAGGATGTTATGGCATCCTGGTACTGAATGCAATAAGGTCATTGCAGCAGTTCGAAAAAACACCAACATGGGGTGCCATTGTGAATAATATATTGCTTTACAGGCCTATCAAAATGCAACCTATTTTGGCACTAATATATCAAAAATGAATTTCACAACAGCAGTCACTCCAAATCTGCCAGGCATCAACATTGTAATAAAGTATAATGACCGATATAATTTAATAATTGTGAGGTATTTTTTTCAGCAAACATCTTATATAGATTAAGATACCTGAAATGTGTAATCAAAGGTATGTTGTGAAACACAATATAGTCCTCAACAGCAAACTCTCCCTAAGCCTGAAGAAGGGTGTTTGTGCCTCAAAGCTTGCAAAGAACAATTTTCCCAACTATTTAGTTGGTCTAATAAAAGACATGACATGTATCCAGGGCCATTCTATGGGAGGGGGGAACAAACTGGGGCAACCACCCCAGGCCCTGTGCTTTGGGGGCCCTGCAGAGCTGGGCAAAGACACCATGGCTGTAGTTTACCGTGCCCACCCAGTGGGTTAGATGGCTTTTTGCCTGTTCTGCTTAGAAGTTCGGGCTGCCACCTGCCCTGCTAGGTCTGGCATGCCAGGATTTTCACTCCCTGGCATAAGTGTGCCGTAGGATGGAGAGGGGGGCTCCAGGCCCTGCACCCTGCTGGGATCATCTCTGCAAGTACCCATGGAAACTTGTCTGCCTATGTCCTTAGACCAACATGGCTACAACCAATAACCTAAGTATATCCCCCGTGAATGTGAAAATGACCTGTGCCTCTTTCAAACATAAGGCAATTAGAATAAATGACAGGACATGTTTGTCTCATACATCGCAGAGGTCATTCCATTGGCTAGAACAAACCTGAGACAAGTTTAGCAGAAAATATGCGACAAAGCCCAATAAAAACAGATGCAAATTTCAAAGAATCAAAGAAAAAGTCATATATAAGAATGTTTTATCTTGTAAAAAGTCTTCTGAGACCTTATTAGGACTGGAAAACCAACCCAGCTATTTGCATGGAGTTATATTCTTAAACATTCACAGAGCTAAATCATATTGCTTAGGCTTGTACTGCACAGCAGAAACAAAAGACAACCAAAGCCTTGTACGGGCCAAAGGGTAAATTGAAATCTAATTATTTTTGAAGATTGTCACATCTTTTTGTTCTTCACTTGATGGAAAGTGACCTACAGCAAAAAATGTTTCTGCTAGTTCTCTTGAAATATGCATTAACATCTTTGTTCTTAAATAATAAAGGAAATTTGGTTCTTTTATACACATTTTAAAAATTAAAGCATACCAGCTTACTGGGAAAATTATTATCGGTCGGCTGATGTCAGCATTTGTTTTGGTATTTCCAATTTTGCTATAATTGACATGTTAACATAGTAAAAAGTAAAATTAACATTTTTTAGAATATATTTAAACAGTATCGACTAAAGATCCAGCTTTAAAATGGAAAGTCCGCTTGGCTAATGGTGATATGCCGAGGAAGGATTCCTCACAACTTAGAAACGGACAGAATTATTTTTTTTTTCCCAGATATTCCTCTGTGTTCTCCCATCCAAGAGTGAAAGTCTCAGGGTTTTACATAATAAAACCACATCCCATCCTTCTTGCAGAACAGAAGTGGAGAAGGTTGTACAAGCAAATGAAAACACGAATGATACAAAGTCCTCCCATTTTTGTGAGTGGAATAAGTTCCTGCTTACATCCCCTAGACTCACCTATCTTGAGGAATGACAAGCCTCATGCATGAGGCCTTGAATGGACTTTTCGTGCATCTCTGACATCACTTTGGGACTGATGAGGAACTATCGTTCAGATGGACAATTGAGAACCTCATTCAACCAGAGCACAAGGGCAGTGAAATGAGAGAGTGAGAGAGAGAAAAAGAAGATCTATTGTGGGAGAGAGAAGAAATGAATATTTCCTCTGATCTGGTTCCTGAAACCATCCTCAACAAAAAAATCTCACGTGTGAGAAACAAGAAGGGTTACAGAAGACGACCTTCAGCCCTATAAGGATTTTCACAGTGTGTGCACAAGGGTCATCAGATTTTGAACTCAACGAGGTCTTACTGATAAGACTCTTCTCTTAATTGGATGTGTGGTATTCATTTCTAACCATTATTTAATCTCAACTATCACTGAATGCTTAATGAGCTCATACGATCCCTACCAGAACAGTACAGCTCCTTATTTCATAACTCCTATGTGCTAGTAAACTTACACGCTGTTAGAGGCCGATGTGATTCCAGTAGCCAAAGCCCTGGCACACTTAACTCTAGCACCGGTGATGCAGTGATCCAATTAACTAAACAACTTTTATACACAACAGACCAAATCTGTCCAGGCCAAGGTGGCAGTCAGTAACGCATGGGTCACATAAAGACTCTACATTGCCTTAAGGATCCCAAAGTAGAGCAACACACACACACATGCACAGGAGCTGGAACGGAGCAGCAGAAGTAGCTAATAGAACAGTAAGATGAACCAGCGAGTGGCTACTATTTTAGCTTGCAGCTTTCTGGCACCAATATATTCCACTTGTTTAGGAATATAAAACTTACTTCTCTTTACAGTTCACATCAGCACTTGTTACCAGGTTTCAAAGTTTAGGCCCTAGCCCCTTGCTCACAATGTGCCCAAACAAAAGTCCATTGGAATCAATAGAAAGACTCTCACTGACTTCATTGGATGTTAGACTTATACCACTAGGAGCCATGTTTTCAAGAGATATTAAAGAGGGAGGTAGGACTTGTTTTGAAAAGTGACCCAGGTGCTGGGTCCTACAGGCTTCATCACAAATGAAGTACCTACCCTGCTTAGGTGCTTTTGTCAGCTCTACTAATGAACTATCTCTTTCCTAGGTGCCTTTGAAAACTTGGCTCAAAGTGATGGAACAATGTTTGTCTGTATTTTCCTGCTCCCTCCTTTCTCCCCATTAGACATCACACTTGAACTGCACATTTTCAATGAAACGATGCTACTCATTGTATTCCTTTTTTGAAGAGAGATTTAGGTAATAATAGCACACAATTGCTGCAGAATGAATCACTCATCCAGAACAGTGAAATGCAGTTGTCTTATAATAAACAGGAAGAGTAGTATCCCTAAATCTCCCTCAGGCCTCAGCCTGCACACTCCTTGATCCACCTTCTTGCCGCATTTCCTGTGATGCAGTTTAAGAAACTGTACACACGTCTTCACAAAGCAAATGTTTGTTTTCTCGTCCCTGCTCGGACTCGGGAACGCTGACTCAGCTGGATTTAACATCCGCCATGTCTCAATGATTACACCCAGGCATAAAACACTTAGGCCTCATAATGGTATGTATACAATAATTCATCTGGCCATTTGTCACTCTAGGAACACCAGCTGAGTCGGTCAAATAACCAAATAGCAAGTGGAATAAGGTGCCTGTTGATCCTTGCCCATTCAAGCAGCCCCCACGCCCTGCCATGGCTTGGTTGGCATGACCTTTTCTGTCTTTCAGCACATTTGTATCCTGTAGATTAATCAAAGACATATCCTTTACCCCATGGATTTTAGTCTGTCGGCATCAGTCCCATAGTGAGGGGGAGGGAAAGCAGGGCAACTGCCCCGGGTCTCAACAAGCGCTGCCCAGCCAGGGCGGGGTGCGGGAGGGAGCCGCGAGTGGCTCACGTGTTGGGACATGGAGATGGGAAAGGGTGGCTCCTGACGCTGAGTGCACTGCCAAGCAAGCATGGGCGAGTGTGTGCTCCCAGGATCTGTGTGAGGGGCGAGCGTGGGCTGCTGTTGTGGGCTTTGCACCAAGCATCAAGCTTGGTTGCTACAGCACTGGTGGGCATCTTCTGTGGGGAGGTAAAGAGCTAGGTGAGGGACTGTGACTGCAAAGGATTCAGATAGGTAAAGTAACTCTATAAACTCTTCGTGCTCTGTGATTCCCAGGTCCATAAGCCTATTCACCTCCTTTTTCAGTCTGTTTTAGGACTTGAGGAATTTTCCTACAGATATGAACAGCAAGCTGACTGGGCCCTATTTTATACTTTGAGCTTCTCTATCATGCCCACAGCCTTAAGGCACTCTACAGTCTCAGAAAGCTACAGCCAAGGCAATTCCTTTGCTTAAAAAATTCTAATTCCTCTGCCAAGGGCTAATTCCAGGTCTCAGAGTAGTCTGAACATTTTTGTTTAAGATCCCAAACGTAATCTCATCTCTTACAAGGGACCCAGAGGGTGTGTCTACATGTTCATTAATGCACAATAGTTACTGCGCATTTGATTTAGTGCTTGTATAATCAAGTACCAAATACATGAGCAGTCACTAGAGTGACTGTGCAGTAGCTGGTGAACACCTTTTTAGTGAAACTACTGTGCAATAGCCTAATAATACTGCGCAGGAGCATATTAGCACATTTTGTGCTGTGACATGTTACGTGCAGTGTTATTAGGCTACTGTGCAGTATCTCATGGTGATCCATCCAGATTCTTCTCCCCTTGATTGCCAGCTTTACAGTCGCAGAGTCTGTATTTTCACATGCCTTCTGTGCTCTGTTTAAAAACACATCACACTACTTTTTGCTTGAAGCGCGGTACTCCTCAAATTCCTTTAATGCAATTTCATACTCATTCTGTTCTTCCTGAGTTGAAAAGAAACTATTAAAAACAACTGCTTCAGAAATAGTTATTATCAGGAATAAAACTACCTTCTGATTACCTTCCTTTTTTTCTGGTACCAGTGCTGGCACAGAGAGAGAGAAGTGCCGTTGTGCGGTTGTACTTAACATTCCCACTCTCTGGAAATGTGAACTGTTTTATTTTTCTGCAGTGAATTTTCTTAGTTTATTTCCCCCGCTCCTATTTTATGTTGTTCAGCAATCGCTCAGAGCCAATCAGCCCAACAGAGAACTACGTGATTTGGTATATATCTTTCAAATGTTTTGGGGGAGTGTTTTGTAACATGATTTCCTACATAACCTGACACCTGGTTCCTCCAAGTTACAGCCTCTTAAAGCTATCAAGACAGAGTCATTGTGAGTAACCAATTTTACCAGGATGCAGAAGCAATAACCTATGACTGTGGTCATTTTGGGATCACATAGCTTACTAGATATAATAACAACACAAGTCCATCACTGCTCTACCCTTCTAAGACAAACACTCAGCTTTTGGTTAAATTACAAATGAATAGATGTGCATGAACAGTTTCTACTTGAGGAGGGTCATTACAAACTGATTTGCAGAATCTGGACTTTAAAGCAACTTGATTTTTCTAAGCTGGCTTAAGCAGCCACATGAGTGCCAAGTGGAGGTAATGGACATTATAACATACATTTTCACCCTCCAGACCTCTTCCACATCTCACAGATCTGTCTCCAGAATAGTTTGTTAGCTCAGACTAGCAGAGAACGTTTACCTTCCATTTTTGGTAACTGGCTGATGCTCAATATCATATCATTGTACTGGAAATACATTCTGGTTCTTTTTTCTTTTGGTCTCCTTCCCAGCTGGGAGCTGACACGCTGTGTGGGAAGCTGAGGTGGGAAGAAAGGAAATCAGCAAAATTTAAAGCAATTTGATACATAGCACTTTACCTACAGAAATCCCTACATGGGGGAAGAAGTCCCTGTAAAGGTTCCTTTGCTAAGGATGTCCCACTCAAGCAAAGCAATGAAAAAGATGCTCAATATAAAAAAAGTGCGTGGTCTCTTTAAAACTGAACATCTCCTTAACTGCTTCACTGGGACAGGAGCACAGCCTTACCGGATAAGGAAGATGCCCATGTAAGGTCCAAATTTTGTAGGATATCTGCTCACATCTCTTTGTAGAAGTCCCTCACAAGTCTCCCTTGGAGCTTTTGCTGAAATGCCCCTTGGACAATAATCTGGTAGGGACAGTTTGAGATAAAGTGACAAGTTCTTTCCTAGTGTATGTCCACTGCCCTCAACGCAGTGCCAAAAAGGAGGGATGAATCTGACCTATCAGCTTTATTTGTAACAAGGACGGTACTATTCCTAGCCTCAATAATTGCAGTTCTGCATCCTACAGCTGTGCATAGGACCAGAAGATAACTCCCACTGACAAAACACGGTTCCACATTTCTTGGTTTACTTTCTGTGGCAACAGCACACTCGTGACGTGAGTGAGAAGGAGGGTAAGACTTCATATTATGGAAGCAGATCTAACAGAGCAAGCAAGTTAGCAAGTTAATAAAGAAGACAGACTGGTACTCCGAATCTGGACGCGTGTGTGTATGAGCGTGCATTAAAACCTCGTATTTTCATGTTACTTGCCTTCTAGCAGTCGGCACGGGAAGCATTAAATACTGCCTTTTGTAACTGAAGTAATCTAGGCATCCAAATGAATACAGCAGCAAGCACTTTACCTGGCAAGCTCAAGTGAGCAGACTTTAGGATTTCAGGAGCCAGGGGTTGCACCTTCACTAACAGTCTTGTTGTTGAAAGTCTGAATTGCCGTAAGGATTGTGATGGATATTTATGACAATGGGACTTGTATCCATACACTGCCCCCTGGACACCAAATGGTCTTATCCCAATCTTTCACTGCTTGGCATGTCTCATGGCAATTTGCTCCTGTTAACTATCTTCAGTTTCTCTCTACTGACCCAATTATTTTGGGAATGTGTACACATTTGGCTGGCATAAAACCATTGGAACCGACTCTTGTTCCATCCCTAGGCTGCGTGATACAAAGCAGAGCGGGACGTGTTTGCACTCTGTTTTCCTGCTGCGGTTTGGTTGGGTCTGTTCCATTTGAACCTACAGTCTTCATATGAAGAACAATGCAAAGCCATTACTAATATCTGTGAGCCATAACCCTCAACTTCCTGTAAGGAATAGCAATCTTTTTTGTGATAGCAAATATTAGGGAAGGAAATAATTTAGTCCAATGACGTGGAAGTTTGTGTCAGACACTATCAAAGGGGACTTCTCCACTCCCGTTTGTGGTAAAGTACTATGCCCAAAAGATACATCCTGAAGTGACTTGATAATTCTTGATAAAGCAATGGAGAAGAAGCTCCGACGGGTGATGTACAACAGTGGAATGAAACACTAATAAAAAGTCATGTCTCTGAAAATTCAAACTCATAAAATCCAACAGTATACTCCCTTGTAGAGAAAATGAAGGACTACAGGTATGTCTGATGAGATATGGGACAAACACATGAAGGCATGTCTATAATATAAAAGTTAATATATACCTATAATTGTCATTCTTTAATGTTTTGTCAACTTCCTCTCTCTCTCTCTCTCTTTCTCTCAATATAGATATAAATCTATCTATTTATGCAGCCCATACAGCATAGTTGTAGATATAAATCTATCTGTCTAGCTATCTAGAGAGATGTATTATGTATAATCTCCTATACATAATTCATCAGAATATGAGGAATTAGTGTTATTTTGGATTATATATATAGAAAGAGAGAGAGAGATCTATATATATATATACAGATCTATAGATATAGATGTATATAGATAAATTTAAAAATCCAAAGAAAACACCAGTTCTTTATATTCTAATGATTTGTATATGGGAAAATATTGACTTTGTAATGGCTACCTAATTTGTTGTTGTTTCTAAAATGTTGGATTGCTTCTCTCAGCAGGTTTGAGAAATTCTCACCTTCTAATTAATGAGATGTGTCTCATATGTTACATTTGATGTAAACAATGCAAAGTATTCAGGAAGCATTTCAAAGCCCTCATTGCAAAACAGCACAGATTGTTAAATATCAAAAAGGATTTCCTTGTTTCTGAACAGCAATATGCCAGCAATGAAAAAAAATGTTTCCATCTGGAAACTGTCTCACAGTGTAGAGACAGGCATCACCTTTCTGCTGCCGTATTTATTTTTTTTATCGCAGCACAAAGGCCAGGCAAACAGATATCCATACCCTTGTAATGCCACAAAAGCCCCAAAGTTTTGGTGACAACACAGGTACTATCAATTTGTGCCACTTTATTGTGGCAGATGGGTTGTGTTTGTGGCAGCAGAGTGTGGTCAGCTCAAAGCTGCCCCTGCACTCCAGCCACCCTGGGCAAGCTGGGAATCTCGGGGACATGTAAGCCTGGTTTTCTGAAGTCCTGGGAGTACCTGCCCGGGTTCACCCGTTTGGATCCCTGGGAGTCTGTTGATGCTGGTGCAGTCCCAGGGCCAGGGCCAGCAATCACCTGGCAGTGCGAGTGCCTGATTCGCTCCAGCGTGGTCTCTGGGGTGTACCTCTGTGAGCAGGAACACGTCACCTACTGTCCCACAGGATCAATGGGTGGGACAACAGGCAATGTATGTTGTGCCTGGTGAAGCATATCAGCTGTGCAGGGACATATCCTGGCACACCTGATCCACCTTGATCCAGTCCTGATCCACCTTGGGTAGATTTAGACTAGACATCAAGAGGCGCTACTTCACAGTCAGGTCAGCTAGGATCTGGAACCAACTTCCAAGAGAAGTGGTGCTGGCTCCTACCCTGGGGGTCTTTAAGAGGAGGTTAGACAAACACCTTGCTGGGGTCGTTTGACCCCAGTACTCTTTCCTGCCACGGCAGAGGGTTGGACTTGATGATCTGTCAAGCTCCCTTCCGAACCTACAACAATGAAACTAAGAAACTTTGAGTTATTCTGGATTTATACTACAGTAATTGAGGTCAGAATATACCCCAGTCTTCTCCAATAGCAATAAAAAGCCAGGAAAAAATGCAGCGTGGTGCATGTGACAGGAGCACGCTCCTGAACACATGCAAGCTTAATCCTCCTGGGAGACACTTCGGCTGTCGGCCGAAACATCTCCACTCCTTCAGTTGTGCGCCGGATCCCCAGCACACCAGGAGCTGGCAGGGGCTGGGCACAGGCAGTTTGCCCGAAGCAGGACAATTTGTCCCTCCACAAAGTGCACGTGCAGGGGGGCCGCTGCAGGAAAAAGTACCTGTACAAATTTGGGCCGCTACTATTTTGGCCACCGCAAGCACACACCCATGCACATCTGGACACAGGCCTACAGTTCCAATAAAGTCCATCCCATCCATCACCTCCAGTTCTGATCTTCAAATGCAGGGTGAGTTGAAACTTCTTTTACAGTTAGTTGGATTCGCTTCAGAAAGGCTACCTGAAACTAAAGAAGAGTTTGAGCAGAAGTAGTAAAGTTCAGCCTCCAGTCAGATATAGAGTCAGGCAACTTTTGACCTGATTAACCAAAATTATTCAATCTGCTAAATCAGATACCCCGCTTTAACTGTCAGGTTAGTTAATATCCTGTTTACTAAATGGACTACGTTGTGATTACTGGAACCGAGTCAAAGCTTTCAGAGCCTTTTAGATGGGCCTCTGTTGTTATCAAATTAACATAATGCGAATACTGCAAAGCTAGAAGGAAATGTTGCACAACCATGAATACGCATCTTAACCAAGCCGCCGCAAGTCAAATCATTTTCTTGATCACATTTACAATTTGGTTATCGTGCTTCACATCTTCAAGGCTTTTAGCATATGGGTTTCTTTTTAAAATGTGAAAAACTTCATTATGAGCCTTTCTATTTTCAGGAAGCAGAATAACTATAGCTTAGCACTTCTCCTTTAACTAAATATGATTTTTATAATAATATTATACGTCTTATTTTTCAGCGGTTATATACTAAGCTTATTTGTGCGGAGAAATTCAACAGAACCTGATACAGAATGCAATCGCCCTAGCAAAAAGCTGAATCTAAAAACAGCAATCAAAAGTACATTAGAAGGGGTGACATGTTCAGTAAACTGAAAGGAAGATGGTTCCTGTAAATCACTGTGCTACGGTAGATTAAATTTAAAACTTCTTAGGATATGGATAGGAGATTGTCTTCCATGCGGATTCTTATAACACACCCCTCAATAATGATTTTATCTTTAATGCACTTGTTTCTGTCTGTGGTTCCTAGAATACTTTGAATCTTACCATTAAGCAATATTTTTTTTAATTTGGGGAAAAGCACAGACCAAAGGAATCAAGACAAGCTACACAAGCAGAGCTAGGCCCTAACCGCTAATAAAATGGGGCATTTTTGGAGATAACACAACGCATCCTCCACTCCGCATGCTGTGTTTAAGGCATGTAATATTTACCAATGTAAGGAGCTTTATTCTGACTGTATATCCTTTCGGGTAGTTAATATTTAGTTCATTTACTCGGTCAATATGCATTTATTCCTTCCTACTCTGACTGCCTTTAGGAAAGGCTGTAACACTTTCACACTTGATATATTTTCCCCCATCAGAATGACAGTCATAACAGCAACCGCCACTTTACCCCCTGCAAAGGTGAAGTATCCCAGAAGTTGGATGCGTTTGGCATTATCTTTTATTGGATCAATAAACGTTGGGAAGAGATGGGAGATGCTTTCGGGCACAAAACACCCTTCCTTGAGTGAGGGTATTCTGAGCCTTCAAGCTTAGCTCACAGGTCATCCAACAAAAGGTCTTTGCTTCCCACATATTCCCTAGACCATCACAGCCCCAAAGGCTCTGCGATACCTCAGCAAACCATTGTGTATCTTTGAATGGGAGAAAACCCAGGCACCTTGGGAAGTTTCCAGAGGACTTTACTGCCACCAGCCTTTATTCCATATGGAAGGTATTTAGATTGGTTCACTAGGACATGAAACATCTCAGAATAGATGTAAGGTAGATTTGCCTTTGCTTTTCTACCTTTATACATTTCAGTAAATATTTTGGACATTATTAAAAATGGTCCAGGAAGATGACATAGGAAAGCAAAGGAACTATTCTGAAGAGAAGAAATTGCTATTAAATCATTAGAAGCCTAAAACTGAAAAAAAAACACTGAATAAGATCCACATGGTGTTGTCCTGTTGGGAGAGGCATGGAGGGAGTGGAAGGCAAATTAACCTCTCTACTTATCCCCTAGTTTCCATTTCCTTCCCTCACGATCCCGTACCCTTACCCATTTTACTATCTTTTGATTTCTTCTTTTCCCTGCTTTTATTTTCATCTTGTTATCTCAGCTTCTGCCTTTTATTTCTCCCTGACCCTTTTGTAGCTGCTCCTTAAGACCCAGCAGTCTGGTTGCTCCTTGGAGATCCATCTAATCCACTCACCATTAAATTCCATTACTGAGGCTGAGACTGTGACTGATTATTGAAGATAACGGTTTTAATGCTGCTTAACAACTCAGCAGCTTTGAAGAACTTACCTAGGAAGACAGAAAGAAAAAGGAACCTGAAACTCTCCTGATTTTTAGTCACTGATTCTCACATGACTTGCAGGTTTCCTGCAGCTAACCATCAAAAAACATGTCTGGATCTTGATCTGAGCTCATTCAAATAATCTAAGATGTCAACCTTCTGTTAATACCTCTCCTTTCCTTTTCCATCATTACTTCCAAAGGAACAGATCCTTCTCAACTCCTTCTTCCTCAGCCCTTTGGATGATTTGTATTCTTTCCTTTCCCATCCCTGGCCCTGATGAGGCAGTCAATCTACAGGCCAATCACTTTGACCTCAATCTCTGGAAAGACTACAGGCCAATCACTTTGCTCTTAACCCGTGGAAAGATCTTGGGGAAAAAAACATCAAAAAAACCCATCAACAACAAGCTAACAGAAGTCATCCTTCTGAGAGACAGCCAACATGGCTTCATTGTGAGTAGGTCTTGCCTGACCAACCTCGTTTTTTTCTATAACCAGGTAAGGCATCGCCTGGACAAAGGCGAAGACGTCGATGTCATATATTTAGATTTTAAAAAAGCCTTTGACTTCATCTCCCATGATGTCCTCATGGTAAAATTAGGGAACTGTGGCTTCAACAACCATATGGTCTGATAGCTGGGGAACTGGCTCCGTGGTTGGACCCAGGGAGTGATAGTCAATGAAACCGAGTCAACATGGCACATGGTGACCAGTGGCATCCCCCAGGGTTCAATACTCAGATTAATAATCTTTAATATATTAATACATGATCTGGATTTAGTTGTCAGAAGCGAACTGGCTAAGTTTGCAGACAACACCAAATTACGGGAAGTACGGTCACTCTAGAGAATAGATGGTAGCTGGACACCAAGGCATTCCCAAACTAATCCTGGCTTCGATAACTCACTTCACAGCTTTTTGTGATGGAGCAGCTTCCTGGTACTTGGGGTGAAGGCTATTCCACACACAAGAATGGGCCATGAGAGGGACTATATAAGGGCAGCATGGGTTTGGGAAGCAAAGTGCCTTAACTGAAGTCTAAAGAAAGGTAGATCCACCAGCTTTTTAAATGCATCCACATTGCTTCTCTTTGTGTCAGGAAAGACTCTTAGTCCTAGCTCACTGCTGAGGGTCATGAGTCAGAAGCAAAACTCAACTGAGACCCATATAATGAAAAGGGGGAAACAAAGGTGGGGGGGAAGAGGGGTGAAATCACACAAGAGAAAACAAACTGCGAATCGCAAGCACTTCTCCAAGATTTTCAGGTATTTTAGACTGGGTAGCAGCCTTTGCTGAACTACTCACATAGATGCAGTGCAGAGAGGGGACACAGAAGGGACGTAAAAAACTCAGCAATGTATAACTTCCCTTCCCCAAACCACCATGTCCTGGGAAGAGTCCACGTCAGCCTCTCACAGTAGACGACTGCTGCTGAGGCCATGCTTTCTAGCCTTAGTCACATTTCTCCACTGCATTTTATTTATAGTTTGTTGCTTAGGTTTTAAGAAATCCACAATATATCTCCAAAAGACAAGGGAACCAATTTGGACTTTTCCAGGTCTCCAAGACCTACCCAAGGAAAATAATGACATCTTTGGTGTTGGGCTTAGGTTTCTCACTGGACTCATTCAAAAGTACCATTATGAACTTCATCTTTAGCCATTTCTATGGTATCTGCTATGTTAGTACCTACTCAAGCCTGCTTGTTGCCTCAACACTGCACTAAGTTTTTGGGAGGGAATGTATTGCATGTAGACCCCTTTCTAGAGACTTTACCACCATAGAAATTCTCCAGCAGAAAATATGACTTGCGTCTCATTCCTTCTTTCTTCCTTTAATAGTGTCTGGGCCCTGTTATCCAGCCTTGCCAGAGTGCAGTTCTGGTGGGGGTTGCCTCTGGACCTGGACATACCTGGTATAAATCTTTCACCAGTTCATTCCCCAAAGTGGAAAGTAGAATTTTATTATCTCCAAACTGAATACCAAACTGCATTTTAAACCCCAAAAGTGCCACAAATTGCTACATACTTGCAACACATATGGAGGGTACTTTCATTCTCATCCCCATCATTTGGGATGTGAGGCAGGCAAACTTCGAGCTTGTTTCTTCTGGTTTGGTGTCTCTCTTTCTCTCTAGCCTAACCAACATTTTTCTCTTCTTTTTCACTTCTCAGCTTGCACATATACACTTCTTCAGGCCTGCTTGGAGGTATGGAAATGTCACTCTCCCGTGAGCTGGTGGCATAGTCTTCTTCCCTGATGACTCCATCAGTTCTCTTCCTACCTCTGCCTCCCACACATGGGAAGAGAATTCATGACATTGCAGCCTAAGAGGAAACCACAGGACTAGGAGAAACAGTGAGAAGTCAAGAAAACTGGGATAAAAGCATTTAAAAGGCCCCAACCAAGACAGAAACATTAGCACTGCCCTCACCCTAGGTACAGCTGGGAATTTGCTGCTTGTACCAGCAACAAAAATTTCCCGTCAAGCTGTTATGCTTGCCAAGGATTGGTCGACTGCAATGGATATCCTCCCTTCCATGCCAACATTTTCCTACACCAGGAGAATTCCCAGCTGGTTACTTTGACATAGTTTCTTCTCTGACTTAGCCCTGCCCAAATGGGATAAGGAAAACAGCCAATGAGGTGGCCCAAAACGTTAAAAACCTGTAACAAGAGAAATAATGTAGCCAGAACCACATGGAGCAATGTTATCTAGCTCAGATATATGCTTGCCACATTACTTGTCATCTCTTTTATTTGGTCTTTTATTTGGTCTAGTTTTGTGTTTCATTGGAGAGGTAAATCTCCCCTGCCTTCCACAATACAGGAGCCAGTAGAGCGCACAGACAGTTGCAGACAGGGAGCCCTGCTTCGCGTTCTTCCCTCACTCAGCAGCTCCAGTTCACTGCTGTAGTCCAGCATCCTCCTCATCATCCTCTTGGCACCAGGCACTAGTGCCAAAACTATTACAGCTTGTCATGCTCCCTGATCATTAGCTCATCCTGCTCCAGCATCCTACTTGTACACATGATGAACACTGGCCATTTTTGCAGTTTAATTGTGTCATGCTGTACACATGCAAGGGTGGGTTTTTTTTACGATTTAAATGACTTTGCTACATTGCAAACTAAACCACGTCCTCAAGTAGTTTAGTTTGTAATGTATCTACTTGTAATGTTGCAGCCTTTGATGGCTCGACCCCCCCCCAGAGGCCCCTGATCTGTGGAGGGCCCCAGTGCTTCCTTCTGCAGCAATGGCACCACCTGGAGTGGGAGGAGAGGAGAGTGGTCCTTGTCTCCGAAGTGGCAGCACCTCCCGGGGCTGCCTGGGTGAGATGCTAGCTGTGCAGGCACTGCCCCAGCTTGCAGGCAGCATCTGCTGGATCCAACTCTTTCCCAAGCCTGTGCGGGCACCAGTGCCTAGTGGGCTTCCAGTGTATGGGCTTGGGGATGAGTTGGACCTGGCGGGTGCTGGGGCATGCAGTTGGCACACCGCTGCTGCAGAGGAAAGGACTGGGCCCTTTTGCAGCTCAAGGGCTGTACGGCCCAGTGGCAGATCAAATGAGCAGGAGCCACTAACGGGGGGAGGGGAGAAACCAAGGAGGGGTCTGGTC
>JAGPOW010001327.1:10787667-10802152 GCA_030014935.1 Caiman crocodilus | reverse complement strand
TGTATGCTTCTGCGGAGTGGATCATGAGGCTCCATGGGCTGCATCTTTGATACCCCTGGGTTAATCAGAATGATTTTCTCTAATCTTAAACTCTATGCTCAAGTTGCTTTCCTGGATTCTGATATACCTGGTATAAACAAGAAAAAAAATCAGACCCTCACCTATCCGAGGCAAATGAAAATACTTCAAGGTCTGTCTATTAATTACTGTCAGCAAGATGCATACACGCATATGGCAAGGCCAATAAAAGTGATTAAATACTAATGGGTCTATATAGTGGTACTGTAACTCCTACATTTGATGTGAACATGAAATGAACCACATCATTTCTCTTTGGACTAAAGATAGAAAACCATGCATCTTTGGGGAGATCTGCAGTAAACATCCTACAAAAGAACCGCGATACACTTGTAAACACAGAGTGCCAGTTTTGATGATGTTTCATGTCTTGTAACATTTTTCAAGGTTTAATTACCATTAGGCCTCTGGAATAAAGTTCTGCATTTACTTTAAAAATCATGAAGAGAAAACATAATGAGACAGATTATCATAGGTTTTCTAGGTTACATCATAATTCACTCCATGAATGATCTCCTTCAATTCAGCAGGTCACAGGAACTACCTCTATGGCGAGGTGTTATGCAGAAGGATATCAGGCTCTACCCCCAAAATGTTCACTGTCAGTACTTGACAATCTTCCCTCGGTGTTTCCACTCAGCATCACATGCAGCACTAACTTCAAGTTGTTCAAAATCTAGTCAGCCCCTAATATGGGCAGAGGTGTTCATAATGTTATCAGTCAAGACATGAATAATGATACAAATTATAGAAGCAAATCCTGGGTACAGATTACACACCTGCAAATTGCAGAGAGAATGGGCTGGAGCCCTTGGCAAGATCAGGAGCTGTTCTCGTTCTAAGTATCTAGGAATTACACTCCTCAACTGAAGCTTCAGTGCTTGCTATTGAAGTAGGCAAACTTTTAGGCCAGGTATAGACATTACACTTCTACTAGTATAAGTGAGCAGAAACTAGCCTACACCCCTAAAAGGAGAGAAGCTCAGCACACCTAAACTGGCTTCAGAATGGCAGAACTCAGTCTATGATTTGCCACTGCCAAAAGGTGAATGTGTGTTCGGTTCACTACTGAACTAAACTATGCCACTTACAGAAAACCACGTACTTTAGATTGATTCTGCCTTGGATTTTTTGAATGTCTGTACCTAGCCTTAAAGTCAAGTTATAAACCCCAGAAAATAAGGTTTTTTCTAATGACATGCTCTTAACTACATTATTGTTCCTGTGCATAGCTGAGGGCATTGGTTGTTATTTCATTTTAAAAGATTTCTAATCTCATAATGAAGCTGTATTTTGGCCATCCACAGACCAGGATCACATTTGAATGCTATAATGCAATTAATAGCGTATTTTAGTACCTCATTTAAAATAACATATTCAGCTCCAATAAAGTATATTGCACATAAAGCACTGCATTATGTATAAAGAAAATAAACGGTGTAAACTGAAAATACACTACATCCATTATTCATGCGAATGCGCAACTGCTTGAAGTTTAGACAGGGGGCCTGATTCTCAAGTACCTTGTGCAGTCATTTACAAATGTGAAAACGTGGCCATTCTGACTTGTACACTCACTTTACCCTTTATATGTAAACTGCTATCCAAAATGCAGGGCCCCAGAGAATCAGACTCTCAATGTGTCAATGAGTTCAAATAAGCAAATGTAAGTGTCTCTCAGGGATCCGGCTGGGATCCAACATTCAGCCACTGGATAGTAATATGATAATATTCCATATAAAATTATTTGTAAACACTACTAAAGAAGAAAGAAGGGGGGTTGTACGAATTTCATATGACCCCTTGAAGAGGAGTTGTATTATATGTAGAGGTTATTCTGCCAATAGCCAGGGTTTCTAGCATGCGCTGTCACCAACAGCAGCCATACCTCAGGGACTCCATATTGATAAAGGTTTTGCTTCGATGTGATTTCTTGAGAACACCATTTGCTGCTCTGTTATGCACTAATCTATGTGGAGCAAGTCATGATCTGTGGCTGCACTCGCAAAGGGGAATCCAGAGGTGGAATATGCTCCTTTCTAAAGCATGACCTGCACTTGCTCCCACACAAGAGATGTGTTAATGCATTAATGTTCCCCTTTACTGTCAGAGGCAGACTACCCATATTGTGGGATGCAATGCAAAAGGCTACAATTGCCTCCATGGGGCTCTTACTTCTTTGCCCACTCACATGGGGGTGTCCAGAACAAGGGTGAAACCCAGTTCATCCGTCAGCATCACTGAAAAGATGATCCTGTCACATCATGCCATGGTGCATTATGTAATACATTGTTTGTCATCAAATCCCAAGCCACAAATAAGAATGGAAAGAACAAGGGTTTGGTTTTTTTTAATTATGTAGACAATACACCCCTCACTCCAGCTGTCAAGGCAGTGTGCTTTGTCATTTCTGAGCAATGATATGAGTGCGTTGTCTATTTCTGACGTTCCTAGGAGAGATTCATATTTTTCCATTTCTAGGAAACGGCCTACCTTAATCTAATTTGGAATACTTTTCCAAGTTACCCAAGCACAGTATTTGTCACTCTTATCTGAGTCGTCCTGTTCTGCAGTGGGGGGAAAAAAGATATGTGCAGAAGGCAGCTGCTGCTGCTGCAGTTCTTTTAGCTAGGTCTCCTATTCCCAAATCTTTTACTTGTCTCACTATTCTGGGTACAGACTGATTCTCCAAACCCTCAGCTTGCATAAATTTACCCACACTACCAGAGCTATTGGAAACACTAGCATAACCTGCCTATATGTTAGAACTAGGGACCTACTTAAACCGCGGTTTCACGATTTTCATGGAAACTGCGAAAAATGGCCATCTCCACGATCGCCACAAAAACGGTGCTGGCAGTGATTTTTATTGAGTCAGCCCCCGCCCCACAAAAACGCTTACCAGAACACAAAGAAAGTGTGGCCATCACGGCAGCCGCAGAGCACGTGATTTCCATGAGAGCCATCGAGAAGCTGAGCTAGTGACACAGACTAAGGGAAGGTGCCAGTCAGGAAAGCAAAAGTGCTTCAGCACCATCTTTTAAGAAATTAGACGCAATACAGCAATGCTGTAGTCTGAAGACGAGCGATAAGCTTCTTAGCCAAGCAGTGGCAATGGACAGGGCTATCACGCCCTACTCTCTGGCTCCAATCAGTGCCGAGGTGCAAGGCCACCATGAAATACCCATAAAATCAGCTGTGTGTGTCACGAAAACCCCTTGGCCTTACAGCGATTTAAGTAAGTCCCTCATTATGACCCTCCTTGGTCCAGATTTCCATAGTTCTTGTGCAGCTTCATGGGATAAAGCATAGACACCACCTTTTATTTTTGCTGGGAGGGACCTAAGATGATGGAGTTGAGGGAAGTTTTATGCATTTCAGGTGACAGCCCTCATCCCGAGGGGAGCCAGGGCCCTTGACCCCCAGGTACTCCGCTCCTCAGGACAGAGCGTGCCTTTTCTCCTTGCTCCTCAGGCTGTAACTTTGGCTCTCATAGGAAGGGTAACAGCTCTTTATCTGATATTTGCTATCGTGAGCAAAGAGAGGACAGAGAGGAATGCAAATGCATGCTGCCACTTACATGGGGCAAAATGCATTATTACCAGCTAGCTGCAAAAATCAGCCCATAAGTGTTAAGCTACACATCTGTACGGAGTTAGTGTCAGACTCCCTGTCACATACCTTTACCAATTTTAATAGAAGACATGTCTCTGTACCTTTGACAGCTAAAAGCCTAGCCTCAATGTCTTTCTTAGCATATCTTTCAAAATCTCTTGATCATATCTGACATATCCTGTTTCTTCTGTTTAGAATGGTTGGTAACTAAGGCTTTATTTGACGGCTCGCCTATCCATTTGCAACTTTTGATTTATAACACAGCTAGATCAGAATCTGGCTTTCACTTTATATACTGAATAAGCAAGCAGTATGTTCCTTTGCAACTTCCTTCCTGTGCCACTGTCCTAATCCATTTCCAAAAGTTTTCCATTACCTTAATGAATTCAATTCATTGCACACGCAGAGTTTTCAGTGTGCAAGCAAGGCAGGATCAGGTCTCTGTACTCCTCTGACAGGGCAGTTAGAAACAGAGATAGTGAATACATATGTATTATGTATGTATGTGCAGACAAACACACACACACATATACATATGCATATATACACACCTGTACACACACACACACACACACACACACACACACACACACACACACACACACATATACACATACAGACACAGACCTCTCTGCCATTTCTTTTTCTCTCAGCCACTATCTGGGTATTTTCTTTCTATTGTTCCTAAACTAGGACCCGTGGCTAATACATTCTTACCAACATACATTTAAAGTGCATTTGTTCAGTTCAGAAAAAAACAATGTTTTTCAAGCATAATCACCTCGAGGAATATTTTTTTTCCTGGAAAACATGCCTGTGTGAAGTTCCTCAGGAGATACAATGTATGGCGTTTTTATGGCATGTCTTATAAATACAAATGGAAAGCAGTGGTGAGGCATGGCATCGATGAAGCACTGGCCTCAGGATTTTTAAAACATAGTGTTAAGGGGTAAGTATTTTGAAAGGCAAATTTGTTTCAAGGATACAAGTTTGAAGAAAGCTGGATTTGATATGGTTTTGAGGAAAGGATAAAAATAAGAATTGACTAAAATTGAAACTAGAGACTTGCACATGCTGATATTGGGTGTGAATCCTCACTTTCATTGATTTGTTCAGGGGCCATGAATGAGCCACTGAGGCCTAGATTCTCCCAGGTTTTTCAGGGTAGAAAATCAATGGGCCCATAAATATCTCAGAGGGTCTAGGCCCTAGGGTAACATTTTAAAGAGTACATAGGTCGTTTAGACGACTAAGGCCCATTTTTAATAAAGATGTCAGCACTGAGGCCGAATGTCAGGTGCGTAAATAGTTTTGAGGATCTTCCATAGAATCGCAGGGAAGCAGGGCTGGAAGGGACAAGGTTTAACTTAGGGACAGGTTTATCTTAAACTGGTTTTGGCCATTTTAAGAGTGGTTTATGTGCACTGAACTTCTGTTGAGTTATAGACCTGAACCAGTTTCTGAACCCTTATACTGGTTTGTGTGTCATTTCTGTCCCTAGCCATATTGTTTGTGGCCTAGAAGTTATATGAGGGGAGGATATATGTCAGGTTACAACTTTCCCAAAATACAGATTGTCTTGCTCTCCATTGCTCCTACCAAATCTTTAATGTATTTGATACACCGTTATGCGTAACATATTCTACCCACTGTATCCTAAGCCTTGTTTTGCTAGGTAAGGTGATTTGCTGAGGTCAGAAAGGCTTGTAGGTCTGTATGCTCAGAGATTCCAGGAGGATTTCCTTTCAGAAAACAAGTATTAAAATAGAAGTGGATCATGTTTGATACCTTTTCTCAGCAGCATTTTAGTGCATTTTTCATTGAAATTGTCTTTCCTCCTCTGGGCCATAAGAAGCCAGCCTTGATAACTGCGTTCTTAAGGCAATCTTAAGATGCAACAAATCAAGCAGAGGAATAGAGTTGACTTTGGCCTCTTGGGCTACAGTCTGAGTAGAAGCATTAGGCAGCATTAAAAATTGTAAAGGAAAAGGAGACAAAAATGCGATGAGATATTATCCAGAGTGTTTGCTGTATTCCTAGGTAGAGTGGAAGCTTATTGTTCTTCATTACAGAGCTGTCAGCATCCTCTTTACTTAGATTGCCTTATAAGAAAATATCCCCTAATGCTACACTGGTGGCAGCAGGCCTGTGAAATTTCCAAGGGAAGGTCAGAGAAATGCCTTTTCTTTGATTCAGGGAACTCTGGTCATATTTGGCTGAGATAGAACCTGTTTGGGTTTTTTTTCCTATGGCCAGTTCCCTTGGCGTTGTTGGCTAAAGCTTGACAGCATGCACAATGAAGATCAAGCCAATATTGCCACTCAAGCAGTGTCAACAGAACAGATGGCAATGACAATCCAAGGAACATGCAGACTCTTTACAAGAGAAGGAGAGAAAACAACAGCTTGGGCTTTGCCCAGCAACTCCTTTAGCACTGGACCCAGTGAATCACCACAACAGCCCCAGTTTACCTGCCCATCTTCTACCTTATTCATAGCAGCCTTCTAATACTACCATTGGCACGGTTCATTTTGTAGTTCAGGCAGTGTTGTAGTGCTGAAGCTTTAGGACTTAAACACAAGTACTTACATTAGCAGGAAGTTACTTTGAGTTTGAGGGGAGGTGCTCAACAGTTAGGGATTGCCAGAAGCAAGGCTGCCTGTGACTCTGGTGGAAGAATAGCCAGCAATGGTGGAATTAAAGATTAGATTGCAATGTGTATCCAGAAAGGAGCTCAAACAAATCTCAAGGGTCAGCATTAAGCTAGGAGAACAAGCCACGTACAGTAACCACATTGGAACTTGGCTTCTTCCCTACTGTAGAGCTTTCCTGCAAAAGCAGCAGAGGAAACCATATCTCCAGGAAGACTTTTTTGGGCTGGGGTTTTCCCAGAATGCCGGCAGTGCCTGATGGACATCTTTTGGGTTGGGTGAGGGACTTGGGAGCTTTCCTATTTCCACCTTCATACAGCAACACTCTGTGCTTTTCACTTTGGAGAAAATGAAATGGGTACTATCAGTGACTTCCTTGGTTTCGGCTCTTTTGTTGCATTGCTTGATTTGCCCTGCTCTCCTCACCGCACACACTCCCTGTCTGCCTACGACCGGAGCTCTGCAATGCCATTCAAGCATGGAAGAATCAAACCAGCAAATGTTTTTGCCCTCACTGGTCCTCCTGGGAGCAGTACAGATAGCTTTTGAAGTGGGCAGATTTGGTGACTTTTTCTTCACTGACACTGCCTGCTGCTTCTGGTCCCCTTGATGCCCATGAAAAATAAGTTGTCTATATTCCTCTGCTTGATTTGTGACATTTTCAGACCGAGAAAGCTTTCTATTAACACAGTCTGGCTCCTTAGAGCCTAGAGGAGGAAGGACAATTTCAGTAAATAACATACTGAAATGCTGCAAAAAAAAAAAAAATTACCAGGTTTCCAGACTTGCCTTCAAAAAAGGAAACCCTGCTGGGAATTGTGAGTATGCAGAACTACAAGTCTTTCTGGCATGGCTCCACTACATCATGATTTGGGTGGGAAAAGAAAGTTCCTTGCATTTAAATGATCAAGAGGAGGTATTCAGCAACAGTACCACTAAGCCACCATCCTGACCATTTCTCCTTCAGCAGGGACTGAGCAGCTAATGAAACACATGAACACAGACAGTGCAGAGGGTCCCAGTCTAATAAGAAACGTTTTTAGATTGGTAGGTGGCACCTGGATAAAAATACTGTAAGTACTAGCTCAGGAGAAAGCTAGACCCTGATCCTACAGTCATTTCCACGTATGCCGGAGGGCTGTTACTGATGCTAATTGAGCATCAGGTGGGCAAAAGGACCTGACAGCGTTATCAAAGTCAAGAAAAAAATCCAGTCTTCCTCCCAAAATTGCAGTGCTCTGCATGGAACCGTTAATCAACATGGGAAGAGGAAGACAAAACACCGTGGACCTAAAGCTGCTTCATACGAAAGCCACTTTGACCTGTTATATTGCTGTCAAGACCCTTTTACACAACTAAGGGTGTAAAGTGAGCAGCACTTAAATAAGAAAGTGTCCCCACTTGTGAATGTACTCTCCCCTAATGTGTTCAAGTCCTTAGCACAGACTTACTTATATCTTCTGTCTTAGAAACAATAGTGCCTGGCTGATTGTGGGCTCTCTGTATATATAGTGAAGCACGGACGAATCTATATACATCTGCTAGGCCATGTAGCACCTAGAAATCTCTGGATGTTTTAGCTCAGATATAGAAGGGGCATTATTTTCCCCAGTATATATTTTCCAAAACAAGTATACTGAGACTACATTCAGTAGTCGTGCAGGACTGCTGCTAATTACCAAATGCAGTTGTGACCGAACGTAAAAGCAATTTCAGCCGATGAGTGTAATACGTTTGTTAAGAAAGAAAAGAATATACAAAAATAACCAGAAGTTCTTCTTTTTCATTTGATATAGACAAGAGCAACAATTAGCATTTATGCTGGGAATAAAATAACAACAGATAAATGCCTGCAGTACTAGAGATTAGCTGAGCTTTGCAAAAGAAGTTTGAATAGTCATCTAATATATTCTAATGCACGAATGAAGCAGATGGTGCACTGTTTATACAGTGTATATTAATGGTTGCACAAGTCAAAGAAATTACCAACCACATATTAGAAAAATCTCTCCTCTCCTGTTATTTACTTCTGAGCAGTGCTGTACAAAACTAAGAAGTCAGAGAACAATGTAGATACTTTGGCACAGGGGGCTTGGGGGGGGGGTGTTGTGTGTGGTTTTTTTGTTCTTTTGCATTTCGTTTGTACAGTTCACAGAACGAAGGAGCTCTAGCTCACAGACTTCATTACTTCCAAGCCTCCTGTTCAAGGTGCACTCATTAGTCCCACAAGTTCAGAGCTTCTCTCAGCTTATCTGATGATGCTTTGTGGGGCACCAGATGGTCTTTGATGGTCTTCCCTTTTAAAACCACAAATGAGAGCTTGTGGCCCTAAAGCTGCCCTGTGTGCCTTTAAAACTCTCCACTTTTGTTTCTGAGTTTCAGCATTTTCAACACTGAGCCTCCTCCATTTTCCCTACCAACTTCCAGGATACAAATAGCAACCTGAAACCATCTTTTCTGTGCTACATAAATGTAGCTGCAAGCACAAATTAAGGACAAGCCAGAAAGCTTTCTAAACAGTAACCCCAAAAGACTACAATTTTCAAGACCCTTAATGCATTGCTCCAAAGAGTTGTGGTTCAAGACAGTTTTTCCCAGGAGCCCACAATGTCCTTCAGCCACAGGAAAGAAGATATGGATACAGAGAGATTTAATAGCCAAAGGACATTCATGTTTTCTGATAAATGAGTATCATGTTGTTCACTGCCTAAGGAGATGCTTGCCTTGCTTTTTAACCAAATGTATAGCCCTTCATTGGCACAAAGCTTCACTTCCATTTAGAGGAATTTTCCTAAATATTTGAATGGGCACAGTATCATCATCAATGGTCAGAGAAGAGAAACCATTTTGGAGACATTTTGTAGAAGATTTTGATACAATGATTTGTCTTAATATCCACATCTGAGAGAAGTTATACATCCTATTACTCTAACTTTAATCCTATATATCTTACTTGTCATGTTTTCATCAGATTAGGAATGAGTTTTAGCCATTGTTGGTAGAAGTGGCAATTTTATATCCATTCTTGGTCTTACCTCAGGTTGCTTTGCCAGTCCTTGTTTCAAGGGAGTTTTTGGACTTGCAGGAGGTTGTAGAGATAACTCTGGAACTATCACGTGTTGTGTTCTTCTGTCTCTCTCCCTATGCTTAAAAATAAAGAGTCATAATAAGGCACTTAAAATAAAACACTGATTTTGCAAATTGCACCCTTTGGTCTGCATTGATCCCTAGTGTGACTCATAAGAGCACAAAAACTGCCATTTAATGGTAAGTCCGTCTTGCCCAATGCCCTTTGTTACGCAGTGGGAGAGAGTGAATGATAAAAGGAAGAGTGAACAAGGTATGACCAGGCCCCCCCTCCCCATTCCTCTCCCATTTGCAGTATGCATGGTCTAGGAAACTTGGCTTCAGAGGCTGTACCCCTAACTCTCATGTTCAATAGCTAGTGATGCCTCTTTTCTCCAAGAATTTGTCCAATCCCTTTTTGCATCGGGTTAAACGGTCAGCTTCCTCAAAGTCTTGCAGCAACAAGTTCCACACTTTAATGACGTGCTGTGTGAAAAGGAAATTATTCTGGAACGTGTTCGTTTCATTTTATGACCCCTACGAAATCACTTAATGGAGTGAATTTAGTTGACTAATTCTGAAATTGTTTGACCTAAGCCTACTTTTGGTCCAATCAAAAATAGAAGACAGAGACTAGCACTTACATTTTTTTTGCAAGAGGTACAAAATTTAAGTTTTATCCACTTTGCACATTCAATTTATTTACATAACTCTTTCAAATTACATACATTATAGGCAGCTTATTCATTTTATACTTTCATTATGGAGATTTTCTGGCTTTTTGAACCCATAAAACTACTTAAAATTCTCCAATGATCTGCTTTTAAGCAAACTTAGTTAGTAAAATTATAAAAGGACCGGTAGTGCGGTAAGGGATTAAGGAAACAACAATATCTCTTAGCTTAGTTTAGAAGTAAGATCTGCTGAGCCCTAGCTTAAAGAAAATTAGGTCATGAGACATTAATTTAGCTCAGAGATTGGCTACCATATTAATTTTGTGTATATTCTAAGTTCCATTCTGGCTACATTTTGCATCTCATGGTACAGGACTTTTTCAGGCTTCCGATTTTCCTAAAGATAGCTAGGTGCCAGGAGCATCAGCAATGATGGGCTGCATTCAAAGTCCTTTTACTGGGTTGACATTTGGTTGAAAAGCAATGAAACCATTAAGAGGAGGAACTGCCTGAATGTATTTGATCTAGTCCAGTGCTGTACAGCTACATAAGTCATACTGCATTAACTTGGTAACTGTGGGTTTCTTGCACCTTAAGTGCAATGCTAACCAGCTATCATCATACATCTTGGAACTGATGAAGAAAAGAGGGATTCTGGGAGGAGTTCGAACCATTCTGAGGACATAATACATTCATCACAAAGCACATTTGTGATGACACCATGTAGTTAGCTATTTTTGAGCTATTTTCCAAAAAAAAAAAATGAAGTTGGTGAATACATTTTCTTAAAGGCAGTAATAATAATGGAAGTGTTGCCAGAAAGATACAAGATGGTTTGACAATAATAATGGTGTTTTCCTGAAGTACAGGCAGGAAGTTGTGTGATTTATTATATATATTATGGACAAGAAATGAGGGGTTATAAAACCACTACTCTTTAATCCCCTGTGTATTGGCTACTACATCAGCAGCCTGTGTACTTTGCTGGGGTGGAAGTGGACTGCATAAGGAGTGGCAAAGTCATGAATCTGCCTCCCACATCAGACTAATCAGTAGAGGTGAGCCGGCACAGCTGAAGATATGATCTTCTGTGGTTAAGGGGCACTAGAAGACTTGTTCCTGGGGCAATTGCCTCAGCACTGCTTCCTGAGGCTGAGCACCTAAACCTGGGTACTTAATAACAAAATACCCTTCCCATGTTGTAGTAAGAGCAAAGGGTAAAGGACATTTACCTAAAGGAAGTGGTGGGGGTTAGTATTAGCCCATGGTTCTAGGTATCTTTAGTGTTGGTCACTATAGGTGCTTCATAACAGCAGCATCATATGTATTAGTTATGTACACAAGGGTAAATATGGGAGGGAAGGACAGACTTCAGTGCAATGGCTCTAGATTTCCCCCAGGGTGAATGAGAAATAGGATAGACAATACTGTCCCAGTATTTTCATTATCAGTTCCATTACTGGACCAAATTATAAAAAAAATCTGCAGCACTACCTTGATATTTAAGGACTTGGTAAGGTATTACATTACATCCTTTATTACTAAGTCTCCAAATTGGGTTGGTCTGCTTTTATATGAAAAATGAGAACTCTCCTCATTCTTCTACGGCTCGACATTCAAACAAATTATTGCAGGTGATCAGTTTGCACCAACTCCCTTCTGTATTTTCTTTCATGTTTTTTTCTCTTCAGATTCACTCAATGGCTCCTACTCTTGTCCCCCTTCCTCTTTTCTTCCCCTGTCCCCTGACTAGCTTCCCTTTCATAGTCCTTGCCTTCCCCTTTATTCTCTACTGATCTCCCCTCCTCTTACCAATGCCAAAAAGAAAACGAAAACTGTAGAATTAACATAACACTGGTGACATATTGCTCTGCTCACTCTGCTAGTGTGTTACCCATCCCATTCCCCTCGGGGCAAGTACTGTTTCCTATTCGGTCGGCTTATCTATACCAGATGCTCAGTGATGTAGCTCATCCCTATGGTGAAGTGGCATCAGCAGTCACAGACCATGAAGCCAATGCTAGCGTGCAGTAGGGGTGGAAACAACCCGTGTGCTGCCGGGGCTGCACGGTATTTACTAAATGACTGCACAGTAACAACAGCACAGCTGGGCACACGTATAGACGATCCCTGTGAATAACAGGTGCCTAGCACAGTGGGATCCAAATCCTGGTTAATCTTTAGGCATTTGGGTAATAAAAATTACTGTGTAGAAAAAGGAGAAGAAGCCACAGCTTTTTTCTGTTTTGTATTCTGAATGAAAGAAATCATACAAAGCTTGTTTTTCCAGTCTAATAACATCCAAATGTTTCAGTCGGGATTATTAATTCCTAGAATTAATTAATTTTATCTCCATTCTCAAAAGTGAGAGTTCTGAGTTGAACTACATGAACTCTTATCAGGAAACTTTACAACATATTACTCGGAACAAAATTGCTACAAATAAAAAAAAAAATTGGATTATTTCCAAATGGCTATCATTAGTTTGGAAAATGAAAATGGAAACAATGGGGACTCAAGTGTCATCTGTCTGGAACTCAGTTTGGAAATTAAGTAATAAATTAGAGGCCCAAGGTGACATGGTTGTTACATTAATGCAAGAAAATAAATCATTAAGAAGTAAACTAGTTTCGTTTAATAATGAAAAGGTGTGAGCATGAATTATATATGAGTTAGGGATTGAAACAAAGTCTTCACCCTCTACATAATTGGAATCTGAGTATCTTGTCTTGAGACTTTTTCAACAAGAAACAGAAGGGACAGAAGTTATGGGACTTACACCATAAACTGGTATAAGTAATTGAAAACTGGTTCAAATCTGCAACACAACAGAAGTTCCATGCACATAAACTGATTTTGGCCATTGTGAAAGTGATTTAAGATAAACCTGGATGGATGTACTATCAGACCTAACTTATTTAGGTTCAAATAAATATAATATATAATAAATCTGTTTATTAAATTTCTGTTCCAGATCCCCTCCAGATTCAAGTTCTGTTTCAGTCCCCCAGTATCCCAGGATCTTTGGATCTCTGAATTATTGAACAAGTTTAAATACATATGCATGCATTTAAAACATCTAATTTCATTCTTTTTCAGTTTCTGATACCCCTTCTCCATGTTACACTTAAGTTGTGAATAACCATTTAAGCATGTCTTGAATCATGACCTCACTATACACCGAACCAATTAAGAACATGATAAAACAAGCAATAAGTTACAAAGTTATTCAGCAACGAGTGAGGAATAACTTTGTAGCTTCTTCTAGTTGAACATGTGGCCCTGTTTCTGGTAGCCCCATCAATTGAGTGACTCCCAGACACAGGCGTCTACCACCTGCTGTTAGCTGCATCTGATGAGGCTCATAGCGGGGGAAGAATAAGTATCTGATCCAGGTATACCTACTTTAGACCACAGTCTGTTACTCTTATTCAAAGTATGCAGGGATTTCATGAGTTCTGCTGGTTCCGCTGGAACCACTCATGGATTGTAAGCGACGGTATCTACTTGGATCAGTTCCTGGCCTAGTGCGAGAAACAGCCTAGTGTGTCATTTCAGTGGGATTTTTCAGGAGCAAGGATAGCAGATTTTGACCCTGTCAGAGTAGTTTCATTGAAACCATGGTCAGAGCCAAGCATGTTCCATGCAGCAAAATTATTTTCTCAGACTATCATTCAAAACCCATGGCCAAGCATATATTGGATATTACACATCTGCCCTCTTTTCCTTCATTTCCTGCCAATTTGTTTTTCTTTGCATACCAACATCCACTGGCCATCCTTGATAGTCATTTAAGAACAGTCAATAGTCAGGTGTTTTGGGCACTCACTGAGCTGTTGGAGCCAGCACCCCCATCACCTCTTGTGCTCCCTTTGCCGACAAGTTTGGAGATATACTGTACATGTAACGATTCTCTACCGTAATAGATGCAGATCTGTAATATGATGCAACACATTTTACTAATCAAGAGAAATGGAGGGGGGGGAGGGGGGAGGGGAAAAGATGGGTGAGTTTTGTCATGGCAGTTAACTTCAGGTGTAGAAAACAGAGCTATGTCAATCCTGACTAGAGAAAACACCTCCCCACTGATATATTATTATTTGCTTTCTTAACATTGTTTTTTTAGTGGCTGACTTCTATGAAATATGAAAACCGATAGAACATCATAATTTCAGGGTCACATTTCCAAGGGGTCCTCAACATGAGCACTTATTTTGTGCATTATGTACACATAAATGCTGTGTGTCCAAACAGCTGAAAACAAAGTCAAAGCTTTTAGAAATGACAAAGTAATAAGACACCACTGGCCGGTTTTTCAGTCCTGGTGTTACTGTCACTAAGGGAGTATATGTGGTATAGTGATGGCAGGGAAATCTCAGAAAACTCATGGAAGAGACCAGG
>JAGPOW010001327.1:10755121-10787267 GCA_030014935.1 Caiman crocodilus | reverse complement strand
AGGGGCTGAAAATACTTGGAAGCTTCTGGGGCATACAGACCCAAGCATCGGCTCAATGGTATCATGTGCCAGCCTATCAATGGGCTCTGGAAATATAATCAATAGAAAAATAAAAATCCACAGCTTATAATATCCATGGATGTGGTGGATCGATCCTCTCTTGGTTACACTTCTGCACATGCATGTAACACTCGATGGGACGCCCACCTGGAGGTAACAGAACAGAATTTCATCTGCAATGTGCAGCGGTCAGTGAAAAGCCTCTACGGATTTTATAAAACTTTAAACACCCCAATGTGAAGAGTGTGTGTGTGTGTGTGTGTGTGTGCGCGTGCTTGAACAGTCTTCCCAAGCAAAAAAGTCTTTTGAACAAACCAAATCCTGTTACCTTACCCCTACACAAAGAGGGGAGCCCCCTTCCCTTCAGCCCCTCCTTGCAGCATGCTCTTCCACTCAGAGCTTGCTTCTTCCTCCCCTTTTAAAGCTCCCAAAGGGACCCTCCCTGCTCATTCAAACACCCTGCAGCTGGGCTTTCTGAACACAGCTGACTGCTCCTTCTTAAAACACAGACCACCCTGTTATGTTGTAATTCATTCAAACCTTTGTATTCTCCTAAAGTGTTGTTCTTCCCATCCGAGAAAAAGGGAGGATATCTACTGATTCTTTTATGCTGCAAAGAATTGTATAGTTACTAAGTTTCATACATTGTGAGTAGTCCCACTGAAATCATGTGCAAGGTTTGCAAGATCATGGCGTAAATCAATGCATTCTCTCTGTTTTTGATCACAGGGCCAAAATCTGCAAGGTGGTGAATGATCAAAGGGAGTAAAGTGTGCGGAGTACTTCACAGAAGAGACTAGAACTTTTGCTCCATTGAACCCTGAGTTATTAGGTGTAATATCCTCCCTTTGGAAATATTTGCTGGCAGAAGATTAGAGGGACTGAGTGAGTGATTAAGAAATGCAGGCACCTCTGATTCAGATTTGCTAAGCTTGAGTGATAAATGATCAGGGTTGTACACAGGGTGACATACACATCGTGCTTGGATGGTTGGTAAGAAAAGTAGCAGGATGAACACTGAAACTTCTGTCAAACTCAGAGAATCGCTGTCACTGTCTTTTTTCCAACATGAATAAGAAAAAGCAGGCAGCACACCAGTGAATTCAAGGAGGAGGAGAAATAGCAGTAAGAGTAAAAACATACTGGGTGTCTACATATATGCTGAGAGGCTGCTCTGACATGCCGTAATTACAATGCATCAGAGTAGGCTTGATTAATCAAGTTTGCTGGAGTGTGGTAATTACCGCACTCCACCAGACTCCAGCAGCATGTGTATCAGCATCCCCGCACTGAAAAGTGGCAGCAGGGGCACTTTAACTAAAGCTTGTCAGACAAGTTTTAGTTAAAGTGACTCTGCCACTGGTTTTCAGCACGGGGATGCTGATACGCATCACACTTTGGGTGCTTTAATTAATGTGGCTCTCGGGGCCATACTAATTAAAGTGCACCCTTCCCCCCCCACACTCCTGGAGCACATCTATACATGCCTTTGTTAACGGTGTTTGGCCCTTAATCTAGCAGGCAGAATTTACAGAAACTCGCATGTTCTTTATTGTCTACCTGCATCCAGATTTTATGAACCCACACCAAACTGCTATGTCAAAAATATAGCATATCATAGGCACATAAGCATTGGCTATTTTCTGGGTTCTGTTTGAGAAAAGGAGCATGCATAACTTCTCCTGCTTTAAATAATAACTAGGTGGCAGCCATATTCATTTTCTGGGACAATTATTCTTCACTACACTTCTTCCTAAATTAGTCTTAAAGGCTATGTACAGACGTTGAAAAAGCCCAGAGTGGACTAGATTTAAGTTACGTGGTTTTCTATAAGCAGGGTAGTTTAGTTTAGTAGTGAACTGAACACACGTTCACCCTTTGGTGGCAGGGAAAATCCTAGGCTGGGTTCTGCCATTTTTAAAACAGTCTGTGTGTGTCAGACCTCTGTTCTGTTATGGGTATAGACTGGTTTCTGATCACTTATACTGGCAAAGGTGTCATGGGTGTACCTGATCAAAGTGAGTCTGTTCTGATAGTGGGGGGAGGATGAAGGGCAGGGCAAAGAATTTATAGGGGCAAGCATTTTACATGATGTATTCTGATTGGTCAACTCGGCTCTTGTCATTAGCTGGGAAAAGGGCCTCTACTGGAGTCTACTCTCCTCCGGCCAGCTTATCCAGAAATAGGTATGGCAGAGTTGGGAGTAACCTGTTTCCATTTGTCCCAGGATTTTTTTTGATGACCCTGACAACTCCAAGTAGCCACGCAGAAGCGTGTTGTCTCTTGGGGTTTATCTAAAACTGGTTCAAGGTGGCTTGCCTCTAGCTTAAATTGTCATCATAGGAAGGTGTGCGTCAGAGGAAGAAATAACCCTTCACAAAGTCCCTGACAGTTCCGTGGGGAACACGGATAACACCTATTTCGCACTGAGTAACCCCACTGGGTGCATCACATGTGCACTTTGCTGTGGAGTGGACTAATTAGCTTTGCAGTAAAGTGTCACAGTCTACATGTGTTCTTGTATTAGGGCGCAGTAAACTAATCAACTCCATCATATGACAGTACTGACAGAGACAATACTATCTTACGGCACAGTAATGAAGTGCAAGCAAATGCATATGTAGACGGTGACTGCTGGGCACAAATTGCACCCAGTCAGCCTAGCCAGCCAGAACCAGACCCCTGGCTTCTGCCAGCCCCTCCACTGCCCAAAACTGCCACCTGGAGGCTGGGCTGACCCCCAGCCTGGGTCTGTTGTGCCTCATGCAAATTGTTGCTGTCCTGGGCACACATGTAAGTGCTGCACCCAGGAACAGTATACTCTGGCTCAAAGGGCTCTAGTGTTTATAGTGTCACGTACATGCACCCACTGAGACTACTGGGATTGCTTGTGAAATAAGGTACTCCAGCCTGCATAGAGGTATTCCATTCTGCTCTTTTGGAAAATAACAACATGTTCTTTTTCCCCGGCAAACATAAATGTAATTTAGCAAAGAAATTATAATGTGGTGCCTAGACTTAGCCATCCTTTGACATCTGTTTTTAGATCAATACTTTTAAGTCAGCTTCCAGTAATTGAAACTATGTCAAAAGGGTGTTGCTTCATCTAAGAAGAGCTTGCAGCAGGCATGCCTGAGATCGGAATTGCCTTCATTAGTCACTATTGCATATACACTTATATTACCCACATTCTATTAAAGTTCATGTTTCCTTCCAGAACCAAAACACTCAGCACATACCAGTCTCTTTTCAAAACGGTCCTTGGGGAAAAATCATAGAAATCCCACATGAGCAGTTTTTCAATTATCTTAATTAATGGAAGAGGGAAAGCAGCATTCACAACAATGTGACACAATAGTCCTGCCTAATTAAAACTCCCACAAGGCCAAAGCCTAGTGAATCTTTTAACATCAGCAGCCCAACTGATGGCCATGGAGCCAACACAATTAGGTCAACTTATTGCAATGGACATTGTGTTGGTTTAAGGATCAGAAGTCAAAACAAAAGGCCTACTCCTGATAGAAGCTAAACATGTCTTGCATGGCACACAATGCCTACTACTTGTATTAAGTCCAGTCACATTTGCGAGCATTTTGGCCTTGATCTTGCACCCACTGAAGGCAGGCTCCTACCTTTCACTGAAGGATTAAATCCTTCGTCTGATCTTTCAAAGACCTGTTCAACACCTTGTCTATTTCTCAAGGGTAAGACCAATCCGAACCCTATTTTTAAAAGACTGCTTCTTTAATAACTGATAAAGTGGCCTAGGGTAATATATGAAATACATGGCAAAAGCTTGCTGGTGCGTTGCCCAAAATTTCACAGTGGTACATTTGTTGTGTATGTTCATAAATAAATAGCCATTCATTTCCATCTCAGAAGGAGATTAGCTTTAATTAGGTTTCATTTGAAATTAAAGTACAAACAGCCTCAAAGCTATTTTAATCTTACAAGAATATTTTCTTGCCGTATTTTTCATATACTATCCTCTGCAGCATTAATGAGATTGCTGCATGGTGAGAACATAAATAAGGCACAATTGGTAATAATAGACCAAAGAGAATCCAATCTTACATGGAAATATTATGAAACAAATAGTTAAAATTTTATGGACTTAACATGCATCTCTTCTCTTAAAAGAAGTGGATTTCTGTATAAATATGCACTGTAAGTAGGTTGTAAATGGCAACCTATTATATTTTCTTTGCTTATATGTCCAGACATTCTTTGTAAGATTTGCTGTGCACTGAAATGATATGTAAATTTGTTATTTGGCCTTATCCGTGACTGTATATAATTAGAAAAAAATGTTTTGAGGTTATGCCTGAAGTGGTAAAATACATCATCCTATCCTCCAAAGAATGTTCTCGTACTCTCAGCAGACATTGAGAGTAAAGCATTAGATGTCCTTGTTTTAAAAGTCTTGCTGCATAAAAGACATCAACAAGAACCCCATTCAGCTATGGATGAAAAAAAGTAAAAACTATGCAGGCAACTCATCTTAACAATGACAGGTGGGATTTATGAGAGAGGCTTTTTGGTGTGATATCTTTTATTGGACAAACTGCATGGTTGAAGTAAAGTTAGACAAGTTTTAAAATGCCAGACATTCTTCATCAGGTCCTGCACTTGAAAGCTTGTCTAACTTTATCCCAACTATGCAGTTGATGTAATAAAAGATATCACCCCAAGAAATCCATCACAGGTACAACATCACTCTAGCACCACCATAGCTGGAATTTATAAACTCAGCATATTAGACAGCCCAGTTGCATTTGCTTTGATCTCTCCATTACCTCATCACCCCTATTGCTTACCCTGCATGCACAGGCTAAGCCCCACCTCTTACCTTTCCCTATGAGCCCTCATTTCCTGGGAAGCTATGTACACCTTCCTCATAAAAGGATCCAATCACATGACAGCTTTGTAAGGAAGCACAGACAACTGGTATTAGATATTAACCAGCAAGCAAAAAACCTGGAGATGGTGAAGTTTTAGAGGAACTTTTCACAGGAGACAGTTCTTTCATTTTAAAGATCCCATACAATTACAGCTGTAATGATAAGCTGTTAACTCATTCACATTGTTCATATATCAGCAGAAGACCATCTCCTGGCTACAGGCTAAATATTTACTAGGGCTGTGCGAAGCTTCGGGTGGTGACTCAATTTAGAGGAGATTCAGCCCAATTCAGTGGCCGAATCTCCGAATCCCAATCGAATCAGGGGACCATTGTAAAAGTCCAAACTGATCAAAGCTTTCCAAATCAAGGAGCTGCAGCCGACTCCGAGCTGGTAAATACTAGGGACGGGAAGAGGGTGGCTGGGGAGGGGGAGGGGGAAAAGGACCATGTGGGGACCTCTGCCATCACCCCTGTCCCCGTCACTGCTCTCCCAGCCCCCCTCACTCCCACCTGCTACCCCAGCCCACCGATTGCTGGACCACCCACCCCAGCTTGGTACTTTTAAAAAAAGCCCCAGTGCTCTGGGTGGAGGGGGGCAATCTCTGCTGCCCCCAACTGCCCCATTCTGTGTGGGGGACTCTGCACAAGCCCCCCTGACCCTCCCTCGCTCCCTTACCCCTCCTGTTCATGCCCTGCCTGGGCCAGCTCCATCCCTTTAAGGAAAAAAAAAAACTGAGAAAAGCCCCAGGACTCACCGCTCCTGCAGCAGCCTCGGGGCTTTATGGGGCTCCTGCAGAACCCATGTGGTATGGGGCACTGGCGGCAGCGGGGGTTGTCTCCCACCAGCAGGAACGTTGAGTCAGCGGATTTTTCATTTCTTTTTCTTAATGGGCCAGACCTGAAAGGAGGCAGGGCAACTGTGGTGGGGATGGGGGAGCAATACAGGGGTCAGGAGGCTCGTGCACCCCCCCCCTCCATTCAGTGTGGAGCAGCAGGGATCGCTGTCCCTTGAATTGGCCTAATCTGAATCAGAAGCAAATACTCTTCACATAGGCCTAATATTTATTTCTCTTTCAATTTATCATTCTAAACTAATCACCACTGGTCTCCTTTACTTCAGTGTTGGGAAATGGCAGGCATAAAATAATCTAACAGGTGAAGCAGAGTAAAAGAACGAGTTCATGCCATGTGTCTGTCGGCATTTGCACAGATGTACGTGCCATTGAGCTTCAAGCAACTTAAAAATATTCCAAATATTCTCTGTATGGCAAAGGTGTGCAAATAGCAGAAGCCTTTGTTTTCAGAGAGCTTGTATCAATTAGTCACTAGTCATGGGCTCAGGCTAAAAACGCTGAGAATAGGCAGGGAAGGCAGGAATATAATTGAATGTGTCGACTAAGTATCAAATGCCAGGTTCATACTTTGCTCTGTACCAGGCGGTTCCAATCTAACTTGCTTTGGTACACATTAGGGGTGTGTGAAATGGGCCATATTCAATTTGGATTTGGCCTGAATTGGGGACAGCGATTCGATAAGTTGCTTCAGATCACTGTCGCACTTCGATTCGGCCAAAACCGAATCTGAAGATTCAATGCTGATTTAGAGAATCAGTAAATTGGCCACAGACACAGCTTTAAATGTTTTTTCCACATACCTTGAGGTACTAGGGGTGGCTGTGATGGCGGGGTGGATACAGCGTCCCACCAGAGCGTGACAGGGAGGGAGGCCCTGTGTGCTCAGCAGCAAAACTAGAAGTGGACCAGAAGTACTTCCAGTTTACTTCCTGTTCACTGCCAAGCATTCTGGGGGGCCCCAGGTGCCACCCAGACCCAGGAGGCACCAGTTGCTGAGCGATGCTCCCTGGCAGACCCAGAAGTGGGCTGGAAGTGCTTCTGCAACCAATGACAAAGTTATAGGCATTTGCATGATTCCCCATTATAGCCTATGGGCAAAATGTCAAAACTCGTTGAAACAGCGAAACAGTTTCGATGAAACGAAATGGGACAGTGCTTCAAAATAAAATGAAATGACGAAATGAAGCACTTTCCCTTCAAAATGGCTAACAGACATTGAAATGAAATGATGGTGTTTCACACAGCTCTACTATCTATCTATAGATATGGATATATATACAGAGAGAGAGAGAGAGAAAGAGTGACGCAACAGCCCTAATGCAATACTCCAGGAAGAAGGCCACGAGATCACAGTTACGTATATCATCAATGCATTTGATCCATATAATACATTCCATATCCTGCAACTGAGAGTGTGTAGAGACCCCCAGAAGTCACTGGTCTCTCCGTAGGCAGAGAAGGTAGCCTGCATGCTATCAGACTGAGTCCTGTACTGACAAAGGGTGATGGAATGGTTAAATTGGCATACCTTTAAATTTGAGTTTTGTTTCCCCAGTCAGTCTAACACCGCTTGAGTTCCTTAACCTAGGGGACCCGGTACAAAATCAATGCACTCCTTGCATAAAGAATGCAAATAAAGTATACATCACTTTTCTGGTTTTGCTGTTGCTTTTTTAAGATCTTCTGAGTTAAGCCTATCTGTCTCACTCACGTTATTTTCTGCCCCACTCTTTTTTTTTTTTTGGCCCTATGGCCTTCATTTAGTGTCCCTCACATATTGAACAGGTTATTGTCTACAGATTTCAGTTTTGACTGGCTAGGGACAATAGAAATTGGATCATTTAAAAAAATTGAGAAAATAAATAATGTCATGCTTCCTGTGTTTCATTGCTGTCTTGCCAAGCTTGTAATCTATGCAAATGCAGAAGTTACTTCTATGGAGAAACCTAGTTGGGCTGGGATCCAAGAGGGATAATCCACAGCACAGCTAAGCAGCACTTTGTTTCATTTTGCTGCTTCCTTTCTATCCTTCCTGCTTTTATTTGAGTGCATAGTGGGTGAGGGTAGGAGCATGCGTGTCACTGGCTGAAGTTATAGTTCTTTCAGGCCCCCACAATGCATGTTAATGAGAAAATACTCTAGTCCAAGCTCAGACAGCATTTTTAGTTAGTGTATTTTTGGACCAAACATCTGACCTATATTTTTAAAGACAGCAAGTTTCCCCAATTGCCAAAAGCTATTTTTATGGTGCCCACTGGCCCAAAATGAGTCAGGTAGTTTAATCTCAGTTCACTTCTAGTAGTTAAAGCATTGCTAAGGCAGACGTCTGCAGTTAACTATAACATAACAACCTTGCAAGTGTCTATTTTCTTTATTTAAACTTTACAAGCTAAAATGAGGGGGGATTTTTTTGCAGAAAAAGCCTTTAAGAGAAGACAGAAAAAATGAATGCTGACACTACTGAACTCCTTTATGATCCTTTCCTTAGTGATGCAAGGGAAAGATGCTTGAATGATGACAGATCCATAATGTCAGAATCCAATGATTACGACTCAAATGAGGAACTGAAGCAGCCAACCGAGGCGCATTCAGAAGTGCTGGTCTTGTTTTTTTCAAGTATGAAGACAGGAGAAGACTATAAAAAACAACAGGAATACTTGCCACAAGGATATCTCAGCTCATGGATGGCAGTCAGCCAATTAGGGCCTGGGGCCTTGTATTGAGTTATACAACCTAGGGAAGAAAAGCAAGCCATAGGGCACAGACAAAAAGGTTGCCTGCTTTGTATTGCAGGTGCCTTATGTTGAGGATTTGACAGGTGCATAGCAAGCCCTTTCTGTACACCATTCCCAGACTACAAAGAAATGTTTCAAAGTTTAGGAACATTTCTTTGGCTTTCAGAGCAGACAGTTCAGGAAGATGAAAATGGAAGTAAATGGGCGACAGAAACATTTTTATTAGCATTGTTGAAAACTGGCCATTAGCTTATTCATCAGCATGAATGGGCAGAAATCTATCATTTCACCATTGGCTTAGGCCGTAGCCGTAATTTTCTTACCATGAAAATTGTACGGGATACCATTTTCAAAAGCACTTAAGTGACTTAGGCTCTCAGGGCACCTGTACGTGTTCCAGGGTTGGGTCGTATGAGGGGCTGTAAGTGAGGCACTCCATTTCAAATGCCTGCTGTGCCTTCTGTATTCAGCTTCCTATGTTTCAAAATGGCAGTGGGGCACGTTCACTAATGCTTATTCAGCAAGCTTTAGTTAAAGGGCCTCCACCACCATTTTGAAACATGGGGATACTGAATGCACGAGATACTGCAGCACAGAGTTATTAATTGAGTCGTCAGTGATGCGTGCTAATCAGAATGTGTCAAAGTGCCCTTAATTTCCACTAGTTCAATAGACCAGAGTCAATGATCCTGAGTGACTTAGGTGCGCTTCTATGGAGTGATCATTTGGGTGCTTTTGGAAATATCCACTTTCTTTAAACTAGAGCTGGTCAAATATTTTCTGACACTTTTTTTAGCTGAACATAAGTATATTTTATGCTTTAAATGAGAATAAAATGTTTAACTGCTTTATGATAACATGGTGCACAGCAATAAAGGCAATGGTTGTCTGTCAAAAAAACAACCTGAAATGCCCTAAGCAGGTGAAGTAATTCTTCAGCGTCTCAACTCCTTTGGAATAATCCATGAGACAAAAAGTGGTGACACTTTTCACCAGAGATAGACTCAGATAAATCAACATCTGGGATACATCATTACTTTCCATTTTAGTGCTTTACCATAATACCAGTCATATCCTTTGCTGTCCTAAATTCTCATCAAAAAGTTCATTTAATTTTTATTACCTGTCAGTGCATTCTCAGGAGAGTGGGGCAGCATCTGTTTAAATAATATGCCAAAGTCTTTACATCAAACGTACTTAACTGATACTACAGGTAGAAATCCCATAAAAGGTGGGCAAATAGACAGAGAGATGCCTCATCAATGGAGGGACAGAACATTAAAATGATTGTCTCTCTCTGAAAATGCAGTTATGTCTATCTACCTTTGTCCTATATGTGGTTGGTATGTGGCTGCACAGGACTACAAAAATTGGTTTCTTCTCCAGCAAAGTCTTTTCTGGTTAGGTAGCACATAAGGTAAAGAAAGAGCTGCTATTTAATGTTGTTACGTGCAGTTCCTAAAGAGACCTCTTCATTTGCTTTTTACTACTACTTCTACTACCTCTATATTGTTGCTCAAATGTAATATGATCTGATGTGCCTCATCCAGGGCTCAGTGAACTCACTTTGCTTAATATTTAATGGAAACCGCAATCACGAATCGTAACTGAAAATCTCAGGTGTGACAGCTTGTCTCCCTCCCACTGACTTTATCATCATTGGGCTTCTATTCTGCTCTGGTAAATAGGCAGGAAAAAATGAAGGATAAAATGGTTAGAATGAAAAAGAATGGACTACAGGAAAGGGAACAATGAGGCTGATAAATATACCATCATCATTCTATTGATGGGGCTGATGCTCATCCTAGCATAGCTTTTGATTTAATGTGGGGCTTCTATTATGCTTAATACACTAAACAGCTCAGAAAGTCAGGGGAAGGCAGAGTCTGACTGCAAAAGTTTAGCACCATCATTCACTTCCACGGAAATTTCCAAATGAGTTCCCATTTCCCTTTCTCGCGTTCTAGTTCAGAAAAAGTTTAGCATATTACTTTGTGCATTATTTATATATACACTGTAAACGTTTTATCACCTGCACTTCACATTTTGAAATTCCTTTTGGGAAAAAACGGTCTTTATGGGACTGTCTTATAAAAAGTATTGCGCCATAACCTTCTTTCCAAGGTCTTCAAAACTGTTTTTCTCCCATAACTTTGACTCACCAAGGAATGAGCTCTCTGATACTTGAACCGCACGATGATCTCATTTGATTCCACTTTCAATAATACGATTTTGGATATTACCATTGTTTTTGAAGGACTCCGATTACAGGATTTCCCAACGACTGCACAAAAAGCTCCCCTGTGACACCTGAGTTGTATGAATTTTATTTGTTCATAACTCAATAAAGGCAATAAAATCTTTTTCCTAGATTCTGGGCAGAAGCAAATAGTCATTCAAATGTGGACGGTATTCTTGTCGTCTGTCTTCTATGGAAGTGCTAAGCCCCTGGTATATATACTGTCTTCTAAAATCCAAGATCCTTCTACCTGCCATCCTTTCAATGAGCTGAAAGGAGCAGTCCCTTCTATATATTACTTCTCTCAACTAGAGCTCTTTGAGAATTTCTCAATCACACATATCGCATTAGAAAATTCCAAGCCAGAAACCAAAGCTTTTCATTGAAACATAATGACTTGGAGGAAGTTTTCTTTGGTAAAAATGTTTAGGTTCAGGACAGGATGTCTGGTCCAAAGCAGAGGGTTGCACTGCACTTCCCAAGGGAGAGTTATTTGAGACCTGAAATACAAAGACTCATTTTGTCCTGTTTTCAGTAGTCAGTTGTGGTTATTGCCCTGATTTTTAAAAGACTCAATTTATAATTCCTCCACCCCGTATAAATGTCCCACTCACCTGAGAGGCAGGGGGACCAAAATTCAAGCCCTTGCTCTACAACAATCAAAATAGAGACTTTGACTCAGTATCTTTCGCATGCCAGGCAAGTGTCAGACCTTAGTTCTTGGCTATTCTAGGAAGTGCCTTCCTCTCCATTTTCATTTTTAAAGGAAGGAACATTGGGAAAAAAACCACCAGCAAACTTCAAAATACTTCACAAAACAAAATTTTGCATTTCTGACGGACTCTAGTTGCAACAGCTCTTAAGTAGCAAAGTTCTCTTATTTCCATTGTACGAGTAGAGAGTAGAAGGATTAAAGGCCAGATCCAAAATAGGACTTAGGTGCCTAATTTCTTCCTGAAGTCCAAGTGAGTGCTCCTGGTGAGCGAGGGAGCCAATGAAGCTTAACTGCCTACACAAGAAAGTATTTGCCAAGTCATTCACTCCCTTGCTTCAAGGCAGCAGCAGAAATGCTTGTAACTGTGAGTAAAGGAGAAGTACTTAGCGCCTGCCACTCTTCTCTGTCCTGCTACCCCCTGTGATCCTGCCCCTCACTCTCTTCTTGTTTTCCTTCCCACCAGCTGATAAAAAAGAAAAGAGAGGTGCTGTTGGCATCATTACCATAGCTCAATTTCTCCCCTACTGGTAGCAATATCTCCCTGGGGTGCTGGCTGTGATGGGTGCTCATATTTTCAACCTGGGATCACCGACTGAATTGAAGCCTTTATGCCTGCTGTTTGGTTACAGGTGAGGTTGCTTGTCCTCATTCTAAATACTTGTCCTCCCTATGAACAGCAGTGCTTCATGCACAGCAAGTGCAACCACTCCATTGTTGATGAAAGCTTCCATGCCTTAAAAAAAACCCAGCATATTTTTGCCATCACCGGCCATGCCTAGCAGAAGTCAGAATGCAGCCAGACAAAAGAAAACCAGAAACAGTTCAAGTGCCACACACACAGATGCTAATTCACCACAAATAATGAAGAGGAGCATTCAACTCCATTCAAAAGCTAATGCTGTCATGTAAGATGGAGTCACTGAACCACAGAAAAACTGTGCATAATTTATATACATTATAGATTTTCCCCCATAGAGACATAGAGAGAGCAAATCTATGTTGGATGCAAACAAACCAGGAGCAAAAAGGAGTGAAGACATGGGAGGGCATTGTCGAGAAAGTTAAACAAAATAGGCCCAGATCTTCAGCTGAGGTAAGTGGGTGTAGATGTACAAAAGTCAAGCTACAAGAATTTACATTTGCTGAGAATCTGACCTGTTTCCTTTCCCCCTAGTTTTCCCCTTTCGTCAACAAGACTTTTTTATGTTTGATGCCTTGTGACATTAAATCACAAGATGTGACTCATCAAAAATTGAATAAAAGTTTCTGTTCAACGACTTGTTTATAATGTGGAGAAGCAGTGTTCGGAAATTGGTTTTGTATTATTTTTGTGAGCTGAGCCCTAGGAAGAGCTCTTTGTCTTTGTGAAGACAGAGGTGGATAAGAGCAATCAAATTAACTTGAATCATTAATACTTTAATTTCCAAAAATGCAACTGTCTCAAAATACACACGTGAATTGCATGCATTTGAATTTTTAATAGATTTAATTCCATTCAGGAATGGAAATGACGCTTTCGGTTTCAGAGAGTGCCAGCGAAGATTTTTACTCACAAAGTAAATTAAGAAAATGAAATGGTGACTGTTTCACAGGAAAACTAATTTTAAAATGTAATGTTAGATACATTTGTATTGGCCACGAAAAAGAGAATACAAATCAACGGGATGTACACAGTTCTTTCAAATTCTAAATTGTTGTGTCTTGCAATTAAGTTTTTACATTGATGTACAGGACATGCCTTCCAGCTCTTGGAGTTAATTGCATTTCTTATTATTTCTGACAGAAATGACACTTGACTTGGATATTTAAATTTCCCCAACGCTCCACAAGAGACTGCAGAAATTAACAACTGACCAAGTGCACCCGAGGACAGACTTCCACCTTCTTGTCACCGACTTCCACACCCCAACTGCTTAAATAACTTGTCAAATCCTTTCAGGGTTACACTTTCACTGGTTCAGGAGGGGGGTCACCTGTGCATTAGTTTCCTACGCCAAATTTCTGTTGATTTCTTAGTACATCTGAAACAGGAAGGGGCTTGATTCTGCACAGCTTACATATGTATCCCCATGGACCTGAAAAGGGAAGACCTCAGGCCTGCTAATATTGGTAGTGACAGACTCATTTGCGTATATAAGGCATGGCAAGAACTTGCAATCATTTCATTAAAACCTGTATATACCATCTGTTGGATAAGTCAAATTTGGTGAGCAAGTTTCTGTGGAGTTGTCTGTATTTCACAGGGTTTTAATGAATATCTGGTGCAGTACACAAATTAAGGACCTTTGAATGCAAATTATCATTAACATTGTACCAGAAAGAAAAGAAGAGAGATCCATTAGCTAAATATTTTTAAATCATATCCACCTGCAAACCCTCTCATCCAATTCTCACAACATATTTCTACTGCATCATACTACACTTTTATAGATGGAATTAATAACATTGTGCCATATGATTTGTCAAAAAATAAAGACTAGAAGATGATATATTATGTATAGGGACATGTCTTTTTCTATGATATTTCTGTCCTTGCACATTACATACTGATAACATTTTAGCCCTTCTTCAGAAGCTATAATGACAGAAAAGCTAGATGATCTCCTTTAAACGGGGGACTGAAAATATATCATATTGGTTCCCTTTATCACCGTCATCATCATAGGTTATTATCAAGGCTATGATTCTGCCACAGTCATTTTTACTGTGTTTTGTATTTTCTCCTCTGAGTGGCATGTTGGATCTCAAGAATCAATTTCTTCATATTCAGAGTGTCTGTGACCATCACAAAAAAAAAAAATCATAGCCTTTATTATTTGTACTGTTGTCAACCCCAAGGTCCCAATTGTGAGCTAACAACACACTCTGGTAAGTGTTTACAAGCATAGGGCAAAGAGAGGCCCTGCTTCAAAGAACTTACAATCTGTGTGACGTCTGTGCAGAGGCCAAGATTTCAGGGGGAAGGAGACTGCTCAGTGGTTTTGGAGATCCGGCCATTTATTTAGGTGCTGAAATAAAGATTTAGGAATGTAGCTTAAAGATCCTCATCTTTCAAAGTGTACTTTAAAAGTCCTATTATGTCACAAGTTTAACTGGCAAAATTCAAGCAGTGCTCATATTACACTCCAATCAAGACCAGAAGGCTGTGTATGCATAAGCCTTCCCCCCGCAACATCTTAAACTCTCCCCACCTAGTACGAAAACAGGGTCAAGAGTGATAAGAAAGGATGTCCCATGTAACAGGACTGCTAGAGCTGACGCACCTTTTCAGATAATCCTGTGCAGGGCAGACGTGGATGATGTGATACAGTCAGTTGAATCACCTCCCCTCCCTTCCTGTGGTCCATTCTTCATGGTTCTTTGACCAGACTGATGCCTTCAACTACTGGTTTTGACCTCTCCTGTTTCATTTCAGCCTAAAAACAATCATGACCCCCTTTTCCCTTCTTCTCCTTTTGAAGGTCATTGGGCATGCTGTTGACTAACATTGTCTGGAGTGCCTTGCCTTACTCCATCCTACACTTCTGATTACCAATTCAACTAGAAAACTGTTTCTCAACTTGTCTCTCCAGTACGGAGCACAAAATGCAGGCTCCATCTCTGACTGGGGTTTCAAAGGCTATCACAATAAATAACTTTTTAAATTTTAAACACTAACACTGACTTACTCTGCAGAGGAGGAAAATTCACCTCTGGAATCACCAATGGAAAATTAAAAGTGCCAGGCAGTAATAATAGCATCTATAGCAGGGATGGGCAATTATTTGGGCTGGAGGGACTCTTAAGGAGTTTTGGTTTTGGTGAGCTCTTGAGGGCCAGAGTATGGATGGGGGTGATGACCCAGCCCTGCCCCCCCCATCCTGGGTTTACACCACCTGGCACAGTAGTGGGAGAGGGGGGAGAAAGTCAAGGAGACACCAATTGATCCTATCTTAACCACTGTTGGGTGTGCTGGATGGAGTGGGCAGATGGGATGGGGGCAAGCAGAGCTGAGGAGCAGGATGGGTAGGCAGGACCATCCACCCAGCCAGGTGTGCCCTGCCTGTGGGGTCCCTGCCCCAGTCTCCAGGGGGACCCAACCCACCCACTCGTCCCAGTGCCTCCAGTGGTAGGTACAGGTTGGACAGGCCAGGATGCCTGAGCAGATGGCTGGGCCTGGTGGTGGAGACACTGGCAGCAGCAGCTGGAAGTGGGAGTGCAGAGTGAACGAGTATCATGGGGGCTTCTGGGAAGCCGAGTCCAACTACATTGCTGCCCTGCTCCAACCGGCACCTGGCCCTGTGGATTACAGCTCCCAGTGTGCCCAAGAGCCATGCACAGGGCTAGGGCTTCGCTGTGTGCCAGGTGGCATCTCTGAACCTGGGGGTGGCAGGACTAGCCATATGAACCTGGGATACCCTCCATGTCAGGGCCAGGTGGGAATGAAGCACCCACTGCAGGCTGGATAGAATCACTTGGTGGGTCAGATCCAGACCACAAGCTATATTTTGCCCACCCCTAATTTATAGAAAAATCTACCAAAGTAAAGTACAGAGAACATAGACTGAGAAAGAGAGAGAGAAAGAGAGAGAGAGAGAGAGATGATCAAAAATTATGAAAAAAATAAAATAAAATAAAATAACCAGAAAAATACTTATAGGAATATGGATATCAGAAGCGTTTGGCATAACTAGCAAGACAGCACATGGGCACCGTGTCTGTCTCCGAGGTATCATTGGTACAGAAACTCCAAGGCAAGTTCTCTGAGGAGCCTGAAGATCTTTTTCCGAATGCTATCCCATCTACAGCAACGATGCTGTGTGATTAATACCCAAGAAACATTAGGATCCCTGTTTAACAGGAACCATTCTTTATACAGAAGCAATAACATTAGGCTTGATTGAAAAATTATTAGGAAAAATAACTCTTTTTATGGTATTCTCTGCTTCCTGGATAGTAAATAATTGTCTCCTATCATAGGATTTTTGCCCTATTATATGCTTCAGTAATTCAATCTGCTTTATAGCATTTTCCAAATCTTTGCACTAAGCTATGAAATTCTACCTTCCAGAGATCCCTGCGGTTGAGAGTTTTTTTCTTTGGTAATACTGAAGTGAATATACTCGATTTAAAATGCAGATAGATTACATAGCTCATGATGCCCATACTTAATACATATTCTGCCCTGAGTAAAAAGCAACCAGCTGGGCACACTCTATGCTTATTTATCCCCATGCAACCCCACTGACTTAACCAAAATTGAATCACTGCTAATCAGGAATGATATTTGGTTTATCAGCATGTAAAATGAGTCAAAAGGAGCACATATCTTCATAAAACTGATTTAGTAAAACAGCCTTACTCAAAAGATGGGTGACTGTCAGTCCTCTGCCCAACATCCATTACATTCCTCTTGGGGTTTACACAGCTGTAAATGAAGATCCAGTTTGTTTGAAAGAGATGTGCACAACTGCAAGGAAAGAAGAGATGAAAAAGCAGAAATCAGAGTGGATCAGCTGTTCATGACACTGTCTTTTCAGAGTTTTCTAGTGATCGATCAAAGTTATACCTATTATGTACAGAAGTGCCTCCAAGGGTCACATACACACATGCAAGCAATAGTTATGCCAGACATTATTTTTTTTTAACCAGAGCCTGGTAAACGTATTTAACTATGTGACTCTTTTTAGTGCTAAAATTTTAGAGGACAATATTGCATTATCTTTCCTGTGGCTCTTATAAGCCCAAACCCTCAAAATAATGCTAAATACTGGGTCCTGGATACATAGGTTATGCAGGCCAATTCTTAGCTGCAATGAGGCCCTTTTATATTACTTCAGCAGTGGAAAAAAACTTTAAAGTGCACTTATATACAAGATATATACCTGCCTTAGAGTCCTTATCACTCTCAGAGTAGTGTGGAGGGGCCTTGTTTTAAATGAAAATGTGCATCAGAGACATTTTATTCCAGAGACGCATGGAAAGCCTCGCATCTTCAGATGGCTCACGAACAGGGCAGCTCCTCCCTGAGCACACTCAAATCCCCAGTGATCGCTGAAGGCTTAGGGAGATCCAGGTAGTTCAAAGACCCTAACAGTCTCCCTAAGTGCCCTTTTGCACCATTTTGACAGCCTTGATTACTTGAACGGCAGAAGTAATCAGCTGCCGCGCTAGAACTTTTTGATGGCTCATATAGAGCCCGTAATATATAACTGTCCAAAAAAAGGACAAAAATGTTACAGGTCATTACATAACTTAATCTTGTCAAGTCCAAGTGGGTTAAATACTCCGACATTTGCAACAGCCACATTTTGTTTGTTTGCTCATTCGTTTGCTTTGTTTCTTTTCTATGTATCCTGACCCCAGGATAAGCGATAAGTAAAGTGCCTCCGGCGGGAAGGTAAGTCAGGCCAGAAAACATCGATAATCTAACTCAACATCTAAATAGAAGGCGAAAAGATTAATAAAAAATGGATGAACTGTTAGCAAAGCTTTTTCAGGCTTTTAGAAGCATTTGGAAACTAGGAGATTATTATCATCCCCCTAGAAAACATGTTTTCTCTTTCAATTTAATGTTGCAGGGTTTTGTCTTGTGCTTCCCTATGTACTGAACCATTAAACAGGAAAGCAATGCATACAAACAATGTAAAAAGGCATTATATTGTCAGAGTTATTTTTGTATTAAAAGGAAGTCTCTTCAAGGAGGTTTTGTATTTAATAAGAGTTTCCTCAGGTTTTCTTCTTGGAAATCATCTAGTTCTTCCTCAGACAGCATGACCTAAATCTTTCCAGAGTGCACACAGGGGAGTATAGTGTGTCACAGCCAAGACTGCATTAGAAAAAAAAAAAATCAAATCACTGTTGGCCAATCTAATAAAAATAGCTAATTTTTAAACCTCTCTCTCAAAATCAAAGGCCAATAAATGTCAGCAATGGCCATGAAACCCCAGGGAAAAAGTCATGGCTGATGGGCCATTGAATTGTTCTCTAGGTTTCTTCCAACAAAGCTACCCACGAACAATGTAACTAAAATAGTTTTAAGAAACGAAGCGAGAGTGACTAAACAAGCGTATCCAAACCACATCCCACGAAAGGCTATGAGCCAATGGAAGCAACGTCACTAACTGGTACTCCTCCAGCCGGTGAAGTGCTCTGATTTTGGTGGGTGGGTGGAGATTAGCAAAACAATTCATTCCTAAGAGAGCTGTCTCTGCCTTTTTAGTAATAGCTAATGCTTTTATGTAGGTATTTTGCTGCAAATGAAGTATATTTTTCTTAACTAATGGATGGTATGGATGCTGAGGTAAATAGTAGATTAGACAGAGGGCTGGTTTCTATTGTACAAGTCCATTTTCTACGTTAATAAACTAAAAACCACTGATATATTACAGGTGCGTGTGGGGGTGGGTGGGGGTGTGCACGTGTGTGTGCGCAAAGGGTGCCTTGCATGTACCTGTGGATTTCTCATCTTCCCATAGAGGTGGCTGATTAAGCTAATTGGATAACATATCATCGATTTTTTCTTCAGGTCCTGTGGACACCTTCTGGTGGTCCAGGAACCAGAACAGAATAAGACATTGGGATGGGGTAGAGATATGTACTGTTCACTTTTATGGCCCTGCAGGGATGCTAAGGGCAAGGAAAAGCAAAATTGGGCTGCGTCATCTATTTCAGGGACCCTCTGTCTCCGGAAAGATGATCCTATAACTCACATGGAACTGCATCACCAGGAGCCAGAACTACATCCCAGAGATACATAGCATCTGTATACACACCTCATTGTCACCCATGGACCTGTGGTGGTGTGTGTGTACATGCCATTCTGTAAATCAAGGGGGGGACTATGTCAAATGATTTTTCACAGGAATCTCTTTGCTCCTGCCCCATCCAAGCTCCTTCCCTTCAGCTTCTCATCTGTATTTCAAGCCTATCCTATTGGCAGAGACATGGCTTCTTGAGCCAGGAAGCCAGTGTACTGCAACCTGAAGTCTGTATCATGCAACAGCACTTCATTTTGGACTCCTACCATGGACCCAGCTGCACTGATGTCAGATATGCTGTTCCCATTAAATACTTAAGTAGGTGCCAACTCTGTGCTTAATTAGAAGCAGCCAACCTCACATATCCTTCTGTCAGATATTCTCCAAAGACATCTGAACTGAGGATGCAGGTCTCAGAAATAAAAGTTCAGAGCAAATGTTTTATTTGAGCCAGAAATGTCAATTACTTAACAATTCTCCTTTCCAAGTGCAGTTGTCAAATGAATCTTCCCTCAGCTACACGTCTATGAAACACAGATGCTAGTTACTTTAAATCAAGAGTGTATCTTCTTTATAGGGATGTAACCTCCTCCATCATGCGATGTTAGTGTCAAGTGGTGATATATGTGACACATTATAGCAAAACTGATGTGAGGCCTTATGTACTGTCACCAAAAATGTTTTCACAATGCAGCCATCTTAGAAATACTGGTTGAATTGTTCACGCTTCCAAACAGTTTCATCATCCAAGTATTCATGGGTTTATGCTAGAGAGACAAGTTCTTCTGTTTCCTGAAGCCCTGGTAGGGACAGGATACACCTCCTAATTCCTGTGACAAATTTAAGAACAGGAGGGTTTAAAAGAGGCAGCTTGCAAGAGAAGTTTTAAACATGTAACGACATGGATATATAGGCTAAGTACAGACAGTCAAAAGGACCGAGGCGGAATTGATTCAGTCTTCGTAGGTTTCTCTAAGATTGAACCAATAAGCAAGTGAACAGACGTTCATTTTTGATTCTCGAGATGCAGCCACATGCCTGCAGTGACTCAAGCCAGACACCAGGGGTGCTAGAGCACTTCTTCCTGCTCAGCTGGAGCAGACAGCACGGGCCGAGAGTAGTCTACACACCCTGTGAGGGGGAGCATAGGGGAGGTGCCAAGCATCCTGGGATGCTGGTAAACTAGGAGTTAACTTGAGTCTGGGACAGAAGTTCAATAAACAAATTCATCCTAAATCAGTGAAGTCTGATACTACATCCATCCAGGTTTGTCTTAAACTGCTTCTGGCCATTTTGAAAGTTGTTTATGTGCACTGAACTTCTGTTGTGTTACAGATTTGAACCTGCTGCCAATCATGTGCACCAGTTTGTGTGTCATTTCTGTCCATAGCCGTAAAGACCATTACCAGCTCTGATAGGAGGGCTACACAATGGTTAAGGACTAGATTAAGAATAAGATCTGGGTTCAAACTCCTGGCATTCCACAGACTTTCTGTGGGACCTTGGGCAAGCCATCTAGCTGCCTGTTCCCCATCCCATAACATGGGAAAACTAGTATTTATCATTTTCACAGGGGTGCTGCAATGGTAAATTCTAGCCTTGTTCAAGCATTTTAGATGCATCAGCTTTCATTGGAAGGGACTGTTTCATTAAAATCTAAATACTTCCTGGGAACCAGTCAATGTTTATGAACTTTTTGTTTTTACTGGGAAACAGATCAAAATGATTCATTATTGAAATGAAATTATATAATAATAATGTCAAAACATTTTGCTTAAGGTTAAAGTATAATTTCATGTTTTTGCTTCATTATAACATATTATTCTAATATTATATATAATACTAAATATAGTTAATATAATGTATTGTGCTACTTGAACATTATTGAGATTAAGCTATTCAAAATGAAAATAATTCAACATTGCCAAAAATCAAGCTGGAACCTGGAATCATTCAAACATGGGGTTTTTTTATTATTATTATTTCTTTTTCTCAAGAAATTTCCAGCGGCCTTTGTTCTGAATTGGAACGAAAACACATTTCAGATTTTCAAAATCCCCTATGGAGCAGAAATGCTAGTGTCTGAGCGAGTCTAATAAATACAGGGGAACAGAATCCAAACATCTCTCCCAGACCATAGATTTTATTATGGTAAAACAAATTAGCAGAAAAATTAGCAGCACTTTTCAATAGTGCCTTCTTATCTCTTATCCAAAGCACTTCAGTTTCAACTGTTGCACCCACTCACAGGGAGTAATAAGAGGTGCAATATTATTACTGCAAGAGCAGTCTCACTGGAGTCAACGGGTGCACACGGCTTTCAGCCTGTCAAAGCCCAAACACCAAATGTTATGTACACCAACACAAACTATAACACCAAATACGATGAAAATGCAAAATGAACCATTATGCTTGGATGATACCCAATTAGCCACCCTATGATCCTCTTCTGAGCCCACTTTTGCTCTTTCCAAGGTGGTTTGCCTCTCCCTTGGGCAAAGTTCCCTTCAGGGATTACCTTCTTTTTATTCCTTCCATTTCCTACATTGGGCTGAACAGCTTCTGAGAGCCTGCTGCTGACTTCCCTTCTATCCTCCTCTCTTCGTACTCACCATTGGTTGCTAGCCTGGCCCAGAGATGCTCTTTAACCTCCTCTTTAGCAGGAAGGAGCGACTCTGTGCTGGCCCGAGGGACATGAACAGTTATTTACACAGGAAGTTAAAACTGCTGTAGGACTCATTCTTCTAGTGTAAATGAACTGAGTGCAACTCTACAACAGGAGAAATGAAACAACAGCAACCAATGTTTCCAAGTGAAGATAAATACCAATTTTCATACTCTAGACATAACTCCATTTGATAATATGGAAAAAAAAATAATCTAAAGCCAAGAAAGCTCGAAAGACAGCAATGTAAGTGGCCTGGATACAGTATTTATTCTTAGAAGTGCAGAGTCAAGGCGATGACACTTGTGGCTGCCCAGTGTTTCTGGGGGTCAGGATGGAGAATGGCAGCAGGCCTTTGTATGGAAGCATCACAGACTGAAAAGCCCACACAGTTTATATGAGAATGAACTGGGCTCAGCAGAGGGACTCTTTCATCAAGCACCCACTTCCGGTGAAATGCATTTCTATCCCTGACATGAATCCCCTGCAAGTTCTGCCTGAAGCACTTAAGTGCAAGTTAGTATTTTGGAGACCTCTTGCATTCCACCTCAGGATACATCCTGCTCCCAATAATCATATGCAAAACTCATGCTGACTTCAAAAGAAGAGACACCATTAGGGGTCTGTGCTTAATCCTAATTTTTTCTGATTGGAATATCTCTGTTGGCTTCAATGGCTTTTAGATTAATGGTTATACTCTTGAATCATGCTCCTATTCATGCTTAAAGCTCTATCCTTTTTCTTCTTCCCCTTTCCTTTTCTTTCCATTATTTTAGGAATATTGGCATTTTTTATAATTGCATTTTCTTAAATAAATTGTTACCAACGGGGATAATGGTTCCGCTTCTCCATTGTTTTTAAATGTAAGATAACTATACCATGTGTACAACCAATATAGCAATCGGGCACCCCATAAATACTAGAGCAGTAATGGTAAATAGCAACAAATGTTTACTCACAGGAAATATAATTGCTTTATTTGCAAACTTCTTTACAAACAAATCAGTAAGGAAGGCCACATTTCTATTCCATCCTGGCACTGCAAACATTGAAACTTACATTTTAAAGTTAAATTTTAATTGGATTTCCTCTTACAAATGCACCAAAAATATCCACATTACTTCTTATTTAATTTACTCTGATCATGCTTAGAGTCCCCAAGCTTTCCATCAGCGCAGTCAACATTACTCTTGGTCAACAGAGGGTATCTTTATTTATTATATCACTTTGCGCATCACTCTCTCCTAATAGGAACTTTGCAATGACTTCGGGTTTGAAAATGATCCAGGTTAACTCTTCGGTTGCCCTCTTCATATCAGGACCTGAATGTTTTCTATTGAAAAATAGCAGGACTCTTGAACTCAGCTGAGACAATGGCATTAGCCTCTCCTGGCGTACATTATTCATCTACAGTCTGGCTATGCAGCCCATTGTGAACGTTAAGAAGATCAGCTTTATTTACAAAAATCCCAGATGAAAATAAGGAAAGCCAATTGCCAGAGCCCGTGTAGCCCACTGTCAGCAGTCAGAAAGGCCCTTCATGCATTGCATGTCTGTGCCATGAGTAATGCAACAATCTTCTGGTTACTTTCTTTCCAGATGAAGTCTTTTTATTAAAATACATCACTTCAAACTTGGTGAAGCAGAGAAGCGGTGTCACCTAGTGGCTTGATATGGGACTAGATGAACAGGAGATCTTTCCAAATTGTTTTGTGGATGCCTTCATCAAGGTACCACACCCTCAGGTGCTGGGTAACTTTCGATGAGACACTTAACTTCAGCATCTCATTCTGCCTGATGCAAGTGAGCAAAGTGGTGAGGAGAAGAGAGGATAGAAAGCTGCTCTCAGGCTTATATGCCTTTGGAAAGGGCCAATAGCACCCGTGGTTGACAGTGTCATACTAGTCTTCAGCAACCTCTCAGAGGCAAGGAAGATTGTCTTCCGTGATTGTCTTATCTGTGTGTCTGAAGATAGCTGATGAGGCCTATCTGGGATCGACAGACTCTCCTGCAACTAGGCCATGTGTTTCCATGTGTGGTGGGTGGCACTGAATTTTTTATTTGGTCCGTGGCACACTTCTGCCACTACTACTTTTCCATCTCCTGTTGTTGTCACGAGGTTTCAAAGTACTGAGATCCCTGCAGCAGACTCTTCTTCCATTTGGGGTGGTTATGGGCAAATGTCTCACACAAATTGAAATCAGTGTTGCATTTTTGTTTTAGTTGGCCTAGAGGATGTCCCTGAAGTGCTTTTTCTGCCCTCTGCTCGAGTGTAGGCATTGGCTGATCTAAGAGAATAAAACTTGCTTTGGAAGTCCACAGCCAATCATCTGGATGACATGGCCCAATTAAGTTAATGTTTGATGATTGCAATACTCATGCTTGCTTGCAGGGGGATGATAACTTTGCTGTCTATCTTCCCACTGGATTCAGAGGATCTTCCACAGGCTGTGTTGATGGTACTTCTCTAACAACTTTAGATGTTGCCTGCATGTTGTCCACATCTCAGCTCTGTACAGCAAGGTAGGGATCACGACTGCTTGATAAGCCAGGAGCTCGGTTTCATCAGATGTCACAATCTTCTAACACCTGTTTCTTCAGGTGTCCAAAGGCTGCACTTTCACATTTGAGGCGATGTTGGATTTCTTCATCAATGTTAGCCTTCTGCAAGAGATGGCCTCCAAGGTGCAGGAAATAAATAAAGTTCTCCAGTTGCACCTTGGATGTGGATTACAATATCTGGGAACTGTTCATTAGGAGCTTGATGGTGAAGGACCTTAGCCTTGTGAACATTGTCAGTCCCATTTTCTTGTATGCATTGGTAAAGCCATCGATGACTGCCTGAAGGTCTGTTTCTGAGTGAGCACACACTACAGCATCATCAGCATACTGGAGCTCAGTGACTGAGGCTGGGGTGGCCCTGGTTTTGATCGGGAGTTGGCTGAGGCTAAACAGCTTACCATCCCCATTTGGTAATTTAGCTCCACTCCAACTGGAAGCTTGTTGATGGTCAGATGTAGCATCACGGCAAGGAGTATTGAGAAAAGTGTTGGAGTAACAATGCAGCCTCAGGGTTTTCATACAACCTCAAAGGTAGGATTTGCTAGTAAAAACCAATGCCCTCTCCCCAGTCTCAGCTCAGTTGCTTGAATATAAATTGGTGTGCTCATTCCTCTTGGTTCCCAAGCATCATATAAATGCGCTGAACTAGGCACTAGGTTAATACCAAACAAACTAAAATACAGCTTCAGCAAGTTTTATACATCAGGACAGCATGACCTGTTTAGTTCTACTTTGTAGAGATCACTGAGGTTGTTTTTCCTCATTTGGCTTGAATGACCATGGGGATGTAGATTTGTCTGCATTCAGAAGCAGAATTTGGGCCACATTTCAACTCAAATGATTCAGGACACGTAAAACTGAAGTACTGGTCAACCCGTGTGTGTATGCATGCATTTGTGCTTCATATTTTCCTTGTCCCCATCGTACAATAAATTAGTTTAAAAAATGATAACAAGATGATTCATGTCTGATAAACAGACTTGCGATGGGCCTGAAAAACAGCAATGACATCCCGTACAAATTAAGTTACATGCTATTAATGACTATTTCTTAGTGTATGAGTCAACAGACTTTTCGAGCCAAGGAGTAAGTCACTCTACTGTGTATAATCATACTCATGGTTTATATTTAAGTCTTATTCAGGTGCACATATCAACTGATACAGTGCTCTGGAAAAATAACCTAACAGCAATGTGCTCATAAGATAGATCCATTTAGGAGAGCAATAGATTGCAGTCAATACTGAAATGCTTTGATGGACTTTGAAAGGACCCAAGTCAATGTACTGCAGGCAAATGAATCTGAAGTACGAACTTAAGGTCTGAGAGAAACCTACCATTATTCCCATTAGAAGCATTCACAATGATTGTTGCAGCCTGAAAATGAGGCAGAAAAGGCAGAGAGGTGCATTTCACTGCCTAAAAACAAGCAATTTGCCATCTTCCACTAGTGAATTGCTGCATTCCCAGGTCTGTGCAACAGCAGCTCCCTGCTATCATAACTACCATCTACTTCCATAGCTATACCATAGCTTAGTGCCCCAGTTCTTAATAACAAAGACTTTGTGTGGGAGGGAAGTACTATTTGGAAGTGGAGAACCAAGGGCTTTAGCCATATATCCAGGTTTGCAATGAGGCAGGGGAATGAACCCAACTCTCTCAAATCCCCAGCCTAACCTCCATATAACTGGAGCATCCCAGCTCTCTACAGCAAGCTGTCCTTTCTCCCCCAAAATTACAATTGCCACTGATGAGAAGAGACATCTTTTCCCTCTCCCACTACTTTAGTTTCCTGTCCTGGATTTGCTACTGCTACTGCTACTGGAGAGGGAGTGGAAGGTGAACGCACAGACCCCCCAAAAATGGCAGCTACCACTAATGAGAGTGAAGGAAGAAGGTAGCCAGTCACTAAGTTTCTGTGGCCAATTCCAAAAATCTCCAGCTGGGCTCTAATTTAGTTATGGCTACTTTGGCAAAGGCATTTTAAACTGGAGGTGCTGAGCTCAGGCACCACAAAAAAAGCAAAGTACAGATTTAGTAAAAAAAAATAAATGTGTCATTAAGAATGAGTGCGTGCATGTTTAGAATCTGAAAAAAGGGCACGTCATCTAGAAAACCTGTGGTTTTGAAAAACAGAAATGACGATTAACTGCCATGCCAACACAGGCCCTCTTTGTGTTGGTGAGTCTTCACCTGAGTAAATAGGGCTGTGTAAAGCTTTGGTAGTTGATTCAATTGGATAAGATTTGGCCTGATTCAGGGACCAAATCTCTGAATCCAAATCAAAATTGGGAGACCAAGTAAAAGCTCCAAATTGATTTGAAGCATCTGCATCGATTCAGAAAAGCTTCAGCCAATTCAGAGATTTAGCCATAGACTAAACGGGCAGGAGACAGCTGCCTCCAGCTGGTAAGTCTGTTGGAGGAGAGGGGAGGGAAATGGCATGGGGGAGGGAGGGATTGGGGCTGGGGCTGGGACAAGCTGCCCAGCCAGGGTGGGGGTGAGCATGTTACTCGGAGAGGGAGGTGGGGAGCACAAGATGCAGGCACAGCAGCCCTGGGAGCAAGGGCTCTGCCCTGCTGCCACTTGCCAAGCCAGGGTAGGAGGAAGGCAGGATGCGGGCACGGCTCACTCCAGGCAGAAGGGGGCAGGTGGCAACAGGGCATAGTCCTCGCTCCCAGTGCTACCATGCCCACATCCTGTGCACCTCCACATTGGCTCACAAATGGCAGCAGGGCAGGGCCCCCACTCCCAGTGCTGATCTGGGTGCAGCAGTGCTGGGAGTGGGGACTATGCCCTGCTGCTGCCTGGAGTGAGCTGCACCTGCATTGCACTCCCGCCCCCGCTGTGTTGGCTGGGGAAGCAGCAGCAGGGGGCAGGACCTATAGCCCCTGTGACTCCCTGTGCTGGGGCAGAGGCAGGCACAGCCAGAGGAGCCGTGGGAGAAGCCACCACGGCTGCCCTGCTCAGCCCCATCCCCAACCCAGCCTCCTGGCACTTTAAAATGAAAAAGAATAAATAAAAAGCCCCTTACTTACTGGCTCTGACAGCAGCAATTGGGACTTCTGGGCATTTATGGCAGAGCCCTCTCATGCAGCGCAGGGTAGTGGGAGGCAGCAGAGATTGCCCTCCCTCACACCTGGTACCTGCATGACAGCTGCCCCATGGCATGGGTGTAGTGCAGCACGGCAGGGTGCCACACACTGTCTGGGAGCGGGGGTGGCTCCACCTGTCAGGCAGAGCCCAGCATTGCTCAGCCCCAGTAGCCCCAGCTCCCAGACTGTGTGATGCAACAGCGCTGGGGGGGGCTCTGCCATGAGAGCCCAGGGGCCCCAATTGCTGCTGTTGCAGCTGGTGAGTATGGGGATTTTTTTTTTTAAGTGCTGGAAATATTCTGGGCCGGGCAGGGGAGGGGATGGACAGAGTAGCCGTGGGGCCTTCTGCCACGGCTCCCCCCTCCCGGGGAGAGGCAGGCACAGCCGGAGGGGCTTCCCAGCTGTGCCTGCTCTCCCCAGTCGATCTGAATCACCGAATCTCTCTGAATTAGTGCCAAATCTTCCAAAGCCAATTCGTCTGAATCAATTCAGGACAGTGATCCGAATCTCCAAATCGAATCACTGTCCTCCAAATCAGCTGAATCCAAATGGAATACTTCCCTATTCACACAGGCCTAATGAGCAGCCCTGTAGATTTTGTGCATGAGTGCTGCCTTCAGAGGCAGGGTAAATTGAAGCACAAGAAGCAGTGCTAAATCAGAGCCCTTTGATATGCACAAATGCTAAGAAAAAAGAGAGAGCGAGAGAGCTCTAAAGTGAACTTTGGCAAACCAAACCTGCATCTAGGATTTAACCAACCCAACCTCCACACACGTGCTCCCAGATTGAGAACATGTAAATCAAGTTATAGCCTGGAGCAAAATTTGGCAGCTAAATCATAACTCCTCCCCTGCCTCCCTCCCGAAAAACAGAGTGTTATAATGAAAACCCTAACAGACCCTGAAGTGCAGAAACATGAACAGCACTTCTACAATATTAAAAAAAAGTTTCAAACAGCTACTTTAAAAACAGAGTAATAGCCAAACAGCATAAACTTGACATCAAACCCAAAGCACAGAAGCATTTTACTGAGAGAGAGCAAATACATCATCCTGGCAGTCAGTAATTTTATAAAAACTCTTATTCTCATTATGCCTTTTAGTGTTTTAACTGAAGAAAAATAGGAAGAGTTTTAATATTTTCCCGGCAGATTGAAGTCGGTTTAAGAGTGGCTGACCAGATGGAAGAGATTTCCAGATGGAAGTATTGCGCTTTGCTTCCGATCCCCCCTCAGCACAAAGAAGAGAGGAAGGCACTTCTGCAAACCCCAAGCCTTCCTCATGGAAACAGTTTTAATGAGGAAAACAGTAATCTCTCTCTCTCTCTCCCCCTCTCAAGTGATTTTAAAATGTATTGCCATTACTGCTGAGATCACCATAAGAAAAACACCTGGAATGTGTTTCATACGGTCCAAGAGCTGACTGTGAAAGAAATAATCTTTGAAGAGGAGGTGAGTAAAAGGGAAAGCTTGCTGTATATGGCAATGGCAATCTGCTCTGCAGTGAGATATTAGAAGCTGCAGTTCAGCAATAGCTTAAATAGAACCAATGTAATCAATATTTCATGAGCTAAACTTCCAGCAACTTCCATCAATGAGGAAAGTATTTGCTGTCTTGTATTATCATAGGAAAATAGGGCTGGAAGGGAAGGGACCTTCTGAGATCATTCTGCCAACCCTCTGCCAGTGGCAGGATCAAACCATCCTATACAAGTCCATTGTCCAACCTATTAGTAAAACTACATACCCAACCCTGACATAAGCACAAGGTATAACACAGGTAAGGCAGGAGACAAAGTTGTTAAAATGTGCTCAAGAGATCTAAGGAAAGAGGGCTATGCCCCACACTAGAGAGGACGGCAAAAATCACCACAGTCTCCACTAATCTGACCATGGAGTAAAACCCCTTCCTGACCCCAAACGGGGTAATTGGTCTGACCCTGAGAAGAGGTGCAAGACCCTCCTGTCAGGCTCTTCTGGGTTTAAGGCCCAGTAGGAGTATTGGTATGCCCCAGTCAAGATCCCTACTCATAGCTGCAGCCAACGCCCACTGCTAATAAGGAAATAAAAAAACCCAAGCAAACAAACACAAAGAAAAACCCTGCAAAGAAGCAACAAAAAGGGGAAAAAAATCCTTTTCTGGCCCCATTTGACCTATAAGCCTGGGAAATACCCATAGTAGAGCACAAGCAGACCTACCCCTATGTCATCCCTGACCAGTGCTTGTCCAACCTCTTCTTGAACACCTCTAGTGATGGAGACTCCACGACCTCCCTAGGTAGTCTGTCCCACTGCCTTCACTGAAGAAGTTTCTTCTGATATCCAGAGTCAACCTACTGTAGCAGGCCCACCTTTCAGAGCTTGGGTTGAGTCCCAGGCTTGAGATCCTGCTGTTTTGATTGGTGGAGCCCATCCACCAATCAGGAAGCAGCCAGAGAAATAAAGTCATGCCCCTTTCCTGAGGGGAGGAGGAGAAGAGCTCTCCTGGACCTGATTGAAGACTAAACTGCCAGGTCTGGAGGAGACCAGCAGTGCAGAAGGAGTCCTGGAGAGGTGCTCCATCAAGCTGTGCCCTGACCACCACCACCTGAAGAAGTGTGAGTCATTGGGCCCTTGGGTCCCACAGGGGAAAAACGTTTGGGGTGGGCAAACCCAGAGAAGGGGCTTGGTGAGCAGCCCCCTGCCTAATCAAGGCCCTAAGGGGAGTGGCCCCTGGTGCTTTCTGGACACTCCCCCAAGAAACCCATTGGGAGGAGGATGATCTCTTGCCTTGGGTCAGGGACTATATTAAGGAAAAGATGTTATTAAGATCGTTCCTGTTTGCACCTTATATTTTGTAATTGAGATGTTGTATTGTGCTGACGCTTCTGAAATTGTTTCATTGTGATAAGTAAATGGTGTTATTTAGGGTTTGACCTTGATTACTGGTCACTGTGTGAATATACGTTTATGGTATTTAGTTTTATGATTATGTATATTATAATTCAGTAAGTTGTATATAGTTAAGAAATGTGGGCTTGTGCTAACTCTATAGAGGAAAAAGGGATCTGCTTGAAATTCTGGCATCCTGCTCACAGCACCCCCTCCTGCCTACCCATCCCATCCAATTGAGAACAGGGCACACCCTTGGGTGTACCTGGGTTATGCTACTTTGCTGTAGGTTAAAGCCATTACTGTTTCCTGCTTCTTTATGACAGTTCTTCAGATATTTGAAGATTGCCATCATGCCCCCTCTTAAGCATTTTTTGTGCAATCTGGACAGCTTCGACCTCTCCTCATACACTTTGCTTCCAAGCCCTTCTTCATTTTTGTTGCCTGCCTCTGGACCCTCTCTAATTTCTCCATGTCCTTTTAAAAATGTGGACCCCAAAACTGCACTAAATACTCTATGAGAGGCCTAACAGTGCTGAGGAAAGAGGCAGTATCTCCTCCTGTGTTTTGCATCTATTGCTACAACCCAAAATTGCATTCACCTTCTGGGCAACTACATCACCTTGTGGATTCATATTGAATCTTTGAGCCACCAAACCCCTCAAATCCTTATCTGTATTGCTGCCACCCAGCCAGGTAGCACCCATTTTGTATTTTTTTATACTATTGTTCCCAAGGTAACACAAGGATAAGTGCTGGATTTTAAACAATCCAGGCTCTCTTTCTTGCTAGATTTCATAGCTATGCAGGGACACACCTTTTGACTACTTCCATGAGAAAAGAAAAGTCAATATAGAAAATAGTATTGGCAAAGTTAGTAAACTGCTTTGTTCCTTTGTGCTGTGATGTTGAAGGCCCTGCTTTGTGTTTTAAAGGCTATATAAAAACTAGTGTGCTTGGATGCTCCCTGTAAAAAAAATGGTATTCAGTGACACCTCTCACAAAGAGCTTCAGGGGCATGGCTAGACTCTGACTACGTTATTTATAATCCTCATGTACTTCCCAATGAATGCAGTGCTTTATGTTTGATCACAAGCTACTGATTAGCATCTCTAGACATGCGGCCATGTTAGGTTGCAGGAAACTAATAAACTCCCTTGTGCCCTAACCAGCCCCTCCATAGCACTTTGAGCCAGGTCAGAGTAGCCCCAGGGTGGCAGGCTGAGCCCTGGGGTCCCCTGCCAGCCAGGGCTTCTCCAACCTGGTTCAACATGCTGCAGTCCCAAGTGCACGTTCAAACAGCGTGCCTGGGAGCACTAAACTCTGGTGTGATATGCACCACAGTTCATTGCTGCAAATTAGTTACACGTGTAGATGGTCCCACTGTGCTCAACCAAAATGTTGACTAAATTTCACTGTAGTGGATGAAAGGGAGGATGAAGGATTCCTATCTATATGGAGCAGATATCAGTAACCTAATTGGTACCTAATCTCCTTTCTACCTACTGTTGATTACATCCCTCTAGTTCTTCCTTTGCTTGAATATCACTGCAAGTTCTGCAAGATTGACCACTGAGAAGCACAGCCAAACTTGAGATAAAGCCCAAGAACAAATGCCAGAAATATAACTCCCAATTCTATAGTTAAGCGCTAAAAGCATTACCCTGATTTCTGCCCTGACCTTCGCTTAAGCTGATGGGTGTTAAAAAAA
>JAGPOW010001327.1:10664328-10746996 GCA_030014935.1 Caiman crocodilus | reverse complement strand
TAGGAGGCACTACTTCACAGTTAGGGTGGCTAGGATGTGGAACCGGCTTCCTAGGGAAGTTGTTCTTGATCCTACCTTGGGCGTTTTTAAGAGTAGATTAGACAGGTACTTGGCTGGGGTCCTGTGACCCTGGCACTCGTTCCTGCCATTGGCGGGGCTCAGACTAGATGGCCTGCTCTAGGCCCCTACTGACCCTAGATACTATGATACCACTCTCTGTTTTATGGGATGCTCTATTTCTTTTCTTTATTTGTCGTCAGATCCAACCAAACCTGGGGAAAATGACAGTTGGAATTGACTTTTTTAATTTAATCTCTCATAAAACAGACAAAATAGACTGTCAGGATTGACTTTTCTCATTTCATGTTACTGACTGTGCCATTTACTTCTTAATGGGAAACTTTATGGCTGAAGTTTATTATGCAGCAACATTTCAAAACTTTAGCTTTGATTTTGTTGCCTTTATATTTACTAAGCAAGCCCAACAGTCACTAAAATATTTGTAGTTTAACAACACTAATAAATTGGTAACATTTTTTTTTTAAACTTCACCCTTGAAGAAAATCCCTGTGGAAATTAATGGGAACACCACCAGCAGAACAGCACTGTCTGAAAGCATGTACAATTTAATAGGGAATGATAATATGTCTACCTTTAACCCACTCTACTGTAGCCTTGCTTTTAAATTCTGCATGGCGTTTAAAGAATATAAACGTCATTTTATTCTTTTAAGTCCCATGATCCATGAATCATTTCCCAAACAAAATTTCACTTTAAACAAAACAGGATTTTCCCACTAAGCAAGTTTTGTCAATGAAAGCACCCAATCAAGTCTCATTTCCAATGTCGTATCCTATAAAAATCTTTATGAAATGCTGTAATCCCTCCTTTAAAACATGGCCTGTTTCTATCATTAACACCTCATTAAAAAAATCTCCCAAATACTTATTTCTGTAAAGTTGCTTTATAGATCATGATAGGAAAACAAATGCATCTGTTCCTATGATAAGTGACTTTTAAGTATCTATTAAGTGAACTTGTAAATGTCTATTAAAATAGCTATTAAATATTGATTATGAGATGTGTGGCGTGCAGCAGCAATGTCCTACCCTGTGAAATACTGAGCAAGCCCTTGGGCTACAAGCACATCCTGGGAGTACTCCTATATGTAAATTAAATCTGTGCTTATATTCTCTCCTGGACCAGGGAAGGTGGCAAGGAGGCTTTTGCAGACAACAGGGTAGATTAGCAGGGGTTGGCAAGACTACTGTTAACATGCAACTGTGGGGATAACTCCAATGACACAAACCCCATGTGTGAATGTGGAAGAAACTACGAGACTTCAGACCCCTTACTTGTATATATGGGAACCATGCACCAATGAGGACTTCGTTAAGACTACAGATAGAGCAATAGAGAATGGAGCAATTGTACATGCCCATTTTTGGACCCAAATTCGAACCTGGTCCAGAAGACATGAGAAGATGAAGACTAAATCTGAGACATGTGCTACAAATCTACCCTGCCTAGTTTTTTATTTATTTATTTATTTATTGCAAACACCTCTCTGTCATCTTCCCTGAGCCAGGAGAGAATAGAAGCATGGATTTAAATTTACACATGTGAGTAGTGTAGAGTTTCAGCCTACAGATTCAACACCCATTGAAGTCTAAGTGTGATTTTTCTATTTGGCTTAAGCAGGCAATGCAGGGAATTGGGACTGAACTGAAAACTGCAAGCGAAAAGACATGGTAAATCACTAATAATACTTATAGCTATTCAGCCACCATTGTTTTTGATATGTTTTGGCAGTGACAGAACAGCAGGCAAACTTTCTGATGTGCTCCAGTCATGAGGGAAAGAGGAGAAAAGGTTAAACTACAGCCTTTCCCCTTTATTTATTCCTTTTGTTCAAATTTCCCTTTTTATGACAGCATTAAAACCCAGCAATAAAGCCCCAAAGATAATAGCTTCCTCCAGAGCAATATGAGGCATGTCAAAATAATATCATTTCCTGAGACCTTTAAATTATCTTTACAGAAAACTACCGATAACTCAGGAAGCCAGACCCATGTGAGGATTCATTTTGAAAATACTGTCATGCCATCTATATCTAAATCTTTTAGACTAGGCTCAAAAGTTACAGCAAAGCAGGACGGTGTGGTGCCTAAGAAGCTAAAAATAAAAGGAAAAGACCATGACTGGGAAAGATAGCACTGTCTTGGGTTATGATGTTTACTGTCCTCGACTTTTTTCTGTATTATTATTATGCCCTCTTGTGGAATTTCTAGTTCACTGCAAAACCTTCCCACAGCGGCCCGTGAAGCATGCACGAGGCTAATACTATACCCAGTATATTATTTATACATGAAGTGACTAATTTAATATTGATATACACGCATGTATAATTTGCATGTAGTTATATCCGTAGAAACACATGTATGTCTGTTAAATAGAGCTGTGTGTGTATACATGCAAGTATGACATTCACATAAAAAAGCTAACTAAACTCACTAGTTCAGCCGTAAGACCCTTTGTGCATAAATAAATACAGTGATATGCCAAGTCAAAGGGCAAACGTAATGGAAAGGGGCAACTATACTTTCAGTTTTCATTTGGATTTATCATATGCTGTTTAGTTCTAATGATTAGATAATGCTCTGTAGCTGAGATGAGAGGAGCTGGGATTTCGGGGCAGGGCTTGCTGCCAGGATGCAGGGTATGGAGCCCCGTTGGGGATGCACGGCAGGGGTGGGGGACAAGTGATGACTGCATTAATTGCTGTGCCACTCACCCTGCCAGGCCGGATCCATTCTCCATGGTCCCATGGTCCTGGGGGCTGGGTGAGTTTGACACCGCTGCTCTTATAGCCTCCTAGAAAGCAAATTTAGCTAAAATAATAGTCACCATAAAAAGATACTTTGATATAGTGTCACTGATTAAATCTTGGCTGCTCTTACCTCTCAAATCTGAGCTTACTAAAATGTGGATTAGTAATAATCTACTCTAAAAGCAGTTTGAAATCTCAGATGAACTGCTACCGTCTGTGACAGGACATTGATCACATAACTCTGTTGTATGGCTTTGGCTTTATTTATTAGAAATGTATTTTGTTCTCATCTTTCCTCCTCTTTTTAATAAATATATAGGCATTCATAAACTCAGACGCATGATGTCTTTTTAAAAAAAAAAAGTTGTTGTTTTTTTTTTTATTTTAGAATTGGACATCTAATCTGATGTGCCTTAGTGTTACAGTGTTAGCCTAAATTTTTAAACAAATAAGAATCGAGTTCAAAAAGTCCATGTAAGTACAGTATTTTTTAAGGAAATATGCACTTTTTATGACAGCTGCTTTCTGATTGGCCGCCCACAGTATAGCTCTATTCTTTGCACCAGGTAGAAAGATTTCAGTTAATAATTCTGCAGCGAGCAACCGTCACTCCACTGTACAAATATCTATCAGTTAGACTGTATACATCTACTTCAATTATGGGTACAAAAGAAATATAGTTACAGCAATAAGACATTTAAGAGAGAACATGCTCTTTCATTGTCAAGGTCTTTTTAATAGATTAGGTATTCTCAGGTGAGGTGGATTTTGTCTCTTCAGAGACTTTGATCTAAACAATTCCTGAAGTATGTTTCAGGAATGGAGATGAAAACTCATCAGCTATGCATCAAGGCAAAATAAAAATGCACTTCAGTTGTTCACCTGCTATATAGTTAATGTGATGACTTGTTGATGGTTTTTCCTGTATTGAGGATAAGTTATTAAGTAATGAAACAGGATGATTGGATTAGGCTAATTGCTTGCTTTAAAACAGCATCTGTATATAGATCCTCTGGCTTTGGTAGGATGAACTGTACAATGGTATTAGAATTTTATATCACGGGCTTTGAAATCACATTACCTGGAGAGACACTGTCATCAAAATTGTGATAACTGATACACTGCTCGGTACATCACTGTTGAAAAGACACCAGATAACAGCAAGTGTGTCCTCGCTACTCCAGGGAACCTTGCTGAAGTGCATTGTAGGGTGTGTTGTGATGTGTTGTAGGGTTGTAGGTAACTCCAAAAATGGAGTTGTTCAAATTACATGCTGCAGGCATTATCCCAGGCACAAGAACTATGAGTGTGGGGCTAAGCAGCCCTAAGGAAGGGACCTTAGGAGCAGCCATGGCTGAAGAGAAAGTTTAAGCTGTTTTGCATTGACTTGTTAAAGTAAAAGTCCAGAAACTGGAGGAGGCCTGAGCTTCCTCCTGTTGTGCTGCCAACTTTTTTCAAGCACATAGACACGCTCACTCCTTTCCTCTTACTCCCAAACTCTTTAAATGCACAGTGTGGTTGTCGAGTGTTTGGGGCTTTGCACACACCACGAAATTGGCCTTTCGAGTGGCTTACATGCCCTTTCGCATCACTTCAATGGTGTTGCTTGGAGGCATATTGTGCTTTAAATGATTGTGGTACGTAGCAAGGTAAAGCATCTCCAAGGTGTTTTAGTTTACTACCTAATAAAGTGCAACAGTGCACGGGGTGCTGGAAGCCAACAGGATGCTTCCCTCTGTGGCTGTTTTGGGGGGTGGTGCTTCCTTCTGCACACAGCAGAAACAAGGCATGGAGGTGTCTGATGATCTGCCTAAGGAGATTTGTGCAGAGCTGTGGATTGGTTAATCACAGAACTGTGATTCAACCCCTGAGCCCCATTTCCTTCCCATGCTCCTTGCACCTCCTTGCTCACCAGATGAATGATGTTGTTCTTTCTGTGTCATTTGCAGGCAACAGAAGATCGCCATGCCAATCCGGTACCTATTCCCTCCTTCACCCTCTAACAAAAGATTAAATCTATCCTTTTTATGCCGGGCTGAGTTCTAGTCTGCATCCTGCCTGTGGGAACCAATCAAAGCCAGTTTGACTGGAGTACACTCACAACCCTGACAACAGGATTTGGCCCTGTATTTTTATAGTGGCAATAGACTGGGCCCTAAAGAACAGGCTGATCCTGCCTCTAGCTACAGGGAAGCTTAGTAGTGCAGTTTGCCATCTATAAAGTGTCCCATGGTTCTCCTTCTATAAAAAATAGCTGAGGTTCAGTTTAGCTTGCTTGCTAGCACCTTCCAGAAATTGAAGTTAGTGCTTGTACAATTATTTTGGTCCTTCCTGTGGTATTTACTGCAAACTGTGTTTCATCTCAGATCTTCGTCTTTTCATAAACAATATAAGTTTGCATCTCCATGCATACCCACTTAAACTCTAATTTATATGCTCTAGATAAAATCCCATACTACAGCTAATGCTCTGCCTTCACCATAAGTTGTTTACTTATATCCTAGCTAATCTGAAACCAATTTATCACATTTGTCAAAGGGGGCTTTCTGCTAAATCCAAACAAGAATCAACCTTCAATGAAATTATGAGCTAGCAGAATTAAACATGTAAGCCCGTTGTTCTTGGAAATTATTGCAAAACAGAGTTGTGCAGTGCTATCCTTTCCAGGCACAGGGCACTTAAAATGCAAGGCAGCTCAGTCCTAAAACATTGCTTGTGATCTGGATGCTGGTCTGTCAAAGTAACTTTAATCAGAAAGGGATACAAGTCCCCTTTGCAAATATTCTCTTTACAACCTACAGCCAACCTGGAATCACGGGCAAGGAATAAAACCTGTTGCTTCTGCCTAACTGTATTTTTTATTTTGCACTACCTTGGCACTACCAGGGTGAAGGGGAAGAGGAAGACCGAAGATGAGATGAAGAGAGACATGAGAGAGAAGGAATTGGAAGAACAAGACACATATGACCAAAGCCAGTGGAGAACCAGGATCCTCAACAGCGACCCTGTTTATATGGGACAAGCGAGGGAAGAAGATGATGATTAAATTACTGGGGTCCCAGTATGCCTTCAGACATAAACCTGAACCAGTGATATCATCTCCTTAATTTCTTGCAATTTTCTGTCTAGAAGGCACTGAGGAAAGAAGACCTGCTACAGGTAGTGCATAGAAGGAGGAAGAGATTGCAGAATTGGATGAAAAATGAGTTAAGGAAAAAAGGGATATTATCTATCTATTTTATCTTATGACAGTAATAAGAGCCACAGCAGATACTATCCTTGCTGTGTGGTAGGGATACAGGTCCTTTCTATGTGGTAGAAACACATCTTGCCACCAGCAATACAAGTCAGAAAATTAAAAAATAACCATGCCTTTATCAGCACTCCCAGGAGACACAACTTCATTGTAACTATGAACTAGCATAGATTTTTGTATTTCAGCCTCACACTTAAATAATTGCTATTAGGTATACAGAAAAGTTATTCTAAGGCTATATATCATGTAGTTGTCTGAGATTCTAATTCTTTTTACATCAAGTCTTCAGACTCAAAAGGGAAAAATATTTGAATCTTTGCTAGCACAATTGTGTCGGTCATGCTTATCATGGGTAATTCTATTTTGGTCAAATTGTGCATTTACGGTTAAACAGGAGACATCATAAACTCTGAGATTCTGCAGATCAGAGTTTCCAGAATATTTTTTTTAAACAGATAATCACTTTTTTTCTAAAAAAAAGTTTCCTGATAATATCAACTAAATTAAACAAGTGAGATAAGACACATTCTTCATTTGAAAATTTTCATGTTAAGGAAACCGTTTGTAAAGGTGCAATTTTCTTTGCCAAGTATAGAAAAGCCTTGGCCAAAATAAATCAGCAACAGCCCTATTCAGCTTTTCATTTGAAGAAAGAAGACTTCTATTGTTAAAAAAAAATGTATTTGGGAGCTTTCTAACATTTAATAAAATGTGGCTTGTCCATTTCCTTTCACTGCACTGAAAACAATTCACAATATGAACCCCCATTACAATACACAGGAGTTTTTCTGGTGTTCTTATATGTAGCAGACCTTCCATTTATGTGTTTTAAGTGTGTCAATGATACCTGCCTCCATCCAGGGCTTATTGTTAAAAGGTCTCCAACTCCAGCATCAAACTCAGTTCTTCCGGTGAGTTTTTATTTTCTTTTGTTTTGCTTTGAATGGATCCAAGCTTTATCCTAGGCATCTTTAAGTACTTGTACAAATGCAAAGATTCACTACTGAAAAGCAGCACATAGACAGCTCTAACACTTGTCTGCCAATCCAAGAACAAGAGACTGATGATAAAGATTGGCTTTCAGAAACCAGAATTCATTTTTTTCCCTGTTATTGTTTCAGTTAGGGTGCTTTCAATATTTACAGAACAAAGCAACTGGAATTGGAAATGATTATTTGGAGACTGATTTAAAACAAAAAACTGGAAAGAAAGGGGGAAAACAGTAAAGAAAAAACATGCATATTTTATTTGGCCAACTGTCAAGTACAAATAGAACAGGTGAATGATAGGTTGGGGTATAGAAGCTGACTTCACAAAGAGGATAGATTAAAAAAGATGACAAAAGTGGAATTCCCACCGTAAATCATAGGCACCAAGACAAAAGCAAGCAACCTATGTATGCACTTAAGAATACAGCAGTAAAATTGCCCTGCCAAAGCTAACCTGTGCATGTAAGGGGACAGAAACGAGCATAAAAAGAAATCCAAGAAATATTCTGGATTTCTAACAATGGAAATGCTTATAGTATACTGTACCTTGAAAGCCTCTGCCTGGCCTATCTGGCTGGTCACTGTGTTATACACATTTAAGTTATCCACTGTGCACTGCTTGGAAAGCAAACTCAGTTGTTAAATTTCCCTTTTTTTCCATAAGTCTTTTTTCATCCAATTCTGCTTGCAATCTCTTCTTCCTTCTATGCACTACCTGTAGCACGCCTTCTTTCCTCAGTGCCTTCTAGATAGAAAATTTCAAGAAATTAGGGAAATGATATAATGGATAAGCTTGAAGCCTAAAGGCACAATGGGACCCCAACAATTTAATCATCTTCTTCTTCCCTCACTTGTCCCATCTAAACAGGGTCACTGTTGAGGATCCTGGTTCTCCACTGGTTTTGGTCATATGTGTCTTGTTCTTCTTCCAATTCCTTCTCTCTCATGTCATCTTCGGTCTTCCTCTTCCCCTTCACCCTGGTAGTGCCATTCTGGTAACTTCCTTTCCCACATAGTCTTCCAGATTCCTTTGAACATGCCCATACCATACCATACCATACCAGCCTTCTCTCTTGTACTTTCTTAGATGCCTCCACTACCTTCACTGATCCACTAATGTATGTATTCCTCTCTTTATCTATCTTCGTCACAGCGGGGCATGGGGCTGCAGCCTAGCTGGACCAGCATCAGGCAGGAACCTCCTCCCTGGCCCAGCAGGAGGGTGTAGTGAGGTGGCGACACTTGGTGCTGCTGCCACGAATGCCACGAATGCCACCATGGCCATGGCCACCAAGGTGAGGCACCCCTGCCCACTCAGTAGCAGCAAGGTGGCACAACTCTGCACCACTGCAGCCACCATGCCTCACCTTTGCAGTCATGCAGCACAGCTGGCACAGGACTCCTGGCAGCAGGCTGCCAGGCAGGCATGGAGCACCTCACCTTGGAGGCTATGGCAGCATTATTTTATTATAATGAATGAGGCACTAGTAGGCTTCCAAACTGCTTTACAATTGTAAATATATCAAGAAAACATTGTGTTCAACTCATATCTCTCTATATGGTGGTATTTCATTTTAATTGAGGAAAAACATGGACGTAGGGGCTTTTAATTAGAGAATTGGGGATTTTTTTATCACAGAATGTGGATTCTTTAACAGAGAAAGCAGGATCTCTGATCATTAGAGTAAATTAGAAATGATAAAATTAGTCATTGATAATTGCATCATTTGAAAGTAGTTATCTACAAGAGCTTCTGCAATGGTACATTGGCAACTATAGGCTAAACACTTTTTTCATAACCTGGAGGATTAAATCTATTGCTTTTTGTAAAATAATTAAATAAAGTATCTTAGATTACTTATATATCACTGTCAACCAATTTAGGAGTCAAATGTCTTTCAAGTCCCCCCCCTCTTGCCCCCCTTCCTGCCCCCTGCAATCACTATATTATTGGGTACATAAAAAGAAGCTATTATTTCTGAAGGCCAAAAGAATACGAAGAACATGCTGTGCTTGCTGAAAAGCTAGAATTTCTATGTAATTAATTAAGCCTAGCATAACTTCAGGTATAAATAAGCATAGCTTTTCTGTTGGGTATGTAATGACCTAAGCATCGAAAAATCTGTAGTCTAGTTTCAGCCAAGGCCAGAATCTGTAGTGTTTTTGGTGTAGCGGCAAGTGTTCGGAGGGATGGGCTGGGTACTAGGTACTGAGGAGTTCTCAACCTAGCTCTACCAACAATTTTGTTTGTGGAAGCAAGCCTTTACCTTCATTTACCAAGAAACCACCAAAATGATACATATTAGTATGCCCATTAATACACATAATTTATTAGCATACTTTATAACTGAAAGCCAATCCAATTGCTCTACATTTTGATAAGGAGGAAGTTTGTTTACAGTGATAAGGATTTGTTTTTGTCTTTTAATACACTAAAAGAGTCTCCATGAAATGTTTCTTCCCCAAAAATACTTTAAACTCCAGCTTAGTGCAACTTTTCTCTGTAAATCATGTGCCTTGGGATTTAGAGGCAATTTGATGTCCAAGAGATACAATGATATTTTCAGAGACTGCATAATTTCACACGGAAGCAGAATGTGACAATCATTCTCCTGAGTGCTGATTTGAAACACTGAAGCGACTCTGTGGATAATTATAATAAATTGCTGTATGCTAGCTAGCATTATCTCCAGTAAAGCAATCATGTCATGAGCATCAGATAATTTTTAAATTGTGTTTAAATGAAGATTGAACAAAGATGGGGGAAAAAAATCAAGAAAAGGTAAATGAGTCAGCTCATAATTTTTAAAAAAGCTAAAGAACTTAATTAAAATACTACTTTTTTTAGAAGTAATTTCAAGCTAAAAGATTATGTTATTATCTTTTTAAATACAAAGTCCACAAATAGTCTTTTGAATTCAAGATAAACTGTGAAAAAAAGATTGGTAGCAATTCATGACTATTTAAGGATCTTACCTAAATATGAAAACATTGAGTGCTGATCCAAAAGAAAAAAATCCATAGAAAACTGATATGTAACCCTGAAATATGATAAGAAGTGCATTAAACTTTGTAACACATCTGGTCTTGTTTTAGCCAAAGCAGGGAGGTGTAGAGACCTCTCCAAGCTCTGAAACTCTCCTGCTGTTTATCAAGTTTAAAATTACAAACCTGCATTCTCGAGGGAAAAAAAGTACCTAGGAAGAGGCAAGCATCAGAGGTAATAGATTGAATTAGATTGGATTACCCCATCCAGATGCCTGCCCAGGATTGTAGAGCAACAGAGCAGGGGAACCTAGAAATATTGGCTGATCACAAATTGACCAGGAAGCATCAATGCGATACAGCTGTGAAAAAAACGAATGCAGTTCTCCAGTGTGTTTTTGTGAGGTTAAATAGGGAAAGTTTTATTTTAATAGATATTATCAGGTAGAATTGAAGTGGAGGGGTGCTGAAATATCTTGCCTTTCCTATTGAAGAGAGTCTTAATACACATTAGCCCGTGTGTACCTACAAACACCGTGGTCACGGAGGCCAAACTGAGCTGTATGCACAAAAACATGCCTTCTAAACTATTTCTGCTTATGTGCTTTCTCATCACGTGGATGTGACTCTACTTCTCAGGAGAATCTATCTTATGAGACAGATTTAAAGAGCACAGATTGTCTAGCTTAGCAAAACAAAGGCTGAGAGGGGATATGATTAATCTTTATAAATACATTTGCAGGTTTAATATCAGGGAAGGCAAAGAGCTATTTAAGCTAAATAACCATATTGGCACAAGATCAAATGGCTACAAACTGGCTATGTATAAGTTTAGACTAGATTAGACCATGCTGTCTAATGGTGAGAGGAATGAAGAGTTGGAATGCTTTTCCCTACAAGAGTGGCAGGGGACAGGAATATGAACTACTTCTGGATGGAGCTCACAATGTTATGGAAAGTTTATGTTAGAACAGAGGTGTTCCTGAGTATTAATCAGAGCATGTGATGCCTGGATCCAAGCGTCTGGTATTTCCACAGGAGGGATAGGGTACCCTGGCAGAGTACCCTCTGCATCGGAGGTGTCTGGCATCCCAAATTGTAGGGCTTCTTTTGACCATCTGTAGGGGCCAAGAAGAATGTTTTTATCTCCCACCAATGTATTATTTTCTTTCTGCTTTGTAACTCACTTTCCTCTGCAGCATTCAGTGGTGTCCATTGCCAAAGATGGGATACACTATTCTCTGAAAAGCAAAGAAAAATTCTCAAGTGCCCGGCTGGTGGGTTTTTCTCACACGCTTAGGGTCATGCCAATTTATTGATTTGGATCGCTGTCCTGATTTGATTCAGCCAAATCTGAAGATTCGATGCTGATTTGGAGAATCATCGACTTGGTCATAGACACAGCTTTAAATGTTTTTTCTACACACCTTGTGGTACTGGGCGCAGCTCATAAATGCTGTGATAATGGGGCAGACAAAGCGTCTCACAGGAGCATGGGGGAGCCTCCCCGCGTGCTCAGCAGTGAACCTGGAAGTACTTCCAGTCCACTTGAAGGTCTGCCGGGGAGCACGCAGGGGGTCCCCACAGCTCGGTGATCAGCTTTGGGGAGACCCCCTGCGTGGGGGGACCCAGGAGGCACCACTCGCCAAGCCTGTGCTTCTAGTCCACTTCCAGGTCCACTGTCGGGTGTGCCGGGGACCCCCCTGCGCTACTGTGGGACCAGAATCCCCACTGGATCGAATCAGACACCGAAGCTTTGCACAGTCCTGTATACTGCTGCTGTACCTTTTCCTCCCTATCGCTAAGTTTACTTGGTTTCCACTTTTGTTCACACTCCCTCTTGAAAACCAGGCCAGCTCATGTCTTACAGTTTTGCCAAGCCTCTTACAATACTTCCAAAACTTGTATCTTCCCTTCCAATTTGAATTGTTTCCATGTGGGCCATTGATATTGTTTCCCTAAGAAGATGCTGGCTCCATTTTCCCCTTAGACTTACTTCCTGTGGGATTTTACATACTGATTCTCTGAGTTTAATGAAGGTTGCCTTCTTCAAGTCTGTTACCTTTGTCCTTCTGGTCTAGCCCCTTCCTGTTCCCAAAATCATGAACTATTTTACTTCATGAACACTGTTCCCCAAGTTATTTTTCACCTTCACATTCTCAGCTAGCTTCTCCCTGTTGATGAGAACCATGCCTGAAAGAAAGCCTCCCCTCCACTTGCTTTCTCCATCTCCTGGAATAAAACTGTCCAAGACACATTCGGAAAATTTGGGGGTCCTGTTACTTTAGTTTCCCAACAGAAGCCTGGGTAGTTAATAGATCTGCCTCTGCTAAACCCCTTCCCTGCCCCCTTTGCCTCAGAGGGCTATGCTGGCCGGTATCTGGTCATGTCCCCACCCCTACTGCTGCAGCAGGCAGACCTTGACTCAGGTCCATGCTGTTGGGACAGGGAGGGAGAATTAAACCCCTTCACTGGTCAGTTCACTTGAGGCTACTGCTGGGGCTGGCCATGCCCCCCATTTCCCAGCAGCACAGCTTCCCTGCAGCCGAGGGCGTGCTCTAGCATCCCCCAGCTTCTGGCCCAAGCTAACGCAGGCATGTGCCTGCATTTCCTGAGTCAAAAGTGAATGTCTATTCACTTGGAAATTGGTTCACTCTACATAGATTAGACTAACCTGCAAAGATTGAATCAATTCAGTCTCTGGCTTTTTGAATGTCTGTCCCTAGCTCAACTTCTCAGCTTTGGTTGACTGAATTAATCAAAAGCTGAAGCTACCTGTTTTTTCCTGGTTTGATAGTTGGGAGTAGACACCTCCCCTTCCTAGGGGATTGCCTTGCCCTCTCCTTTTGTCTACACCCAAAGGCTTTCAGTTTCAATATCTCCCACTACAGTGTGGAACTCAGAGCAGCTGTATACACCCTTAATTTGTAAGACAACTCCTCTTCCTTCCCCCCATGACTGTCCCTCCTAAATATGCTGTATTCTCTACCAATAATCCAATCCCACATTTTTTCCACCACAGCTCCAGACTTCAATAAAGGTGTTTTCCAGCATTTTCACATAAATGACCCAAAAGCAATGAACCAGAAGGGCAATCTGCAGGATCAATGATCTAAGAGCAGAATCAAGGCAAACTAAGATAGAACAAACACGCGTATAATATTGTGACACAAACACTGTAACCGTTATGTGGAACCAAGTTGGCCACATTGTGCCTTTATAAAACTGCGTTTTACTTGGTCTTTGCTTCCATACTTTTTTTTTTTTAACACAACACTTCTTACTCGGCAATTAACATTAAATTACTGAAAAGTTACATTTGTTTTTCTTGTAATTCTACCACGGCTCTTTCACTCTCTGTTGCTGGAACTTCATTGTAATTGGAGGGAGTCACATGAGGGGGTGTGGGTGTGGGTGTGTGCGAGTGAGTGCATGCATGCACAAATTCCCATGCATATATATACGTGCTTAATTCACTCCACTGAATTCACACATTGTGCCTAGGTGTCAGCCTTTCTGGGTGTCTCTTGCTGATAAATGAGGTTCTCTCTGCAAGTTTTCTTTTTCCTGTCAAGCAGTATTTATTTATTTTTTTACTTCCCTTTATGTTACAATAAGCTGCTGAAATATAGTGCTTTACATAGCTTTCACAGGAAGTTGCAATAAAGATTTGAAGCTTTTCCTTTTACAGCAGAAAAAAAGCATGAAGAAAAATGACAGCCCTTAAGATTCTTTTACTGTTGCCATACGCAAGACTTATGGAAATTAGGAATGGCAGGGGGAACCACTTTTCTTCTGCATTGGGTACAATCATTGTCCATTTGCCATTACCCCAAAAACAGATCCCAACAATCCTGCTCATACATCATCTCATCTTAAGAAGATGCCTACTGTTCAGCATTGTACAGTCATATGTTATTCACCAGAATAATCTGATTCATTGCTATTTTCACTTTTGCCTGTAGAGGGCAATACATAATAAGAAATGTTTTGCCTCTCCTCTGTTTCTCTAATCTATAAAAGCTGCAAGCCAATGAGGGATTTTACAAAGTCAACTAGAAGCCCAGTATGCAAATTATAGCCTTTTACTTTGAGTCTGTATGCGAGTGAACCAAGATGCTACCTGTTTGTTCCTGACTGAAAACTAACTAAATATATATTTTGATTTCTGAACTGTTTCTCTCATGTTAATGTACACAGACTCAGAATTTGCACATTGAGCAAATGTATCGTTCTCTGCACGTCCTAACATAATTACAAACAGTGTGATCGCACGCCACTGAGTATCATAATGTGATGTGCTATTAATAATTTATAAAATAAAAGGTTGGTATTGTCCACTAGAGGGAGTGCATAATGAAGAATGCGTTGTGCAAAATTCTAAATGAGTGAGTGGACATTGTCTTAAAATAATTCAAGCCCTAAGATAATATAGTTTGTGTTTGCTTACTAGTTAAACTGAGATATATTATACTGCCTGCCCAGCTGAACATGGGTTCTTGTCTTAACAAATGTTACAAAATATCATTACACTGGAAGGCTTAGTGTGAGAGGACATATCTACATGTGTAGGTTTGCACTCCTAAACGTAATGTACCTTCGTTAAATGTGCAGTAAGTTGATTTAGGTGCACATCTACACATACATGTGTGAATGCTCATTAAGGCACATTAAATTTAGGCTGGCATAGCTAAGTCACATTAGTCGATGTGTAACTGCATTAATGCGTGTTAAGAATCTTCACATGGGCTAATGCGATTTAGCTATGCCAGCTTAAATTTGGTATTTTAATTAAGCAGGCATCAAATTTAGGCAGAATTATCTTAAAATTGCCATTTTTAAATTGCCTTAAGGGTACACATACATGGACACATTGCTCTTAATGCACCTAAAAAATGGCAACTTTAGGCTAATCCCACTTAAGAGGGCTACATGTAGACAAGCTCAGAAGGAAGAAAAAGGGATGGTGGAGAGACTGATCAGGAATGATGAAGGCAGCAGACAGGTCACAAAAAACACAGGAATTTTCTGTTCAGTTTAACTAAAATACCTTGGTGAGAATAGTTTCAGTGATGTGGCAGGGGGAAGAGATCAGACTGGTGGGAAGGAGAGGAGGAGAAATTCAGTGGCTTGGAAGAAAGTCTGTGCATCAGCAATAAACAGTATTCTAAGAATTTTGGAGATCACGTCCAGAAATGCATATGGTAATGTATGGAGAGGAATATGTGAACTAATAAAGTATGCTACAGCCTGACAGAAAAAAAAAATGCTCCAAAAAGTCTCTAGCCCCACTTCATCCACCCTATCCACTTTGTCTGGTACCCCAAGAAACATCAGCTCACTTTGTAATAGTTAGGGTATCAGCCAGAACTGTTAAATCTCAGAGTCTGATATATTCAGATTAGAGTCAGTCAAAGATTTAAATCCACATGCCTCTGTTGTATTATTTCTGGTACAGAAAGGACTTTTTTGAACTATTTTAAATGTGCTAAATATGTTTTCTGCTACTGTAAGGTGTCATTAAGAATGAAAAGATGCAAACATTTTCTTAATGTTGGGGTTAATTAGCAGTTAATGACTTATAGTTGCATCATTGAAATAACACACTGCTTCCAAGTTGTAGCCATGACAGCTTCATACTAACAATATGCAATAATAAAGTGCTCTATCTCATGTATGAATATTTAGAGTCACACAACTTTAAATAATGTTTAGATTGCTACATTCCTGTGGTCTTCAACTGGCGCTAAGGATTTTTTTGAAAAAAACCAAGTGCATTAAATTATGCTAGTTGTGTGTACTTACATACACATGCACTGATCCACATGCATTGCAAGCATCAAGATATCATATAGTTTCTAAAGTGCTTTGCTACTAAGCTTAATATACTTCTATATTGAGGCATTTGGTATTGGAATAGCATTTGACACATTTTAGAACAGATTTCCTGTCAGAAAGCTTTGCTCTTACATTCCTAACCTTGCTCTTCTGCATGACCCAAGTAAAACCCCATGAAGCAAATCTTTCTAGATCTTCCTCTAAGTCCCACTAGCTGTAGCCAAGAGGATTTTCTCTTTAATGTCTTTGCATGACAAAATGTATGAATATTAATAGGTGAAAGAAGAAAATGAAATTCAGTGCGATAATTCTGTATTGGTTATGATTGCTCCAAGTGAAAATATAATATGCAAATATGAAATTATTAAAAACAATAAAACATAAGTCTATTACTGAATTGTAACAAAGGGTGTGGGAATGGGAGATCTTTCTGTGTCCACAGATTGAAACATCAGGGCTAAGTACAGATGGTAAAAAAAGCCAAAGGCTGAATTGATTCAGTCTTTGCATGTCAGTCTAAGATGCAGAGTAAACTGAGAAACAACTGGACACTATTTTTGTTTCAGGAAATGCAGCCACATGTCTGCAGGGCTCAGGCCAGAATCCAGGGGGCACTAGAGCAAGGCTCTCTGGCACATAGCCAGCATGGGCTGTGTGTTCACTTCTTCTTCCTGATGCCCCTGAGGTCTCTGGGATTTGCAGCTCAGAATCACAGCAGCAGGACACTGCAGGGTTGCATATCATTCCCTCTCCTATTTCCAGGTATCTCTGGGATTTGTAGTCTACAGTCATAGCTAGCAGTAAGTTTAAGTAAGTTTGGCAGCAGGGCAGCCCTGTACTTACGGAAAGGTGACTTTAACCCCCCTCCGTGGCCCCAGACTGCAGCTGGGGTTTGCCTGGGGGCGGGGCAGTCCTTGCCTCTCCATCCTACCCTTCTCTGATGAAGTAGACAACACAGCACAGCTCAGGGATGGAAAGCATGCTGGGATGCCAGGGGACTCTTACTGAACTTGAACAGGAAGGGGTCTGGTGGGACAGAAGTTTCATATACCGTTTTGACCCAAATCAGTCAAGTTTGATACTACATTCAGTCAGGTTTTTTATAAATCAGTTTCAGCCATTTTCAAACAGGTTTATATGCACTGAGCATCTCTTCTGTTACAGGTTTAAACCAGTTTTTGATCACTTAAACTGATTGTAAGGTCACACCCCTGAACGTGAAGGTGCCGATGTGGTTTGTGCAAGGAGTACCTCCCTGAACTTACCTCCCACGCCTTGATTTTAAAAAGAGAGGAGGGACCTATGACATTAAGGGTACCTTTGTGTGCACTCTCATGTTACAGGAACTCCTAAGGCTCCTCTTCCTCTATTCCCCATTCACACACCTGCTGAGATCACAATGGTGACTGTAGCTCTGCTTTCAGGCTACTTGGATCAGACTCCAATGGCACATCTCTGGATTCCGGTGATGCCTGGTCCCCAAGCAGATTAAGGTAATAGGTCATCTGGACTGAGCTTATACACACCATGGGGCTTTAATCTGCCTTCAGGAGAAACTAAATTAATTCAGACATTTATCTGGATCAATAAAGTCCAAAACTCACTCAAGACCAGCACCAATTAATCAATTTTGATGTCTCCCTGAGCTAACAAAGCCCTGATTAAGTCATGGGGTTCTTCCCCTCGTTCAATAGTCAATTAATGGAATAAAGAAAGCTAAACATCAATGAATTCTGCTCACTTAGTCAATTCTGGAGTGGTTCCTCAGTTCAGGGTCTTTAAGTCCATGGCCCGTTATAAGTCACTGACTCTTAACAAAAAATAACAGTTAACTCTCAAGAAAAACAAAAATTGCAGGGTCTTCACCATGCCCAGATCTCCGGGGTCCTACAGCAGCCCAACTCACATGCTCTGCTCTTGGGGTCTTGGTGCCTTGGTCCAGAGGCATCTCTCCCAAAGTGGCTCACTGTTGGAGGCTGGCTGGAAACCCTTCTGGGACTGCAGGATGTGGAGACAGCTCTGCTCCCCTTTGACTTTGGAGCCTCCAGGAGGGTTTCTTAGCAGGGCTCTGTTCTCCTCCTTGGTGCAGCTCCACTGCTCCTTTTCTGCTCATGCCAGGTCATAGGTTTGTGACATTGCTCTCAGCATGCCACCCAACCTGCATGGAGCAGGTGCTAATAAATCACTGCAGCAATGTGACTCACCATTCCATTGTCATTGGCTCTGCACCAGTAGGTAGGCACTGCCCATCTCTTACCCTTACCAGGCCTCTGGTGGCTGGTTTTGCCTCCAGGAACCTTCTCTCACCCAGACCAGAAAACCCAGCTTGGCCCACTGTTATACCAGTTTTTGTATAACTTCTGTCCCTACCCCAGAAGTGACTTCAATTCCTGCTCAAGCTCAATGATATGTATCCTCTAGCACAGGAATATTTGTACCCACATTCACAAGGTTGAGAATGGTTGCATATAGTTATCAAGAATACATTTAGATAGTATTATTCTTCAAAGATTTCTTATGGTGTCATACATTTATCCAATTTCACCAGGTTATGTGTTGGGCAACATTTGTCCGTACGGTTTCTACTGCCAAGATGCTCTTTAGAGGCTTATTTACATAATTCATTGTCTCTCTCTAAATTCAGTATCTGCCTTTGTTAGGAAGCTTTTCAACCAATGATACAGCCCTTCTTTTAGGAAAACAAATAGATGTTCACAAGTATTAATCACAGGCTCTACGCTTCCTAGCTGTAGATTATATGATAGGTCACAAAAATTTGTGCATGAGGTGGTATCATCTCAATATCTACCCTGGTGCCAAATAGTTGGACAGTGGCAGTGTGTTGTATTCAAAATTTGTTTAAACACAGAACTTTAAAAAATCCATTACAGTCTTACCTTCTTGGTCTGGTTCCAACTTGATACAAGTCACTACAGCCTATTTTCCTTGTCATCTTTTTTAAATCCTGGGACTTTTGGAAATAAGAATAGTATCTCATAGCATTTTGAAAGGTTTATATCATATTTTCTTGACTAGAAAATGTCCTTGATTATAAGATGACCCCCAATAATAAGATTCTACAAATAGAACATTTATACAATTTGTTACATTTTTCCAGGATTGGAATCTAATTATTGGAATTTGCCTTGAATTTGTGCCCCCCTCCCACCCCTCATTATAGCAGGAAAAATAAATCTGGGGGATTCAGGTAGCCTTTTGCCCTCTGCTTCCCCCCAGCTTTTTCCCCTGGCAGTCCCTTCCACCTCTTCTTACTGTCAGACCCTGCAATCTCTGAACATACTGAAGTCAAGAGCAAATTTGAAAACTATAACCTTGAAATTAAATACGACTGTAGCAATTTGCACATAGTACCCACACATTTAGTTGTTCCAGAATTGGTGCATGTTACCTTTTTTTGAAACTGCTTGAAGTTTTAACATAGGTACTCTATAGACACATTTTTGAACAGCACTTTGGCACCCATTTATATGCAGTCTATTGCACTGCTGGCAGGCACCCCTTTGAGAATCTACTATAGCCTCTCAATGGAGAAATCTCAGCTACACATTTTATGGCAATGGGGTATTGCTCTTGGGCTTTCCCTATAGCTTGCTAGTATGGCCTTTTGGCTGGGGACAAGCAAGACAAGGGGGCATCTGAAACCCAAGACTGATGACTCTGGGTTGTAGGATGCTTAACAGTGGTCGGTACCACATGACACCTCTGCTTAGTTGATGGAATTTGGAACTGATTTGCCCAATTTGACTTGAGACACATTGTTAAAAAAATGTGGTAGGTTCCCGTCACCATGCTTGCCCAATGTGGGCCATGTGTTTTATAGTCATGTCCACTGTTGGTTGGATTTAATTGACTTCCTAGTTGGTTTCCATTGGCAGGTACGTGTTGCTTTTGGCAGCAACTTAATGACAGACAACATATTTAGTGAGATTTCCTTGTATGCAATTATAAGACAAGGAGCCTTTCCCCCCGTGTCAAATGGGTGTGGGAGGGAAACCTCATTCTGTATTTAAGTACAGAATTCATCTAAAATCGAGGGAGGTTTGTCTTGCATTTAGTAGATCAGACTAGGACTTAAGACTTGCTTTCATTCCTCTACTTTGCCAGAGAGTCCCTGTATAGTTTTGGGGAAACCATTTAAATTAGTTCACTTTCCCAACCTTTGAAATAGGAATAATACCTCCCTAGTTGATATAGGTGTTGTGAGAAAAAAAATAATAGTGATTTTGAGATGCTAACATAATATGGCAATGAAGGCCATCTAACAACCTAGAAATAACAAGTAAATAGGTCCAAAAAACCTGTTTAGTCTCATCTCATAAAGTAGAAAATTAGCTAGGACTGGGTTTGAAATCCCATTCACTTTTCATAACAATCTTGAATCAGAAATCACAGAGAACAGTTAGTTTTCATGCTAAGGCAAATCCTTCTTTCTTTTGTAGAACAATTGGTGTGATGGTATTTTTCAAAGGAGTTAGTGATTGCTCAAGGATCAGACTTCCACAATTCACTGTAAATCTGCTGTCCGGAACAAAATGCATCACACTGCGGATTGTTTAATAATGAGGGAGTTTCTCTCCTGCAGACTTGCACTGAATGTTTTGCTCATTAACTCCACTCTCTCAGGATACACCTGTTCGATTGACATGGGTCCCTGCCACTTATCTCTGTATGCCTATCTCTGAAGGACAACATAGCTGTTTTCGGCACAAAGCCTAGCAGTTTAGGACAGAAAGGGGACCTACCACATTCCTTAATTCCTTAGCAGCGTGCAGTATACATGTTACCTAAGAGATGGCATGAACAATAGTAACATGCCCTCTAGCATTAAGCTAGGCAGGGGTTCATTACTAACGCAGTGGCAAAATGCCTGTCATTGAACTCACCAAGACCACTTCAGACAAAGTTCTGCAGCCCCAGGTGGTACAGAAATTCAGGCTTAATTCCTCCTTTGAACATTCAGATGTTGAAATAAGGCACTTGGCAAGATGGACTGGAGAAAATTCACATTGCTTCTATTCTAAGGAAGCTCCCAGTTCCCGCTGATCATACTAAAGCTGTTGTCTGGATGCAAAATTAACCCTGAAACAAAGCCAAAGGAAAAAAAACACTTACAACATATGACCCAGGAAAGCAGATACATGGAGATCAGTAAGATTACTCACATGCTTAAGTGTTGGACTAAAGCCTATATTACTATGGGGTTTTTGGTTGAAGCCGGGATGTTTTAAGGACATAGGAAGGCAAGGTTTTCTGGGTAGATGCGATCACATCTATCCAAATAACCTTGCCTGCCTATATACTGCTCTAGGAGACACACATAAAGACATAAAGGTTTCAATATTGTCTAAATCTTTGGTTACTAATAATCTGTCAAAATGTCTTTATGGATGATTTTCATTTTTTTCTCGCTAGTTTTATGATGCTGTCCAAATTATTGGACATTCCAGAACCTGTAGATATCAATTGAGTTCCTTTGAATAAGATTTAGGAAAGCATGAAACTATGATCAATAAAACCACAGGAATACGTTTTCTTCTGTTTCTCCAGAAATAATTAAAGTATCAATAAATCAAATCTGGGGAGAGTTCATTACTCAGAAAACAGAAGGATTGCATTCAACATTTGGACCCACCATACAAGCTATTCTGAGGGCAGATCAATGGTGTGCTCTCATGCATTTTGGCTGGATGTTGAGAGGATGAAGTCAGAAATCTGGGGGTTTCCACTTGGTTAATCCAAGGTAGCTATGAAGCTCTAACCCAGATTCAATCAGTGTTCAGTTTCAGGTATGACTGAACCTAGTGTTTGGTTTCAGTCTATAACTACCTGTCTACCAGTTTGGTTTCAGTCTATAATGACTAATAAGAAAGACATGTTCCTACTTAAGATGAAGGAAGATACATACCCATAAGGGTCTAGAGTTGTAGTGGCTGCTTTCATATTAAGACAAGTCTTAAAGATAGAGCACAGGGTCAAGGTTATGAACACAATGCTCAAAAACCAACATAATGTAAAGCCAAACTCACATCTGTCTATTCAGATAATTTGACCTAGTTGTATTTACATGTTTCCTTATGCAAGAACAGTCAGTTCAGTCTTTATATTTTTTTAATAAATACCCATAGCTTTGCAATATTTATGTATCTCTGATAAGTTCTTACTTCATTCTTCTTTGCTGCACAGGTTATAATGACTGTGAATTTTCCAATGAAAAAATGTGAGCGTAATAGTGTTCACGCTTTATGAAATCAAAGGATTACATTGTGTTTAGATTAACTGTGTCAACTTGCACTTCACTGTGCAAAGTAGTATGCTGTCTGAGGTATAAAGAAGTACAATCCATTTAACCTAGGGGTGAGGTGATCTTTCACAGGGAGCTCTTGGAGAACCAACATAACACCTCCCTGAATTGAGTACGTGATTGATTTGGAAAATGACCAAAGCACAATGCACAGGCATTTTAAGACCTTGACTGACTACAAGCAACACATGGAGCAATCTGTTTTGAACTTCCTGCTTGAAAAACCCTTGACTCAATCAAGCAAAATATCTCCAAGAAAATGTTAATATTCAATCATCAGGTGAATCTCTCTAGGTGTGAAGTGACTTGTGGCGATTGACTCATATGTTTTGATGGCTCTTTACTGAAATGTGTGTATTCTTCTTTCCATCATCTCTATTTAACCTGACATTAGAGATGAAGTTTTAATCAACCCATTGGGAACTTGAAACAGGCATAGGGAGTGGAATGAACCATGAAAACTGGTTTATATTTTTCATCTACATTTAGTTCCAAAATACGTTTTTCAACCAGTTCCAGATGGAGTATGCATGGAAGAGTTTTGGTTGGGGATTTTTCCCCCCAGAAATATGATCTCATTGCTGAATCTCTTTTAAATGGCTATTGATGAAGTGCCATAGCCATATTTCTCCACCAGCAGGTCATGACTCTCAGCATGGTCATAAAGGCCAGTTTTCTCTCTCTCATTCTCTCTCTCTTTCTCTCTCTCTCTCTCACACACACACACAGATTCAACATTGTTGTTACAATTGCGACTTTTCCCCCTCTTATTTTTGCGGTAAGGAATATGGAGTCAGGATTGTTCTTATGTTTGAACAAGGGATTGCCAACCAGAAAAGTCTCAGATATACTGCTCTGCAGTATTAAATTCCAGGCAGGATGTTATTTCACAGGGAATCACTATTCTGTTTTCCAAGAACACAGCAAGAAGCCCCTGGGTGCTACCTTGAAGTAGTTCCTTGATCGATTGTTTTCCCTCTTCAAAAACAAGTCACCCTCTAGCAACGTGAGTGGGTGTATAAATGCAACCTCAGCAAGGATGCCATGCCCTGCTTCTCTTTGTTTGGTCACTTCCATCCCTGCCTGTCTCTCTCTCATTCACAAACCCGTACACACAACGAGTCAGACTACCTTGCCAGTGCTACTTATTTCATTTTACTTCTCATCCTCCTTGTACAAACAGCTTCCTCCTTCCTCTTCTAAACCCAAACAAATGATTTTTTTTCCCCAAAATCACTCTCAGGGCACTTCCAGTGTGATCATTTTCCTTTCTCTTAGCATTTCCCTGAAATCAAACACAGCTCATCCAAACATCCATAGACAAGGGATGGAGGGGAAGCAACAGACTAGCGACAAAGCCTGGCAGGTTCTAATCACAAAATTGGGTAGGATTCAAAGTAGGTCCCATTACCTTGCTCATACTCTCTGGACCTGGGTCCAGAGCCTAAACTGGTTTACAAAAAATCAGTGATTGTCCCATTATAATGTATCTGATTTATATTGTCAACAATGTGTTTGTCCTTGTGTCACCCCCAAAACACAGCATTTCTTCTGATATCATATGTCAAAAACAATAATTTGAGATAGAAATAATGCAGTCCTCTGCTAATCCCTGTTTTTGAGCCTCCAATACAATAGATTTACCTCTTGAAGAAGAGATTAGCAATCAGGCCCAGTCTCCATAGGCAAATCATGTCCCCAACACAATAGCATGGAAAGTCAGCTGAGCCACTTTCCCTCTCCATGGACTCTATTTCTTCAAGGTGCCATGACTGTTAAGGCTGTTACTTAGCCATGCTAATTCCATCTCTACCACACTACCAGCTATAAAGGAAGACTTGATGGAAAATCAAATTAAATATCTTATGGTTTTCCCTTTACAGTCCTACTTTTGGGGGATGAGAACATGACACACAGAACATGATACATCCCCTTTCAAACTGCAAACCCTTTATTGTCTGCAGTCAGTCACAACCTAGCCTTTTCAGCTTGCTCCCATCACAATAAAATGAGGGCATCTTGCCCAGTGTGTCCTTCCCAGCTGTGTTCAGTGAAGATGCAGATTTCAGTTTCAATCGAAGCTGAGTGTTTATTAGCAACCTTATTGATATGTCCCTATTGCCATCCCCCAAGGATTCAACACAAGCACTGTAATTTGCTTACTAAGTGGGGAATGCCAAGATGTCACTTTGACTGTACAGCCCATATGGTGAAAACACCCTCCTGTGTCCAGTAATACTTATTAGAGCACATGCTGATGCCCATCAAAGACTGTTATTTTCACTTAGATTCTCAACAGATTCTGATATTTATAATTAGGCCAGCATGAACAATTTAATTTGGCTGGGATGATCTAGTTGAGGATGGTCCCTCTTTGAGCAGAGGGTTAGACTAGATGACCTCCTGAGGTCCCTTCCAACCCTAATTTTCTATGACTGTATAATCAAGCCACTTCATATTGGTTTTTAGGTACTAGCTGTATTTGCAGATGGCTAAATGGAATCAATGAAACCGCTGAATATATATATAAAGAATAATAATAAAAATAAAGTTAGGTTTAAATCCCAAATGGATAGAAAGGAGAAGGGAAATGAAGAAAGCCATACCATGCTCAGTTAATTAAATGGGATAAAAAATCCATTTTCATACACTATCTTCTGCACTAAGCAACTCTGATTTGGCAATGATTATAGAGACAGCACTCTCATCACGGACTCTTTTTTTCATGGACTGTTCCTCGGAGCTCTGGGTACTTGTCAATCAATAACAGCTAAATTACAAAATGTTGCATTCTGTTGCAAAACAGAGAAACATATCAATAAATAGTGACATTGAAATTATGGTTGCCATCATGATAAGACTTTAAAAAAAAAGTTTTATCATTCTGAAGTGTTAGTAATTTAATAAAATATCTTCCCAATGCACGTGTTTCAATGCATACTATATTACCCAAGCATCAGCTCAAATTATGGAATAATAGACCACATTTTGTTTTTGTTTACACCTCTCTTCCTATTGGTTAAGATTATTAAAAATGATCTGGGACATTTAACTTGAGGCCTGATTTTCAGAGAGCAGATGTTCAATATTGTAGGCCTCCATGAAGTTCTGAAGTTGGGGAAGAGTCATTCTGGAAATTCATAGCCACTGAAATCAAAACAGTTTTATGTCAGTGCTGCCATGAATCACATCCATATTCTTACAAAAAATACACTGGAGAATTATTCCAACTGGAATTGTATACATTGAGTAATTTCAAAAGGTCTCAAAATCTGCAAGAATGGAGACAGTGAAAAAAAAAGAAATCTACATTTTAAGAACCATAAAAATAAAGCAAAAGTTTACTTTGTCTTAACATGGTAACATCATGGGTCTAGTAGTAATATATGGTAAGTGCTTGAACCATTTTTCTTTGAATTCAACAGTGCAATATGGTTTCTTATCCTTCTGTGTCCAGCCAGCTTTAAAAGGAAACAGAGTGTTGTGGCTAAACTACATGAATAACAATCCAAATAATTTAGGGGTATTTTCCACCACCATAAATGTATTATATGTCTAGCTCTGGAGCTCTTCCTGGAATAGCACAGCTCCACATTGTCCTCTACTAAGGGACTGTGGCCAACTACCAACATCATTTTCTAATGGAAGACAACAGTGTTAATTATTATATTATCCAACTGAAAAGGTAATTACTTTATACTAGCCATGAATCTAATATAAATATGATCAAATAAGCCCCTTTGTTCCCTATTATGACCAACATTTAAACCAGAGGTGAGTGACTTGAATGTCTATTCTGCAAACAGAAGGATACCACATTTTGGTACTCATTTTTTACACAAATGTCGTATATAATATTAAAGCAAAGAGAAACTTTGCAGGGAGTGTATCCCTGAAGGCCAAAGCCAAAATGCACAAATACCTTCTAGGTAATTCAGAAGGGCTCTGCTTGGGGAGTTTAGTCAAACTAGTGCCTTTCCTGTACACTCTCCATCATTCACTCTGTTTACTGGTTGTCCAAATGTCAGGTTTAGTCTCTGACTTCCCCTGGACTTCCTCATCCTCTGGGCCAAAACCTCAGCTCTGCACAAGTAAAAGTTGTGCAATGTAATTACAGGTTGACTTCCCCAAGCAGACTTTCTGACTATAAAACTGTCAAAGTTAGAAGTAATCTCCAAGGACATACCAATTTCACCCTACTTTTATCTGCCCTTTGAGAAGGGTATTGATATGATGGGCAGGTGTTTGGCAGATTAATTGTGGCATGCCATCCAAAGCAAGCTGCGATTCAGTGATGGGTGAAGCAATGTCTATATAAAACAAACCTGCCCCAGCACAGCAGCGGGCTGGATGACCTAAAGGGTCATTCCTATTTCTAATACCCGGAACTGTCATGGGGTGTGTAAATCAGTGTAAGGTCCTTCTAGCGGAGAGATGTGATGGAGGTAAGCTTTAGTAATTACATACAATATAACCACGTACCTGTTGTTTACATATGGCGGCACTCCCAATTAGTGGGTTTGCTCAAGCATCTGTTTGCAATGTGACAGCTTGCCCAAAGGAAAAATACTCCTTGTGCTGAGAGGCAAGTGATTGTGCTTTCCACCCAAGCTGTAGAGGCCTCTGGTTTGAACTGATAGTTGCCAGTTCTTTGCCCTTTATTAATAAATAAAGTTAATTTATCTAGTTAATAGTCTGGTGTGTGGACAGAGACTGTTACATCATGTGTGGGTAGCTGAAAATGTCATCATGTTTTTCCTTTTTCATGCCCTGCCATAGTGCCCTTCTTTGTATGCGACTGATGAGTCATTTCACATCTGCTACTCAGAATGGACCACAACAGGGTATTAATGTTAGCATTACCAGGCTCTTCATTAATATTACCAGATGTGGGGCTGGTTGCTGAAATGCTTAGAGCAAATCAAGGTCACTAAGACAGTTTTACTATGGTCCTTCTCCACATATTAATATCCCAGTGGCAGTGCCCGTCCCGTAGAGATTTTGCCCCTTTGCTCCACAACATGCATGCATGGAAGAGAGCCAGCTCAAGAAAATCACTACTCTCTGCAAGGAGGTTTGGAGTGTGACTGGTAGCCATACATACTCCACTGTTTCCCACTCAACACGTCCACATGTCCATGAGGGTGTTCATTGGATCCAGGAGCAAAGGGAACTCGGAAAGAGCCTAAGCTGAATGAAGCTTACCTAGAAAAAGTAACTGAAGCTGAAACTGTGCTGTCATATCCAACTGAGACTTTCCAGTCACTGAGCTAACCAAGAGTTGTACTTGGCATCATGGCTACTATGGACACATGGTGGGAGAAACTGGATGGCAGTAGGATGTGCTGTAGAGGGTCACAACCTCAGTATAAAAGCCTCTGCCATATCACTTGTCGCTTCTGTGGTTGTTGGCTAGCTGCCAGGGTTGTGCGACAATGTAAGCCACAAAACAAGGGTTGCAAACCTCATCTCCCTGATGGAGTAAGAAGGTGGAAAGTTCTGCAAGGACATTTTTGTCTTGGAGTTCATCTCATGATGTGGTGGGAGCGGGGATGGGTGTCGTCCTCTCTCTATTACGGTCCACTAGTAATGTTTTTATTATTATCTACTTTCAAAGCATTAGATAGGCATTTCTGACTTTGTACATCTGATTCTTTTACCAATGCTGAGCTGAGTGCTTTCTGCCATTATCCTAAAGGGCACTTTGTAGCTTAATTAATGACACGATGCAAATGAACACAATAATTCAAAAGTTTATTGACATTGAGCCATGCAGGAAGGTGGCATTGACTATAACCTTATGTTGTCCTTGGGGGTTACATTTTTTCTTTACTCGTGTGTTGTAAAATAAAGAAGGAGAAAGTTTCTTGGTGGTCCTGGCTTGAATATTTTGGTGAAAGACAAACAGCAGCTCAGATGATGTAAACTTAATATTTCGTATGGTCCCAGTAGCATATAATCAACCCATTGGGTAAGAAGTGGTACTAGGGACCACATCTACATTGATCATCAAGCTTAACCTGAAAGTGGTTCTCAAGTCACCATCATTGGTTTAGGCTCCAAAGCTTAATTATCCTCAATTATTACCATCTGAGTAGGAGCTCAGCCTTGCCATCATTATGCTCATAGGTTACCCCTGTTCACAGTGTTTGGAAATTAGCCACAAGCTATAGGCTTCACGTACAGGAAGTCCACCAGAGGCAATCCCACATTTTTCTTTTCCTGCCTTCTATCCCCTTTGAACCCCATCTTTTCCCTACAGTTTGGAAGTAGGAACAAACCCAGAAAGAGAGACATGAGCAGCCTACACACTGATTTCTAGAAGGGTTATGCTTTTCCTGGCAAAAGGATACCCAAGGTTGATGGCTCAAGGGGACACGAGGGGCTTTGATGTGTGGCACTGGGCTATGAAGCATGACATAGGATAGACGGTTCATGCTTCTCCGACTCATTAAGGACAACCCGCACGGTTAACTCTAAATATCAGTGCAGACATACCCCAGGAGACTTTGCTGCAAGCATGGCACATGCCTCCCAAAGACCTAACAAATTCAACTAATTCAGACTCACTAGAAACTAAAGAAAGTCACTGTTTTCTCATACATGGTTCCTGTAAGCCACAGTTATTGTGATCAGGTGGTATTACTGATATTTAGATATTAAAAAGATCACTCATCCACCAACTTCTCTGCCAACCCACAGTATTGAAAACAAAAACTTGCATCATGCCAATCCATGCCAGCAACACTGATTCTGATCCCGTGAAGTGACCTTACAATTTCCCCTTCTCATGCACAGTATTAACAGTAAAAAGCTAAACCATTCCTAAAACTATAACAATCAAGTCAGCCCCAGTAGATTAAACAGTAAAGTGGATTATTTTCTAAGAACAATTGGCAGAAGCTGATGCTGAAGGCTAACCAGTATAGAAGGAAAGCAGTGGGTGAAAGGTCAAGATTTACAGATCCAAATGAACAGCCTGAATTACTATCATAGGGAGCAAGAAAGTCTTCTGCAACCAAGGGCATGTAATCAGGCAGGCATACTCTGCCTTAACTATAGCTCTCAAATTGTTTTGGGAAGAGCTTCAAAGAACCATTGCAATAACTCAGTCAAAAGTTCACCCAGGTGTGCATGACAACTCCAAGGGCAAGAAACTATATATGTCCTAACCAAGCCAGAAGGCAAAAGTGATGCTTCTTCCCACTGTACATCTAATTCATAGGGATATTCCCATGTTCTTTCCTTTCTGTGTGTCAGCATTGACATTTTGACAAGGGAGCATAGTGAAAGAAATGAAACAAAAGCTCCAGATAGCAAGTGGCATTAAAAAAAAAGTCCTAGTATTCCAATGCTGCCAGCTGAGGGACAAAAGCCTCTTTGTATAGCCACTGAGGCATCAGGACCAGTACTTGCACATTTTAGTACCTAAATCACATCAAGAGCAATGGAAAATGCAGGGTAAAAAAAAAAAAGGCAGGAAATAAACCAGTGTAAAAGACTATCTACAAAACAAACTTGATAGAGAAAGACTGTATATAATAAAGCAGTGGGGCAACGATGGCAAAAACAGGTCTATCTTGGACCTGACTTAGACTCAAGGATGTGTCCTAGGGCTCAACTGAATGGGGAAATCAGCATACAGTAGGCAGGCTGTGAAATGATAGGGCACTAGCTTGCTGCACATTAAACCCCCATGTAGACAAGTCCTCACATTCTCTCTGACAGTGTTTCACAGGTGTTTCTTGAGCCCTCCCGGTGAGCAGCTGCACCCCCATACACAGGCTGTGTTACCACACTGTGATAATAGTGCAGGTGGGTAATTTCTTACAACAGCTTCTATTTCCTAAGATATTGCTATGACAACAGACTATTTTAGGCCACTTCATTACGTCATTACAACCAAAAGCTAAGCTGAACATGTAGAATTGCAGTAAACCATGGCTCACACAATGCTACATTAGGATCTGGAGTGAGATTTGCAAAGATACAAAGATCATCATCAAACTCCCAGTGATCCTCAAGAGGGAGGTGAACTCCTGCCTGCTTTCCGGGGATCGGGGGCAGTCTGAAGTGTTGCTCCTTGCTCAAGACAATGGGTAAACATTTCAAAAAAGGTGTGTGGGGAATTAAGTATCGCACACTTAACTGGTGTTTGCTCATGCGAGTCAAAACAGCAGTGAAAAGCCAGGCTGGGTTTTAATCTGGGGTACCAATTTGAGGTCATGTCTAATGGCAAGCCTGGCATTGCACTCTAGTTCATAACCTCAGATGCACTCATTTTAAGCAGAATTAGCTAACCCTCACACGGTCTGGTCTTTAAGAGGAGGTGGAAGATGACCTATGCTCAAGTGACTTAGAAGCAGAATTCTCACTTTCAGGAGTGATGCACATTTAGGATCTGGACAAACTGGCCTTTTAACCACTATAAAAGAGGACCAGCCACTGCAACTCAGGAGCACATAGCAGCTCTTACGCTAGAACTAACAGGTCTGCGTGATCCTGTAGGAATAGAAGTGCACGAAACAAGCTTTACTCTTCCCCTGAAAAAAACAGGGTTAAAACTGGAGCAGTTATGCTATTCTTGTATTGCTGCACCATCACACAGCTGCAGCACATCAGCTTATAGGGGTGTTTTTTAATATTGTTACAATTAGGACACCTATCTATTACAGCCTGATGTTTAAGCACACTTAGATGCCCAACTGTGCAGAAACTATTTGAATTTTGAAAAGCACCTAAATTTTAGCCCTCGGGGATATCAAGCCGCAGTTTAGCACATAGTTATAGTATCAATCACTTCCATAAATCCACAAGAGCCTGCGTAACTAAAGAAATATAGTGATTACCACAGCAAAAATCTCTTAGTGATCAATAATGCTTTGACAATGATCCCATTGTTATTTATTTCAAAATGAAGATGTTATTATTTTGTTAAGTTCTTCCCAACATTGTGTTTCTATTTGAACTCTTTAGGCATCCTTGAAGTGAAAATTGTGTTTTCAGGAAGGGAGCAGAGAGGGGTTTTTATGTTATGCCTCTGGGTTTTTTTCCTTTTATTCCTCCCTGTAGAGACAGAAAATTGTGGAAAATATATTTTTGAATCCATCAGCAGAAATATTTTTCCTTCTTGGCAGAAAAACCCAACAGCTATTTTATCAACCTTGGTGATGCCTGTGGATTTGAGCTATATTTGTACATATATTACCTGCATAGGCTGAAATGAAAGATCCCTACGACTTTAACAGGCTTTCATTAGGTCTTATATTGTCTCATGCTTCTGGATGACTACTTTCCTGCCCCTTTAGTCTGCCCCAACTGCATTTATATCCATTTCCTTTGCCATTTTACCTTGGTATGAAGTATGCTCGGAGATGAATTCTGCTTCTTTCCTTTTTGTCATCTCATGGTTACCAGAGGTGCAGAGTATTTGCCTCGTAGTAGAAACAGACCCATCTGCAAAAGTTCAAATCTAATGCAATGATTTTTTACTGCTTTCTCTTTTAGCTGATATGATTTTCCCTTTAATTCTTTGCCTATAATTCCTCTTTCATTGTATGTGACATTTCATTTTCAAATCCACTTTCCCTAATGCCAGCCTCTTCAAAAGATTTTGAGTGATGCAAGGGAGATTAACTATAGACTATCATATTTTATATCAAGTAAACTGCTGAAAAGGTTTATATCTAAGTTTTCTTAATCACCAGTTCTTTGATTTCTGGCTTTGGAAGACTAACCCATTGAGAAAGATGTCTTCATCCCTTGTAGGAAACTGGGCTATAGTTTGTTTTTTAAACCATTTATTCCATGGGAAGACTCTCTGCAGTGGAGCTATATAATGAGTTGTTGATTTTCATGTCAGTAGGCTCACAAAGCACACGGACAGGACAATGAAGATGATGTAGTATTCTGATGTAGTCCAACCTCCCTGTAGTACTTAGAAAAACCCAGTTGAGACAGGGGCCCCACTAGACCACTCTAAAATATGGGGAACGCATACTCAGAAGCTAAAAAAGAGTTGAGACCCTAAGGAGATAAGACACACAAACGATGGGAGGAAGGGAGTGGTAATATCCCCAGTTTACAGATGGGAAACTACTAAGGTAATGTGTTGCGCTTAGACAGCCTATACCCACATGCAAAGTACCCTAATTCCAGGTGGCCACCTCCTAATTTGGAAGCTGTATGCCACAATGTTGAGGAGCATGGTGGAATAATTAGCTTAGGGATGAGCTAATGAGCCCTATCTCACAGGAGGGCTAATCAGCCAGCCCACACAGGGCTATATTACCCCCAGTTTAGGAGCCAGCCCTCCTGCAGCAGTGCTACCTGCTTAAGGATTTACCACATAGACAAGGCCTGAGGTCTGGAAGGATTACCAGTCTCACAGGTCAGTAGAGGGACAAGAGACTGAATCCTCTCTTGTAGGTCTCAGTGTAAAACTTGTACAAAAAATATCCTTCCTTACACTAGGACACTTGCTTTATTTAGATTTGCATGCTGAAATTAGAACTGCATTGTATTGCACATCTTTTTTATCATCCTTTCCCTATACTTTTTTTCATTTCTACCCCATGCTACCTTTTCCTTCCAATTTTGCACCGTCATGCCTTCTACTATATAGTAAGCTCTTTTGGATGGAGGTCAGCTTTTATTTCGTTAGTACAGAACTCATTACAAGAGCCAGACTGATCAGCACCTCTTGGCAAGGCAACATCACCCACAGGACACTCTTATGTCACTTGCCATCAAAGAAAATTGGCTTTCCACAGGTGCATGCTTCTTGAGGCTCACCAGGACAGCAAAGCATAATGTTTCCTACAGCACACTGTTGGCTCAATAGTATTGCCCAGAGGGCAGAAAAGGACAGAGACCATTTCTCTAGGCGCTGCTTTAAATACAAGTAATAAATAATATTATGGGATGATTCTATTCCTTTGACTTGCTGCCATGCCCAAACAATGTCTTTTTATGGATCAAACCAAATTGCAGCATCAATTGCATCCCTGCAGTCTATAGAAGTGCGTCGACCATTCACATTCTTTAGCCGATAAAAATATAGAAAAGTCTACTCAATGAGCCATTTCAAGCCTAATGGATATCTTGTTTGAGCTGTCACAGTCTGAAGAAAATCATCTCTTGCTTGGGGGAAAGCACAGGAAGGAGGGCATGCTCTCTAGTGCTTAGCTCACAGCACCGGGTAGATGTTATGCTTTTCAGATTAAGAGCAAACATACCCTTTCAGCACAAATAACCTGCAGATGGCTAGCAGGCCCTCTTTACCCATACTGCACTGAGAATACAAAACTATCTTATAATGGCAAAGACTCTACCTCAGTAGTCAGAATTTCCAATTCGTTTTCCCAGGCTGCCAGTTTTGCATGTCTTCGGGCAATAACAATCACTGCCTGCTTTAGTCCCCACCTTCCCCTTCTTTAAAAATAAGAATACCAGTGTCAGCTGACCTCATAGACAGTGTTGTGAGACTTCATTCTTCAATACAGAGTCAGCACTCGGAGATCTTCAGGAGTACTCTGTACATGAGCAAATTATTATTGCATTGTGGTGGACTTCAGTTACTTCAACGGCAGCGCAGATTTTTGCTTTTGGAGTAGCTTAGCTTGCTATGCCTGGAAGATGTATAACAAAATATAATCAAGGTAAAATAAATGGCCATTTATTTCAAATCTATACCCTGATCACCACCATTAAATTAAACAGACTAAATGCTTCCGCCTTCCTGAGGAGGGAGTCAACCAGAGCAAAATGCTGCAACATCCTGTCTTTGAAGAGTGCAATGCAGGAAGCAAGTCAGTGAATAACCCAGCAGATACAGCAAATGTCTGATGTATGTTCATGAATGTATCCTTATTTAGAGCTTAATCTAAATCCAAAAGGGTTTTTAGGCATCAACTCCTGCAGAAACCAAGAGCTGGCTTCCGGTTTTTCTTGATCATGTTCTTTGTACTACTTCTGTGCACAAGGCACTTTAATAGTAAAGTAACAACTCCATCTGAACATCCATAGGACTGAGACTATGAAAAAATTATTTTTCATGCAAGAGAACAGGAATTGCTTGGGGGAAACTAAAGCTGCTACATGGTAATACATTGCATGATATAAGTGCGATGCCTGGGAAATAGAGCACATATCCTTCACTAATAAGCATGTAAGTTGTAGGCTTGCGGACTTCCACGCAGCATACAGAAATACACACAATGAAGTGCCTAGTAGAGATCAGCCAATCAGAATGGGCCAAACATTCATAATGCTATAATTCGGTTTAGTTAGCTGATCAGGCTGAAGAACTACTCTAGTCTGATCCATTTGAACAGCTGGACACTCCCTTTTTACTGGAGACACTGACAGGGAGAAACATCTTTGGGGCAAAAGAAAATGACTGACTTTTCATTATTTATTTGGCTTTCAAAACGGCTGCTCTTAATGGTACATTTTGAGGGTGCTTCTGCTGGTAGCAACATGTGTAACAGTTCAAGAGGGGTGGAAACATGCAGAGTCACTTTATAGACTCCGGCTCATTTCTTCAGTGGGTAGAGCGCTTCAAGTTCAAGTCTCAAGTCGTACCTCCATAGATGTACGGATTTATACCAGCTCAGGAGCCGCCCAGATCACACAAGCCCAGATCACCGTACAGCTATATCCCAGTGCACAGCCTTACAACTCTGTATACATTAATTAAAGACACAACTGCTTTTTAATCTCATAAACTATTATTTTTGGTATATATGCTGCACTTCCCATATTTGGGCATAAGGATATGCAAAGATACAGAGAGTCTATCTAATTTTCCTTCCTTATTGTCCATCATCTCTGTTGTAGTTGTACCCCTGATAATCTTCAAAGGATGTATTCTCATAACACCTCAGAGAGAAGATATCATCTTCATTATGTAGAGAGGGGTTGAGCCTTGCAATATAGCTAAGAAAAATATTCTATCAAATATTGTTTTCTCTTTAAAAGAGAGAATCACACTGAGAAATTATTCACAAATTTATACCAAATTTACCGAATAAATGGTTTCAGGTTAAAAAAAAAAAAGAATGGGTGGTATGATTTAGCTTGTTTCACATTATTGAACAGAAATGTTCCTATTTTTTTTTTAATGGTTTCCAATTAATATCTTTCCAGGTAATTAGAGGTTAGTTAATTAGTGCATATACCTCAAATGGCAAAGTAAATGTTTCATTCCTCTCCAGGACGTGATTTCCAACCTAGTCCCCTTTGGGTTTACAATTTGGGTTGATCCCAAAATAATTTGTTTTGCAAATGTTTCTTCTGAGTCAGCAAGCCAAAAAAATGAAGAATCAATTATTCTTGCAGCTCCAGTGCCAATACAAAGTGATTTACCCAAGGTTACAAAGAAGTCTGTGGTGGTGTTGAAGCTGGTACTGCCATAATCACCAGATCATCCTTCCCCACTACGGGTGAAGCATTTACAGACACTCTTTTCTAATCCATCTAAACAGCCCTTTTATCCTATGTATACTTCTGAGTGTTGACTCTGATTAATGGATGCCCAATTCTCAGAAAAGATAAATCTTTATCAAGCCATGCCAGTTTATTACAGAGGAGTGAAAACAGTCTTCCGTTAAGGATTGAATTAGACTGGATTTTGACTGGGTGAAATCAATTCACTTTTTTATGTTCTTCTATTGAGATACGAATTTGAAGAATCTGGTTGTACGTTTTGCCCAATTCTAATCACAGCAGTATCAGGGCTGAGCTTTTCTGTAAGTTATTTCTCTTTGCTAGTTAAGTAAATAAAACTTAACTCAATCATTCTTGAAAAAACTATCAAGCACTCTTCAGTAATCAACAGGGTGGACAAATTGAATCAGGCTTTGCATTGACCCATGATGAGGGGGAAAAAAAAAGAGAAGGACCATTTCCATTTGGACATAGGAAATGAAATGTTTGCTGAGATAACAAAAGCTAAATTCTTCAGAAAATTAGATTCTTGAGGGAAGTTCTGGCTGACTCCCATGGACACCATGTGCTCCAGGCTTTGCACTTCATATGCAGCTTTTGGCAGGTACTTGAGATTGCTTTTTAGAATATGTATAACACCAGAAGCATTTCATCATACGAGGAAGCTTTTCTGGATTAAACTGTACTTTGACGGCCTTGATTCAGGGTCACAGCACTAATGAATAGCAAATTTGGCTGTCAAGGGTACTGTCAATTTCAGGAAAAAATAACAGATTTTCTAACTTACAAAGACAAACAACTGGTTTGAACACCTGAAAGTCAGAAAAAATATTAACCACAAAATGATGTGGATTATTTTTATAGCTTTATCCCTGTAATGTCAGGGGGCGGGATAATAACTGATGATGATACGATTCAATCAATGTCAAAAATAACAGATACATGAGCATAAAAAGACACTAAGATACTCCAAGGCATATTGCAATACCTCAGTAAATTGATGTACAGCTATGCAGAAAACTCACCTCCAAAAAAACACTCCCCAAATATAACAAGCGGACATGAAGGTGAGATCTGCAAAAAGAAATCAGAGTAAGTTAACAGCATAAACAACAACCCTGACTTCAGAATAACAACCTGGGAACATTGTGATGGTTGAGAAAACTGTGCAAGATCTATGGGTGCTGATAAACTCACTGAAGTTAAATATGACATAAATGACTTCATCGACTTAGACCTGAAGTACTGTGATTTAGAAACTGGTGTAAACAGAAAAGGAAAATGAAAAAAAAAATGCAAACACAGTATACATGTGCATTACTGTACTTATATATGGAGGTTTTTTCTCCTCTTGAAGAAGCTGAGTGTTACGCTAATAGGCAATAACCCTCTTAAGGACTGAGACAATCATACTTTTACTTGTATCTTTGGAGCCAAATTTAGATCTCAGTTATAACAACTCCATTGAATTTAAGTGAATGTCCATGATGTTGCTTCAGATTTGTCAATGTGATGGGGAGCAGAATTTCACCATTAGTCATCATGCATGGCAAAAAGGTGACCAGGGAATCAAAATGTGAACCTTTCCATATTGAAATAGATGATTTTCCTATGGTAAAATGAAGTTGCAATATATTTTTCTTAAATACTTTTTATTCTAGGCAGCCTTTCTTTTTACTGGCACAAGACATAACAGAGACCTGCATTCACATGAGCAGAAAGATACAATTGGATTGTGACATCTTAAAAATATATATTCTTCAGCTATTGGGACAAGCCATGCACTATTCCCCCCAGCCTCCCATCAATATTTTTGTTAAATAAACTGTTTCTATGGAAATGAAACAATTTATGAATTCAGGTCAAATTTATTTTTAAAAAAAATAGCCAAACAATTGTAAAGAATAAAAAAGTATTTCAGGTTTTCATTTTGAGATATTTTCATTTTAAAGGTGTCCATATTTACTTTGTGATAAGTTTAAAAAATGTTGAACAGCAAACATTCTTTTCATATTGACTATTTTGTTCAATCTGAAAAAATTGGATCCTCCCCTCCCTCATTTTTGTGTGATAACTAAGAACAATTCATTTTATGTTGATCCCAATAACTTTTCTTCTTTCAATTTTTTCCCCATTTGGACTAGTGGAGGGAGAAGCCCCATAGAAACCATAATATTCATAAATATGCCACTGCCAGTGATTCTGTGCCAGAAACAAGAACTACCACCAAAAACATGAGGACTTGAATAAACCACAATATTTTTTCTTCATTTCAAAAGAAAATAAAGGCAGTCTATTTTTAAAAAGTTAGACAAATCACTTAAGTGTGTAAATAAGGTACACAATGCCTCAAGCTTTTTTTTCCCCCAAGCTGAAAATTGTGTTTAAGAAGAAATCCCATAAATAGTTTCCAGGGACTTTCCCCATGTTATTTCAGAAAAAAAGGTCTATACTTTAGATTGTGCAGGATTAAGTTCTTAGGCCAGATTCTTCATTACAGTTGCTTTGTGGTCATATCTTCACTAGAGCCTTAATTGATGTAAAGGCGTGGAGAATCAGTCTTAATCATGAAGGTCAAATAAATTGCTGCTGAAGATAGCAAGACAGAAAGAGCTGGTAGAAAAATGTCTCTCTACTCACCACCAAAATGCATTTAGGTTGTCAGCAAAAACCATATTAAAAACCTATTTTTACAAAAATAATATATATTTTTTTCATTGAAACTTTTCAACAAGAGTTCATGTGATACTATGGGACTCCCACATTTCTGAAGTAAATGGGCATTCCACAGCTGGTTTCAATGAGTACATGATCTGTCCGTTAGCATATGAAGCAGAACCCCCTAATAGATAAAAATATATATGTCAATATGTGGATACATTATTTGCTTTGTGGTTTATCTTTAGATTTGAAAGATTTACTATTGTCATTAGAATTTATCTCAAATTAAACCATCTAGAGATTAACAGTTCCTTTTAATTTCTAATTTGGTACATATAAGGCATTTAGATTCTATGATTAGCCAGCATTAGGATATTTTTAATACTAAGGTATATAGTTTTGCAACGACTCAAGAGAGGAAGAAGGATTCCTCTGCTTATATAAAAGGATAAGACCTTGAACTATCTGGAGCAACAAAACTTATTCATTGTGACTTATGTGGTTTTCTGCATTTTAAAATAACAATTTACATCACTGGTGCTGAAATGTGATAAGCAGAGAAAAAATGAGCAGACAGCCATTCGAACGTGTTGATTATTTAAGGCAGACAAAACTTTCATTATTTATTCTGTCAATGTCTTCCATGAACCAGATGTTTGAAGTTGTGGGTGTCTCTATTAATAATTCTTACACAGCTGTAGCTTTAATTTTTCCATAGAGTTAACAAAGAAACTTAGAAATATTAACCATCTTCAACATTGCTTTGAACTATAAAATATTGCAACAGAAGACTTTGTTGATGACAATACTAAGTGGAGAGTGTACTATTATTTTAAAAAAAGGTAAACCTATTTAACTTTTTATTTTAACTCAGATTGACTTTTCAGATCTGTGATGACAAACTTCCAAATATAATACCATCATTCTATAAGATGGTATCTTCAAACCTTGGCCTTGTCTTTTATTATGATACATTACAATGCCTTTTATTATAATACATTACACTCAAATGTCAGAGTTTGTCCAAAATAAACAAATAAAACTCTTGAAAATGTCTTAACCAACCAAAAAAAACCAAACCCTACCTTCAAATACTCATATAATATAATGCAAGATCCATATTTTGTTCTATTAAATTCAAAACTAAAACTAATGTTATCAATCATTTATGACTCATACATTTTGGCCATACTCCTGCAATATACAGTAATTTCTTAGGATGTCTAACATCAATGGTATTCTAGAACAACACAAGGATCTACTTGCATAAATCAGATAACAGCAAAAAAGGCCCAATACCCCCTCCTACTTTGTACTTTTCCAATTTCCCCTGTCAAAAACCTGTAGCCATGAAGTAGCCTTATATCCACTAAGGAAGAATTGCATTGTATCAAGCAAAGATATTGCTCAATACAGTCATTTCTGCAATGAAGAGATATAATGCTCCACAAAACAGTTTTGATTGACCACTTCATTTGATTGCTATTTAATTTGCCTCTGCCCCAAACATTAAGGGTAAAACAGAATTATGAGAGATTTGACTTTGTCTGCTTGTGCACGTATTATTAATGCGACTATTCAAAGGTCCAGGACCAGGGAGAGCTCCCACTCATAACACGTATAAGCATACCTTTCCCCTGCTTGCTATAGCTGGATCTACTTGACAGAAAAATAACATTTTCTTATCCAGTGAGTTTGTTATTTGATGAACAGATAAGCTGCATACAAAATGGACACCAATATTATAAAGGAATGTTTGCTCCTTCCCACAATTTACTAGCTCTCCTGTTATTACAAAATAATACTTACTAGTGCCCTACAAATCAGAGTGCATTTTATATTCACATATTCACCCAAACATATATTACCCCAGCATTTCTCCACACTAGAATCCCTTTGGCCCTGTAGCCAAGATGTAGCCAGCATCTCCCTCCCATTTAGCAATATTAGAAGGCCAGGCTGTGAAACATTGCCTTATTCATTCAAGATAGGCCCAAACCACAAAGCCTACCGCCAGTAAGGTAACCCATAGAATCAGTGAAGAAGTCAACACTGTGTGCATCTACATATGCATTTGATCCGGGATCAGTTTACTCGTGAGCAAACTACTCATGAGTAAATGCTCCTAGGTAGGCATCTACACATGCAGGGAAGTGGCTGCAGATTTACTGCTAATGGCAGCAAACTGCTCCCTCTTCCTGGGGCCCTGCAGTAGGCCCCTGATGCTACCAGGGGGAACTCTAGATTCCCCCTGGGTGCTAGCCTAGGGGCTGGTTGGGAGACAGCAGTCTTCTAGTTAGGGCAGGGACATGACACCCTGCTCCTGGGGGCTGTCTGCTGCTGGGGTGGGGACAATGTCCCTCTGCTCTGGCAGCAGGGAGCTCCTGGCCATGGCTCCCTGGTCCTGCGCAGTCAAAGTCTCTGTGATATGAATTACTCTATATGAAGTCTTTTCATTACAGCATAGTGCTTAATTCACTTATACTCTATAGTAAACAGAGCCTACAGCCGAGTCATCTCAGTCACTATAATACATACACCATGACAGAGTCATTGCCATTCAATTATGCATTGCTGTAGGCTGTACATTGTGTTATATCCCTTTTTGTGAAGTAGCTTTGATTTCTTTTTAAAGAAGAAAAAGGAATTTACAACTTTCCAACATTTACAATTTTCAGAGCTTCCTTTTCCTCGGAGGCCCAGATAATATGCTTTAAGATAACCCAGCAGCCTCTGTTAGGACCTTTTCTAAATGGACTTTGCAAACCATCACTTAAAACATCACATTAGAAGTTATTTATTAGTCTCTAGGCCCAACACAACTGAGCCTTAATCATTTTTACTTTAAAAAAATCTGTAGCTTTTCCACAAAAGACAAAACATCCCTACTATCTTGCAACACAAAGCAGAAAGGCACCAGCAGCTGGAACCAATGGAGCTATGCCTACTTACTTCAACTGAGCTAAGGCGAATTATACCAGATGAGGATCTGACTCATGATGTTAATAGCCATTCACCTAGCAAATCAGTATCTCAGTAGCATGCACCTGTAATTAAGTCAGATGATCATAAGGTTTAATGAACTTAAATATGCACAAATAAGCTGATGATGTGTGTTACGCATTGCTTTAAGTTAGGGTAATAATCTTAAATCAGAAAGTCTAAAAGCAATTACAGTAAATCCTGGTCAGAGCTGAGCTTGCTTTACATTCCACTCATTTAACTTCTTTATGAGCAAAGAGATCATGGTTCTCGACATGAAAATACCACCAGGAGGATTGCTACTGAATTTCATCAATTCCGGTCATGAAAACACTTCATGAAATTTGGTAGAAGACATATAAAAGAGAAATAATAGCTTCATCTTTCCTAATCCACATGCGACAAGCCGCTGATGTCAGCTTTTTGAAGCTCTAGATTTAAATGAAAATAAAATACAAACAGAAGATTTTGATAAAGATAGATAAAGGAAAAGCAGTATTTTAAAGGCAGAAGGTATTAACTCTTCCGGAAACATGATTTGCTACTGACTTTGTGCTCTTATCTAAGAGCTGTACTTATCCTCTAGCTTTCAGAAAACCAATTAAAAGAGTTTATGCCTTCATAAAAAACCAGCCATATCATTTAGATAATATATACTGTAAAGCTGCAAGAATTAGCTTAGATACCTGAAAACACAGACATTTTCTCAATTAACTTAGATATGACATTGGAGATAGGGTACATTAAATATTAAACATTAGGCATTAAAGCAACACAAATCAGTTCAAATTACTTTGAAGCAGCAGTTGCTTGTCCATTAGTATGTGCAAGAGGCATGCTTCTCAGTCACTTACATGCAAGGTCATACAAGTTGGTCACAGTACTGAAGAGGATGCTATAACTTACTCCTGATATTGCAGCGATGCACACGGATTCTGATCAGAACTTGGCCCCATTAAGGTAGAGGGGGTGCAATTTTGATCTTTATACATTATTTTGCATCCCACACCTGTGCAAATTTTGATTTCTTATATTCCGGTAGGCAATATACGCGCACCCTTGATTTCTTATATTCAGGTAGGCAAAATTAGAGATCTTTAACCTCTTGAAATTTTGCCTGCCTGAATATAAGAAATATAAAAAAAATGTGTTGAATTGGTCACTCTTTAAGGGAGAACATCATAGAGAACTTATAAAAATCATAATCATTAATGCAGCCCAGTGTTAAGAGCAGGGGGGTGTCATTCCAGCTTGTACCAATCTATTTTGCCATCTTGAAGTCCACACACTGATGCCAATTGACATCTGCTGAGAATCTGGCTCTTTGTGCCTGCATCTCACTTTATTCTGGGAACACACAAGTCCCAGATGCACTGATTTTTTTCTCCCTGTTTTTTCTTTTAGTGTTTGTGTTGCTTTTATCTTGTCACGTTTATTTTGGGTTGGCTCACATAGCTGCCGTTTGCATCTAGCTTAATAATTGTGCATTTATTTTTTGTTTCTCCACGTTGCATAACCTATTATTTGACACTGTCTGTTGCCAAGTTCCTGTGCATTTGTTACATGCATAAAACTTTAAAAAGTATATTAAAAGCAAACTGTGAGCTTTTCCCAGATGGTGTTATAGTAGTAATTAAATCAAAACAGCTATTCCCAAAGTAGGCTTGTTTCTGCTAATATCATCAATGCTGCTGCTGCATACCCAAGCAGTTACAAACAGAATCCAATAGACTTGTGTTTCCTTAGAAATACAGGGCTAGATGTTCAGCAGGTGTAAATCAATGAAGTCTCTCTGAAGACTGTGAAGCTATGCTTGTTTATCAGCTTAGCTGTGGACCCATGTGGGAATGTGTTTGACAAAATGAAGACAAAATTGGTAGGGAGAGAAATTTTATTTGTTGGTTTTCCAGACAGCCATATAAATAATATGCTAGTGTCTTGGTTTTGAAACATCGTTTTTCGTTGGTATCTGAGCTTGCAAGCACTTGGAGGCAGGTTCTGTACAATCCAAATCAAAGTGAAAAGTGGAGGAAATAAAAAGCCTCTAGTGTTGAAAATGTGGGGATATGGACATGAAAGTCAGGAAAAGAAAGTTGTTTTGAGTGGGATCACCCATTGAGGACCAGGAGATCTAGTCTACACTTGAAAGTTGAGCTGGCACTGCTATGTTTTTATCAACATAGCATTATCAGCATAAGCCCTACTCAAGATATAGTTACACTGATATAAAAATATCAAATACTAGTAAAATTATTCCCTTTACCATATAGAAATACTTACAGTATCAATGCACACCAGTATAATTAAACCCTTACTAGCAGAGCTGTACTGCTGTCAGCATGCCAGGATAGAGAGAGATGACCTCCTAATGAAGATTAAGCCTAAGTCTTTGAAGATGTTATAGCCACATCTACAAACACTGCCACTGTTTAATGCAGAATACAGTCTTCTGTAGCCCACATTTACTGCAGCAGAATATGAGTTATAGCTAAAGCATTTCAAACGGAAATAAAATGTGTTTTCTTATTAATTATGTATATCCAGCTTCTTACAGTCAGTTCCCCTTTATTACTAGGAAGAGCGATGTAGATGCTTTAGAAGTAGCCATAACTCCTGCTCTAAAAATGCGTGTACCTTAAAGGAACGTTTTTTCTAAGACAGCCAGATATCCCTGTCTGAAGGTCCTTTTCTAAGCAGAGTCGTCAGCTGGAAATGCCTAGCTGTAATATGCATAGCCTGGCTGCTCGTAATAGGAGGTCAGAACTTGGCAAGTGTTGCCCCTGGATGAAGGACAGCCGTGACTTTTCACTCCAGCCATAATTCCAGGCACGTAAACAAACTTGATGAGCAACACCTTATTCTTACACCATACAGCATTACTACAACCAAGCAAGGATTTCAAAATGTCATCTTAGATCCTCCCATTTCAGGGGTCATATACAGGCCTCTGTTCTTAAGGGTGCATTTGGACAATGTTCATTTCTCAAGATGCCGTTTTAATTCTTATAATGAATGAATGTACAGTTATTGGTATTAAGGCCTTTCATAGTCTTGAACAAAGTTCTAGCCACAATGCATTTCACTTCTGCTAAGCTAATGTACCTCAGACTTTGGTGAAATAGTGAAAGGAAGGCTTTACTTAGGGATAACAAAGGGATAAGTAAAACCATTTGCTTACTTGGTTTGGGGTACTATATTTAGAAGAAAAAGCAAGGTTGATCAAAACCTGTTTAGGAAAGGCCAACATTTTGTCCATATTTGTTTTGTTCAAAGTAAGTAGAATATATATTTTTTTAAGTATTTTGGGAGAGATTTTTAACATTGGAAAGCTACTATGACACCCACTTTCCCAAGAGGAAATTTGCCTTCTTTGTCCACATGCATGCCACCTCTGCTTTGCATGAATAAGAGAACTGACCATGCTTGGCTATTTGGAGTTGTAAATATTTGTAATACTTAGCCATGAATGTGTATAATACATTTGAGCCAAAGACGATGGTTTTTTCAAGCAGCTGTCATGTTACAATGGGCAGCGAAACAGGGTGACTCAGGAACCTGTTCTTCCAGGTTTGCCTGTGACCTTGCCTTCAGTGGAAATATTCTGTGGGTGGAAGAAATACCATCAAGCCCATTTTCACTAAAACAGCTTATCCAACAATGCCATCACACTGCAGATTTCACTCTTGCTAGGAGTGAAATAGGAGGAGATCATAGGCATGTAATATTATATCACCCATAGGACATGGGTGAACAAATGTTATATTAGACACTGATTATGTTGTATTGGAACTTTCTGTTCAATTAGAAACAATGTAAATAATTAAGGACTTAAATAGAATTTATATGTGAATGGAAGGCTGCAATGATCAGTTATTACTTTTATCCCTATAAGCTTGTTAAAGGATTAAGAAGAACTCCGGTTCTCAACTGACGCACCTCCAAGGATCTCCTACATGTGTTAGATAAACAGTCTCTCAGACTGTAGTCACAATCCTTGCAAGCAAACCATTTCAAAACATCCTCAGTGCTATGGCAACTTCCCAACACCTAAGTTGGGGGGTGGCAGCATTTTAAGAGACCCAATCATCATATTGTCTTTAATTTACAGAAGGTGAAAATCAGGGGAAACAAGTCAAAAGACCTCAAATGCATAATGGTGCATAAATACTTTTATTGCTGCGATGGGAGTTGCGTATGCCAGCCATGTGAAAAATAAAGGTACCTCAGGGCATTATTCATACTGTTTAAAGATCACAGATGCTTTTCCATCATCCTTATTCATAACATGTTTGAATGCATTATACATATCAATACTCCTCTTTCAGAACAACTTGACTCGTTCATTTTGAAGTTGCTCATTCATTTGCATAGCTGGAAGTTGCACCTTTATGTCTGCAGAAAAAACGTCCTTTTCATGAGGAGCTTCTCACAATTTTTGGCATAATATGGCCATCACTCCTCAGTGACACAAATTATTATTATTATTTTTTTTTTTTATGAATAAAGCCAAAAAACTTTCAAACATTTATTTGCTCAAATTCATGGTTATGAAATATACAGAAAAGAGGAAGAAATGATCAAGGTTGGGATCATTCAAAGAGAAATCTTCAAACAGTAACACGATGCACTGCTATTACTGGAAGAACATGGCTAGCATGCAAAACAGCATTCTGCAAATATCCCTCTGGTCCTCCCAGGGTCCTGGCTTCAAATTCAGTTCCCACTGATGTCCATGGAAAGTCTTCCACTGAATTGCATTGGAGGCTCATTCCAATGAAAGCCTGACCAGTCACTGAGGGACCTGCTCAGAGGAATTAATGCCCTCCAATATTCATTTTACAGTCTGGATAATCATCTCCCCTCCTCTTTGCTCATGGTACAGCAAAGGTTGGATCATTCTAGTTAAAGCACACACCTTCATGAGGGGAAAATGAGATCTGAACGGTTGATTTCTGGAGTTGGGATAGTCCCTTGCTATGGAGACATGTGAAGTTATACGTTCCTGAAAAATCTCAGCTAGGGAGTTTAGCTTCTGCAAATTGAGGGCTACATTGAAAATGTAAATTTGTGTCAACTGTGACATACAGATATTGGAAGGAACCCATTGAATGCTTCAATGGGAAATGTGCCCCAACACATTTTTGTCTCCTACACTGTATAGTTATTTAAATCTCTATCTGGTGTACTGTAGACAGTAAGACTGAACTTTGTTTAGAGGGTCTGTGCATGATTGGAGCCCTATTTGGAAAGCGTAAATGAAGATAGTGCATAATTCTATGTCTCCATCTACTGTGTTGTGTCACTTCAGTCCAAAATACCTACCAACAAGAACACAGCAGCTATGAGTATGTCTGATTGGAAGCCAGCCAGGCACAGGCAACATTCTATTTACAGTCTCTTTATCTTTTTTTCTGTAAATGATTACTGCTACAGGTACCTATAATCATTGACAAATTATTACAGACACATTAAATTGTAGTTCCACTGTGAGAATAATGGAACTGTAAGTCAATCAGTGAATCTACTGCAGTGTCTATCATCCTAATTCATATTTGTACTTTGATGACACACTGATGTGTCATATAGAATTTCTGTTCAAAGGAGAGTTTAAAAGTCTGTACGTTTCTGATGGGATGCTCGTTATTTGAAATTGTGACACATCACATCAACATTATTGTAAGGACAAATTATTCTAATAGGGTTTATTATCATTTTTTTTCTTTCTTAAACAAGGGAGGAATGTGTGTGTTATTGGAAAACATCTACATGGACAGAAGTTACGTGCAGAATTGTATTGGGTTGTTTTCAATTGTTTGTTAGTGCTCCTGCAGTTCTTGCTCATTCAAGTACTCGCTCCCTTCCTATCTTCATAAATATTTCTATTAAAAAAAAATGTTTCAGACTGAGCCAAAAGTTTCCTTTCTGATGTTCCAGGTCTGGAGCACTGACATTTTTCCTCAGGCGAGCATTCTCCCAGGCAAACAGACCGCCAAAAATGCTGTTGTGCGGCTTTTGTTCACTTGGTCTGTTCTTTTGGATTTCTTGGGTGATTTTTATAAAGAAGTGATATATTGCAGTTGAAGTTTGCTATACTAGTTCTAATTTCAGTCAACTAAAAAATAAAGTAGAAAACAGGGGAAGTAAGGAAAGGCCAAACCTAAAGGCAAAGCAACCGGAGGGGGATAAACCAAGAGAGATTAAAAGAAGAGCAGGGAGGAACAAAAAGAAGGAAGCAAGACAACAGAATGATAGAATAGTGAAAGAATGTGAATGAATACAAACTCAAAATAAGAGCCCAGAAGAGCTATACTATCAAAGTCTGCACTAGTAGGATAGCCCAGCTGGAGGAGGAGTGAGAGATGTGCTCAGGTTCTTGCTCAAGGAAAAAGCCAGGAGATTATCCCCTCTACCAGCAGCTGGGATTTCACTCACATATGCTAATGGGAGGTGGGCATCTATAGAGGATCTAGAGACAGACTCAACACATGAGAGAGAAAGGAGAGGAATAATACTGCAGGAAGATGCTGGCTGACATGTCTTTCACTCTGCTAATGCATAGTATTTGAGATATGCCCCCACCTATCCCATTTAGCTTGTCACCTGTACCCATTATCATAGCACTTGAAGGGTCTTAGATAGTGTTTCAAATACACAGTCTTCTCACCAACTTTCTTCCTTATTTCCATTGACAAAAGGAGGAAGGGAGAACATACTGATTAGTCTAGCTCAGCGGTGCTCAGCTTCCAACCTGTAGAGCCGTGTCTTCTGATCCACCGGGTTCTCTATGGGTTCAGAAAGGTCCAAGCCCTCTGGGCCAAGTTACATAGTCCCAAGGACAGGCTGCACAGACTGGATCCAGCCTCTGAGGCTGAAAGATGGTGCACCACTGATCTAATGACTTGCAATGCTCTCTGTTTCTACTCATGCAGAGAGGCTCAGCAGTCAAGCACCAAAGAGAGGCAGATCTCACACCTCCTGAAGCATGATGCTCTTCATTTGAGTACCCTCCTCTAAGATTTATCTCTCTGGCTTACTTTGAACCCAATATAAGCCCTGAACAATATATATAACAATATATAGTATATCATTTCAAGAGTTCTTGGCTGGAAACTTCATGGGGGAAGAGGAGGATAATGCCAGCCTCCCTCAATTTCTGGTCTCCACCCCTCCAAACCCCCAAAATGGAAGCTCCTGTCTGGTGCAGGGAAGATAAAAAGGATCCTTTTTTCAGAACAAAGGTCCAGGAGGTATATGGGGGAATAATGAGCAGCATGTACCCCACATGAAAACTGACACCCTAACAAAAAGATAGTGCAAGTTGCAAGAGACTGACATCAGAAACAGGCCAGAAAACATGATCCCATTTACAGTTAAGAGAAAAGGATGCCTAGCAGAGTGATTAAACAGTATCCTGTTCCACAAAGTGAACCTGATTGATGTCACGTCCTGTAGCCCAGGTGAACGCATATCCCTGCTTTCTGAACTAGCTGTAATGAATTCTGGTTCACATTTCCACTGATAACTAATTCTGATTGAAAATGAAAGGTTTGCATTTCTGGATAGATTGTTTCACCAGCCTGCATGTTGCTTCATCTGTTAGAGATAAGGTATGTTTCCCCTGGCACTTTTTCAGACAAAGAAAGTGATGTTCAGAAGAAGAATGGATTTCTAGCCGTTCAATGTGGAACAAGGGAAACAATATTTTAGACGGTGACACTTTCAGTAGGGAAAAGGGTTCATTAAGAGAAATATATGTATTTTATTCCTTTATCACTATACTGCTAAGCACTAGGATTTCTGCACAAAAAGAATCAGAACTCAACTGACTACTGAAGTTGGGCTGAATCTGAGAAGTTCAGTTCCTCTGTCAGTGTGGAAGAGTGTCATCATTAAAGTTCCTCTTTCTGATGCCAACACAACAAGATTTATTATTCTTATTTATTGCATTTCAGTAGCACTCACAATGTGCCAGGATTCATAGGCAGACACAAGCCAATAACAACATGTACTCTTCTTTATTCCCTCTCCTTCTACACCACTGAGGAGAATGGCCTCATTTCTTCATTCATATTAATTCCTGCAGTGTCTTAAGAGCCTTCTCCATTGTGGCCCCATCCATTGGATGAGAAATGAACATTTTTCTACTAGTTAAAAGGTACTTTTTGAAAGAGTCACCAAGAATCCAAAGTGGGTAGCAATTCTTGAGACTGAAACCTATGGAGAAATGAAATTGGTGACAGCACTAAAAAAGCCAGTTTCCAATTAGTTGAGCCGAGTACATGTCCAAATGAAGGTTTAGTGTTAAAGCCTTGAATTTTTTGTGGCTATGAAAAAAATAGTCACAGTAATTATTTATGAATGTACAAGGGTGCATTTGCATGGGGTATCTGCTCCTAAGAGTTACCATACATTAATTTGGGCAACAGAATGTAAATCATCCAAACTCACCAACATGTGTAGGCTAGTTTCAGTGAGTTCCTGGAAAGCAGTATATAGTCAAGAATTAGGCATCAAAAGTATTAGCTTCTCAAATAAATAATGGACATGCCTGAATTGTTCCTGAAAAGCTAACAGCAAAGCTTTCGCAATGAGATATTTGCAACAAATTATTCAACGTTTCCTATACAGAGTACTGAAAAATCACTGATATATCAATTCCCCCACCCAAAACAATCCTTAAAAATTGACAGTTTTAGCCACAGGGTTATGTAAAAGTAATAATAGAAAACTTTTACCACTGATGTTCAATAAACCATATTATGCCTCGGCCCAAACCAGCACGATCCAGTACCTTCACCTTAGTTCAGATAATAAAAACAAATGCTTCAACCTCTCCAGGCACTGGACTAAATCAAGAAATATCTCAGGTTCTTCTTAGGAATGGCCATTTATTAAACTATGGTTTTTCCCTGCCAGCTCATTGATTTAAACTTTTTACAAAATAGGGGAGGTGCGCACAGCCAGGAGATCAAATATATCGCCTGCTGGGAGGAAGGTTTTCAAGCTATTATAGAGGTTTAGTTCTCCTAATCAGTGCTGCACAGCCCTAGTTTTAAAAGCATTTCATCATTCAATGTTTTAGAAATTGGAATAGGGACCTTGTTATCACCTCTATCACAGGAAAGATAGTTCCTTCTATTTTGAAAATAGAGTTACAATTCTTGGTACTAAGTAAAAAGAAGGGCTATTTAGCCACAGGACGACAATATGGCCTTTTCCAGCTGCTTAAGAGCATGGAAAGAGGCCTACTTCCTTGATTATTCAATGCAATGATTCTCCCACCTTCCCCAGGAAAACCAAACAAAAATAAATAAAAATACCAACTCTTGACCTCAAGCAACAGTTGTGGGCAACTCTGAATCCAAATGGTAGCTTCAAACCTGCACACATACATGCACATACATAGCAAAGTCTGCTTAAGGGCCAGAAGACAGACACAAAGATAATGTTATGTAATGGATGAGTCTGTTGATATGACTTTAATTGTGACTAACCAAGTCTGCAAGCACGAATACTTAAAATTTCACAGGATTGAAGCTTGCTGATTTGATATCTACATCAAAATCTTCGAACATGACATATGCAGAGCATCCTTTTCTAAGGCCAGATACTTGAGCATGGACTTGAAGTTTTCTTCTTAGTTACATATTATATATTAGTTCCAGCCATCATCAGACGTTCCACTCTGCATAGAATACATTAAAAAAATAAATAGATAAACCCTTCCTGAAAAACATGTGAAGCATGTAGCATTGATTCTAAAATTTGATGTACAAATCAAAGCAGATATATAAAATATATATTTTCAAATAGATGGTAGCCGAACTTTAAAGATTAAGTCTGCTTGCTGACACGCAGTTCATCGGCTATGTCACGTTACTATCTGTTTCGTGATTGGATGGGTCTCCAGCCACACACAACTGATACTCACTTTCTGCAACATCCATAGCACTGGAGAGCTTTCTGTCTCTCAGCTATTTGCAAGAATTGAATAGATCAGGCTTCTGGCAGAAGAAAAATTTTACAGTGATATACTATATATTGCTAATAAATTTTTGCGAATATTTACTCAGAGCCAGCTTGACATCTTGAATTTACTCTATAAGTTGCTTTTCATGCCAGAAATCTTAGCTTGATCCATAAAGTGGATGTAGGATATGGTGCTTTCAGGAAGGAAAATTTCAGCCACATTTTTTGCATGCAGGACAGGCAGAATGGCTTTGGCAAGCACGCTGCAGCTGCAGAGATTTTTTTCCGCTCCTAACAGAAGGTACAAAGTTTCGTTTAAACCAATACACTTAAAAGGGTTCCTGCTGTTTGCAGAATGAATGTACTTTACAAGGAAATGCAGACAATATTTATGCATTTAAGAGCCTCAAGGATTTGTATAAATCCAAACAAAGAACAGCTTGAACTTTTGTTGACCAGTTTGACTTTCATTTTTGGTCTCCTTCCTTGGGAATTTCATCCATCCTGTGCTATTGATGTGTTTTTGGGAATTTCCCAAAACAGAATACATCAACATTTTAAAACTTGCCAATAATAATCCTCCATATTTCATCCCCTCTCCCAGGTTCAAACACAACAGAACAAGTGTTTTATTTGCCAGATCTCATCTCCTTGCAAATTTAATGTCATGGATATTAGAAGAACCTAGGGCAGTACCTTAGCGACAATCTCACTGGAGACTTGAGGGAGGGATCACAATAAAGATAATAATCTTCCCTTGCATTCCACTCATTTTTTCTTTCATTCATGTATTAGAGACAAAAGTGTGTTCTCTTCCCAAATTGGGTAAGTGTACACAGAAAAGGCTTCCAGTATTGATACCTAAACTGTGTATTTCAGTGTTTCATACTTAACTTATTTGAGGCATATTAGATTTAGTCTTCATCTGCCCCTCACAATTCTTTCCTAGGATCTCTGGTGTGTTTGCCTGGTGCAACTACATACAAGGCATGGGCTGTAGAGTTTATTAGTTTCTATAGCCCAATTTTTCTGAATTTGGGGTTTCTTAATCCCAATTTTTATCTTCTTTTTCCATTCATATCTTAATTCAGGTCCCAAAAGTGCAGCACCTTGCCACGAATTAACAGCCCCAACTCATCACCAGGAAAACAAGAGTAGCACATTTCACTTCCTAACATCAGGCAATAAACAAGTAACAACAATGGCAGCCCATTCCTCAAAATCTCAGGGGAGGTGTGCAGGGTGGTGATTGCCTTTTCTTCCCCTCACTCTCTTTTCCCCAAATACCCATTCACATGTACAGGCATGGAGTTGAAAGTGGCTATCCAAACTGAAACTGGCTACTCTACAGGTCTACAAAAGACTGTGTGTAGCATTGGCCTGCTATTTTTAAAAGGACAGAATTCATCTGTTCATATCTAAGATAATTCTTCTCTCTCCTTTGGGACTGCTGCGAATTTTGGGGGCGTCCTTTCAAAGCATCAATCGCTCTGTTTTATAAGTAGTTTATTACATCAAACCTATTCTGCTCTTTTCTTTCAGTAGTCTAGAAATTAGTCACTTAACCAGGTTTTATTTTATCAGTAAGGCTTTGGGCTATATTATGTAGAAATTAAACCAAAGAACTGAACTAGGACTTTCCTTCCCAACTTTTTTCCCTGATTCTATTTGCCTAACCTTTACCAAAATGAGAGAATGCCAGGCCCCAAAGGACAAGCAGCTAGCTTGGTACAGTCATTGAGAGGGACAGAAAAGGCTAGGTATGTTATGATCTCCATTAGTTTTTGCTGTGACTCCTTTAGAGCGATTAAATAGCTTTAAATAGCAATTTCAGCATGCATGTGGGTAGAGATGGTCTAATAAAACTTTGGAAATCTGTGCAAACAGACAGAATCATTTCAGAAGATGCGGTATGTTCAGTAGGAACCCCCCGTGCTTCTCTGCACAGAAACATCACGTTGCACTTCTAAGTATCTTCCGCTGCAAGCTTCTGGTATCAGATGGAGAGGATCAAACAAGACAAAGCTAATTTTCAACACCAGTTTGGTTTATATACAGTGACTAAAAATATGGAATGAGAATGGCCCAATGACCACAGCCAATCTAGTATAGTACTGAACACAAGAACAGCAATCTCACCATGAAAACTCTGACCTCTTTTGATGCATTCCTAGTAGTTCAAGTATTATGTAATGGCTCTTGTTTATAATAAGAACCTATACAATTCCTCAAAGAGGGTGATGGGAAAACCCATGAAGATCACTCACCAGAGTTTTTCTGTGTTAATTAGATACGAATACAGCAGGGGTGCACAACTGCCAGCTCATGGGCCAAAGGTAGCCAGGAGAGCCACTGGCTAGATTTGGCCCATGGATGGACCAGGCCCGACCCATGTGGTCTACCAGGTGAAATGGCTGAGGGCCACTGAACTAGAGAAAAACACCCGACAGCACAAAGGGGCTGACCCTTTAAATGCCAGTTCCCTTACTTTTCCCAAAGGTGCCTCATCTGAAGGTGATCCGGTACTGTGGTAACAAAGTTAATACCGATACTTTAGATCACAGAAGATATTGTGACCTTACTACCTCTTTAATAATACTGCAGTGAGGAAAATTACAAGGATGAATTGATTATGGTGCCATGGTGCTTGTTTCTAGATGAAGATATTTGGATTACCATCTCAATGCACTGCAGTGTTGCTGAAAAATTCAAAAGCCAACTGCTGCTGCAGAGATTTTGTCCAAACTGAAAAGAAAATTGTTCATTAATTGCTCTGTTGTCAAACCTAGTGGCACAACTCAAGGATCAGGGCTTTATTCTCTTGGATGCTTAACAAGCACAGGACCTAATGACATCCCCTGTTACAAAGAGCTTATCTCAGGGATCATCTGAACAACAGAAATTAAGCCTGATCGTGGGTACGGCACTCAGAAAACTGCTGGGGTTCCTCAGTGATGGATTTTCTATTCTGGTAAAGTTCTTGCATCTCCCTCAGTTCTATAATATTTAAGCTCTTTCCAGCTAGCACATTAAACAATGTCACTGGCATCTGCAATAGGATGACTGGCACCTGTCCTATGAGAGCATTACGTAGTAGGAGAATATGCAATGTCTATTCTCTACATTAGTTGTTCGAAAGCCCCAAAGTTGTAGATCCAACTGTGAAAGTTCCCTAAAGTACTGCCCCATTAGTTAGTATTCCCTAATGAGAAGTTTGCAGTGGCTTAAGGAAGGAAAAAAATGCAGAAGGTAACCAGAAAAACTCATTAATAGGCATGAGTCTGAGGCACAGCCATGATAAAGCACAATCATTCTTTGGGGGATTTTTCCCTCAGTGGATTCATTACAAGCAGTTTTCTTTTGCTTTCCAGAAAAATGTATTGTTGCAATGAGCGTTACATGTTAGTAGTAAATAGAAGGTCCTAATGCAATTAAACCAGAATTTTTACTAAAAGAAAACTGACATTGGTCTGGAAAATGCAGCTTTGATGGATTCATCCAACTGCATTAACCAGCATCAAGACATAAATAATTTCTCATTGTAATTCAAATATGATAACAACATCATTATCTTGGTTTACTTCTGGCTCAACATAAATCAAGAAGGATACAAAAGTAAAGACGAAATGAGGTTGGAAGAAATGCAATCATTCCACAAGGCAATTTAAGTTACACTTTCTTTTTCCAAATATTTCAATAACCTTTTAAAACGAAAACTAAAGCTAAATCATGACTGAATTCAAGCCAATACAATGTGTCTGACAGACTTGAAAAAGATTATTTCACCCTATAAAGTAAAACATTAATTTTTTTTCAGAGGACCACCTCAATACCTTGCACATACTCATTACCTTTCTAAATAGAGGGGCTTAAATTAATCACTTAAAACACATTTTTTTAAAACTAATTTACCATTACCAAGCCATTTCTATTTTACTATCTGCATTTTCTTCCTTTCAAATTAATTTTTGATTAATCTTTTTCAAGAAGTTCATAAAAGTTTGCTATTTTTAGCTACACAAGCTAAAATGCAGCCATTTCTCTAGAAACATAGGAGCATCTTATCTCCAGAGCATATTGCATGGTCGTTTATTGCTCCTGGCAGCACAATTTAAATGTGCACGCAGGGCTGCAGCACATTGAGCTGGGTCAGAGCAGCCGAGGGTGTCACATCCTGCCAGCCCAGGGATGTATTGATCCAGATCAACATGCTGCTCAGGGACTGACTGCTCCAGTGATGGGTGCTCCAACGTAGGGCTAGGCAGCAGGCAGCCTCTGCAATGAAGCACCCTCATGCCCCACCCAGCTGCCTCAGTATTTACACATGTATTGCTTTGCATGAAAAAGCTCTGCAGTAGGACAGGACTTGTATTTACAAATACTAACCTGCACTGGCATTCATTAGTTTCCGCAGCCTAACTGGGCTGCATGTGTAGATGCTGAGACATTTACTGCACAGCTAATTAGGCAACTGGAGTAAATGTCTCATGTAGCTGCACCTACTGAGTAGTTCTGTCCTTCCTTAATGCGCAAAGTCAATCAAGCTGCAGACAGTGGGTGTCAAATAAATCCCGTTTTTGAATTTTTTATTCCACCTTATACTGTTTCATTATTTATTTTAATCTATCATCATACATTATTTGCAATTTTATTTCTGTTTAAATTAGTAGCATTTGTAATTATTGCATGCTTTTAAAAATAACCACAAGTCAGTAGAATTAACAATAAAAATTATATCATTTTAGGAAAAACTGTAAATATATTCCTTCGGAATATGGTAAGTATGTTTCATTTTCCTGGAGTTCCCTGAAGGGCTTGATTCAGTAGGTATTCCCAGAACATGCCTAATGAGTACGTATGCAATCTGAGTTCACATAACACAGCAGCGGTGGTCGCAGTAGGTCAGCACACCGACACTTAGACCTCTTCAACTTCCCACCCAGAGTTCTTCAGTGTGCGGGCACTTGTAGGTGTTGAAAATAAGCAATGTACTGATTCCTAGGTCCACTTGTACAACCAGCCTCTAGGTACCCAACTAGCTTAATTTTCGTTTAGTCAGTGAGACTTAGGAGTTTCAAACCCACTGACTACAAATTAAACTTAGATTTCTAGAGTACCTAAGAATGTGCGTTGCCTGCCATCCAAGGGCATTACAGCAGCACCTGTAGAAATACCCTAGAAGGCTTTAAATTAGCTAGTTTGGATATTGATAACTGTCGCAGAGCTGATTTGGGTTTCAGCAACCAAGTACTTAAACATAATTTGTAACCATCTGTTCCAGCAGCTTATGTGAAATCTTTCGGAAATCTAAATGTAGATCTCAGCATCCCAAGTGGGCTTCTGCAGCCTAGGCTGAACTCTAGGCTGCCCTTGGTACCCAAGCTGGTTAAAGCTGCAATCAAACCTCTGGACTGGAGCATTCACAAATTACTTTTCAAAAAAAAATGAGACTTGGGCCTTTCAAAAGTATATCCCAGGATTTATTATGAAATATGGTAACAGTGCTGCCTTCTGTTAAAAAAACAGTAATGGCAAATGTCCAGTTTTTGTGGCAACTGTCACATGTTCCCATGTTTAATTGCAACCTAATCTAGTGCATTATTCAACATGCCTGAGCTTCAGTTTCCCCAACTGTAAATTTGGAAAGATTTCTATTCCCTGTGTCCAGGAAAAGTTCTGAGGGATTCAAAAAAATGTTTTGGAAAGGCATTCATTCATCTCCATCACACGTGCCTACATACCAGGTGTTTTTTGGCATCTTTATTAGTCCTGGGCCTCTACTAAAACAGCAATCAATCACGTCAATTAGTACCAAATGCAACACTAGAGTTTTAAATGTAAAGGCCTGTGCTCTGGGAGGCAGATTGAACCTTCCAAATTATTGTGAAAGCTAGTGAAACAGCTAGCAACAAACCATTGTCTTTTTATGTTATGCTTATAGCGAAATGATGGATAGAAAAACAACCCAAAAAATTAATCAACAGCTAGATAGTGGTCACACTTTAATTTGGTGCATAGCTTCACCATAGTAAACATATGATTACTGTATGTACAAACGTGGCCTTCTCCAAACATGAGAGCCTTTGTTTGAATATGTAGACAAAAAGTAATACTACTAGGTTATCCAGCTCAAAACAGTTGTGTAACTTCTTGCTGTAAAACAATCCTAGTTCTAGTTCAATCATAGCACTTTTAACTTTTATCTTTAGATATGACTGTACAAGGAAGGGCAGCATCATGATTCCTATTATAAAGCTGTGGGAACAGTCACAGAGATCACCAGACATGGTTACTGTAGAGCCAGCAGTAGAAACCAAGTCTGTCAAATCCTGGTTTAGTCCTGTCTGCTGGGCTACACTTCCTATGTATCTTATGAAAAATGGTAAATGATGATCACACCTGAGAACCAGACAACTACCCAATGTGCCAGGCACTTGGTAGTTGACCATTTTCATCTCATCTCAGAGAGCTCACAATGGAAACAGAGAGTGGAAAGAGTAGGAAGGAAAGGGGTAAATCATAGAGAGTGAATTTGATGGTGTCAAGGATCACATTAGTTCCACCAGCATTTTGGGGAAGAGGGAAGAAGAAGATGTATTAGATAGAATTAGGAAAAGAGAAAGCCAAAAGATAAAAAACAAAAAAGAGGGCAAGAGAACAGAGAAATGAAGAAATGGTGAGGAAGGTATAAGAGGCCTATTGTTAAAATAATAAGGAATAGCCATAATTGTAAGAGATGGTGCCTAGGTGGTATTGCCTAATGGTTAGACTACAGAGGGAAAGCAAGGCCTGGGGCTGGGTCATACGGCAGTAGCTATATACTGAAACAGGAGGGAAATTCAGAAGAAGAGTCCAGAGCACAGTCCAGGGTTAGGATCTGGGGGATCAGATGCAAAGTACCAGTCTGAGGGGCAATGCAAAGAATGAAGTTCAAAAACAGAGCCAAACCGGGGTCACGGAACAGAACTGCAGGGAAACCCGAAGTCCAAAAATAAGCCGAAAACCAGGGTCAGGAACCAGAAGGCTTGACATAGCAAAACTGTTGACTGGCTTGCAAACCCAAGGCCAGATCTGGTGCTAAATGGATAAATACATGGAGCTCCCAGCTGCCTATCAGAAGGCTTTCTGCTCCAAAACTGCGGCAGAGTTCATTATCTGGGGATTAGCCCAAGTGTGGCTGCTGAGACACTTGACCCAGGTTAGCCTGTCTGCTCAGAGTCCCATACAATAATATTGCGCTGTCTGTTTATACAAAAATAGTTCTAGCAATATTTCTTGTTTTAAAACATCCAAAAATAAATTACTGAAATATTTCAAGCAAAATTAGCAATTTCTTAAGGGGAAAAACAATGAAATGAATAGTTACTCAGCAAAGAGTGGGCGAAAGCTCTCTTATGTTGCACCTGAGTTAGAGGGCATAGAAAATTGTATTAATTTGCTAAATACACAATGAAAGCAATCATTTATAGAAAAAAGGTCCTGCAATGTTTGAGACTCAGACTGTCCCCAAAGGTAGACAGAAATATAAAGGAGAAGCTATTTTTCCCTGCACTGGTTTTATTAAGCAATATGGCATCATCTAGCATAGTGTGACTAACTGAACTGAAGGGCCAGGTAGTTTTTAATATAGTTCTATGACATCTTTGCCAAATATCCTCTTTGAAGTTTCTCATATTTCAATAATCCTCTAATGCTGTTTGAAAACAGGAGAATATTTCAATGTACCTCTGAGTCGCATGCATTTTCTCTACCTACCATGGTGGGCACGGGTACCTTCATCTATGAAGTCTTCCTCATAAGGCATCTTACTAGCCCCGTGGACATCTCAGGGGATGATGCAGTAGAAGCTCATAGTTAGAAAGATTCCTCTTCAATTGCTGTGATTGTCTTTAACGAATTCTGTCTGCAATTCTGACCGCTGGCAAAGTTATGCCTGTGCCCTTCACTTCAAGTACTGCCTGATCAGATTTTGCTTTCTTGACTAATCTAATAGCCCATTTCATGGGCATTTTAGTCCACGCCTTGTCATGCCTCTTCTTTGGGCTGCTCTTTTCCCTTGTTGAGGTTCTTTTATAACTGCAAGCTCCCTTCCCACATCAGCATTATCAGGATCTCTAGCTGTGTCCAAGGATGCATGCCAAGATGCATAAATTCAGAGCACTTTGGAAAGTGTTTTGATGGCAAAAGGAATATAAAAAGTCCAGCTGTGCAGTACAAATGGCTTCTGGTACCTGTTGTATGTCCTTCAAAGGAGAGACTGTTCATCTTTCTGTGCCTATCTAAGGATTCATGGACTTTTGTGTGCCGCTTCATCTGTCCAAGGAATTACTGCCTTCCCTGGCACATATACTGTAGCTCTTACATGTTTAAGGGTGGACAGAGCATTTGATCCTAGCACTATGTGTATTAAGGGCAAATCCATGCTTCCCGAGACATTCCAGGAGAGATTTGAAGGAGCGTGCTTCCTTCCCTACACCACCAGTTTCTGAAAGGCAGTATCTAGGACAGGTCCTAAAACCATTATGGTGCTCTTTTTACCAGCTCAGGGGAAGATGATTTCACCCCCAAAATGCACCCCCCTCCCCACTTCCACCATACCAGGAGCACAAACCATTTTTCCAACTTGTGCCCAGAAGAGCAACTCATGGGGGCTGTACAGGAAGACACGGAACAAGGGAATCTCACTGGTTTTCATATCACTATGGTTTTGTAGACCTAGGATGCGACTTAGCACCTAAGAGTAAATAACCAATCATCTATATACCACATCTAGGTGAACACAGCGGTTAACACAAATAGGTTCTCCTCAAGCCAGAAGTTTCTCACACCTTTTATATCCTATTATTTTATCTAGAACTGTGGAAATTTGACAAACCTCACACTTGATGGCTAATTCTCATGTTAAAAATGACTTGTCATTCTTCACTTTTCCACCTTGGACACATCAGTCAGGCAAAGCTCTGGGAATCAGACTTCATAAGGATCCCATCAGCCTTTCTTTGCTGGAACGCATGGCAGGATTCAGGTAACGTACTTTACTACGTAAATGAACACTGCCACAGATCTATGAGAGTGCACAAACGTTTAACATTATTTAAAATCCTGTCCTAAAAATAAAAGTAGTCTGTTGTCTTTTTATGCTACATTTGAGAGGATGCCTTGGCTACAACACCTGCAGCTCTGACAGATAATTGTTTGCTATGAAGGTTACCCTAATGCTTATTTTCATTGGGATCTAGATCAAGTTTGCTTAAGATCTATCAGTAATAAAACATTTAAAAAAATAAAAATCTGTGTTCTTTCCCCAAGGTCTTCACTGTGCAGAATTTATATAATGTACCACTTACAACTATTATGCCAGTCATACAAAGAGTCTGCTAGCTCTCTATTGATTTCCAGATTACTGACATTGGTTGCAAACACCTCTTTGGCTGGGGCCCTAGCTCCTTGAGGAACACACTTTTCTGTGCACTCCTGCAGTTGTTGGAATCAGTTGATAGGTTTTCATAATCAGTATTTAAATTTAGATAGAAGGAAACAAAATAATAGCTGCCATTGTTTTCACAGACTGTCTGCAGACAGCAGGTAACAGGCTTATTTTCTCTGCCAGAAACTGTTTTAACCCCATCGCATTATACAATACAATCTTGCTCCTCAGCATTCACTCTTGCTTCTTCACTACAAGTATTTGCAGATCAAAAGCCTCATCTAGTCAGTCTGTGCACTCACCAGGACTGAATTGTCAGAGAAGGAAAAGTCATACAGTTTAAGCACTGCTACCTCATGGGCAGGGATGAATTCAACCCTCAGAAAAAGGTGGCTTCTGACGGGGTGCTAGATCCTCTGGGGTGAGATACTGACCTGAGTTATGTCTCTTACACTGAGCTGAAAATATACTTTTGCAGTTAGTTTTAGCCAGTAAATTAAAAAAAAAACACCAAAAAAACCCAGGGTCGTTTTTTTTTTTTCTCCCCTGGAGTTGTGCTACTTTTGAAAATAAGCAGCAGCACAGAGTATCTGGCAGTCTGCCTCAGATTTAGAAGAGAGAGAGAAAGGAGGGGTGGGGGGAGAAAACACACACTGACAATACTTTGACATTTCCATAAACAGTACCTGGTCTGTAGGGGTGTGCGAAACAGGCCGTATTAGATTTGGATTATGATTTGACCCGAATCAAGGACAGTGATTCGGATCACTGTCCCTGATTCAAGTTGGCCAAATCCGAATCTGAAGACTCGATGCTGATTCAGAGAATCAGTGATTTGGCCATAGACGCAGCTTTAAATATTTTTTTCTACATACCTCGAGGTACCAGGTGCAGCCCATGAATGCTATGAAGCTGGGGCAGATGGAGCATCCTACAGGAGTGTGGAGGGGGACCCCACATGTTCAGTGGCAAACCCAGAAGTGGACCAAAAGTATTTTCAGTCCATTTCTGGGTCTGCCACCAAGCGTGCTTGGGTCCCCCCACCACGCCCTCCTGGCTCAGCAATCAGGGATACCCTAGTTGCCCCCCCTGACCCAGGACGCACCATTCACTGAGTTGGGGAGGTATAAGGAGGCCCCCCCTCCTCATATGAGTGTGCTTCTGGTCCACTTCCGAGCGCACTGGGGATCCCCCAACACTCCTGTGGAATGCTCCATCCACCGCCCCCCCATCCCAGTGTTCATCAGCCACCTGGTACCTTGAGGTATGAAGAACAAACATTTAAAGCTGTGTTTATGCCCAAATCTCCGAATCTTTCTGAATCTCCCCAAATTGATTCAGAAGGTTCTGATTCGATTCAGAGAGATTAAAGGGTCTCCTGATTAAATTTGGATTTGGAGATTTGGCCACCGGGTCAGACCAAATCTTTGCCAAATCAAACCCGGACTGAAGCTTCACACAGTCCTGATGGTCAGGTAGGATAGCAAGCCACAGCCAAAAAAAATTTTTTTTTTAAATTGAATGCCACAAACCCTAGAGAAATTTTACAATTGGCAGACAATTCCCTTTCTTGTTATTTCTTTGGTTAAGGGTGGGGTGTATGGGGTTTGGAAACAGAAGATTACATCTTAATTCACAAAATGGAGTGGCCAAATTAGTTGCTTCTTGTCCTCCATGAAAAAGGAGGAGGGAGTAGAATAGCCAGCCAAAACTCACACACACATGCGCACATGCGCGCGCACACACACACACACCAGACAGGAATAACATCAAGTGGGAAACATTATAAATATTCAAACAACTTTGAATCCATTAATATTGTAGGGAAGCAAAAAGTAGCTACTCTCATTTGAACCCCATTTTTTTCTGGTTTTGTACTACTTTCTAATAGCTTCTCAGGGCCAGTCAAGAAACAACCAGTTGCTTAAATTATAACTGCACATTTACAAAGGTAACTTGCCTCTATGTAAGCAGAAGCTTCTAATATTGGGGTTTGGGCAATGTTTTTCATTGCTGCAGGAAGTTATAGGAGTATAGACAATGAGGGCTGGAAGGGACCTCAGGAGGTCACATCTGCTCCAACCTCCTGCTCAAAGCAGGACCAGCCCCAACTATAGCATCCCAGCCAGGGCTTTGTCTAGCCAAATCTTAAAAACCCCTAAGGATGGAGATTCCACAATCTCTCTCGGTAACCTGTTTCAGTGTTTTACTACCTCCTAATGAGAAAAGTTTTCCCAATAGCCACCTAAACATCCCTTGTTGCAGTGTGAGCCCATTGCTCCTTGTTCTGTCATCTGCCATCACTGAGAACAGTCCAGCTCCATCTTCTTTGCAACCCCCTGCAGGTAGTTGAAGGCTGTATTAAGTCCCCTGTCCTGTCTTCTCTAAACTAAAGAAGCCTAGTTCCCTCAGCCTCTGCTCACAATTCATGTGCCCCAACCTCCAAATCATTTTTGTTGCCCTCTGCTAGACTCTCTTCAATTTGTTCACATCCTTTCTATAATGGTGAGCAAAACTGGACACAGTACTCCAGATAATAGTTAGGAAATATTAGGAAAAAAATGCATTCATTTCAGTTCCAGAAATAGAACCAGAGTAGAAAAATCAGTGTTTCCTCAAGTGTAAGACCATGAAATTGATATGAAAACACATTTTATTTTCATACTTCTGAGAATGTATTGCAAATAAGGAAGACTACATACTGGAAACAATTCCCAGCACAAAAAGCCTTACATTTTCAGAAGCAACTAGTGATGGAAAGATTTATTAAAAAAAGAGAGAGAGAAAGATACTTAGTTTGACAATTTTTTAAAAATTAGCAAATAAACTATGTTGGTATCTTGAACATGTTTCATTATGCTTCTGTTCTATTGCAGAAAGTGACCTTTGGTTTTGTAACAGCTGTAACAGCCTAAAAATAAAAATGTGCTGTGTCCTTTTAAACTAAAAATATTTTGTTGCTTTTCCAAAATAGTTTCAGAAACTGAATTTTGCAATGCAAAGGAGACTTTATTTCTAGGCTTTTAAATGATCAAAGGTATCGGACCATGATTTTGAATATATGAAGCATGCAGAGGTATGACTATGACATTCAATTCAATTCCATATTTCAGGAAACTTCCTTTAGAAGACGTAAGTGGTATATACCTCGTATGTGGAGCTTCTATGCAGAACTGAAGTTTCCACCAGAAAGTAAAATGTAAGTATACTGGAACATGACTTTTGGCTCATGACTCCAAATTTCTGACTTTACACTCTGATTCCTGCTGACTTCCTGCCCTTGGGCAGGGGGCTGGACCTGATGATCTTGTGAGATCCCATCCAGCCCTAATGTCTAAGAAATCTATTAAGTGAAATCTTATAAGAGATTACAGACATAAAAGAATGAAAAATATCTTTAACTAATTGGGTTTTTTTAGATGAAAATCAAGTTTTCCCATGAGAAGACTGATAAAAAAAAATAGAGACATCAATGACAGATTTGTTGGACCTTCCAGTACTCCTACAAGAAAACATAGGGATTTATTTCTATAGGATAGCTTCTAGAAGACTGAATCACCAACATCTCCTCCTGCAACCATGTTGATAATTTTATAATACACAAAACTCCATGCTCTGGAATTTGCCCCAGAGTACAATTTCATTGTGTTTGCAGCAATGGGCAGAATAACAGAATTATCCAACACACACACTTACACAACAAGTCTGCTTCAAAATTTTGCTAACAAAAGGTGTTCAAGTTTTCATAAACAACAACATAAAAATCCTCAGAGTTTCTCTGTGTGAGAATAACTCACACAGACTTGTTTTGATGCTTTTTTTATAGCAAACCCTTGGAGTGTACCAGCACGACTAGCAAGGTTTCTCATAACCCTTACGTGCATTAGATAGAAAGAGAATTATATTGCCATTGACACGCAGAGTGCTTTTAATTATTCTGTATCTTACCCTTTGTGGAAATACCATTGCATTAATCCAACCTAACGCTCAAAAACTGTTTGATACATTTTAAAACTGGGTTGACTTTTTAACATTACTTATTGTCACACGGTAACCTATTGTTGCCCAAACCAGTGTCATTAGTTACCATGGAAACAGTGTATTTCAAAAGGGGGGAAAGTGAAGTAAGATTGAACAAGACAAAGTGAAAAAATATAAGACAAATATATGCATTAGTCAAATATGTGCCCATATGTAGTGTATTGTTATGTGCTGGGAATACTGAATATCAGATTATTTGTTGGGAACAGTTGAAATACCTTCTTTCTCCAACTCCTCCCTGAGTCTCCTGTTACACATGCATACCAACCTTCCTACAGACAGAAGAACACAAAGGTGACACGGTTTTCCTCAATACTTAATAAGCTGATGTTCCTACACCACAACTCAAGAAAGCATCCAGAATTTTTCGAGGCTGTGATCATCTGCTCCCCTCTTGAGGCGTGAGGTTTTTAACGTTTCCATGACTTTCCAAAATGTTGCCACTAAGATTATCTTCCTGGTTTGTCCACTTCATGGCCTACTGCCACCAAGTCCTAGTGTTGACTCCCACTCTTCAACTAATTCAAAAGTCCTTTCCTAAGTTTCAAAAGATCCTCACAACTTTGTTCTACTATACACAGCCATCCTGTCATGAGAGGGCTGAAACCACTAAGCTACAAAGAGAGGCTCTGGGTTTCTTAGTCCCAGCATATTCTAAATTAGATAGGTATTGGTTAAAACTAGAAAGAAACCTGGCAGATGAGACTGAACCAAATATTCCTCTTTACAAGAAGTATAGTAACTAGGCCACAGAGACAGCCTGCCCCTTGCTTGCTCTTCTCCATGACTTTTGCACTCTTGGCTGTTCAGCTTTTACCCAAGGGGTTGAGGGGATGCTCACCTTTCATATTCTACAGTTAGAGCACTCTCACAAGAAGTGAGGTGTGGGTTCAAGACTCCTCAACTCAGCAAGGGCCCAGGGTAGTGATTCTTAGCAAGGGTGCTACACAAGGTTAACACTGTGAATCATATCTTCACACCTAACAAGATAAACCCAAAGATTTCAAATAAGACTCCATAGTGTCAAAAAATATCCTGACCTGTTGTGGGCTTTCTGAGTTCTTTGCAATAGGGAGATTGCTGTGTTATTTTTCCATAGTGAAAAAAACGAGTGACAACTAAGAGCTAACGTTTTCTGAGGGGTGCCTTGAGCCTAACAAGATTGAGAACAGTTGGCTGAGGGCCAAGGTCTTACCTACCTGCATGAGTGCTTTAAATCACTAGGCTATTAAGAATAAAGCAGGTGCAGTCACGTTGGACACCTACCTTTAAACGCCCATTAGGCAGCTATTCTCAGAAGTGAGAGGAGGCATTGTGAATTGCAAATGAATGGAGACACCTAATGGACACCTCCATCCAGGAGTCTAAGTTCTTGAGAGGAGTGGGAGTTCAGACATACTAAACTTGTCATTCCCCACTGGCTTCTTCTAAGTGCCTCTGTGCTTTCTGAGTCAGGCTTTACAAGCTCTTACTGTTCTTCTCCATTCTCTATATAGAGCACATAGGTCTACAGAAGACGTAGAGAATAGCAGAGTTGAATGCTGGAATGGGATCTGCAGCTTTCCTTTGTCTCAAGTGAGGGGAGAAATTGGTCCTTTTGATGGGACGCCTACAGATCAAGTTTCAACCTCAAGATCCTCAATCACCTTGATGCCATCAGATAGGAGCATTGTTAAGTACCCTCCAGGAAGAGATGCCCTTAAAGTAGGATACTGATAAAAAAAAATAAAGCTAGGCCCATGTAGACATCAGAAAAAAAGAAGATGACAGAGCCAAAAATTAAATCTCACTCTGTGTTTCTTTTACAGCCCCAGGTTAAGATACAGGTAGCAGAATTTTTACCTAGGGCTCTGATCCTACATCATGGACTTGTTATTCTGTGCAAACCAATACCGGGGGCTTGCATAAGGGAATAATTTGCAGGATTAGAACTTGTTACTGAACTGGCATTTTGTCTTTTTTCAAGATGTTTCTAAGTACAGAATATTTATATGGAGCTTTTCTGCTGGCAGATAAGGGAGAAACTCTGAATTCTGTCACTGGATGCAGTGAAAATTAAATAAAATAAAAAAGAGCTACCTTGTCAACTGTATAATTACCTGTTATGCTCTTTACTTTGCTTAACTGGGTAAAGAGAAGAAAATACCCCTCACCTTGCCTTGGATTACACATGGCTTAAAATAATAATGGGTCGTGCTTTTATCTTGGGATATGAGGTTTTGTTATTTTGTGGGTAATTCTTATGAGATTGTCTAATTGCTGCTTATTATACATATACAATGTGGTGCCTGGGCTGAGCAAGTCAAATCTAGGGGAAAATGATTTCAAATTCTCTAATAGCTGGGCTTTGTTTTGCAGTGCTGGGATAAGAGGCTGAACCTCAATATGGATTGACTTTCCAAGCCACTTCCTTGCAAGCTTCCTGGTTGCTTTGGAGTTTGTCACTTCTTCTGATGGTGCTGCCAGACTTCTGACAGCATGTGAAAAAGACTGAAATCAATCACTTCTGTTGAGAGATTAATTTGGTGAAGATGAATGAGGCCATTTATTTCAACTACTAATTGACATTACAATTTTAAATAGAAATTCTATGTAAATATACAAGAATAAGAGATCTCCATAATGCTTGCCCTCCCCTCCTCCTACTGACGACCAATAAATGATTAAGCTAATTAAAATATACATGGAAGGTAATTTCTTTGCCACATCTGAAAACTTTTGCAGCTTTCCATTTTTTTTTTCCAAAAAATCCAAAATTGCCCCTTGTAGGGAAGCTAAGCACCTTGCAGGGTAAAAAGTTGACATACGGTATTTTTCATGAAAGACACAAAACCTTTATTTAGAAAAGGGGTACCATTACGAATTGAGAAGATACTGCTTCGTCTTCTGGTTGCAAAGGTGTCCACTGACTCCTTGGACTCATTTGAGGGCCAGTGGGTGCTGGCCAGTGTGCTCTGCTCAGTGTCCCTCCCTTGGCACTCTTGTTTTGAACCTTTGACCTCTGCTCCTGTCCCTGTTTCATTATTATTTGTCCCAAACATTCACTAACACATCACTAGTGGCCCTCTGTATTAAAGGGGGCTTATAGTTTTCTTGGCAGGCCTGACTGGTGAAAACCTTGATGAGTTATAAGGCCTCATTGCAATAGTACCTACTTGCAGTTATTCAATACAGAAACTATGGGTAACCTTTTGTTGTGCAAAGAGCCACTGAAAGCACTCTACAGCCTTGACCAAACATAAGCGCACAGCACTTTAAAAGGGCCCAATCCCAAAACAATCTGAACCCTCATTACAATCTGAGCTTTCATTAACTTGTGTCAGAGCACACCAGGAGCAGAGCTAGCCAGCCCAGCTCCTGGCACTATTTTGAGAATGGGAAGGAGAAAAGGTAATGGAGGGAGCTCATTTTGAGGGTCACCCAGACAGTGCTGGAGGGTGGGCAGGTTGGATTGAAGATGAAACCATTGCTCCCTGGCTCTACCTGCTGGTGCAGAAAGTCTTGAAAATATAACAGCAGTTTAACACAAAGGCTATGATGAAGTGAAAAAATAGGCAATGTAGTAATTTTCCCCCTGGAGTCTTGTGATTTCATTAGCGGTTGCAGTAGGCACAAGACAGTTGATATACTGCTATAAAGTGCAATTGCTGGAATCCCAAGGTTGCATGTAAAAATGTCAATCCTTTGTTCAAGCCAGTGTTAAGGGTTGGATAAAATGCTTGGAAATGTGACTGAATACATCTAAGCCAAATCTCATCATTTTGGGTTTGGGCGTCTTCTGACTCCTGAGGTTGGCAAGATAGCTATTGCTATATATAGCATTGTTAATCAAAACAGGCTTAATGAGGTCCAATGCCTGGCAGTTGAAGCTAGTAGTCAAATTCATACTAGAAATAAGGCACAAGTCTTAACAGTGAGAATAACTAGCTATTGGAAGAACTTTTCCAGAGATGCAATGGCTTCTCCACCAATATTAACGTTTAGATCAAGTTCAATTGCACTCCTCTCCCCCTACCTCCCAAGAGATCCTCTCTAGTCTGAACAGGAATTAACTCAGGGATGCCATTTGGTCTGCAGGAGGTCAAGATTTCTTCTGGCCTTATAATCAACTTGAACAATTCTGCTGTACAAGGGAAACAAACTATGAAAAGTAGAAAGCCCTTATCAAAGTGTCAATGAAACTTTTAGGTCACATCTAGGCCATATAACCATCACTTTAAGATCCTGGGAAGAGGGTAAATAGCTTGCAAACAATAGCCTAGAAGACTTGTGGAGACAACTGGGCAAGTTGTGAGCTAAAAGCCTTTGATCTGGGCTGGAAGCAGTCTATCATTGGCAAAGGAGCATGCAAAAACTGCGGCATGCAGATACAGGGTGATGCCCTAAAAAAAGGGGCCAAAGAAAAGACACAAAAGACATTACTGTACATTTGGTAGGGGATGACAGATGGAAGGGGTGATGAGTCGGCTGTTAGGTGGCCTAACACTTTTCATCTTAACCAATGCAAATATTATTTATAAAGAGAAACTCACAAAAGGTGAGGTATCATAATCTATTTGCCAACCCAACCTGCCAAATACAGATACCGTGGGTGTTACATTGCTATCAAATAACCCACCTACACACATGCCTCTTTGTAAAGCAGCCTGAAATTTAATAAGATAGTAATTACATGGGCCAAACTGGCTGATCTTTCATCTCCTGCTATTTGTACTGTTTGTTTCTTTCCACATTGTTTTGCATTATCTTGCTCTGCATATAAGAAAGCACATTTTTTTAAAAAAAACACTCTTTCAAATAAAATTACAAGGGTCTGCTCTACTGAGATAATCAAGAGCTGCATTTTGAAGATCATGGCCTTTCCAAAGGTCTCTCTGCCATCTGGTTTTTTTTATTTTTTTATTGAATTTGCATTTTCCCCCCTTTACACAAAGATCTCTCAAAATGAATCAAATCACTGTTATTACAACTATCAATTTACCCTCAGTTTGGTCTCCTGATCATACTATTAAATGCTGATGATTATACACTATGTTTACTATGGCCTAGTCATTATTGGCCACAGACTTGTGTAACTGTTAATTTTGGTAGGAAAGTGGCAGATACTTTAACCCTTTAATCGACTCATAGAACAAAAAGCTGCTCTTCCACTTTATTGTTCCTCCCTCTCTCAAGTGTTTGTTATCACAGCTCTTTTCTCCTCTCACAGCAGAAGACTGACTTCAGTGACTAAAAGATTGCTTTGGGGCATTGTAAAACCTTACATAAACATTGCCAGTTATGGTAGTTACAGCATCTGTGACAACGACAGACTATGCAATATAACAAACAAGGATTTAATATCAAGGATTAGATGGGACATTTACATTTGCAAAAGCTTAACAAAATGAAAAAGGAAACTCTTGGGGATGGATGAGCTTCACACTGTAAGGCAACTCCAGGCACAAATAGTATAATTGTGAACAAATGGGTTCTAATCAAAGGCTATAGTCAAAACTTTAACATTATCCTCCATGGCTAGTAGTATTGCATTGTGCTTATCAAGAAAGACAAAATGCCTTAGTTTCCTTTTGTCGATCCTAGGTTTTGGGGCAGAAGTAAAAATCCTTGAAGATGCCTGGATGTGCTACTTTAGGGTACCCAAATTTTACCCAGTGGTAACATGGTTTGTAGAGCAAAGGAGTGCTGAGAGAGACTGGGGGGTTGAAAATCTCTCTCATATATCTATATCTATCTTTACAGTAGCAAAAAATGTTGTATAGCAGAATGTCTTGACTCTACCCTACAGCAGCTAGTCACTGCGGCAAGCAGCCTGGGAGGTCTAGGGGGTGAGCAAAATGGAGTCCATCTTCCGCAATTCCCTATGAACTATCCCTCGAGTTAAGCTCAATTATTCGCTCCTTGTGCAGTGAGGAGTGAATTTCACCCTTAAAGCACACAGTTTTAGAGAAGCCTGTTTTTAAAAAGAAAAAAAAATAAAGAAAAAACAAACAAAAAACCCCCAACCTTACACATTTCATTTTCTGAATTCTCAATAAGGTTACATAGAGAATATTGCCATAATTAACAAAACACATGTTTGTTCCTCCTGAAACAAGGATTCAGAAGCCTGAACCAAGTATTTCTATCCCAATAAGTTGAGATACTCTGTATTTTAATTTCCACTGGATGCCTTTGGTCTCCATGGAAACTGCTCAAAGGAGGTTTGAAATGTTACATATTATTTAATATATCTTATATTCACATAAATGTTGCCAGAAGATCTGTCATATCTGTTCAAGTGTAAAGTACCATGGGAGTTAAGCAAAGGAATACATTAAATTGAAACTCATTGTAGCCCATCACTGTTGACACTGCTGGCCTTGAAAGAACTTCAATGAGACTCCTGAGAACAATCTGAGGGGGGGTGGGAATAAATCAATAATTTCAGCAGAAAACGCACCAATTATGATAGTCAGCAGGCTCATAATAAACCATCATATTCCATAATATATACCTGTTGAATTTGGGGCAGGTTTTGAACACTGAATCTTACTTATGCTTCACTTACCATAGAACTTCAAATCAATATTTTTCATTTGCATTGTTGGAGTATTCTTTGAAACTTTATGCAAACGATATGCATTAAATATCTATAAAATGACCCTGATTAATTAAGACACACTGATAGTTAACTGACAACTGTATTCCTTACTCTTCCACAAAAGCACCCATTCCACCACCAAACTCGCTATTAAAGAACACACAACTACATTACACCTTCATTTGTAGTCAAGCAATTATGCTAAATGGTTTCTTGAAAATATTTGAACTGCACAGGAAGACTTTTCCATGGATTTGAGGCCTCTGAAAGGGGGGGAAAAAGCCCTTCTATATTGGCACACCACCACATAAGTCTAGAGCCTCGCTAGTCAAGGACCAGTAGTCCATAATTAAAATAAGGTACCTGAAAAAGCCATAAAAATAAAATGTTCACAGTTGAACTGTTTGATGGGAATCTGAGCAAAGAATTACCTTCAGCCTAATTTCCTAATTATGTCTTTTACGGATTCTTATCCCCCGTCAGTGTGTGGCAGTTAGTGACAAGCTCTGATGGCATCAATGACCCTTAGTAAGCTACTGACTCACAGCATGAATTTATCATTAAACCTCTCTGTGCGTCTGTCAAGTCTACTGTAAAGTTGTGCAAAAAAGGAATCTTGCTGGCAAAATAATTTTTTTTAAAAAGTCACATGCTGCTTCTCAGTTGAACTATATATGAGTCAAACAAATGGCCAAAAGGGATAATGGGGGGGAGAGCCTACTTTGAATGAATGTGGCTTTAAAACAGGCCTTGTCAAACTATTATTTAAAATGTTGCCCAGTTACAATAGGTCTCAAGGTTGCCATGATAAATAATAATAATAATAGTAGTAGTATTAGCTGTAGTAATAATAGTAAGAATAGTAGGAAGTGTTTTCATTATTCAGAAGGTCAGGATGTGCAAAGAGGTTCTCCTTACCAGCATCTTTTAAATCTTGATTAAAAAAAAGCCAGGGTATTATGAAGAAATGTAATGCAGTCATCTACCTGTTCTTATGAGGCCCTTTACTCCCAAAGGAGATGCAAACAAGCGTTGTCGGAAATTGTACAAGGAAGAGACAAATCATTACACATTTCAAAAACAAACTGAAGGCAATCGGCCAATTAAAGCACAGCAAAATGAAGGCATGATTTTGGAGCAGGGCAGCCCACAGAACAGCATCTGATTTGTAGGGAACCCTAGGCTCAGGCTAACACGACTACCCCTACTTCTCCCCAGCACACAGGATGATTTTCACGGTTATTCCACAGTTTGAGGCTGATCTAATTTCCCTAGTCAGAGACAGACCAGTTTTTAGCAGTACCAGCTGGTCTGCCTGACATGCTGCACCTCAGATCTTTTTGCCACGTGCCATGAGGCAACAGGGGGCGAAAGAAAGGAAGTTTCTAACTCAGGAAGGCTCCTTGAAGAAGAGTAGGCAGGTACGGTGGCTGAACTTTAGCAGAACAAAATCATGTTTCTCTGGTGCTCACTTGTATTTCAGATGAGGGGAGCATGGGGAGGACAAAAAGAGTATTAACTTTTGCAAAAAGAGTATGCATTCTGTGTGCTTTAGTGCAAAATATGGAGGATGACTACAGCCATTTTCCATGTCCTTGAGTTTAGTGCCAAGGAAGTGCCCCCCTCAACAGCCATTTCGGCATTATGATCAGAGCAGGCAGACTGGCTAATGTGCAGAGTAATTAAGCAATCTCTTGACATACCATAACAATGGAAGCACCAGCCATTAAACAACAGCAACAACAACAATCTTTACACCTGTTTTTACTTCATGTTCAGCTAATAATAATATTTATTATTAATCAGCTAATAATCATCATTTTTAAAAAGTCCAGCACAGAGTATTTCTCAAGGACTAATGACTGGCTGAGGTTAATGGGCTGCAACTCCATTGTTATTGTTTAATAATGATGCTTTACATTTATATAGCCCCTTTCTTCAAAGGGATCTTAAATTTAAGTATTGGGTTTTGTTTAACACATTTAGATTCCGAGTATCCCAACGTGGTAGTGCAGTGACCACGTGGGCGAATGCAACAGCTATTTACGTGCATTAGCCATAATGCAGAGGTTTGCATATTAGTTTAATAGCACTAGGCTAGAGAGCTACTCATACATCACAATGGCTTGAAGGAAAGAAAACATTTATTATAACAACCCACTCAAAAGGAGTGCACATTAAGAACAATAGTTCAAGCACAAAAGAATCTTAGAAGATCTCTCTTCATTATTTGTCTGTCAGCATGGGCTACATTCAAGGAGGTTTTTAAGACTAGAAGTACTTTTAACATCGTATGGGATTATGGGCCAGATTCTCAGTTGACAGTCCACAGAGACCTCTTTTCAGAGCTAGAGACACCTTCATTCTCAGAGCCTTCTAATGGCTTCCTGTAGCAATAAAGCATTTGTTTAACATATGCACTGTTATTTGGCCTCTAGCTTTCTAGCAATTAAAGATGACCTCAAAGATAAATAAAAAAGGTACTCAAAAAGAGAAGATAATTCAGCCATTCTTTGCCAAGATGTTATGTGATGTGAAAACTCCAAAGACTTATAGAAATGTAAAGCTGGAAGGAACCTCCAGAGGTCATCTTGTCCAACCCCTTGCCTACTAAATCCTTGTCCAATCTATTACTAAAACTACATAGGCAACCCCGTCACAAAAAACACAGGGGTTGGCCAATGGCCTGCTGTAGCAAAGGATACCTTGGATCTCAAGTGAAGATAGGCATGCACCCCAGATACAGAAGAAGTCAAACACCTTCACAGTCTGTACCAATCTGACCATGGAGTAAAAACCCTGACCCCAAATACAGGGAGATCAATTTGACTCTGAGAAAAGGGGCTTTATTCCCAGCAGGAAACGTGGGCACACCCATGTCAAAATCCCCTGCCTTGGTTGCAGCCAACACCCAACTGAGAAAGTTGGGAAAAAAAGACCCACATGTATAGAAACAGGGTGGGGGAAGGGACTTGCAGAAAAAAATATCCTTCCTTATGTGGCAAACAGAGAAGCGCAGGCACATGGGAAATGTTCATAATATAGAAGTCATAGATCCTCACTCCTAGATCATCCCTGGCCAATGCTTAGGAGATCCCACAACTTCCCTGGCAGTCCATGTTCTAACAGTGAAGAAGTTGCTCCTGACATCCAATCTAAACCCATATGGCTGCCGCTTCAAGTCATTTGTCCACATCCTGCTCTCTGCAGCTAGAGAAATAAAAAAAAGCATTGTCCCTTATTGTTATGGCAGCTCTTCAAATATTTGAAGACTGCTAACATACCACCTCTTAAGTGCCTGTTCTATAAGCTGAACATTTATTTCCTTCAACCTCCCCTCATATGGCTTAATTTCCTCTAGCTTCTCCAAGTCCTTTCTTAAAGTATGGAACCCCAAACTGTACAAATACTCTAGATGAGGCCTAACCAGTGACAAATAAAGAGGCTATAACAGCTTGAACCTAACACTTTGATAGATGCAGCTCAAAACCGTATTTGTGTGGCTGCCCCACACTGCAGACTCAAATTGGTTTGTGATCCACCAAGACTCTTAGATCCTTCTCTGTAGTGCTGAATTCCAAGTAGATATCTCTCATCCTATATTTGTGTTTTTGATTATTTCTCCTGAGCTGTAGCACCTTGCATTTGTCAGCATTCAACTAAACACTCGTGTCCAGCCCAGCTTTCCAACCTAGCAAGATCCTTCTTAACTGAGCTCTTGTCTTCCAGTATGTGCCTGTGTATCAGGGGAGACAGGAGGATAATGGTAAAGTAAGTTGGAAAAACCCCCCACATGTAATCCTGAGTTTACCTTCTGAATCATGCTCAGTGTGTTAAGCCACAAGTCACAAATAAGTAGGAAATAAAAGGCTGTCCACATAGAATAGGTTTTTAATGCTACTTCAAAGAATGAGATCCCATCTTTGTGTCTGCAATAGGGTTCCTGTGGGAAGCAGAGTAGGTCACTTTCAGAAGGAATCACTAGTTGGACATTTTCAGTTTTGGGATTCCCATATTGAGACCCAATCTGCGGGAAGGCTAAGTGCCGACAGCAGCAGCTGAAGCCAATGGGAACTGTTTTCAACATACAATGAGCTATATAATGGATAATCACTTACTTGAGTCCCTCACAGCCTACAAAATATGAATATGATGAATATTTTTAAACCAACATCATAGAATCATAGAGAAGTAGGGTTTGACTGGACCTCCACCAGGGGTCAGCTCTACCAACGTCCATGGCTCAGCTTCCTTAAAGAAATACTTTTCTCCCTTCAAACCTCTCTCATCAGTTGTTGAGAAAACTAAAAAGTATATTAACAGGATCTTAGCAATATAGTCACGAGAGCCATTAAGAAATCCCTTAAAAATACATATCTGCACAGTATGGTTTGGATAGTAAATGAGCCACACATTGGGCAATAAGAAAAAAATAGACATCTACTTATCAAGGAAGCATGTCCATTCTGTGCACTGAATGGAAAAAAGTGAATATAAGTAATTAGAGGCTATGATGCATCTATGGAAAGGAGCCAAAATATTAGTTGGGTGCCAACCTTAATTCTGGCACCCCCCATTCTTTGAGTGCTTGACTTTAAGACCTTGACATTTTTCATGTAATATTTATGTAGGGGGTACGTGTGTGATTTCCTTGTTTAAAAAACAAAAAACTAGATGTTCTTATCTATGGTGCCATGTTGACAAGTTACATTTTGTAACAGAGCATTTTCCTTTGTTGAAAAACATCATTTCTTCAAAAATAAAGTGTTCCATGGAAATGAAGACTAAATTAAAACATTTCAAAAAGATTCAAACCAGGAATATGTTTCAAAAGGAACTGCTTTTTTGTTTTGTTTTGAAATGATTTTGAAAAAAATGGGAACTCCACCTTCTGCAAGCTTTGCTATAAAACATAATGACCCGCAAATGAGGATCTCAAAAGTCAAACCCACCTGCCTTACAGAAGAAATGGTGTAGTTTGAAAACTGTTACCCCTAATATGCATTTAAATGTATTTGAATGATTAATAAAGACAACTTCTACTTGTGAGAATTAGATACCATGATTGTTCTTTATATTCATCACTCATACCACTTAACATGAAGATTTGTTTTTTTCATTTATGGATATTCTTTGCTTCTTATCCCTTTTCATTTATCCAGCACCCAACTTATCTCTGATTTCATGACATTCTAACTAAACCAGAAATATCAGATGAAATACCTTGTGAAATGAGTCTTGAAAATCTAAGCGCACCGTATCTACTGAATTTAGCTTATCTATAATGGCAGCAATATCTTCAAAGAACTTCAGCAGTTTCGTTAGGCATGACCTCCCTTGCCCCAATCCAGGATCACTTAGTTAAACTGCTCTTATCCAGAAATATATGAAATAATGTCAGGTTAAAATGAATCAGCTCCTTCCTCTTTGCTACTTTTTGTACTGCTGGACTAGTAGTGAAGGCAGTGAGAACTAGCAGTAGTTTAAGTGGGCCCTTGACTCTATTTGGGGCCTAATCCAATGGTTTCAATGGGAGTTCTTCTTGAACACATAATCTGTTTCAAGCTAAATTAAATACAGATCCTACTAAGGACTCCTTATTAAGATTTTGTACCTATTCTTTGGGATCTTTAAGAAAATTAGTCAGCTTGCTTCTCCCTATACAGATTATAGCCTATGTAGCGCTCCTTTATTCCACCTTTGTTTCTATTTAAGATGGCTGTGGTGGCAGAGGGAATTTTCAATGAGTCCTTTCCTGTATTATTCTTCATATCCAGGTCCAGTTTACAAGGTTTTTCCAAGAGATTTCAAGCAGGGCTTTATTTAAAAATAAACTTGTCCCTTTGTGGGACTGAGTTTTGTTTTTTCCTGTTCATTTCCACTCATTCTTCTTGTCTTCCATTCTTGAGGAAGCAATACTAAACTTGAGAAACCCTGGGACATTTTTCTGTAACCTCCTGTTTAATTGTACAGATGCTAAAATGGCAACTTCTGCTTCTAGCCGCCAGAGTCAATGTCTGGCTGCAAGGCTTGGGGATACCATCATTATTGTGACCAGCACCACTCAAGCACACTAAAGAGTGCTTTGTTCCAGGTGTCAATTCCATGAGAAATAATCATTTCTCCATGCATTGCTAAGCTCTGGAAGACCTAAAAGAGGTCATGACTGACTGTCTCGGGTCTCATCCACTAGAAGTCTTAGAAAGTAAAGAAATGCTGCTAAAGTCAAGGGAAGGGTCCTCTGCATAATACCGAACACCCTTGTCTGGCACCCACTGCACACTCCTTATGCCTGATGAGGTATCATAGAATCATAGAAGTAGGGTCAAAAGGGACCTTGTAGATCTTCAAGTTTGGCCCCCTGCCTGGGCAGGAAGAAAACTGGGCTCAAATGACCCCAGCCAGGTAGGCATCAAGATGCTTCTTAAAGACCCCCAGGGTAGAAGCCAGCACCACTTCCCTTGGAAGGTAGTAGTATCCTTATTTTGTAATTGGGGGAAGAGAGGCAAACAGAAATTAAAGCTACGTGTCCAAGATCACAAAGGGAAGCAGTGGCAGAAAGAAATCAAACCCGCACCTTCAGGTCCCAAGCTGAACTACCTACGCTACATAATTTTACAGCTTGGATGGGAATGCTACAAAAAGTAGCAGGTTGCCTTAGTTCTCCATCTCATTACATGCAAAACTGATGAAACATAACAGAGGACAGGCCCAATATTTATAAATACTCATTCTTCACCTACAAGATTTTCTTCTATTGAATCAGACCTTATGCTGCTGTGTTACTGGAGCATCTCTAAGTAAGAATCTTGCAACCAACAGATTGATTCAGGTGCTTTTTTGCACCTACAGCTAGGATTTATTTTTTTTTTAAAAATCAAGCAAAAATTGGCTCACATTAAGAGATAAGTTTAGAAATGATAGTTTGCACTTTCATACGTGGCATAAATTACATTAGCATTAGCTTATTTTAAAATATGAAACCTCTGTAGACTTGCTGTTATAGTATTTTGTCTTCCCCCGCAATTAGCATGGCACTATGAGGAGTCTTTAGCCATAAATTACATTTTCCTTTTGTTCTTTCAAGGAATTTAAATCACTGGAAGTGAAATTCTCTTACTCTAGCTGAAACAGATCAAAAGCAGCAAGAACCTATTTCTGGAAGGTTCACTGAAGTCGGTGGAATTCTTTCCAAAAGCAGCCAACCATCCCGCCCAGTCTGGAAGAACTATCCATTCCAACTAAAGGATAAACACGGTATCTAAACCCATTCAGTCTTTGCCAGCCCTCCTGAAACTGCAAACAAGGGCGCCAGTTTCTTGGCATGCATCTGTTGGCACCTCTCCACCAAGACACCATTGTCTAGGTAAATTAAACACCTATTTGATATCTTTCCTGCTCTATAAATACAGCCCTGGTCCTGCCATTAGCAATGCACAAAATATTGCACACAATACCTTTTAATTTCGGTGAAGCACTGAAGGCTGTTTGTGTTGCATTTAAGGGAGGGAAAATCAGGACAACCAACTGGATTTGCCCAGATTTCCAAAAGTGACAGGTAATGAGAGGTTCCCAAGCTCCCTCTTTGTTTAAAAAGGGAGAAGAAATAGCTGGCCTGGTTCTGTGGATAAAGATCTTAGTCATTCTTAATGGTCAGAGTTATTAAGAGTAAATTTTTGTAACCTTCTCAGGATCAAATAGAATCACATTAATTAGATTCTTAGATTGTAAATGTCCCACTATGGGGAATTAAGTATCCCTGAGGAGGGAAATAAAATGCAATGATGAGCCCCCAGCTCTTATATTTATAATTATTTAAAATAATCTTCATTGCAAACAGTTTATTTAAATTAATGGCATTAGCTGATGTTAATGGTGCTGCTGTCAGCTATTTCCTCCCTCTGCCTCAAGCTAAAAAAAAAAAAAAAAGGATAGTTTTGCACATTTCCACTAGCCCTATGGACCAGCAACAGTCCTAGTAAGTTATGGTCCAATACTGCAATGCCCCAAAACAAGCTAGTAACAGGAGTTAGTTATGAGGTGGTAAGAGACACGGTGCATCTACAGGAAACATTTACTGCAAGCTGTCTAATTAGCTCTGAAGTAAAACATCACCATCTACATGTGCAGTGCTATTAGGTCAGAGTAAACTAATTAACTCCACTGCAGGATAGTATTTGTAAATACAAATACTATTCTATGGCAGAGTTCTTCCCTACTTAGCAATGCACATGTAGATGCTGACAGGGCTGGCTGGGGCTTCAGCATGGTGGCTACCCTGTCATTGGAGTTCCCTCATACTCTCATCAGCCCCTCTGCAGCATGCTGAGCTGGGTCGGAGCAGCCCTGGGCTGGCAAGCTGACCCCCCAGTCCCCTGCCAGCTGGAGCCGCTCCAACCCAGCTCAACATGCTGCAGTCCTGGATGCATGTTAAAGCAGCATGTCCAGAAGCAATGAAATCCAGTGTGATACATGGCAGAATTTACTGCTCTGTGCTAACAGCACGTGAAGACATGCCCACACAGTATATTACCCATCCTACTTTTCCTGTTTTCAGCCACACTTGATCTATAGTCTAAAGAAAATGAGTTGTAGGGTTTTTGATTTCCTTAGGACTTTAAAAAAAAAAAGAAGCTATATTGAGTTAATAGTATTTGATGTGCAGTTAAGTTCATTAACCAGATAGTGGCTATGAGGGAAGCCACATGCAGTACTTTATCCTCAAATAACACTGGAAGTCAAACCTAAGAGCACCGAATGGCTTTTATAGAGGCAGGGAAGGGTCTATAATAAATATGGATTGTGCATGATGAACAAATTGGAATGGTTACAAGGCTACAAAGAGACAAATGGTTTTAAAACAATTTAGTTTCTCTCCAGTTTCTACTGGGGCCAACATTTTCAATTAATGTTTTCACATACACAGTAAAATACAGTACACATGAACGGAAAATTACTTTCCTCTAAGTCATAAAGCAATTGGAGAGAGACATAGACATGGACATCTGCGTGTTAGCCAATTAAAAATGCAGAATGTGGTAGCAGTTGTGAGGGAGAAAGGAGAGATGTCCTTTCTTCTTTTTATAGCCTCATTGCATTACAGTTAATTCCCAATGGCTTTCTATCCCCCTCCCCACTGCAAACTTACACAGACAAAACTGGCAGTGTTCAAATGAACAAAGGGCTTTAAAACCTCAGGGTTATCTAGCAAGTGAAACTGCTTCCCCATAGACAAGATCTAAGGCCAAAATAAAATAAAACAGTGCCTGTTTGAGTAAAGAGGTATCCAGATCAAAACCTTTTGACATTTTCTACTTCCAAAAACTGATGCAATTGGGTACAAAAAGTACATGCCACACACCTGCTCATCTCTTGTGCTTTCAGTTGTACTTTTATTCTTGCCTTATTTTACCCTTATTTTTCCCCACTCTTCTGTTCTTTACCTATGCTCTATCTTAGTCCTCTTATATTTTTGAATGAGACAACTTCCTATTAATAGAGGTCAATAAGATGTCCAGCTACAAGTAAGGAACACAGAACAACATGTACAAGCCCCCCAGTAACGCAGGTTCTTTAACCATATCGGTGTTCTTAATATTTTTTCTACTTGGTATGAAATTGTAAGTCTCTATGTAGGTAAAGAATCAGAGTTGAAATATTAAGATGGGTGGGGAGGAGGAAAAAGCTCTGCATCTAATTGCTAGGTTGGTTGCTCTGCTCAGTAAAGGATAGATTTTTTTGTTTGAGAGAGAATTCATTCCCTGTGCATAGGGAAAAAGTGTATGCAGCAGACTCCTGTCCAGGTGGAGTACCAAGCCCAAGACCATAAAATGAAGCAGAAGAGCCTGGGGCAGGGCACATGATTTTGTAAAGATGCTCTTCCTGTTGAGCTGGATAATACAGCTCTAAGATTAGCATCAGTACCCTTAGTCTACTTGCCCCCAGTTTGGCTTTTCATGATAGCTTACAAGCAACTCCTATTTCCTGGTACATAGGACCTGCAGAAAAATCTCTGGCTGATTAGAGTACTTACTTGGTCAGTATTTAGACTAAATACAGAGGACCTTGCCTCAGTCTGGGGTGAATGCCACATTGGAAGATGTTGTTAGGTCTTCCATACATATTTGGCATCAGCTTTCTCCAAAAGATCAGGATGAAAACTGCTCCATCCCAGCTACACTCAAGCTGCCACTGAAAGCATACCATTAAAGATAATATGAACTTCTAAGACTATCCAGTAACATATCTTTTGTATATATAGGAAGGTAACAAAGTTAAACAATAATCAATTATAGAAATCTTCTGGCCAGATCTGATTTTGAAATGTAATTCCCCTAGCCTAGGCTCTGTAACTTACTGTGGATCATCATAGATCCTATCCACACTGACTGATCTAGAAGGCTTTTGGGGACGGTTAAAGTCTATGAAATCTATTTAAAGGCTTTCAGTTATGGCATTTAGTAAAAGCAGCCTGGCAATAGCAAACCTAAAGTGGTCTTATCTATGCAAATAAGAAACTGTAGCTGTTCTAGGCCAGAAGTAGGCAAAATGACCTAGAACTGGGAAATGATCTGGGAAATGATCTGTCCAGCAGCCAGACTCCATTTCCCAGCAGTCCCTGCATGCATAGCTGGGGCTGGTCTTTATGGAGATGCCAGCTGCAGCTACACCGGGAAAGCTAAAAGCTGGGGATGCCATGGAGATCAGCCTCAGCCGCACTAGCAGTGTGCATGGCAGAGCAGAGCAGGGGGCTGCTCCAGAGCTGCTGGGATCTTGCAATGGGAGCAGCCTGCTCCAGAGCCAGGACAGAGCCGTGATCTGAAATCTGCATGCTCTGGGCAGGGCACACAAGCAGGGCATCATGGCTCTGCCTCTTCTCCTTACAGTGGTGACAGCCTGGTCTGTAGCAGGGGTACAGCTGCAATCCCCTGCTTGTGTGCCCTGCCCAGAGCAAGCAGGCTACAGATCATAGCTGTGCTCCGGCTCTGGAGCAAGCTGCCCACATCCCAAGATCCCAGTGGCTCGGGAGTGGACCCTGCTCTGCTTTGCTGCATGCATTGCCAGCACAGCTGTGGTTGGTCTCCATGGCCACCCCACCCTTGAGCTTTCCCTTGTGGCTGTGGCTGGGGTCTCCATGGAAACTGTACATGCAGGGGCAGCTGGGAAATGGAGTCCACTGCTGACTGGATCTGGCTCACGGGCTGGACTTTGCCCATCCCTGTTCTAGGCCCATGACACTCTCTCAGCACAAGAACTTCATACTTTGAAAATTAGATTTGACCAGGTGATTAGATCCATCACTGCTTGCTTTTTAAACATCAATGCTTAAAAAAAAA
>JAGPOW010001327.1:10649969-10664228 GCA_030014935.1 Caiman crocodilus | reverse complement strand
TGGCCCTCCTCTGGACCCTCTCGAGGCCGTCCACGTCCCTCTTGAAGTGCGGCGCCCAGAACTGGACACAGTACTCCATCTGTGGCCTGACCAATGCCGTGTAAAGGGGGAGGATTACCGCCTTGGACCGGCTCAAAATGCATCGTTGAATGCACGCTAGGGTTCGGTTGGCCTTCCCAACCACCATCTGACAGAAGAGCAGTTCCATGTGTACCAGATCCTAAATTAAGCACATACTTAACTACTAAATACAAGCCTTAGTTTCTATGATCTTCCTTCCTGTCCTTCACCTTTACTCTTTTTGGCTCTTTATTTGCACCTGTTAATGATGTAGGATTACTCTGGCTTCATTTCATTCTTTCTGTTGACCCAAGAGCATGTAAACAGCCATTAGGATTGCTTAGGAGGATTCAGTATGTGGCCTAAAAGCAACAAGTCTCTTTTGTAAACAGTCAACATACACTTATTTCAGTGTCTACAGAGGGTTCCTTGGCATACTGAGTACGTATTAGGAGGCCTGTGGTCATGCAGACTCTATGCCCTTGCACTATGGAGTTTCACCTATTGTTGAGGAGAGAATCAATGTTAACATAAAAGATGACAAAAGGCACTTGTAAGCGCTCCAACTCTTGCCCCCTATTACAATCCATTATCACTAACCATGCAACGTAAGGGCAGATCAGCTGCTGCTGTAAATCAGTATAACTTGACACCAATTCAGCAGATCCATGTTAACCGAGGATCTGGCTCTCTCTATATATGTTAAAAGGTTATTAGGTTTGGTTTATTTTTTTTTCCAACTTAGGGTCATAGAAGACAAGTCTTTATCAGGACTCAGGATTTGGAATAGAAAACCTGTCTTATGATTTTGCTGTTGGATAGCATTTGATTGAAAGTTTAATCTGCAGATAGGGGTGATATGCAGTTCATTGTATTTTCTGCTGTGCAATTTTTAGAGGATACCTTTTAGTTATTGCTGATTGACAAATGAGATGTTATATATTGGAAGGCAAAAGCTGTATCACAAGCTACCATTAATGTCAGAACAGTGATAGACTATTTTAATTAAATGTATAAAAGGGTACCTGATAAGAGAAAAAAGTTATCGTAACATTGCAAGCACATATAAAGCTATCTAGGTATTTTAGTCATGCTTTCAGAGACGCATCCTTTCATTGTGTGCTGCTGGCAACAAAAAAAAAAGAGGTTGCAGAGCTAAGAATTAACTTTTTGATCTGACAGCACTGTATTACTGAGAGACCTGAGAGGCTCAAAACAAATGTTTTATTCCTCTCCCTTGAACCTATGCAAAGGGCAAACTCTCATTCTTTTCTTTTTGCATGGTCAACAGAGCACTCTGAAGGAATACATTGGTGTTCCTCTGTTGGATGGGTCCTGCTAGGAAACAAACCCTTGACTTCTCAGAAAGGATTGTCCCACACAGAAAACATGTTCTCCATTGACAAGCTTGTAAGCCTCAGCATTTATAAATATGTTGGAAAACAAATATCAGTCAATAGGAAGCATTTTCTGTTCTCATTTACAGATGGGCACTGCTGCTCCTAGACTTGGTATCTATCAAGGAAAAGGACATTGCTAACTTAGTGCACTATCAATCTGCATTCAACCCCCAACTCTGCCAGGGGCTTCCAGCATGACCCTAGGCAAATTGCGTAGGTGGGTAAATACCACTGGGGATATAGTCCTACTCCTAGTACCCAGGTGAGGATATGGCCCTACTCCTAGTACCCTAGTTTTTGAGTGTACATCAAGGAGAGAGTGATCATAATAGTTTCTTCTGACCTCTGAAGTATTCAGATAATACAGGTTTAAATAGCTAAGAAAGATTTTAAAATATATAATTTTAAAGCAATTATCCCACTTATTACTTGGAGCTAGATATTACAATACATATCAGAAAAGAGAATGACCTTAAAGTTAATTTTTAAAAATTACGGTGTTTGAAGCTTCACTGATTTTCCCTAAAAAGGGCAAGTGCAGTGTTGTTATCAAATCAGAAAGTAGAAGTAGTTCATTTGCCATTTATTTATTAAGGGCAACCAACAGTTGGATCTTGTCTTAGTGACTTCCTGTGTCATTTTCAGTAGTGTGGAAAATCCAGTGAGAACCTCAGAAATTTTTTTTTTAAGTAACAGTTTGACAATAACTACCACTTCCCCACACCCCACCCTGCACCCTCCATTATTTTGGAAGGGCCCCATAGTCCTCCAGACTTGGGAAAGGAAATGATGCAGGTATACAGCTACGGATGCAAGTCGTATGCTTTGACTGTTAATAGTCATTATTTGGCATATCTGTAATAAAGCGGCAGAGGCATAGATAAGTAATGAGGTCTGCATTAAAAGGGAAGCCATGTATACCAGACATTAATTTTAGGGCTACTAGTTTCTACACTTTTGATTTGAGGGAGGCTTGCCACTTAAGTAGGACACTAGTCACGTCAGTTGTCATCTGGTTACTTCATCCAGTAACTTAACCAGATAAGGTTATGCCTAGATCAGCAGTTCCCATATAAGGGTTGTGGGGGCAATGCTGGTGATGCTGCACACAAAGGACAAGCTGCACTCTGTGCCGGGAGCTCCCCCATCCCTGTCCCCAGGCCACCGTCACTGCTGCACTCTGCTCCCAGCAACGGGTCATGGGAAAAAAAGGTTGGGAATCACTGGCCTAGATAAATCACCCAAGCACATGTTAAACAGAGCAGGTATTCAACAGTGACTAGATAGGGATGATTTAGTATCAAATATCAATACATTTCACTACAAGCATCATTGCTTGCTATAAGAGGTTTTCTAACTTGTGGAGGAAAAAGGTGACCAACGTGAGCTTTCTGGCATCTTTTCTGCTAATACCTCCAGAAACAATCCTTCAACACCCCATTCTGTGATGCAGAAATAAAGCTGCACCACCAAGCAGATATGAAATGGAGACTTTAATATCTTTGTGTCATGTCTTTCCTTGTTTCTCAACCACACAACCCTCTCTTAGACAAAGAAAAGGTGGAGTGATAGATAATGGTTTAGAACCAGAAGCTGGGCAATACTAAAATTGAACTATTTAACTGGGTCAGAGATAAGGGAAAACAATTTTTGTTTGAAGCTAGTGAGCTCTGCATGAAAGATAAAGTCCAATGGCACCTAAAGTACATACTGACTGCATGAAATATCCAAGACTACAAAGACTGGAGTGCAATAGGTAAGTAGGTTGTCAAGCTTGCAGCCTCTCCCAGGCTGGCTTTGTCTAAAAGGCAATTCAGCAGTCTGTCCTTTAAATATAAAAAGTCCTTGCTCACTCAAACAAGCTACACACGCAAACTGATAACCCTTCTCAGGGGACTGGGAGGGACCTGCACCCTGTTCCTTTTTGGAGCTTATCTGGGTTTAATGTTTTATCTGCTTGTGCACTATTCCTACATCCTAGTTCCAATTTTTTTGCTCTGTCTCAGAGGTTAACTGCTTACTGCCCTCCTTGAATGGCTACTCAACCATAGCTGGGCATCTACCCACAGCTCTTCTGCTGACTTCTGGAGGGCCAGGCCACCCTACCACACCTATAAGCAGAATTTGACTGGTTTTGCTAACTAAACACACTCAATATATTGGAGAAAAAGATTAATGGAAGAATAATCTGGTTAAAGTTAATACAATTCAAGTGTCTAGGAAGCTGATTGGTATTACTGATCCAGGCTCATTCCTGGCACATAAACAGGGCAAGTAAGGAATCCTCTAAGGGGCTGAATAAATACAGACTCTGATGTTCATACCAAGTAGCTGCCTAGGTATGTGAGGAGTTCTGAAAGTGCAGAAGAGACATTGGCAGGTCAGGTGTTTTATCTATTAATTAATTTGATTGGCAAGAGAGAAGCTAAAGCTTTTGAAATAAACAAATAGAGCGATTGGAATAAAATATAAGTCAGCATGCATGAGGTTCTAAGCCATCCTAAGAATAATTATATGTAGAGAGGGAATTGAGCTTTTATTGTTGTGATTATTTGAACAGATGCCAAAGAGGAAATAAGAATTGACAGAAATAAGCAGCATGGATAACAGGCAGGGAGTCCTGTTAAAATAGTCACACCTGGAGATAAAACAAGCATAAGAAACACAGCTGGAATAGAAAATATAGTCCTTTGTATAGAAATACACCAAGAATAGAAAATATAGTTCTTCTAAGTTAAACTATTGGATTTCAGGGTACATTGCACCAGGGCTTAAAAAAAGGGAAGGGAGAAGAGACCATTTACAGAGCACGAGTAGATCGGACCTATTTGATAGAGTCATCTAATAAGAAGAGACAAAATACCTGTGAATGGCAAGTGTTAACACTCAGGGAATGAATATAGTATTATTAACAGGATATCTCACCCAGCTCTAGCAGGTGGTCAAAGCCGCAAAGGTTTATTTTTTTTCATAAAAATCTGGTCATCTTTGAACATTGTAGAAACTAGTCCAACATGAGAAGAAAGACTAACTTAATCCATTCTTACCTCAGAGAAGATAACCCGCTACCTCTCCACTAAATTAGGGCACTTATTGTTTGACTTGCCCTACACGCAGGTAATTTGTGAAACACTTGGCTTTGTCTTCAAACTTTTCCGAAGTATAGCAAGTCTAAAGACAGGAGTTTGGTGAGAGACAAATGTTTTTCCCTTATTTTTTGAATGGATTGACTGGGGGAGGTGGGAATGAAAAGAGAGAACATGCTTCTCTTTCTATTACAAAAATTATTGAAATTGAAGAATTTGCCCCCCCCCGCAAAATTCCTCTTTACATTCTAAAACTAGATTTCTGACCAGCTCACGGTACGCTTAATATCTCCTAACAAGCCACTGCATGTTTTTGCGGACTCATATCTGTGGAGGTTACTTCTCTCCTTCCTAAAATGACCTCTTAGGTAATACCACAGTCAGCTGAGATTGCACATCTTTCAACTCACATGTGAATTAATTAGAAACCAAAGAATTAAAAAGTAGGAAACTTAACATCTTTACTAAAGGCCTGGCATGAAGACAAGCTCTGATCTGCTCCCATGAGCACTTTTTAATGCAGCAGGGCATCTTGACAAGAAAGTCAGGATCAGGCACTGTCTAGAGCAGGGCTGCCCAAATGGCAGCCTGAGGGTCACATGCAGGCACTGAGGGATGAATCTGCAGACCCTGGGCTCAGGGTCCAGGCACTGCTCTCCCTATAGCTGCTGCTTTTATCAAATCTCTGAGCTGCCTTCCCTTCCTCTGGCTTCTGCTACCTGCCCCTGGGGGTTAGAAAGTGGTCCAGGATGGTCTAGACAGCTGAGCTCAGAGTCAAGCAGCTTGTGGGGGACCAGCCTGGAGACCCCATGAAGTATAAAGGCACCTGCCACATGGTGGGAGGGGAGCCACATGGGCAGTCTGTGGAGCACAGAGGTGCTCCCATGGTGCAGTTTGGGGGAAGGGGAGAGAAGGGGGGGAAGGGCCCACAGCAGGAGGGCACTGTGCAGTCCTTGGCCACTCAGAAGTTGGACTTACCTTCTCTATGGTATTGCAGAGCACTTGCATGGCTCAGTCCCTTTGCAAGGACTCCAGTGTCTGAGAAAAACTAGAGGTGACAGGAAGACCCTGGGAGGTAAAGTATTTTTCTCCCTTGAAGTATGGTAGTGTGCTGAGCTACAATGACTGTTGTGAGAGTCAAATATGCAGAAGGCTAATTATTTCCAAAGGTCACTGCCAATAGCCAAGGCCAAGGGTTTGCAGAATGAATAGAAAAACACCCAGCAACGTGCTGTATTCTTCCAGTACAGCACTTGTCCACACATCAGTAGTGATTTTAATATTCAGGCACAGCTCCTGTTTCTGAGATCATTGCAAATCTTGAGTTTACCTTAAATTTTAAAGCATTTCACAAGCATAACAATAGGCACAGGTGGCCAAGCTGATTTTAGTTTTCTTGTAATTGTATGGGCGTCATTGATGGTAGATACTAGCCTTTTTTTTGCAGTGTTAATTTTGGTTCAGGGTAGGATCAAACCTCTAATTTTTCTTCTGTAAAGGTGAGAAATAGTTAGAGATAAGGAAGAAAAATCAATCCCATGAGAGAAACACTATACCAAACCATTTAGCATAGATATAGCTTATATTGGCAGACAGTCCATTTTAGCAGTGTACTTTAAACAGGTTGTCCAAATTAAATGAAATATACTAGCCCCAAAAAGTGATTTTTTTTCCCCCTACTATACCTGCAATAATATTGTCAGGATTACCACACCAGCAAAAGCTTTGAGGGTCAAGTGGTCTTAATATGCTGATCTTCATAGACCGTAATGGTCTGATGCTAAAGCCCCAGGGCAGCAAACGTCCCAAATAGGCAGGTTGGGAAATGGGCAAAGAACAATTGGGACTACGAAGTCAGGATCAGTGTACTGGCTGACATGCAGCACTAGATCATGCATTTGGGTGCAAGCTTGAGGAAGAGGTGGCGTGTAAATAAACTGGAAGGTAGGGCTTCCAAAAAAAGAGTTATACCAGCAGGTGACAACATTCACATCAGATCAGTCATTCTGGCCAACAATATCCTTGTAAGAATGAAACAAAAGGGTTTACAAGATCTTTCTGTCTCTACTCTGCAAACCACGTGCTAGCATTATGGATTAGAGACAGTTTTCTATGTTAAAACATCCCCTTGGTCCAAGTGAGGCCAGAGCAACTGATACCCAAGAACCATGAAAACTACCCTAATCCTTGATCATAATATATTCCCTCTGCTTGGAGCACAGTAAGCTCTTTGAATTTGACTTCCACCTTGGTTGTTGTAATTTATCTCTAATCTGCACCAAGTGACATTTAATGGGGGGAAAGGGCCTCATAAATTGCAATGACTCTGTTACTGGTATCCCTGATTAAGCCCACTGTCTCAGAGCCAAAGTCCAGAGGAGGCCACACCTGATAAATGCTCGTGTAGCACCGGGCTGAAGCACTCTCAGAAGAGTTAGATAATGAAAAAGATACCAGCCCATTCAGCTGGCACCTTTAGACACTGCTAGCTCCAATTGCAGGTTGTCATTATAGATCATTAAGGTGTTGCTAATTTAATGTTGCTAGCCAGAAATCTACTATGCATATAAGAGATGCTGGGAGCATGCATAACTAATATAGCAGGGCCAGTATCAGGATGAAGGCAAGTTTCATCAAGTGCTTGAGTCAACTGGACTGAACCAATGGATCCTTGATGGGCCTCCTGACAAGAAGCAATGTGCTTGCTGAACCCATATAGGCTATGACCTAGGACAATGATCACTGCATCATGTTGAGCTTTCTCCGTAGGATGAGCTGTACTATACCTGCTTTGAGAACTCATTTTGACCAATTATCCTCTTCTCAGGCAGGCAGCTTTGTAACTCCAGTCAGTTATTTTTATAGCAAGTCTTTTCCTAATTTGACTCTTATAGGCACAACTATCAGTACCTTCTGAGACTCAAGAAATTCACATCTCCATCTTGTTTTGCCTCAGTAGACACTGTTTTCCAGGAAACTAGCACCCCATCCAAGGTCAGCTCTTCGGTTAGATTACAAGGTGATTTATTAAAAAAAAAAAAAAAAATCAAAGGAAATAATTTGCCTAATATCTATCCCCTTACACAATATGGACATATTGGTCCAAGGGCCAAGTTGTTTGGAGTGTATTTGAACCCAGACCGTCTTTGTATGCGGAATGGATTAAATTCCACATGGCCACCATGAGTGATTAAAAAGATTTATTACTGACTTTTTTGAACTCCATTAGGGAGTACATTTGTTTTATCTACTTGTGTTATGAGAGACTCAAGACATTTTTACTTTAAGTTGCTTGCCTGCTGGAGCTTTATATAAAAAAAAGAAAACAAGAGAGGGTTTTTTTGTGTTTTGTTTTCTTTAAGTTGCAGTATATTACTAACTTTAGAGTTATTGGCTTTAAATTTCAAACAGCAAATGTAATCTTTGCAAAGATGCTGAGTTTTGTGAAACTGAGAGCCATTGTTTAAAATTTTTGCTGAGGGGTAATAACAGTCAAGATTTTAGTGTGGTGTGCTCTGGGATACAGAGAGAGAAAAAGGCTTCTAAGTTAATATACATTAAAAAGTACTGTTAGCTTTTGGTTTGTAAATCCTCTGAGCCAGTAACATCCCAGAATATGCATCAATTGCTTTGTTTCATTTGGACCATTTAAATAAAAAGGCAGGCTATGAAGGAAGAGGGGGAAAAAAAATCTTGTGCCTGCTTTCCAGTTGAAGTAGTAAATTCTAGTAGTAATTACATTTATAAGAAGATATATAAGAAAGGCTGTCTCTGTGGATATACTGAAGAGCCTACCAGAGAGCAAGCCACATATACAAGGAATGCAATGGGAACACTCCCATGTGTGAAGAGTAGCTTGTATGGTTACACCATGATCCACGGTTGCCTTGCTTCCTTTTCAGGTCCAGTAGGTTGGATCCAAGCCTGCAGCAGCCCTCAACCAGACAACCTACTTTTCAGCACAAGGTGTAGAGTCTTCTGCATTAGCACTGGAGGACCCTGGTAGGCTCAGTTTTGTAGAGTTGTTTAGTACAGTCACAATCTTGTGCCTGTACCTCTAATTCCCTCATCACTTTTTCTTGTAAATAGATTGGCCGCTGCATCTCAAGAGCAGACTTTATAATCTTAGCCAGGACACGTTAAACATGTTAACAGGGGTGAATCTGCTCCGAGAAGGGGGCTGGATAAGAAGACCTCATGAGGCCCCTTTCAGTCCTACTTTCCTATGATCCTACATTCCCAGGTGACACAAAAGAAGGTCTATTGTCATGAACAAGATGGTGTCTTGTTTATGATATTGATATTCTTCCAATAAACATGTTATCCCCTCGATCATGTTGACATAACTCCTTGTTTTTGGTCTGGCAACATCTGGGAGCTCTGAAAGCTCCCCAAAGAGAAATTAGTTAGGGTTTGTTTAAGGGAACCAAAAATGCTAGCATTAAAAGATTTCAAAAATAAGCCAGTGGTGTTAGAACAGTACATAATATATAACATGAACTTCTCCTGTCTTTTTACTGGTAAGTAGAAGTAACTAGGTAGGAAAATACCACCCATATAAGTGCAAAAGTTGGCTTAACTTTCTTCATGTCATGAAATTTCCATATGCAATTGGATTCCTCCCCCTCCCACCCATTTCCATTACCGTATTTTATATGAAAGAGGGCATGCCTCTTTCCATTTATACAATTGATACAATGGATAGTTAAAACAAACAATGGGACTGAGTAGGCTAGAACTTAACAAAGGCTCTGTAATCTACAAAATATATACATCAACTATTCTATTTTCATCAACTTTGCATAATTTGCTATTTGCTAGAAGGTCCTCAAGTCCAACAGTAGAAAAAGTGCCCCAAAACTATTACTACTGAACACATTTCGAAAGCTGAGTGAACATTTGAAGCTACCCAAATGCTAAAGGTAACACCTGCTTGTAGGCAAAGTTTCTAAAAATGATTTAGCCCCTAATCTACAGTGATCATCAACTTTTTATGACCCTTTCATAATCTTCTTCAAGAAAGCCTGGCAGGGTGCCATTATATAATATAGTAACAAATTTAGCCCATTTTCCCTAGTTAACATGGACTCAAACATCTATCCAAGTGACTGACATTTCATTTGAAAGAGCACCTTCAGCATGTACATATAAAAATCATAGACAATCAAAATTACAATGGACAATACTGGAATCTTCCACATCACTTCCTATCCACCTAACATACTACTGTTATAGCACTCTTTAAAACCAAGTAAGGCAGTGGAGCAAGCTATTCCACATCTGTGTGGTTTGACTTTTATGCCAGTTGTAAATTAAACACTCTCATCATACAATAATTCAAAAAGAAGAGTTTCAATTGTGTGGTATTTCATACCCAGCCACTTTTCTCCATTCTCTGCACCCCTCTCTCAATGAAAACAGCTTTGTTTTAAATTAAAATTATCCATCATTAAACTTTTTCAGAGCAGGTTTGTTAAATAAGGCTTAATTTCATTTCCCACATTGAAAGTAAAATCTCAAGACTTCTCACAATTTAGGAGAAGAATTAAGTCTTTTACAATGGTAACATGCTAGTATTCCTTTAATCCTTGAAGTTTCACTCAATCCTGTGCTTCAATCAAATTATTGCCTCTTTCTAGTATTTGAGTTGATTCAATGGGCTAAAATAATTCAGAAACTATAATAAATATTACTGTATGAGTTCTGGAGAGTGTCAGACATCAATCTTACCCTGGCCTTTGCTTTTTTGGAAAACCTGTTAGATGCAAGATTAACTGCAGACGTGCAGTTTAGACACAATTTTGTCCTTACTGTACAAATCAATCTTTAAAAACTTCATTTTAAATAAGTCGCAAATAGGATACATTAGTGCTTCCCAAATGGCCTCCTTAAATACTTGAGAACTAAGGTTCTGGAGCACAAGTTACCTGTTGCTTAGCGTGATGAAGAAAACCTTCCAGAAATGAATTAGTTGCGAGCCAACCTCTCACCTCTAACAGGTTCCAGGAACCCATTTCAATGAGCTGCTCATTAAGAAGCTGTCAGAGGCCCTTCTTCACATTCTGTAGTAGTGTTAATGGCAGCTCAGTTGCTTTCTGACTTCAGTAAATTTATGCTGTCACACTGAGGTCATGCCACCATTGATGTAGATGGCCACTCCAGTGTATTCAGATTGCACAAAAAGGTCCACTTTTCTTATAATTAACATGAGTGATAGAGAACACTATATAAAACAAAAGACATACCCAGGAGGTAGTAAAAGTCAAAAGTACACAGATTTGTTTGCCAGACAGATTGTCTGAGAGAGGGCATTATATTGCAGATCAAAATGGCATATTTTTGATAAAAGACAACGGGGTGTTTTTTATTAAATTTTCTATATTCCAGGTTAAATTTGCCAAAACAAATTCCAAATCGGAGGTTCAGTCCAGAACCATAAGTGGCCCTACTATCAGCAAACATGCTCCACCCCATTCGGGGCTTTAGATGGTTCCAAAACCTTTGGTTGGCATCCTACTTTCAGGCCCAAACCTGGAGGCTCGGGTTCGGATGCCCCCAAGTTTTGCTTGTCCTCAGCCGTAGGTCAGGCAAAACTCAGGGATATCCCAGGGGCAAGCCGAGGAGGAGTCTCCCTTTTCCATAAAGGGGGCTTAAAGCCAAGACCATCTCACTCCAGCAACTAAGTGCAATGTTTACTATACATTACCTGGGCAGATACTATCCCCATACCAGGAGAGCATTTTTCCCCGCTGCGGCTATGAAGACTGCCTCCATGGTCACGGTGTTTCCCTTGCCAGGTAAGCATAGGACTACACTTGATCTGAGCCTTCAAGAGGCCAAGAAGACATAAAAAACAAAGTGCTTAATGAGATCAAGTTGACTTTTATCTACCTGGAAGATCAAGAAAGAGTAAAGTAGGTGCTTTTCTGTCTAGACCATAAGAATGGGATTAGCAGAATCTCTAGTTGTTAGCTAAATGCACGATCCCAGGTAGATATGCCATGAAACTGATTTTGACATCCTCCAGCTCATTTTTAACTAAGAATTATGCATGAGTTTTCTGGATAAATTGATGGTATATACACAAATATGAAAAACTAAAATAGCAGCCTTTGTGAGTGTTGGGTTGTTAGTTGTACTTCATTTATCAACCCAGATATTTGTGTCCCAAACAACTTGTGATTGTGGTGATTGTGTGGGTGCACCTCATTGTGCATTCCAAGTTCCCCTAAAATTCTCTGATCACCTCCCTTCACAGGCTGATACCTCTTTTATTTCATTAAGCACCACCTCTCAATGACTTCCATTCTGGGTGGAGACAGAAGTGATCATCTTCACCCAATCTAGCCACAGAAAGCAATCTATAGTTGTGACCAAACACAAGTGCACAGTTGCAACAGCTTCAAAAATGGTGAATCAGGAAAAATCTGAACCTTCATTGCATGCAGGGCCAGATGAAGACATTTCAAAACAGACCATCTTCTGTAACTTTTGTCTGTGCTGCCTTCCAGCCTTCAGCTGTTTTCAGAATGGGAGGGGGGAAAGGGAAGAGAGGGAGGTGGGGTTGGGGGCTCCAATTCACCCACCCCGCCCTCCAGCACCAGCTGGAGAACCCCTAGAATGAGCTCCCTCTGCTCCCTTTATCCCCTCCCATTCTGAAACAGGGACATGCACAGAGAGAGGAAGGGGCCGTTGCTGACGTATATCAGCTGCAGGGTCTCAGCCAGCAGCTAAACTTCCCTCCCACCTGGAATCAACAGTGAACTTCTGTTTGGTGTGGAGGATTGTTGTAATTCAAAATGCTCCCTGCAATGTGCTCTCAGTTACAGCGGGGAACTGCACTTTTCTGCACCCTCCAATAGCGTCATGCACAAACCAACAGTCCTCCACCATCCTGCTTTCCATATTCATTCCTACCCTTATTCTTGTTAAGGCTCATCTTTGAGCTGCATAGCAAATTGTTTAGTGTGGGAACTTGTGAGTGGTAGAGAATTAGATGTTTATATTTTGCAATTTATCTGTGCATTGCCAGAACAGCCAGAACGTTCTTTACCAGTTTCTATTGTTAATTCTGTAGAGTGGTGATTCTCAATCAGAGTGCTGTGAGATCTTTTCAGTCTTGATTATGGATTGTGGCTTCACTGTGCAAGGTATAGAGACAGAAGAATGACAGGGTACCACTGATACTTGCAACTGGATGATCATGGTTTTCCACTGTGGAATAGGTGAGATCATGTTCAGAATATATTTTAGGAGTAAGATCAAGAGAGAGAATCAGTAGCAAGCTTGAGATGTTTCCTGGCAAGTTAGAGTTAAAAGCAATATGATCTCCTCTGCAAAGAAAAGATAGAAGACTTGGTAATTATAAGTTGTCAGGGTCCTTATCCAAGGCTCATAATTCATGATCCTGTAGAGTCAAGGGAAATTGACAAGAGACAAATGTCTGGTATTGATTGTTGTTGCTCCCGTTATAATATACCCAACTAGGCTTTGGGTATATTTATCATTTCAAGGATCCAACTGAAAGAAAGAGCCATGACTTTGACTGTTTGCTATGAAGAATTCTAAGAATAAATATTTGTTTATGGAATCAGGGACTAGGGAAAACCTAACAGATGTATACTGCCTTTCTGTAAGGCCTGTAATAAAAGTAAGAGTGGATACTTTGTCTTGTGTGTATTACCGAACACGGAGTGAAGCAGAGCAGAGAAACCAACGATTCTCTAATTTTTTTAAGCCTTCAACTAGCATTATGTAAGGCACAGATGCAATTTTGAAAGTTAGCATACTCTTTCAGGCAGTGGTTCGGCATGCTTACTAATATCACCACCTATTTACTTATTTATTGCCAACTAAAGGTCCAACACCTCTCTTTCAAATTGAAAAAACAGATCCTGATGGGAAACAGAGAAGGGCTTCAACATTCATATGCATTTGATGTTTGTGCTAATAGCTTGACATTTCTGTGCCCTTCAATTAACTGATGACCTTAATACATTTATACGCGGTGGAGGAAGAAGGGAAGGATGATAACAGTAAGCAATCTCTTTCTCTCAACGCACAGGTTTACAAGTATGTCTATTCCTTTTCTGTCACAGTGCAGTCTTATGTATAGATGAGGAAAACAGTAGTTTATATGGGCATCTCTCCACTTGTAAATCTAATCTATGCTAACAAGTGCAGATGATCACTGCATTGCAGTACCTAGACTGCATGTCTTGGGATGGGGGGAAAAGTCAGATGTTAATCGTGTGCTATGCGACAGATGAGTACTGCTAAGGTATTACTGAAGAATCAATATGGGATTCTCAAAAGATTTCTAGTAGTAATGGAAGAGATACTAAAACTTTATTTTTTAATATGTCCCCAGAGGAAAGCTATGGAGTAAAACTAGCAATATCTGTAATGGAAATGATGTTAGCTATTTCGAAGGCATTTCTAAATATACACTTGCTTCTCTCCCCAGCCTCAATCCACAGCTGAGCTGCTAAAAATGTTAGACTACACTTACTTCTAAAGCAAACTATTTCAACATATGCTTTTCTATGCATTTCAAGGGTCTGCTTCAAAGTTTGCTTGAGTCAATGGAAAGATTCCCATTGACTTGACTTGAACCTGGCTCCTGCCTCCTACAAAATAATACTAAGACTCCAGGAATTTAGGAGCCAGGAAGAACAAGTAGATAATAATAATAATAATAATAATAATAATAA
>JAGPOW010001327.1:10619032-10646724 GCA_030014935.1 Caiman crocodilus | reverse complement strand
GGTTAAAAATCTTAGGTATTTTTAATAAAAGCACAAACTTTATTCATAATTATCATGATGCTCATGACTAGCAACCAAAAATAATTAAAATGCAAAACTCACTTTTAAAAACATGAAATTTAAATGAAAAAAATATTGACAGAATTTATCAGATATGAGTAAAACTATTTTTTTCCCCCTTTCTATGGGATTGGCCCATCAGGTTCATCTTGCACATCAAGTTTTTTGTTTCTGTGTATGAGAAGCGGTCATATTTAATAGCCTAGAAGGAGTGCTTTATGTCTGTATATATGTAAATGGTTAATAGATAAAATGAAGGTATATGTTGCTGAAGAATACATAGCATCATTCCTGGGTTTTGTAGGACCAGTAAAACTTGTGTGCAGTGCAAATAGCTTCCTTTGGGCAGCTATTTTATAGTTTTTATGTAGTGGTGAATTTGCTGCCTTTCTATGTTCTGATCCATTGATCTTTTGTCCAGACAGTGCGTAATTCCTTCCTGGTTCCATGCTGGGACTGGGATAGTTATCTGTCAACTACCACATGGCCTGTCACGTGTATTCTTCACACATGGATTCATAAAGAGAAAGCTGTTGTACAAACAAGCAAACATGGAAAATAAAAAAAATCAAAGCTGCTGCATCTCAGGCTGAATTTATGAGCATGAGTGATGGGAGCCATATGTCATTTGACTATAACGAGGGCCATTTACAGAACATGGATCAGAGAGAAAAAAAAAAAGAGGTAACTCACATTTCACCTTTGCTTTAACTTTTCATTCTTTCTTCTCTGTTACACCATACAGTTATACCAATCAGCATAAACCTAGCATATAAGAACAAAGAGCATTGTTATTAGTGAAACATCTTTGATAGCCCTGTACCCCAGCACTTTCTATACAATGAGGAATATACCTTCACAACTATCCTATGAAAACCTTTTCAGCTGGATACAAGAGGTACACAGAGAGACTGAGGTCAAAAGTGTCAATTGGCCACTGGTATTTTTTTTAATGTGTCCATTATTTCTAAGCACTAATTGATTGATTCATAATTAATATTTTTAATAGTACTTTATTCAAAGCACAGTTCTAACTGCATCTAACAGATGCAGTAATGGGAACTCAGCACTTCTACAAAATTGGCCCTGGTGTCTTGGGCAAATCCCTGAGAAACAAAGTTCCTCATGTACAATGTTGTTGGTTCCAGACTGGGTAATCAGCAGGATTTGAACCCTTAGAGCCACTGCATAGGCACTTCCTGCGTTATTTAACAGCCTACAACTACTGTGACTACTCTGTTATACTCAATGTAGATTAGCCATAAGAAGGGGGCCGGGATTCTTTGCTGGCTGTGGGATTGTGCTCCACTGATATTTGCTGTAGGGGAATATAGAGGCAAAAGTCTCTGTGATTCTCTTTCTGACTCTGAGAGGATGCCAGAGGCTACAGATTGTTCTGTCCACACTGCAGACCAATCATACCACTTTACAGTGGAGGGAGGGGCCTTACTACTCCAGAAAATGCATCCATTCATCCCTTGTGATTTTTTTTTTCCTCCCTGTCCATTCTTATCTTGCAGGCTAGGGACGGACATTCTGCATAAACTGGTATTAGTGATTGTAAACTGTTTCAAATCTGTAACACAACAGAGGTTCAATGCACAAAAACCACTTTCAAAATGCGTGAAACCTGTTTAAGATAAACCCGGATGGATTAGACTTTGCCGATTTAGGTTAAATCAGTTTATTGAACTTCTGTCCCAGATCCCCTCCGGATTCAAGATGACTCTCAGTCTCCCAGCATCCCAGGATGCTTTGCACCTACCTCACAAACCCATATCCCCACCAGGGGTGTCTGGCTAGACTAGCTCAAGCTACGATTGCTCCAGCCAAGCAGGGAGGCATGCTGTAGCAGAGGGGTGGGCAATTATTTGGGCCCATAGGCCACATAGGGTGTTCTGGGGAGCTGCCGTGTGCTGATCAGCACTCCTGCCCTCCTGCCCCCTTTGCAATAGCCTGGAGCCCACACACCCTGTGGATCCTCCCTGCTAATACCAACAGGTCACTGCCCCAGCCCAAGCCCTGACCCCAGCCCACCCCGCACCCACTTCAGACTCACCCCAACTGGAGTGGAGCAGCCAGAATCTGCATACACAGCCTGAAGCCTAGCTCAGCCTATGCCTGCCCTGGACTGCTTCCTCAGGGATTTGTATGCATTACAAATTTATATTTAAGGGCCTTATATTAAACTAATGTCAAGGCTATGCAGTCAGTTACTCTGAAGTTAAGAAACACCAGAAGACTGCCGTTCCATCTTAATTAATTCCCTTTTTTGCATATGCATTATTACACAAGTTTAAACCATACTTTTTCACAGGACCCCAGGCTCATTCATGCACAGGGGATGAATCAGGTTTATGTAGTGAATAAAGATGCTGTGTGCAGGCCCCCTCTCTAGCTTGCTGCAGTCTTGACTGAGGAAAAGGACTATAGGAAGAGAAAGGGTGGGTCTTATCGTTACAGAAATTGAAAGTTACCCTAGAGATTTGGATCATCTCTCTGCCATTACCAAAGCATTTCTTAGTGATGCTAGTAGTCAGTGAAACCAAAAGGTGCTTATACATGAGCCAGAGGGTGGTGGTGGGGTTCAATGATGAGGTCCAATTACAGCACATTGGAGCAGACTCAATTAATCAAGTCTCCTGGAGTGTGGCAATTACTACATTGCAGCAGCCTCCTGTGTCTTGTGTATCAGTGTCCCTGCACTTCAAAGTGATGGGGGCTGCTTTATGTAAAGCTCATCCAGTGAGCTTTAGATAAAAATGCCCTGCCACTACTTTGAAGTACATGAGATGCTGTGTGATACATGAGATGCTGCGGGCACTTTAATTAGAGCAGCTCTTGAAGCCACTCTAAATAAAGTATCCTCCCCACCTCCCCCCAACTCGCAGAACATGTGTACAAACACTGTCTACTAATTGCTTGTAGGTTTATCACTTTCCAGGTACTTGGCCCAAGACAGTCCAGGGCAGGCATAGGCTGAGCAGGCTTCAGGGCAGGCGTAGGCTGAGTGGCTGGGCATAAGCTGCTGCTTGGCATGTGGTTGGAAAAGGGGCCTCTCCCCTCACTGCTGCTCAGCTCTTCTTGCTGCAGATGCCCAGAGCCCACACCCAGGCTGCCCTGTGGGTCCCCTCTGTGTTTGGGCCACCCAGCAAGGGATCAGGAGCAGTGCAGAGGAGGCACAGGGCAGCCTGGGTGCAGGGTCCAGGTGGCTGCTGCAAGAAGGGCCCAGAAGTGGCAAAGGGGAGAGGCCACTGTTCCCTTGCAGTGAGCAGTAGCTTCTGCCCAGCCTCTGTCAATGCTGCTGCTGTTTATGTGGCTAAGTCGAGAGCAGGCGAGGAGTGGACTGGAGTTGGGGCTGTGTGCATTGGTTCCAGCTGGTCTGCTCTGGCAAGGGTGAGTCCACAGCAGGCGCAGGGTGGGCTGGGGTCAGGACTGTATGCACAGGTCCCCACCAGGACTATGGGGGCTGAGGCCAGCAGTAGTGGCAGTGGGAAGAAGCTACCACCACCTGGGCTGACTAAAGTCAGTCCTGCCATGGAGCTGCCCCAGCCCTCCTGCATGCCCAAGGGGTGGTGAGATGTGCCACACGCTGGACGGTGCCTGGGTCAGATGGGACCAAGGGACCTAGTGCGGGCTGGAGAAAGTCCCTCTGTGAGCTAGATCCAGCCCGCAGACCATATTTTACCCACCCCTGCTGTAACACGGCTTCTGGCCTGGGCCACTGCAAGCCTGTGTCTGCATTTCCGGATTTGCATGCATTTGCATGCATTTGTTCTCTTACTTATTGGTTCAATCGAAGCAGCTTAGACTAACCTGCAAAGACTGAATTGATTCAGCCTGATTTGACTACCTGTACTGAGCCACAGAAAGTAAAGGTAAACCACAATAATTTAGCTCCTATTTAAATAAACAAGTAATTATTGCATCCTAGTTGCTACTGACCATAGAATGGAGCAGGCAGGCAAAACAGACATGGTAGTTTCTGCAGAAATGCACGAAGTCCCCCTCCTTTAATAAGGTATAATTGTTTGATCTGTCCATACCCTGATTCTTTCCCACTCTGCTCCTATCTATAGTTCTGTGCCAAGTCCCAAGGACCTGCTCCAAAGGAGAGCACACGAGCTGCTCAGCAAAACAGCTTCAAGTACTTTTAACCTCGATAAAACAAAGTATCCAGCTCAATTTAATTGTAGACAGTACTTGCCATTCTACCTATAATTAATTAAATCACAAAAGCACTACATGTGTCCAATATGCCAACCTTAAATTTAAAAAAAATGGGAATGAAAATGATACTATTACCAGCTGGATGCCCATTTGACTGGACTTAGCCAGACAGACTTGTTGAGATTTACACATTCACATGTTCTAATGTGATCCAGAGAATTAAACTGAACTCATTTTCTAGTATTAAGTAAAGGAGGCACAAAGGGAATGGGTTTCCAGTTGGTCTTTCATCATTGAAAGCCAAAGGCAAACTGACTCTTAATTGGCTATTGGCAAAATACATTTTTAAATTATCAGAGAAAACGTGACACTATTTTCAAGTGTTCTTTTAGGGGACAACGGAGAACATCCTCAATAAAGGAAACACATAAAGAATGAATGTTTGTATATGTGTCTTTGTCTCCCTACCACTTCCCTTACCCTTTCCTAATGGCTCCATACTCATCGTATTGAAGTATGAATTCTCATAATATAAGTGGTGCAGAATCCAGTCATAATAATTTAGTTTTATTTCTGCCTCATACCTCAGGGTTAGGCTGATTCATAATGTGAAGTGTATTTCCTGTATTACCAAACATACATCTCCAAATCAATACATGTTACAAGTAGACAAAAAAGGAGGGGAGAGAAGAAGAATATGCCATTGTTCAGCCAAAATTCTGGATAGTTATCAAAACGAAAATCCAAATTCTGTGGTAAAAAGCCAAAGTAGACACAGGAGCCCTTCAGAAATCATAACTCATGGTGCAACAACTGCTTCATTGGTGGGTCTCCCTGCTTGGCCTCCAGTCTGGATGGCATTCCAGTTTGCACCCGAGGACATACCCAGGGGCAGAAAGCTCAGTCCCCTGGAGATCACATAGGACCAAGTGTATACCTCTTGCTAATGGTCTTCAAGTCCTATTAGCTGTATTGCTTTGAGGCTGCTAAGCTGGAATGACATCAGGTTCATTGTTTTCAACTGTCAGCAATAATCAGACCCATCATATTGGTTTCTTAAATCAGTGGTATCCATACATCATTCCCGTATTCAGCAGCTGCTTTGTCTTGCTGTGGGACATGGCAAATCATCCTGGTTTCACAACAGTGGCACTGAGCAAGATGAAATGATCACTAGGAATCTTTAAATCATTTAGAGCCTTAGTATTAAGTGGATTTACAATGAATAGGTCTGTCTAGTGGATCAGCTTACTGTAGTTGCCAACAAAGTCATCCCCTGAACAAGACGCTATTAACTGTATGAGCACGCTTAGGCTTACCTTCTCCTAGCAGTCTTTCATGCTGTTGATGTTCATTACAAACCATCAGTATTCTGACCTCTGTTGCACGTTAGCGCTAAGAACTTTTTAATGTTAGCTCATAATTATGTTGCTTTTCTTCTTAGTTAAAAGTTAAAATTGCATCTGATCTGCTAATACCCCAGGTAGTCTCTACACGGTTTTCAACAGAAAATCTAATTTAAGACAAAAGAGAGAAAAAAAAAACCAAACAAGTTACACATTTCTAGTTTCTGTCTTTCCCCTTCTAAACCCTTCTAATCTCTACTAAAGTTGCTTTCTATGTATACCACCTCATTGATTTTATCACTTTCTTTTTCTTCAGTAATTTTGGACCTACTTAAAAAGGGGGAGAAATACAACAAAAACAACGCTAAAAAATCACTCAAACAAGCCCGATATTTGGCATGTAGTGATAGTAAGGAGCGAGCAAGCTCAGTTTGTCCCTAGGAAGTAAGCATGCAATGAAGGAGAAATCACATTTAGCAGATCTCATTTGAAACCCACTGAATAGTTTTGCCACTATTATCAGTGCGACCAGGTTTTTGTTGTCAAGTCCTGGAGGTTTTCTTTGCCCAGCCTTCTTTTGACAGTCTTTGCTCCATGTATCCATGGTCTTATATTATGCAAGTGCCTATTTCAGATTCTGCCTTCTTTTAGCTCAGGCATTGTTCTCTCTCAGAGGTGCTAAGCTGTGTTCTGCATGGTCAGTAATATCCCTGGTTTCCTTAAGTGAAGACAGTTTTTTGGTAAATAGAAAAAAAGACACAGAATAAACAATGAGTACAAGCACCTTGCCAAGTACCAGTGTTTATAGTGCCTATATCATTGTATCAGAGCAGCATGTGGTACCGGGACTCCCTTCCACACTATGTAATAGTACCAGAGGCTGCTCTCTCCCACCTTCTCCCACCTGGCTTTTCTTAAAACTCATAGGGAGCTAGGGTTGCCATAGGCAAATACCTGAAGTTCTGCAGAAACTGTGATCAATTTGCTGGCAAGGAGGCAGAAAAATAGACTCCTTGCAAACTTTTTGTGTCTCCCCCATGATTGCAGATGCCCATACATGTCCAGGGCAGGCATTTCCAAAGGCACTGTAACTTTCTGCTTTACTTAAAGATCTTTAGGTACAGCACCTTAAAACTGAATAGATTTTCCACAGCCTGGTGTGATTTTCATTCTGGAGAGTAGGAGGCAGAGAGTGCCAGCAGTCACTGCACAATGCATGCTGATGCTGGGCTCCAGAGCTAGCTGGTAGCAATTAGTAATTACCACTTTGAAAAGCCCCCGTTCAAAACACATGCAATAAAGGCAAATTAGGTAGGCTGAGGCACACTACCGCAGTTCACTTTACATTTAAAACACATACAACGAGGTTTAATTAAGGTGACTTCTGCCATTTTAAAAGCATTCGAACATTACCTATGGGTGTGTCTACATGTCGCCACATGGCACTGTTGGTATGGTGCCGTGCTTTAGTACTTCTTTTTGGAAGTAGTATAGTACAGTGCAGTCTGGGCCATTACTGAGCTGTGCACATGGCACGGGGTTAGATTTTGCTGCTACGTTGCCATAATGGCACGCTATACTGGTGAAGTGCACCATTAAGGCGACATAGCTGGCAATCATGAGCAGAGCCATGTGATCACTACATCACTGTAGCATGCCGTAAGGTGATGTGTAGACATGTCCTACGTGTCAAAAGTGATGGCTTTAGCCTGCTTTAAATGGTGAAAATCATCACGTTTCTGGCACCCACCCAGTTAAAATCTTATCTGTCTCTGAACTTGAACAGATGCGGGCTCAGGTCTGTGGACTGTTCCACAGCATGCTGCGAGGAAGGAAGAGGAAAGGTGGGGCAGTCTGGGGCTAGGTTTGAAATATTGAGGTTTAGTTCCTCTCTCTCCTCTGTGTTCTGCGCTGTCGGAAATCAGGTGTCAGCATCCAGAATCAGACTATGACTACTTCACTAACACATTCAGGATGCTGAGATGGGAGACACCTGCAACTGACTGTGCACCTCCTAGAGCGAGCCAATTTTGTTTCTGGACACAGCATTTTCTAACTAAAGACAAAATTCAAAATATTCCCAACATTCATAATAAACCCAACATTAGCCCCACGTAAATGCTTGTGTGTTAATTATTGTACCATTTTTTTCTTTCCACCAGCTTGCCATTAACTCTCATGATACTGAACAGTAATTAACACGTTCTTTTATTCTTCTTACGTTTTAACATTGAACTCAGGCAAGCATCAGACATTATTAAATTTACAACTCTAATGACAGAACAAAAACTCCATATGTAAGTGACCTCTACGATTTGTTTGGTTCCCCAGTTATTAAGAAATAAATAACCAGTCCATTAAATCATGCAGGTGATTTATTTTGGCAAATAAATCAGGCTAAGTTAATTAAAAGGAATATCTTGACTATGAAATTTGGCCTTGACTATCACTCAATTTGTTTTCTATCAATCTGGTAAAAATAAGTGCTGCTTATAAGAAAAAGCTGCCTTCATTTTTGGAAGTGTCCCCTCTTATGCTAGTGTTACTATACCATGTGGTTTCTCTTGGAATATTCACTTTTGATTTGGAATTGCATTACTTGCAGTGCTGTCTTTTTTGCCTTTTTGTCTATTGGCTCTGACACCTACCAGTCTAAATACAAGCTCAGGAGGAGTGCCTAGTATATGGTCTTTTCGCCTTCTAGTGAATCATCGTTCCCCCATTTTTCTCTTTGCAATTGAGGGGGAACTCAGTCACACTACACACAACACATGGTAATCGTGCACTGTAGGATTCCACGATTTAAGTCAGGAAAGTAGCAGCATTAGCACAGTACTTAGCACAATATGACCCTGGTCAGTCACTGGGGTTACTACTCATATTAATAAACATCAATCATTTATATTATGCCATGATATTTTTTTCCATTAAAAATATGTTAAAGTAGATGTAGTAACATGACAGCTTTGGGTAACATAAATGTTGAGCTTAAAAGTTCTGTATGGTAGGTCCATCATCAACACTGTTGAAAATGGCATGGTTTTATGTGCATAATTCAGGCCAGGCCCTTTTTATGACCCCAAGGAAAAAACCCGTTCTCAAAAGCTGAGGCTTTTGTTTCATATTGACTTTTATGCATGGTACATTGACATGAAAAAAAAAGCCAAGTATTCTCACGGGGTATTTGCATGTAAGGTTAAAACTTAAAATTTCTTATGCACTAACTTTTCCAAAGACATTTTAAATAAAATTATAAATACTAGACAGAGAATGTTATTTTTAGATTCACTCGCCCCCATGAAGGAGATGCTCTCGAATGAGATTTTTTTTCCACAATAGTTTTAAATACCACCCATGAGATGAAATTCACCATTTCCTATGTGAATAGAACTCATAACACAATAATTATGTTGTCCTGATATTTGGCCTAAATTTTCTAATCTTCTCCCCAAAATGCATGCTGGCTGTTGTCTTGTAAAGATTTTTCTTTTTTTTTTTTTTGAGAGAGAGAGAGAGAGAGAGAGAGACTATTTGTTAGAGGAAGAATAAAAAGGAAAGATTTTGAAGCATCCTTCTTCCCCATAAGAAGAGCTACCCTGAATTTTCTGCTGTGTGTGGTCTTTCTAACCCAAGTCCGAGATATCAGATGACTTCCCTGGAAGCATGTCTTCTGCATCATAAAAGGCAATGCAGCAAGAGGGCCCTCCAGCATTTTTAAGGCTTAGCTGTTCCAGTGTTGCTAGCTGTTCCCCCGTGGCAAGGCATCATGTGTAGGACAAAACCAGCAGCCAAGCATTTGTTTCAGTCTTCTGCTGAAACAACGCTCTAAGTCAGTGATCGTTTTACTCAACTGAGGATTTAACAAGACCTGAACTTCAAGAACTGACCTGCAGTGAGACAGAAATAACTGTTTCTCAGATTTCTCACTACCTTAATACAGTAGATATTACTTTGGTTTACTCAGTCCCAAGCAGCATAATAGCACTGCCATCTTACTGCCAGACACTCGCACATAATCTATGTGGTTTCAAAGCAATCTCAGAGCAAATACACATGTGTTGAGCCTTATAGCTTTCCTTTAATATATTCCACTCAGTTTCTAAGTAATCAAAATCTCCTACTCCTATTTATCTGGGCCTTTCCTATGGTTTTTATTTTATTTGCTCATTTCATTCCCTTCACAGTCTAGTTATTCTTTCTTGGACAGATCTACTTATACTCCTGTAATTAGTTTATTTCCTGTAACACCTCCAAGAACAATCAATAATGATTGTATATTATTACTTGCTTCTCTCAAGTCCACTTTTTCAATGACAAACCCTCTGCAAAACAAACCCTCCTTTGCCAACAAACATGTAAATTCTCTTGGATATAATTATTACTTCAGCAACCTAACTTGGTTAATAAAAGAAAATTACTGAATTAAACATAATTACCCACAATAAAATAAACTTGATTATTTTGTTTCATTAATTTATGTCCACATTCTGCTTGCGCGCTTACGCTGCATAGTTTTAGAGGTTTGCACGAAAAATCAAGTGGCCACTGTCAAAATTATGTGAACAATATTGGTTGCTTCTTGCAGCTTATACTTTGGCGCCACAATAGTTTCAAAGTCTGTGTCCTCAACTGACTGCCCTGATGCAACTGGAGGCTCGGTGCTCTTGCTGTTTTAAGAGAAGGCAGATTGAATGAGAAGCAGCCTGCAGGCGTGGCACGGGCCAATTAGAGAGTCACCTAACCAGAAGGGCATTGGGCTTGAGGCATATAAACCCAGGGCTTGAGCTGGTTAGGAGAGAGGAGCTTCTGGGTAACATCTAAGTTGGGATAAGCAACTTCGGAGGTTTGAGGAAGGGACTACAGGGAGGAGGAGGTCTGAATAGACCTGGGAGCCCAGAATAGAAGACCTGGGGCCCAGAGGAAAAGAGCTGGAGCCCAGGAGGGGCTGAGCAGGCACACTAGGTGTCCGTAGGAAGGGTTGACATGGTGGAGCTGAGCGTCTAAGCTGGGGTCGCAGTTGCTGGGACTAAGGCCAGAGCCTGGGAGGAGAGGTCAGAGTCAGAGAGCCCAAAAGTCTGTAGCCCAGGCAGGGTGCTTGGGAGCCAGGAGGTCTTGCTGGCCCACATCTTGTTTGTGTTTCCTATTCTGAGCTTAAACCCTTTGGAGCAGAAACCTTCTCTGAATTATATTTGCACAGTATGAAACGATAGGGCTCCTCTTTCTGCCGTGCTCTCAGTCGGTACATTAAATACCATAATAACGAGGGGGAGACACCTCAGGATATGGATTTATTGACTCCTCTGTGAAATCCTATGAAACTTTCCTTTCTACCCAGGAGAACTTTGACAATCTTTTCTCCAATGTCTGATAAAGGGGGTCTGTGCCCGAAAGCTGGCAATCAAAGACTTTTTTTTGTTAGTCTAATAAAAGCTACCATCTCTGCTGCGAGGAGTCCTGATTGCTTTCACCTCACTAAGGGCATTTGCACGCCTGCTTGTGCTGCCACAGCTTTTAAAAGCGCTGGCGTGTGGTGCAGACAATTGTATAAGCGGCAAAATGTGCGTCAGCGCTGAGAAAACGACAGCGGTGCTCTTGTGGACTGAAACACATTGGGGGTGTTTTAGTTCAGAAGTGCACTGCCGCCGTTTGCCGCGCGCTGAGGTGCATTTTGCCGCCCGTACAGCTGCAGGTGTGGAGCAGGTTCATTAGATCTGCCAGGTCGCCAGTGCATCCTGGGACAAAAGGGTACGTGTATAAATGCCCTCAGACTCTGTCTGTCTCTCACACACACGCCTGTCTCTCAGGTGCCGTTTCTACTCCACGCCCGGCCGTCACCGTCACTTAACATCTGCACCAGTCGCAAAGCTGTGCACACGCTCCACTCACCTCTGCACACGGCACCCTCACTGCACACGGCACTTCGCCTACCTGATAACGCTACCTCAGGCCGTTTTCCCGCCAAAAATCCTAGGCATTGCACAAGTCCCACAGGCATTAAGGCGCTCAATGACGTTATCGAGGTGGAAAGCGCAGCTCTTCTGGCACCTGAGAGTCAAGGTGCGCATGCGCAGGAGGGGGTCAGGGCCAGGAGTCCACGTCCAGCAGCAGCAGGAGTCCACCGGTAAAGGAAGGGGTAAAGGCCGCGGCCCAGGATTCAGGGGCAACGTGGCTTCCTTTCCCAGATACGCCACCGACTGATTCTGTGACCTCAGGCAAGTCGCTTCTTCTCTCGGTACCCCTTTTTCTCCTCCCTCTCTCGTTTGTCTTCCCCATGCTGAGTTTAAACCCTCTGGAGCAGAAACTTTCTCTTAATTATATTCGCACAATGTGAAACAACAGGGCTCCGCTTTCTGCTGTGCTCTCAGGTGGTACGTCCAATACCATAATGATGACGGGGTGGAAAACACCTCAGGATATGGATTTGTCTTTGAATATGTAAAGGGACTTCAGGTGATCTCGGATTCATGGTTCTTACTACCATAAATAATGTGTCACGGCCAAAAACCAAGAAGGCATCAAATTTATGCGAGATGGCTCTGGGTACTGTCCGGTTAAGGAGTCTGCTATGAAACATTGGGCCTTAGTCTTCATTATCATAGGACCGACTATGTTAATAAAGTGCTAATGCGCTGAGAAAAACAACATTTCACAAATAACATACTGAGCCTCTTTCAACCCCTAAATGTGTCTATCATATTTTCAAAAGTGGCACTGAAACAGTAGTAAAATGTTAATGGTGTTAGGAATAATTGAATCCTTGCCTTATTACATATGGGCTCATTTGAAAGCTCATTATTTATTTGGCAAGTATTTAGCATAACAAATTAATCTAAAATGACACATGAGAATAAAGTAGGTAACTCGAAATGAAAGCTGAAATCAAGATTAAAGAGGCAAGATCAAGCCTCTTTATTTCTAACACCACTACAATGTGTTGATAAATAGAAGGGCCTCCAACAGCTGTGGAGAAGCAAATAAAGCATTTAAAAACTAAACGAACACAGATATGGGAAGGATAGGGAAGAAAAGTGCTCTAGCTTTCAGATAAAGAAATACATTACAATAAGGAGCCATAGAGGAGGTTTCCAAAACAGACCCCTAGAAGACTTTTTAAATGCAGTCATCTTTGCTCCGTTCCAGCTGGCTCTGGGAGACAGGGCGCATTGCATTACAAGAGAGATGTAGCGTGGCATCGTTTGAAGGGGTGACTTTCAGTGCAACCCCCTCAACCAAACAGATATATTTTTTAGCCAGTTTCTTATGAAAGGAATACTTTTCTGTTGACTGATTTTACTTTTACAAGCTCTTTCAGCCACCGCTGGCTTCAGAAGGAATATTTTATCACCTGGAAGTTGGGTAGGAACATAACGGCGCATCTCGCAGCTGGATAGTAAAACCGACACACAATTCAGGTATCTGGTGGCAGCCTCCCAGCACACACATTCCCACATCCACACATTTAAATGTTAAAGCTCTTCACAGTAGCAGCCAAGACCATAGCAAAGAATCTCCTTCTCTTGCGACTGCAGAGTAATCTTCTTTTTTAAGTTGATTTTGTTGTTAAGGCAATGTAACAGAGTAGAAGGGCAATTTTTTCCTTCGATATAGCCCATATTAAATGATACATAGGTCTGTGCAAGTAATTGTTTCTTTTGGTTTGGTTTTGGCAGTGCCAAAAAAATTAAAATAAATAGGACAATTCCTTCTGGGTTAGCCCAAAGGACAATGTAGATTAGGACTGATGGTTTGGAAAAGAACTGATTCAAGAGGCCTAATATTTTAGGGAAAACCTGTTCCATTTCCTCTGCCCAGAGGTTGCTGATGGATGTTTGAAAATGTCAGTTGTTGAAGTGGTTCAGTAGGGAAAGGAGAGAAAGGAAGAGGGAGAGAGTTAGTGCATTATTGATAACATTAGAGAATGGCTTGTGTGTTTTTTCAAGTTGGCTAGGGAAAGAAAGAGCATCAAAATGCCTTAAGCTATTTCCATGGGCAGGGGGAGGACTTCAGGCACTCTGAACTCCCAAGACTGCAAAACCACAATGATCCTATTCCTCACGTGACCAGTTTCATCTTTGATGGCACACAGGTTAAGTAACAATTTTTGGGAAGGTTATTGGGTATCAGACAGAAATGGGATGTGTTTGCAGACTCCATTCTGGGTTTCATATATAATTACGATAAATTACAATGAGGGTTGAAAACATGTATTAGTTTCGTTTGGTCTGCATCTCCCTTTATGTCTGAGCCTGATAATAAACTGCCTCAGCTGGAAGGCTCTGCATCTGCATCCTTCTTCCTGGCCTTGTTATTTTGCAAGGCACACACATCCATCATAGCCTCCAGTTGTAAAAGGAAATGGACCTGCTCACTAGCCAACATACTCTGCAGCAACTTGCTATGGTCTGCATTATGCAGGCTGGAAAGTTAATCGTGCTTGCTGCCTGCTTATTGCATGTAATGGTTATATATCATAATAAGGGGCATACATATTTGAAGCTACTGACATCAGAAGAATCTGTGCTTCATAGCTACCTTTCTATGACTGCAGTTTATATGAATTGTGTGCATAAGCTATGATGGTAATATTATAATGTATTTATTATACCAGTCAAGTACTATAAACATACTTTCAAGGTGATCCTTGGGTGACTTTGAGGAACATTATTTTATTGATGATTTTTAATACCCTCCCCTGAAAATGATTACAAAACCAGTGAAGGAATGTACCTACAGCAGGGAGAGGCAAAAGATAAAGCCTTTTGATGCATTTGTGACCTCCATTTCTAGTCTAGTCCACCATCATTTTAGTCCCTTGATTTTTAAAAAAATGCATTTACTTGTGGTTTTATAGATGAACTGAGTCTAAAATGAAGTCTCAAAGTCTTTCTGAGTCTGTAAACAGTTGAAAGGATTGAAATGTGTGAGCTTCCCTGGTGCTTCTGTCACATCAGTGTTAAAGCCCACTTCTGTGTCCACATTTACTGTTTAACCATTTGTGGTTTTAGTGAATGGAATTAGCATGTGTGCAAAGCACACTGGACTGAGAATTGGGAGGGTAGCGAGGGATATGTAGAGGGAATAAGAGAAAAGATAGTGAAAGGAAGGGGGGAAATAAGGAAAAGAAGCTAAAGATGGAAGAAAAGTCAAGGGGGTACATAGAGTTGGCCTTAAAAAATACATTTTCTAAACAACCAAGCATAATAAAACATCACTGCACAAACAATTGTAACTACATTTTTTCCTACATACAGACTATTCTTTAACCTCTGCTGGAAGCTCTTACTGACAACAGGGGAGAAATCATAGTGCAGATTGTATTTCACTGTGTATATTTCTTAACATAATGCTACATCTGACCACCAGCAAGCTTCCAATTGGAGTGTAGCTAAACTATCAAATGGATGATAAACTGTTTAATCTTGGTCAACTGTGAGCCAAAACCAAGATTACCCCAACCTCAGTCATCGAGCTGCAGCATGCTGATGATGCTGCAGTGTGTGCTCACTCAGAAGGAAATCTTCAGGCAATTGTTGACATCTTTACCAAGGCATAAAAAAAATGGGACTGACACCTAACATTCAGAAGACTAAGATGCTCCAGCAGTAAACTTTCAATGCACAGTCCCCAGCTCTGGTCATCCAGATTTATGGTGAGAGACTGGAGAATGCTGAGTATTTCCTGCACCTCGAAAGGCTTCTATCGCAGAAGGCTGACATCAGTGAAGAAATCCAGCATCACTTCAAATATGCAAATGCAGCCTTCAGATAGTTGAGGAAATGGGTGTTTGAAAATCATGACATCAGACTCAAAACCAACCTCATGGTTTATCAAGCAGCCGTGATCCCCACCTTGCTGAGGCACGGACAGCATATAGGAGACCCCTCAAATTGCTGAAGAAGTACCACCAATGCTATCTGAGGAAGATCCTTCAAATTCAAATGCACCAACATTAGCGTTCTCTCACAAGCAAATATAATCAGCATTGAGGTACTGACGATGTGACATCAAGGTTCCTGGGCTAGCTATGTTATCCAGATGTCCAACCCCAGATTCCTGAAACAAGTTTCATTCTTCCAGCTCTTCCAAGGCATAAGCTAATAGAAAGGCAGAAAAAGTGCTTCAAGGCCAACTTGAAAAAATGCAATATAAGCATCAATTTGTGGGAGACTGTTGCCCAGGACTTCCCCAAATGGAGGATAAGTCTGCTGCAAGGATCTCAGTACTTTGAAACCTCACAATGGCAGCAGGAGACAAAAAAGCAGGGGTGGCAGAAACAGTGTGTCGTGGATCAAATCAAGAATCTAGTCACTCACCCCACATGGAAATACGTGTCCAAGTTGCAATAGATCCTATCAATCCCAGATTTGTTTTGTCAGTCATCTTTGGACTCACAGATAAGTAGGGACCTACTGAATTCACAGCAGACCTGTTCTGCACAGCAGCTCCTTTAATCTTGCAGGTTCCCCTGTCCACTGCCCCATCTCTCCCCACTGTGAATTGGGTGAGGGGCCCTGCTGCTTGCTGCTGACCATCCAGGAAGCAAAAGTGGTGCCATATTTAAAACCATTGGGGTTTTTGCCTCCCCAATGATCAGGAGCGAGTAGTGGGGCCTCTCCACCAATCGGAGGTGGGGAGAGTGGGGGTTGCACAGGCATGAGTGACCAGTGCCTCCTGAATCTGGGGGGGCAGCCACAGAAGCCACTGATGGTGGTGGCCCTGTCAGAGGGGGCACCAGCCCTACCGACAGTATCAGTGTCAGTCGTCAGGGGAACACCGACCCCATCTGGGGGTGGGGCACGTGCACCCCCATGCAACCCGTACCAGTTGCCTATGTGCACAGGGGAACCCGCAAGATTAAAGGAGCCACTGCGCAGCCCACTCCTGCTGTGAATTTCATACATCCCTACAGATAATGCAATCATGGAAAACAATCATCCTTGACTATGAGTGATTGCTGATGGTATCATGATTGCTGATAATATCATACCATTAGTGTGATAGCTAAGATTTCTACATGTATTCTTGGGTCATGATTTTCTTATCTGCCTTTCTTCATTGCAACAAAGCTTGTGCCGGTCCATGTCAGAGCTGCACTGTCACTGCAGCCTGTTCAGATCATTCAAGAGATGCCAGATCTCTGAAATTCCTTGGCAGGCATAGTTGGATGGTGTTTGGTTTGATTTAATTTTACTTTAATTTAAAGAAGATGATTGCTAGCTGTTTGATTGACTCTGGGAAGTGTTTCCAACACACTGGCTCAAGAGGCGAGGCCAGGGTATAGAGAGAGAACTGGTACAGTACATTTTGTGAAAGGTGCTATGTTGGCTGCAATTTTCTCTGTGTGCCCATGAACAAGGACAGCAGGAGTGCTAAACCTAAGGAGGGCTTGTAGTTTCCTCTGCTGTAAAGTCCCTGACACAGGGACCACAGCAAGCCTTTACTTGGATCATGGTGGTAAGGGACTGTAGGCAGAGGGGGCACATAACAAATCTTGTGCTCTTCTTACACAGTCTTTGTGGATATGAATGCTGTTTCGAATCCAAAAGCACCCTATTAAATGAGATCATCAACTCATTTCGCATTAAACCAACCTACTAATTTCTACTTGGTAAGTAATGATACAGAAGAGATTGGAACTATTGCCCTAGAGATGAAAGGCTCTGCATCCCATTCACTAGACCACTGACTTCACTGAAGTCTGTAAATGGGCTTGCTTCTTTTATGTTGAATGTTTTAAACATTGCTTTGAATTCAGCCCATTTTCCATACATGTTTTGGATCATTAAGAATACTGGTACTGATGCGGAGCCCATCTGTTTCATTGGGCTTTGCATCAAGTTTGTGGCTTTCTAAAATGAGATATATAGAATTAGTCAAAAATGGTTTTTTTTCTGCGGGAAACTTTGACCTTTTGTAAGAACAGATTTCAAATGTCAGGGTTCTGGGTCCATAAATGTCGTTTTTGAGGAAAGTAGCTTTTTGCTTAAAATTTTATGCGATAATTTTTTTTCACTGACAACATTTTAAAAAGAAATCATCCATATCAAATATATATTTCCTTAAGTTTAAATATTTATTGCATTTCTAAAACCTTATCCAATACTGCTTGCATTCCTTAAATCTTAATGAATTCTGCCAGTTTAGTATGTACCTGAACTGAGTATGCGATAGGTACATGCAGAACATGGCCATGAAAAGACCTCGTGAAAATAATCCCATTTGGTTTTCATGTGTTTGCCCATGTGAGGAGAGCAGAATTTAGCCAACAACCAAATATCACTTGTAATAAATTTCCACTAAAACGAGGTCACATGCAGAAACCTTTCCAATCTCTTCAAATCTATGTTTAAAGGTTTGAGACACCTAAAAAAGGGTTCTTGGCTGGATAGACAGGAAATCATGCCATCATTAGGGCTTTTATATACTGCTTAATGCGAAGAAGCTATTTCATGCGAGACTGATAATCAGAATTTTAGACGTCACTGACATATGAGTAAGGTCTCTTCATCAACCTTTGCTGCTGATAACACTTATGTGAGCTAAAACATATTATTTTTTAATGTCAGGAGAAATAACATTTAGTTAGCAGTAATACCATTATCTATTTCCCTCTTTCATATATTTGTTCTCTTCAGCAAAGATATACACTGATTTAAAACATTACGTTTTTATCTTATATGTAGCATTTCTTCCATGGTTCAAAGATTAATTTTGTTTGGCTGCTTCAATGAAATTCTCTCTGTGAAGCTTGTAGAAATTTTGGGATTTATCTTCCTGGAGAATATTGCATGTTCTGTATTATGGTTTATTACACTTGTCAGTCTTGTACATGAAGTGAAACTACAGCAGAGTCTCGGAGAGATTCAGTCCTTGTTCCCCTTTAACTTGGCTGTATACCAAGGGTTCTCTTGCATCAGTGATAAGTGCAAGATGTCTCCTTTATTCAGTAATGCCTCAGTGTTATTTGTATGGCTTTGTGGATGTTGTCTTTCTCACCAAGGCAGGGGGATGTATATGTATTTGTACCCCAAGGAAACAAGGCTGTGCTATTTCTCGAATGGGTTCCAGAAACAGCCATGCAGCCCACAGGCACTGCTCAGCCCACTGCAGCTGCCATTGAGGTGGAAGACAGGAGAAAAAGGGGCATGCCCAATGCATTATTACACTTGTCACAGTAGTGTGATAATGCAACTTGTCACACACATTATCATACCTGTCACACATGAGAGTATGATTGCATCTACTTGTGTAAACAATAGAAATGATGATGCCCATGGATCTATTCCCCCTCATCGCCTCCCAAACTGATTTCTTTCTCATCCCATGATGCACGTGAAGAATGTTTGTGTCTCACAAATCTGTTCTATTCTTCATTCTGCCACACCAGAAAGTATCCTACTCTACCCCGCCTGTCCACAGCCAGCTCTACATGTCCAGAATGGCTTACACTATGACACATCGTCTCCTTTTTACATTGCTTGGTAAAATTCCTGACTAAACTAATGCCTTTAAACTTACAAACCATCAATTCAAGCTAATTTAACCCTTCCCTTGATTAACCTAACCTTAACTTAACTTGTCTCTCTCATTTTCATTGGCTGTTTTGGCAATCTTTCTGCTCTGTTATACTGCAAGTCCTTTGCAGCCAAATTCCTTATTGCTTGAAATTGACTGTTGTCCTTATTCAGGTTAAGGCTATTTAGCTTTGGCTTCTCAGTTATTCTTGATCTTCAGTTGCCCCAAAAGAGTGTCATCAATGTACACTTTCACACCCACTAAGCTTTATGGTGCCAGATTCATTGTTCAACAGAATACCTTTTGGAAAATGATTGCTTGCCAAGGGAAGTGTGAGGACGCACTTCCCCAAGATGACGTACTTATTGCATATTGCAGATCTTGGCACTCTGAGAATCCAAGAAGACTTGCTGAAATCCTGCCAATGCATCTAATTTGCTAAATAATTTGGCTCCCAGCATCTTGGACAATAGTTGACTTTTTGTGGGCAAGTGAAATATGCTGTTTTTTAATGTTTTCATTCAGATCCTGAGGGCCTACACACCGCTGTCCTCCCCTTCCATTTATCTCTGCAATTATGAAGGAATAAACCTAATCTGTAGGTGCTTCTGCTCTCTAAATGGTGCCATTTGCTGTCATGTTTTGCAGCTTTTCTTCAAAATTCTTTAAGGCAAAGGAATTTTATTTGCAGCATATAACAGATTAACTGTGTCTCATGCATGACAGGGAAGCATTTCCTGCGAGTACATATCCATATAATGGTATTAATGCTTTCACTTCAGATCTATTTTTGTGTTGTCTTTCAGCCTATGGAAATGCCAGGCCAGTTACCACTCCAGTGAAAGGTGGGTCAGGACACCGTAACCCCTAGCTCCCATAGCACAACACTGTGGGTACAATGAAGAGTCAGGCACAGCTATGGCCACCTGAGCCCAAATAGCGTGTAAGATCCAGGAAGGGCCAGGCATGGCTGCAGCATCCTGAGCCTCCACAAAGGAGGGAGCCCTAGAGGAGGGGGCCGATGCGTAGCCCCAGAGAGAGGGCAGTAGTGAGGGCCCAGAAGTGGGTTGAGTAGGGCTGAGGGTCAGCTTGAAGGGCAGCACATGGGGCTAACTCCCCGGAGAGCAAGTTGAGAGAAGTGTGGAGCCCCAGAAAGGAGGAACAGAGGGCTGGGAGCCCAGTACATGGGGCCAAGGACACAGTGTGTCTTTATGTAAAGCTTGGCCCAGGTCAGGAACTTGGCTGGCCACTACCCAGGTGAGGGTTACAGGAGACACCCAAAAGACTGTACATCTGCCTGGCCTGGCATTTCCTGGGGTCTCCCATGCCACCAGGAGCCCCACCAGGCCACCCATCTCCAGCAGGGTGCAGTTTTAGGTCACACCTGGGACCAAGAGCCTCCTGGCCATCCCTATAAGCTCTTGCTCTTGCCCTCACCTCCTTGTTGTTCCTCCTGCAGCTCATCTAGGCAATGTTTCTGCCTCCACAGCCAGCAACAAACTTCTATGTTTATATAGGCAGACAGTGTTTTAAAAAGGCTGCTGCAATCAAGCACCTGCTGGCTGCTTGACTCAGCCCTCAAAGTGGCAGGCACTGCAAGTGCACTGCCACATGCATGCATAATACCCATTGCGTTGATTAAAAATATCAATAACTTTTTTGCGTGGAAAATAGTTTTTATTTTTTGTTAATATGTTTGGCATTTCTTTTCTTGACAAAAGAAAAATTGTGAAAGACATTTGGAATAAGACATTGTTTAGGGATTTTTTTAAGTAAACAAATCTTGTAAACATTTTTATTTTTTTTTAGAAAATTGAAGCTGTTTAGCAAAAACTAGCTAATTTTTCCCTAGAAATCTTTTTGGTTTTGACAAAGAGCCATTTTTTTAACTTTTCTACAGAATAAATCAGCTTTGATATGTTTTTCCTAAAGATGTCAGAAATCTAATTAAGACATTAAAATAGTATCCGATTCAACAGAGTTCGAATGTATCAATTTTATTCTAACTCCTGCATCAATAAACACCTCCAGATATATCAAAACACAACTATTAAAAGCTGAGGTGAACTTACGTTTAATAAAAGGTATTTAATTAACCATGCCATAATCAATCCAATGCTTTTCTTTATTGAAAATACTCAAATTCCACACACTTTTTAACTGTTAGATAGGTTTTCCGTATGTGTATCCTTTATAATTATTTTTTCCCTCTGTAAAGGCATTGAAATAAATCTTTTCTGTTTACAGTGTGACTTCAGTAAACATGAATACAGAGTAGGTTATAAATGGAGGTTATGTGAAGTAGGGTCTCGTAGTTTAATTTGCGCTGCAGAGATCTTACTCTTGTGAGTTCATTCTGTCTGAATGATCAATTTGTCATGATTTATCCATGGGTTGTTTTTTTCTTTAGGCATCAGGGACCATAGTTGTGGCTACTTACATCTTCACCAGCTACATCCAAAGTTACATAGGTTGACTGATTTCAGAGCTGCTTGCCTGTTGTGTGGTACATTTGGGCAGCAGCAGCTGAAGCCATCATAAATGTCTGGTTTCCAAGGGAATAGACAAGCTTCAACATTTAGCAGCGAAGGGCAAGGCAAGTAAAAATGAAACAAATCATACTTAAAAGGTCTTTTAAATACCATATGTATAGACTGCTTCAGTTTGATCCTGCCTTTATGAAAAAGTCAGTCCAGTTTATTTGCCTGGAAGGAAAGCAGTCTTGAGCTATGGTGGAGATGGGTCTTCAAGCACTGCCTTATTAAAGCAGCTGCAATCAGGAGCTACAATACCCATTGTCACGGTTCTAAAACTCTTTGCACTGTATTGCCTTTTTCTCTGCGGGCTCCTATCTTTCCCTTTGGGTTGACATTTTTTAATTGCTATCCAAAGGTGGCCTTTTTAATAAGCAGTTTGAGCATAATTTCCTTCAGATTTTTTTTAGATGTATATTATCTGCTTTTTCTCCTTTTAAAAAAATATGCAGCTAATTCACAACTGACTGTATTTTAAAACGTCAGAATTAGTATAAAGTGTGGGGCTCTGGATAGATGTCAAGATTGGGAGTAAAAATGTGACATGAAACAATCTATCAATACCATATAGACTAGGGACAGAAATTACATACAAATTGGTATAAGTGATCAGGAACTGGTTCAAATGTGTAACACAAAAGAAGTTCAGTGCACATAAACCGCTTTCAAAATAGTCAAAACCAGTTTAAGATAAACCTGGATGGATGGAGTATCAGACTTAACTGACTTAGGCTATATCAATTTATTGAACTTCTGTTCCAGATCCCTTCCAAATTCAAGTTAACTCCCAATTTCCCAGCATCCCAGGATGCTTTGTACTTCCCTCACAAACCTCCCTTAGCAGAGAGGTGCGCTCTAGCGCCCCCAGCTTCTAGCCTGAGGCCCTGCAGGCGTGTTGCTGTGTTTCTGGAATCAAAAGTGAATGTCTGTTCACTTGCGTATTGACTCTCCTGGGAAGATTGAATTAATTTAGCCTCAGGCTTTCTGATTACTTGTACTTAGCCATAAAATGATCAGCTACCCAGAGCCAACTTCTGTTATCATTCTTAAAGAGATAAATGGGGTTGCTAGAGCCCAATCTCATTTGCCCCATATTCCTAAGATTTCCTTCCTGTCGGTAGCAAGCTCTTTGTCTGTAAATTTCACTTATACCAATTTGTCTGCAATTCCTCCTTTTCTGTAAATTGCAGGCAGAACTTTTTCATTTTTAAGTTCATGCAGGTAGGGTTGTTTTGCTTGTTTGCTTTATTCTCAGGGGAGTACTAACAGCAGCTTTCTGGTAACAATACCTAAACAAAAACCTGTTTTAAAAAGCAAGTACGGTACACATTTTGCATAGAGTTAAAGTAGAAAATTTTGCTTCTCTGTAGCACAAATCCAGAATGATAGCTGTGACTTTATAGTTTTGTAGTTGCTAGGGTAAGAAGGGACCTGGGGAGATCATCAAGTCTAACCCCCTGCCATGGCAGGAAATAGTACTGGGGTCAAATGAATCTCTTCATCTCCCACAACACTTCATTTGAGCTATGGTATGGAATGGACTTTTCTAGAGATGCCTGATGCTTCTGTGTGCAGATAAATAGGGCAAGATGAGCAATTTTCCTCCACAATGTGGAGTGCTGGATTACAGCTAGCCTTCTGGGGGATGTGAATTGTGTGCTGTATGCCTGAGGAACAGGAGGGATTGCAAGTAGGGGATGGGGCCCTTGTTTGGCCCTTAGCTTACTCCAACTTGTGTCAACTGAACTGGCTCCAAGTGGTAGATACTTTGGTCCACAGATTTCTGAGTTGAGTGGCCAAGTACACTGAACCAGTCTGGCATTCCTCTGACATGCTTGCTCTTCTGAGGCGCATCTTGCTGGGCCTATGTCTCATAGGGTTTTATTATATTAGTGGGAAGTTCTCAGCAGTACAGGTATCAGGTTCCTGTTTTTCCCTGATGACAAAACACCTGAAAATATATTTAGAATAAAATTCTCTTTTAAAACATGATTAGATTAGAACTGCATATCCAATCGATACCTCTACAAATGCACACCTTTCAAATCTCCTTAATTTTCATTCATGCAAATCTGACACAGCATTAAAATCATCTTTTCATGCACTATATTTGTAAAAGGAGTGGAGTTAAGTTGTCACTGCCCTGTGACTGCTCATTACAGCTGCTGTTTTTGTTCGGCCTCCATTGCAGCTGACATTGAGCGTCTTAAAACTACCATTTCCCCCTATGTCAGAGTCCTAAAAACTAAAATCTCAAAATGGAAATAGGGACAGCAATTTGCTGATGTGCAAAAAAAAGCAAACCTCGTGTATGCAATTGCTGATGGGTTACTCATACTGTTTTTCTGTGCAATTTCTTTTGAAATTGAATATTTAACCTTAATACTTTGGAGCCAAATTCAGACAGTTTCAACAAACAAACAAGTGGCACATTTCCGTGAAAATATAAAACATTCCAGCAGATGGGTGTCTAGCTAACTGTAAAACTGTGTGCAATTATTTGGTCCATCAAAAATGTTTGTGCAATTCAATGTACTGCAAAATGATCGCTAGACCACTATGCCTGCTGTAGAGTAATCTTCTGATGGGATTTTACTGTTCGGTGCCTGGCTCATGTTTGCTCTGTGCTCATAGACATGATCCTCTGACAAACCCATTTATTAGAGGCAACAAAGACAATTTGACCTTTTATCTCGTGGTTTTTCCTTGGAATTTTGATTTCAGTGATACAATCCAAGGGCAGTTTTAGGAAAAGAGATTTGATTAATGTGATAGCTTTACGTCTTCCTTTCTACAAGAAAATCTATAGAGAAGACAGTCTTACATTCTTCCTCAGTTTTCTATCACTTAAAACATATTGCTTTCTCCTTTCTTCAAGTATCACAGTTGAATACCCTGGCCCCTATACAGAATTTATTATTTATAGACCTAAAAGTGCTTTACAAAAGAGGCAGCACTGCCATCCCTCTTTCATAGGTGTGGAACCCTTTAACTCAAAGGCAAGTAAAATGGTTCCACCTATACCGGAGTCAGGAATAGAACTTCATTTCTCATGTCTAGTTAGTGGATAGTGCAGCTCTATCCAGCAGACTTTTATATTACCTTTTATCTAAACCAGAGATGTCAAACATGTGGCTTGTGGGCCATATTTGACCCACTGAATCTCTCTTCCTGGGCTACTGAAGGGCACCAGAAATTGGGCCCTTGAGCCCTACTGGGCATGACAAAGTTTGCCACTGCCAGATCTTGTACTCCTGATGCCCCTACTGGACCCTGTGCCTCAGCTACTACCAGACTTGTCCAGGTTTCACTGTAGTAGAGGAGGGTAGTCAGCACAACAGCCTTGTAAACTATTAAGACCCTGAAGAGCTTTCACTAGCAGTGCTTGTGTCAAATCCTGAGGATCAAATGGGAGGACTGCTGGACCACTCTGAGCATCCTCCATGAAGCTGCTGCATCCACCAGCATCAAAGCCTTCCTCTTGCAAAATCAACTGTGATGGATGGGCCACTGTGTCCATATGTCCAAGAACCACCTCCTTCACCAGATTCTCTTTTCCCAGATCTCTGTTGGCCAATGCTCAAAGGACATCCAAAGGAAATGGTACAAAGACACACTCAATGTTGCCCTCAAGCATGGAGCCATCAACACCAACAGCTGGGAAGAGCAAGCTGCTGACCACTCGGTGTGGTGCCACCTGGTTCAGCAAGGTGCACACCACTTTGAGGCCCAATGACTTTACACTGAGGTGGAACAATGGTGGCGGAGGAAGGAGGAGATCAACCCAGGGCTGCGAATCCCACTCACCCATGCATGCAACAACGTGCCCCGATTGCGGAAGAGTGTGTATCCAAAATTGGGCTCCTCAGTCAGAGGATCCATCAAGCCTGACAGGTGTCATCCTCAACTTTGAAGGACCGCTGACAATGACTAGCAGACCCTTCACATCCTGGGTTGGATCTGGCCTGCAAGCACCTGCAAGGGTGAGTTTGACACCTTTAATTTAAACCTTAGATACTTGATTGGGAAAAACAATTGGAAATACACTATTGTTATTGGTTGCTTGAATGGGAAATACAATTGAAAATACAATATTGTTGCCTGTTATATAAAAGCCTCAGTAACTCCACTTCTGTTCCACCAGTACTCTGTTCTGCTACCTATTAGGGCTGTGCAGAGCTTTGAGTGGTGATTCAATTCAGAGGCGATTCAGCCTGATTCAGTCGCTTGATCTCTGAATCCGAACCAATTCAGGGGACCAATTAAAAGGTCCTAGTCAATTCAAGCTCTCCAAATCTTTTCCAAAGATTTGGAGAGCTTTGATGATTTGGGCAGTCCGTGGTGGCAGTAGCAGGGAGCTGCAGCTGGACTTGGAGCTAGTAAATATTAGGGGGTGGAGCTGGAGGAAGGGGGAGGGTACCCTGGGGGAACCCCTGCCAGGCTCCATTCCCTGCCTGCTCCTCCAACCCCCACAATTCCCACCCATTCCCCCAGCCCTCCATGGCTGCCTGCCCCAGCTCACAAAGGGTGAGTGTGAGGGTTTTTCTAATTTTTTTTTAAAGCGCCGGAGCTGCCACTGATGGAGCAGCCACGGGGGATGAGCAGGGGGGGCATGGGGCTCATGCAGAGCCCTCCACGCAGCATGGAGCAGTGGGGGCAGTAGGGATCGCCCCTCTCTCCACCCCCCGCAGCACCTGGTGAGTCAGGGCCTTTTTTTTCCAAGTGCCAGGAGCTGGGGTGGGTGGGGTAGCCATTGCCAAGCTGGGAAAGTAGGCAAGGGATTGACTTGGGTGATTCAGAGATTTGGCAGGATCGATTTGGGCAGTTCTACCCCGTTCACTGAATTGAATCACTGTCCCCCAAATCAGCCAAATCCAAATCCAGATCCGAAGGAAATACTAGCCGCTTTGCACAGGCCTATCCCTTGTGCTGCCAAGATAAAGAGATTTCTACTGTTTTTCAAAATAAGAGCAATTAACCAGGACCATGTTCTGTACTTCTAATCATGTTTAGCAGTACTTTCATTGTATGAGCTCTTACCCTTCAATAGGTAGGTCTAAACCCTTTTGAGCAGCAACTGTGTGCCTCTAGGCAGGAAAAGTATTCAAGGCTACTGCTCTCTGGAGGGCCAGCCACTACAGTTATACTTGGTTCTAGGTTCTGGCTGGATCTATTCTCTTTGCGAGGTCTTCACTGGTGCCGTTTCTCCAGGAGCTGGCAGTCTAATGGATGCTCCATGATCTACATTTCATCCAGTTACACTGTTCTTTGTTAAGTTAGTTCCAATCCAATCCAATCTATTTTACCTGCCAGTCCTCATCCACGTCTTATTTAAACATCACCAGTACCTGCAGGGAGGCTTTAGTAGCCAGGCTGTGCATTTTGATGTCTTTATTTAGCATGCCCAATTGTGTAGCTTTTTTAGCATTATGGCTACGAAGCTTTTACACTTGTGGTATGGCCACGTAATGAATGGATAGTTAACTTTGAACTGTTAGAATTGTTCTATTTTGCTTGCTACTGCCTTCCTGGGGTCCAGAAGAGCAACTCCAGCAAGCATGGATGGGATGTTCACACTTGTTAGTTATAGATACTCTGTGGCCCAAGGGCAGCGCTCAAAACAAGTGAAGGTTGCGGCAAATCAACTGTGACAATGTTATGCTTGACAATAGGGATTTGTGACTATGAGGACTCCATGAATAGTCAACTGAAAAGTACTTGATTGCAACTACTTATGAAGTAAAATACTGTTTACCCTGAATGAGAGTGGCTGCTTGAATTATGGACCCTGTAATCTTTGTCCCTGCATTAGAAACAAAATAAGCATATGGCAGCTCAGCATGTGGATGAAATAAGAACAGAGGCACTCAAAGACGGATAAGTATCACAGTGCCTAAACAAAATGCTGTTATTGATTCAAGGATGAAGTCGTTTACATGGAAGTATACAACAGAAGCCATAGATGTCATCTAGTTGCTTCTGTGTTGGATTGTATGGCATCCTGGACTGGTTATAATACTGCTTTAAGCCCATAAGGACCTTTGGCAGTCATAAATTTAACTTACAA
>JAGPOW010001327.1:10599536-10613100 GCA_030014935.1 Caiman crocodilus | reverse complement strand
GACACAATGAAAATCAAAAATAGTTATTATCATAATATTTAAACCTGAAGTCAAACTGAAATGGACTCTGTCTGACTTTGGATAGTTAATAGGATTATGAGGATTATGTATTGGTTGTCTGCACAAATGAAGAGAAAGGGGAAGGCAACACGAGATTAAGCGATGATCCATGCTATTTGAAACAAAGCTTCTTCTTTTCCCACACACTGACGTGTCAAAATGGAGTGCAAATAGTGAAGATGCTTCATGGTTATGTCAACTGAGCTGATTTTTTATTAGAAACTTGTTCTGATCTTCCCAAATGACTTGGCAGGAAGGAGAGTTCTTACCAAGAAATGTAACTCAACAGAGTTGATCTAGCCATATTCTTTACACAATTCTGAAATGCAGCGATGTAACATAAGGTGTTCACGTAGCTGGTCAAAGAACATCATCGGTGGAGAGAGGACATGAATGAGTTATAGGACCTGCACTGAACTCTGATGATTTCTAAATCTGTGGTTATCAAATAAGGATTTGAATTTTACCTCTACTGCACTCTCCCATTGAATCCATTGGAGTCAGCTATATTGTGCCATTGCTTATGAAAAGAGATATTAAAAGTAATGAGTGTGATACAGTAGGACTGACCATCCCCTAGACAGTCGGGGGCTGTAGACACCATGGGAACTCCCCCTCCCCCTTAAAGCATTGTCTGCTTGCCCCAAGTGTGTTGGTAGTGAAATCAGCCCTGCTGTTCCCTGGTGCATGGGCAGTGTGGATATCCTCCTGTGCAGGCCACCAACACAACATGGGCTGACTCACTTCCCTCGAGCCACATGCACACCACAAACAACTCGACCTCTCCTTTCCACACAGCCAGCAACACCAACCCAGCTCTCCTCCACTGTGTAAGCAGCATGGCCTCTTTCTTGGCCATGAGTACTGCACTGGCAAACCAGCTGCTCTCTTGCCATGCAGGCAGCCTGGATCTCTCTTGAACATGCACACAGAACCATTCTGCTGCCTGCCCCACCCTCTCCCCCAGAAGCCAACTTCTGAGTTGGATGTGGCTCATGGGCCACAAGTTGCACAGCATCTGTGAGGTTTGGCAATAGTGAAGAGTAATGGCGTGGAACTGTATTCACAACTCTGTGTGCCATCATTGTCTGTAAAGATGGCATGGGTTAAAATTCCTCGCACTGTTATCCATACTGAGGTACGGTTCCATTAGAACAAATGAGATTTTTGCTGTTGATTTCAGCAGGAGTCGAATCTGGTAACCTGTATAATTTATATTAGTTTCTTATGCACACAGTTGCTTTTCATCTCTCAGTGCAATTGCATTGACCCAGATACTAGAATGTTTGAATACTCTGTAAAGAAGTAACTAAATTCAGCAGAGTCTACTCATTTTTACTTTAAAAATGCCATTTTAAATGGCCAATAATGTTTCTACCCAGCCCCCTTATTCCCTTGAAAATGCACCTATTTTTTAGAGAAATCATTATGAATTACCTCTTATCTTTTGATGCTCATTGTTTAATGGTATTCAGTGAAGAACGTGACACTATTACATATTTAGACCTCAAAAGTACATATATGAAACCTTTAAAATAATCTGCTTGTGATAAGGATCACAATTAGTTGCTAATACATGTCATGATATTAAGAAAAGACTATAGATTCTCTAAATTGATAAGTTGATTTTACTGGAGTACAGTTGCATAAAACACAAGCATTATTACATCTATAACAATAATGCCCAAGCACAATCCAAAAGCAACTCTCCTTTTTGGCTGGCTGATGGTTAGCTTTTTGCAATTACTCTTACCAGTTTATGGACTGACCTCATCATAACACTGGGAAATTGCATAGTGGCTAATATGTAATTTCCTTCAAGCACTCTTGTGGTTTAAAGTAGATTTTGTTTCAGGGCATAACTTCAAATTGTTCCTCAGATTTCAGCACTACACAAAAGACTTTGTTTTGGTTTACTGTTCTGTGTTGCAGCACATTGATTTAAGGCTTTTATCATGCTTCATTAACTTGAGTAATGACATATCACTAGTATCTACACAAGGCTTGAGTGCTGGTCTTGATAATAGAATTTGTTTCATTTCAGAAGCCTTAATCTAAAGCGTTAAATAACATATCATTGGCATGTAATCCTAAGGGACTAGTGCAAATGGCCTTTAAGTCCAAGCATTAACTTTACTTATAATGTAATACATACGATTATATGTAACTTTAAAATGACCTGTTGGCTGTGGAAAGCCTTAAGTGAGCAAGAAGGAGCAGTTAATGTTCATCCATGTCTAAATCTCATCTAAAGTACTCGTGGCAGATAATTCTGTGGAATACAATGTTCTTCTACAATCTTATTCAAATGTTAAATTCTACCAAAAAAGGGTCACATGGAAAACCAAGTTTTCTAAATCCCTGAACCCAGAAACAATCTTGTAAGCATGCTGAGATATTGAGCAGCACTTCTTATGGGTGATGGAATCAATTCTCTTGGCTATAAACAGCATTTTCTTATAAGGTTTTATAGAGCTACCATTCAACCTCGCAGTTGATTACTTTTCAGGTCCTTCCTTCTTATGTCAAAGTATTTAGCAGAATTCACAGATCTGTTGAAATCAGACACGGTAGCTCTATAAGCACTTTTACAATGGCCTCAAACTTGTGACCTCTAGGCTAGCCATCATGCACCTCAGTGCCTGCCAGTCCCCACTTTCCATGTAAAAACTGTAGCAAAAGCATTGGGAACCTTCACAATCTTTTGAACCCAAATGCAACTGCTGAGGGCCAGTCCTGCAGAGGAGAGGCCTTCTTTTTCACCTTGTATATTTTCTATAAACATGTGAACATGTCTTGTATCTTCCCTTGACAGTTTTAATATTTACAAAGATTTGGATACAGATATATCATCTTGGGGTTTTTCAGTAGATTGTTTTCTTTACCTTCTTTTTCTGAGACTCAGAGTTGTGCAGTTTTGCCAGAAGGCTTTTAGTAGCAATGCCTTTGTGACTGATTAAATGTCTCCTTTATCTGGAATTGACTTGAATGGACCAAAGTAAACTACTTCTCCTGAAAGCATAATATTAACCTGCCCCTAATAGCAAGAATCCATCCCATCAATTAACCCAAACCTATTTAATGTTTTGGGCTGTTTCTTTTGTGTTCGTGCTGTGTGTTGATGTAGGGCTATGGATACTTTTTCAAGTATATAAGATGCTCTTTTAATTCACATGGTGTCACACTGAGCACGAGGGAATGTTTGCAATTTTGGAACTAAAAAGATGTAAGATTCATAGATTAAACCTACAAATAGAAAGAATCTAACATGAGACTCTTGCAAAGAAATGAAGTAGTCTATATGCTGGAGTACATTTCCCAACCAACACAAAAATATTTCTTAAAGTTCTTCATAAAACTCCTGAGATGCTAAAATAGAGATAGAAAATTTGGGATTACATCCTAATTTAATTTTAGCTGATTTTCCTCACTTATGCAGACATGACAGCCACTCCATCTTTAATGATCATTTTGCAGGACTGAAACTTATGGGATTTAATGGCATAGAGGACATGCAAAGGGCAGCTCAAGATAGCAAGGGATGATAAAGCCTTTTCCATGCCCTAAGCAACTTCTGGTGACACTAGAAGTATTCCAGCTCAAACAATAAATGACATCTTACCTAAGTTACTGACAGGTGTTGAGCAAGCTGAAGCTATCATGTATATTACTTAATAAAAAATACAAATAAAAAATAACTAGCATCTATCTCAACATTGTTGTTTGAGGAGCCTCTGTATGTTATAGCTTAAACAGGCTTTCTTTTGCTTTGGCTAAGACAAACATCATGTTTGACAGACTGCTCCTAATTTGCAGGTGCTGGTATTTAACTTGAACCAGGTTAAATTATTTGATTTGTATCTGCCATGTACAAGAAGGTTACTTACTGTGTTCCATTTTTACTCCCTTATTTACTACATATAATGATGAGAACTGTCTCATCCCACCGGGTGGTCACCAAAATCAACACTTGCTTAGCAGCCCTGTTATGATTTAATTATATATGTTTTTTGGTCAAGTAGTTTCCATTAACAGCAAGGTCTTGGATCCATTCCATATCAGTTTTCTTTTTTAACATGGCAATATGAGCTATATGATTAATTATGCTCCAATATAACACACGGGAAGAAGGACGGGTGAATGGTTTGTATCGTGTACTGAAATTTTAACCGTGAAATTCATTACTGCTGCTGTATACTAGGAATGATGAGCCTCTCTGTAGGGAAGTGAAGCCAACTTTTTCTTGGAAATTTTCCATTCCAAATGGGTTTATTTAGCATTGAATTCACTTGCGTGAAGGATTGGTTGGGTGTGACAGATGGCAAGCGCTGCGTGAAGTAAAGCAGTTTGGGGGAGAATTACCATTTTCAGAAAGCCCACTTTACCTATTAGTGTGATTGGCAGTTTATTTCTGCACACTACCTTTTCTGTAGCACATTGCAGTTTGTGTCATGCTTCCCAGACTTTGCCTTGTTCTTCCCCATGAAGATGAACGCTCAGTCTTGTATCCATTTAGGATCCACTTAGCAGTGCAAAGAAGCTTCTCTAGAACAAGGGCAAAATCTTGAAGTGCCCTGTGTAGGGAAGGTGATAGGTCTGTGAAAGGTCTCTGCAGTAGATATGCCCTGAAATGAAACAGTCAGGCTTTTGACACCTCCAAGCAAATGGTTTCCCAGGTTGACTGTTCCCATCCATGGATCTGCTTGAAGAAGAGATCAGTGAAATCTTTCTTCCATCCCACTGCATAGGGAGGAGAGCGGAGTTCTGATTTTATTCAGTTCATGGCCATACATGTTTAAATATTACCTAAGATAGTGTTTTACCACCGCATATAGGTCTAAGTTGCAGATACATAGAGCGTTTTGGTGATCACTTTGCAGTGTATGCTATTATTGTAAAAGTTGTTTTCTGGTCAAAGTTGCAAAGCTTTCAGTGGTTAGAGCTGCTTTACTGAAATGCTTCCTAATGGCTTTTCACAATTCTTGGGTCCCAAGTGAATTTAAACACCAAATTGTTGTACCATTACGTTTTGGCTCTTCAAGCCTAATCCTTGTGACTTAATTAGGAGATGAAAATGTTCAATGGTTTTCATTTGCATTGCTCTAACTGGATGACCATGCCTGTACTTGGTATGTACAACTAATGCTACTTTTCACAATTTGGGCTTATATTTAATGTAGTGTACTAGTACACTAATGTTTCACTTTTTAATGATCTTATTTGTTCTATTAATTTTGCAGGAGCGTGTGGAGGTCTTTTATTGTCTACATGGGTCCAACTATATATTTGCTCGCAGTTAGAGTAGGATTCAATCACCCCACAGTTGCTAACTATAAGCCCACCAAACTTTTTTTTTTACTTTAGTCATCCAAAAGATTAGCAACCTGTCCTGTTTTTACTCTAGTAACCTTAGAACCAGTCCTATAAATCTACAAACTCCACTCCCTTCCAGTCACCTGTTCCTTGCTTCTTAGTGCCAGGCACAGAGTTATCCCCATTAACCAATCTAGGCTTGCTTCTTTGCAGCCTGCTTCCCTATGAGCTGGCTCACAGCTCTGTAGTCAGGTGCTCCCCCAATCAATCACCCTCCACACTGCCTTACAGCCAAACCAGCTCTTGTGTAAGCTGTTCTGTATCGTCTCACAGCCCCTTAGCCCTGTTGTTTGCCTCTGCTCAATGGCAGAGGTTACTCATTTGTCTACTCATCAGCAACCTGCTCAGCTCTGCTGCACCTCCACTATCCTCATAGGCCAGCCCCTTTTCCATCTCGCTCCAGTGGCCCACAGCTTTGGAGGTGCTACCTTTTTTCCCCTTTCAGTTGCCCATCTCTCTCTGCTAGCCCCTAGCAGTTAGTATCTCTCTCTCATAACAGATAGTCCCAAATCTATTACACCCATAACATGGGGCCCTAATTGTCAGTGGCAAGTTGACATGAAGGTACCTTCAGTCTTTAAAAATTATGAATAATTTTCTTTTTAGTATTAAGTTTAGTAAATCTTATTTTCTACAATGGGCAGAATTTCTTTCAGGAAAGATGTTTATTTGCCTGTTATCATATCTGTTATCATATTATTTATATATATAATACACACACATACACGTACATACACATGTGTGTTTATGTATGTGTATGTGTCATTGCTTTCTGTAGTGCACACATGTGTAGGTATATATATATATATACCTATAAACGTGTGTGCACTACAGAAAGCAATGACATATATATACATACATAAACACACATGTATGTGTGTGTGTGTTATTGCTTTCTGTATTGCACACATGTTCTAATATACTTTAGAGTCAAGGAAACAGGGTGTAAATACAAGGAATTGTATCATTTTAGCCTAATGGCTTTAGAATCCTATCTTGATTTATATGTTTTCTTTCTACAATTCACAAATTCTCTGATATACCTGAATCCTATCAATGGTGTTGTTAATGTTTTCTGTATTTTGTCTCAGTGAGCCTATTACTTCAACAAAGGCATCTATTTGTTGCTGCCTTTGGCAGCTACCAGATTTTTTGGTCCTGCTTCTCTCTTGTCCTGTGGGGCTCTGTCCCTCAAGTTTGTTAAATATAGCTGTCAAAGCTGCATTCTCTCTCTTATTGCTGAAGTAACAATACCTCTGCTTTTGAGGGGTGAAAAGAAAAGCAGTTGGTGCTACTGTTATAAGCTAGAAAGAAACATGTTTTAATTAAATTCAAATAAACAGTCAGAATTTAATTTGTTTGTGGCAGTGTGAGTTAGATCTGTAAATAAGATGATTGGGGTCCAGATACTCAATTACCTCCCTGTCTCTGGTATTGTGGTGCACTTACCCTAGCAACATTCATTGGGATTAATTTATCTATAATAAATTAATCCATGGACTTCATTTTAATCAGCCAGGAAGGAATTTGGTCCTCTGCTTTGAAACTTTGTATTTATGAAGCCTGCAGATGGAGGTTTCAGGGTGGTTGTTGATGGGGGATGGAAGAGCTATAGGTAGTAAGGTGTGAAAGAGAGATTCATCACACACAGGCGCACACACACACATACCAAAGAGTGCTGGATGTTTTCCCTCAGGCAAATACCTCTGCTTCTGGCAAAAGGAAGACAAATGTGTGCAATCTTCCCCTTAAACCTAAAATAACTCTAGGGAATCAGCATCAATGAAGAGCCAAAGATGTATAAGATGGAAGTTAAAATAGATGCCAGCTGTGCCCGGCATATGCATTCCTGCAGGCAACCTATCAACATAGGAAACACAGCGTATTTCCTGAGGGAGCTGTTGGTAAGATGAGTAGAGGTTATGTATATACATGGAGAAATCACTACTTGGGGGTTGGCTCAGAGTTATTGGAGGTCAGAGAGGAGTCATAGTGTTTGGTGGATGGAAAGGTTTTCTCTCTAGGGATAGCATTGAAGCAGTTAGTGGTATTGAGCATAAGTTGCAAAGGACAGAAAAAAATACCCAACAAAATCTGCCCAAATACACTATTGCATGATCTTAGTGTAGGCAGAGTCTTTAGCCTAGGAAAGATGCCAATATGGGCTTCATGGAGGATGTAAGGCACATTGGTCATGGCCAGTCAAGGCTTGCAGTGCCCTACTGGTATAATCTATAGAAGTCCATGAGCCTGGTTGGTAGCAGCTGTTCTCAGTGGCCCCAGCAGTTGGCTTCCTGTGTTACTGGTGAAGTCTAAACGACACTAACGCCTTGTTTGTTGCAACCCAAATACAGAATTGAAACCATTTACCAGTAAAGAAAGCTGCAAGTGTCTCTACAAGGAGACTCATCATTTCTTCCTGAAACCAAAGACATTAGTCTTTCTTAAATGGTATATTACAAGAGAGAAACCAGAAGAGAGAAAAGGGGAAATAAAAATGGGAATAAAAAGAAAAGCAACTCTACAATACTGAAGAGCCTATAGGATGGCTCTAGTGACAAAGTGTTATTTTTTTTTCCATTGCCCATAACAAAACCTCCTAAAGGTGTAGAGCCATACAGCAAAAAAGGGACAAATCTCCTTTCCCCCTCCTCCCCCTGTTTGAGAACCACTGATAGAAAGCAGTCAGAGTAAAATAAAACCAGGAGGCTCACACGAACCATCAAGAAGATGTAGGTACTTTTAATTTTCTTCATTTTAAATACAAGAGTTACTAAACTATTTGGCAGCCTCAAGTACTACTAAATTCCACTTCTTGTAGAAATAAATAAATCAATGCATGAAACAATCAATAAACTACAAATAAAAACACAAGCTGTTTAGCTTCACCTTGAGGAACAACAGTGGCATACCCTATGGGTAGATCTGATTTTTAACTGGCTGAGCAAAAAGTGGGGCTCAGATTTGAGGCCTTTCTTCTCATTGAACTCTGTTCCATAATGAGGTCCTCATTCAAAAGTCCACCGATGCCCCTGGAAAGATTCAAAGATCTGGATCTGGCTCCCCAGTTCAGCCAACCGTTATGGAAAACTGACTTCAAGTGGGCTGGACCACTATTTATGTGCTTCACTGAATTGGAGCTTAATTGCAGAGTCTTTTACTACAGAGGAGTGAACCTTTTTGGAAGGGGTGTCACAAATTAGCCCTGCATCTTCCCTCAGTGCCACTTCTGTCTTCTCTCCTGCCTGATTGTTTGCTCTGCTTCCTGCTCCCTGCTCCCTGCCCTGTGCTGCTTGTCTGATTTGCTGCTCTGTTTTCTGCTCCCTGCCTATCTGCCAGTGTACCACGTCTCAGTCCTGATCTGCGTGCCCCACACAGAGGCAGCCCATGCCACTTGTGCTGCAGGTTGGGCACCCTTGCTATACAGTAAGAGTTAAAATACTTGTTAACTTCAAGTATGAGCTTAATTTTAAGCTCCCGGTGAACCAAGACCTTTGTCCCATTATTTTAAGGGGAGCATGCACCGATTAGTATAACGTGCTTAATGTTGGATGCAGGCATCTTTTTCTGAATGTGAAAGTCCTGCAGTTGCACAACTAAGAGTTATTAGACCAATGAATCTTTGCAGCATGCCATATATTTGCTTTGCTCTGTAGTGTATGATGTATGTGTCAGTAGGCTGTATCTGCTCAATCCGCGATGCGTGTGTCACTAAGAGCAGAACACGCTTCATAACATGATCTATTTGTTTCTGTGCAAGATATGAATTATGTTCCCTGTGGCCCTTCATAAATAGCCAAATGAAAGGTGGCCCCAGGAGATCCAAACTCAGAGCTCTAGTACTTGGAGCATAATGCAGAAAGGAGGAGAGATTTAAGAGCTCTGTGCACCTCCCCACATTGGGATGGCAGTGGGGATAAATATGAGTAAAATAGGGAAGAGAGGAGAAAATTCAGAAGAAATGGAGGAGGTGTGAGAAGGCTTGGAAGGATGCTATGCCACTGTGTTGGGGCATGGATTAGCCACTAGTGCACATGTTGCACTAGGCAGGATGATCATCTGAATAATTTGGGAGCAGAAGCTCATCCAAATTCAGTTCCTGCTGCAGCTTTCCTGTGTGATCTTGGGCACGTTCCTTTGCCTCTCTGTGCCTTGGGTCACATCTATACCATCACCAGCCATGCAAGGGAGCAGAGCCATGGAAGTGCAGTAGGAACGGAATTTGGATGTCCCTCAGCTCCCATATTACCCAGGCGATCACCTGCCTAGTGCAACATTGACTTGTTTCAGCCATGTAAAAAAGCAGTGTAGCTGCTCTTTGGTGCGTGCCCTGGGTGGTGTCCTGGCCAGCCTTACTCCATTTGCCCTTATCGTCCACCCTGCTCTACCAGTGGCTATGTGATGTTTTAGCATCAGCATTTGGTGGCCAAGAATGAGCAGGATGTGTTTCCAGCCTGCAAGTCCTTGCATAGCTGGAAATGGTATAGACAGGTTTCAGATCCCCTGCTCACAACACCATTGCTCTTCCTCACCAGAGTGTAGGGAGGATAAATCCATTAGACTGAGGTGCTCAGTTACTACAGTAATCAGGGCTGTATAAGTATCCTGGGCGGACAGATCTGCTCTCTAAAGCACTTTTAACAGATCTGGTGTGTAGCTGAGAGGTAGAAGGCTGAGACTCCCAGAGATTGCTCTCTGTCCTTTCTACCCAAAGCACAGCAGTGGGCAAGGCATTATTTCTCTTGATATCCATCTTGAATTGCTGTTTTCCCTGTTAATATTTAACAGACCATTTGTCCAGTTTTGATGATTCACCTCTGTTTATGCAGCCACAGAGGTAATGGCACTCTGGAATAGAAAGCTATGTACTCCCCTGTCAGCCTTTTGCTGACATTACTGCAGTAAAATGAATGAATCCAACCCTCTGTTCTGGAAAGGTCACACAAACTAATAGTTTTTCTTTCCTGAGCTGATTTGATCTGCACTGTCCCACTCCTTTGAGAACATCTGGTCAGCTTGAACAGTGTGACAAGGTAGCAAGCGCTTTCTTCATTTCAACCGCCAGCTCTTTGTTGAAATCAAGGGGGAAAAAATGTCATTTTGTACGATGTCTGATAGCGCTGCCTGTCTTCCTGGTCATCTCGAGCCTTCGTTCTCTGTGTGCCTTTTGATTATAGATCGCCTCCAGTGCTTACCACCCATGGCAGGGATCAGAAGACATAAGCAACTGATTGCTGAACTATACTTTTTTCCTGATCCTATTCTTCAGAGAAGCCTATTGTCTCCTGCCTACTGTTTAGCAAAATATTTTCTTGTCAGCAGACATTTGCTTTTCCTTTAGTGTAAGTAGAAGATGAGGTCTCCTTGTGTCGTATTCGTATAATGCTATATTCATCTAGGACAATCTGTAGCTCACTGAGTTTTTGAAAGTGCACTTGTATTTGATGGAATGGAAAGAAGCCAGCTACAGATAACAACTATTCTAAAAATCATTTGGTTTGTTAAAAGCAAACAGAAACCACACAAAAAGACCGTACTGGGCAGCCAGCTCCTGGGATGGGGACTTTTTATGAGCACTTCTTTTCCACCTCCATCCCCCTGTCATTCCAGTGGCCCAGGGTAGCAGAGGCAGGCTGCTGCCTTCTCCATCGGAGATGTTGCAGAGGCTGGGTAGGGTCCTGCTGTTAGCATCCCCTTTGCAGATTTTTTTCTCTCTTTATTTCTTTTTACTTTTTCCTGGATTATCTTGTCCATCTCTCTCTCATGAGATTCTCTTCTGCATCACAGCATTTATCCTCCTCCATCCTCTCCTTTCCCAGGCATCATTCACTGTTCCTTTTTACCTTCACCTCGCTGCAGGTCCTGCCAGCTGTCAGCACCCCTTTCCCACACTATTTCTATTGAGTCTGCCACTTCCCACCAGCACAAATCCAGGTCCTACCTCTTCCTTTGCTTCTGCTCATTCATTTCCGGTGACACTTGTCTCAGTCCTGGTCCTCTGTCTTCTATATCTTTTCTGCTACTGCTTTTGCCCTGCTCATACTCCTGTTCCTTACCCAGACCTATCCCTTTACTTTCCCACTCTTTATTTCCCTTCTTTTGCTGGTTTGGAAAGCATCACAACCATCTACACTGTCTTCATATCTCATACCTTGTAGCTTCTGGCTCTCATAGGCATACTGCTGCATATTGCTTGTAGATGCTCTCATACAGAGGCATCTTGATCTTATTTTGCAATAGCATAGCATGCTTCAGGCAAAGCTTTGAAGCATATTAATCATATTTAGGTTTTGGATTACCACTTTAAAATAAATGAGAGTTCTTTGGATCCATTTTATGGAAGGGTTATCTTAGAAAGGGATTAGATTCCTAATTTCTAACTGAAAGAAACCTGTGGCTTTTGAATTAGGTTGCAAATGACTTTCCCTCGGGTCATGTAGCAGGTCAAAGAGAGTAGGGAATAGAAACCAGGAAACCTAACTTGGAGTCTGCTTCCTTAACCAGAAAGCTCCCTGCCAACATCAAAATTATATTTATTCAGTAACATGAACACAGTAGTTATGTTGGATTCTGATGATGTATTTTATTATTTTTTTCATGCACAATAATAGAAAATACCTTTGCTATTTTTTAACTGAAATTCCCTGTCAGAATTTAATTAAATCCTAATGTCTTCCTCATAAATTTGTTCTTTTTGGCAGTTCCACTTTATGTCCACCTCTATCAAAAGAATTGTCGAGAGTGAGTTGTGCACTTATTACATCTGTGGTATCATTCTAATGGATTCTTCAGAGGTGGATTAGTCTGGGGGATGTTTCACAGTATATCTGCTATGAAAAACTATCTTATGAAAGCTGCGGTAGTGATGATGAATATTGTGTAATGAATTATTCCATAATAAGCTTTAATTATGATTCATTTAAACAGATAAAAGATAATTTTATGCTACAAATGACTGAACATTCTCCAGGATGAATTGTGCTTACCTGGTCCCTGAACTTGCAAACGTAGCCATATTTTATTAGATTTGTTTGGTAGGGTCAGAGATAAGGAGCCTATTATACTGGACCCTGTATGCAGACATAATATAACATAACATAAAGGCAGCCCTTACTCTTAAAGGTTTACAGTACCAGTCCCTGGCACTCTCTTACCTCTGTCTACCATTTATTCTGTTCCTCTTGACTCTGTGCTTCTGGAAATGCTGCACCGCTTTACTAGTGAATGCTCTTAAGTATTCAGTGCTCTTTAAGTCAGACCTTTGCATGGCTCCAAGAATAAAAATCCTAGTCATTGCTTAGGTGTTTTCATCATCTACTTCTCTTCTTTCTAAATCTGCAGGCTGCCGAAGAGAGCAATTCGTTTTGCATCTTGCTATACCATTGGTTAGGTCTGAAGTTCAAGTAAATCTTTCATTCATCTTATTAGTTATTAAATAACACATTAAGTTTCTTCTGGGCTCCCAGTTCCATCTCCGGTCCTTGACACCTCTTAAGACAGTTAACTGATAAGCAAACACTACCTAAGAAAATTAGTTGTTTTTTTTAAATATGTGTTTTCATAACAACAAAGGTAGATAATGAGATTTCAAGTCCTCCTTGAACGAGTTATTGTTGAATGTAATGGCCTTTTACAATGCAAATGCTGCATAGGCTGAATTTTCAAGTTTGCTAAAACCAAAATTTCATACCATCCTAAAATACTTTTTGCAGTTTCATAGAAATTATTTACAAGCAAAGCACATAATGCTTTCATTTTAAGGTAATCATAGATTAGACACTTTTCTTATGACCATGTACGCACTTTTCCAGGAATCAAATATGCAATAAAGTGTGTAGATTAAGTTCCCATTTTGCATATGACCACATCTAAAATTCACTGAGTTCAAATGGGAATCTTTCCATTGAAAAAAGTCAGAAGACTTCCTTCTGCATAATTTTTGTCAGTGTAACTTCATTCCCTTCAGCAAAGTATTGCTGAAAAGAATTAGCTGCACCTGTTTCCCACCTTCACATAAAAAACATCAGTCATGCCTTTCAGTCCATAAACTTACATGTCACTACATTAACTTAGGAATCAGAACTTGTGGTAGGGGTGATATCTTTTATTAGACCAACTACATTTTTGCCCC
>JAGPOW010001327.1:10587335-10599436 GCA_030014935.1 Caiman crocodilus | reverse complement strand
AAAAAATCTTTAATTTCAAGCTTTTGGGCAATTAAATTATATGAAGGTTTCATTTCAGTTAAAGCTTCTTTTTGGCAAAAATCTTGTTGGTCTAATAAAAGCTATTATCTCTACTACGAGTACTGATACCTGTTTGGAACAGTTCTTTTATATGCCAGAATAAACTTTGGAATAGCCTTTTTACCTTCAAAGTTGTTTGGTGGTAAGCAGGATGTAGTCACATTTCCTTTTGGTTATGGTGTTTCATATTTCACAGAGGAGTAACAAGATGTAATGCTGTTCTGGGCAGGCATTTCTTATGTGGTGAGGTGTCTCTGAGCTCTGTGATGAGGCTCTGTGATGATGCAAATTACCTTGAGCAAAGACAGGAGCAGTCTCAGGTTGTAGGTGGTCAAACTTGCTTCCTCCTTGTAAAATTAGGAAGATTTCAATTTTAAAAATTGCTAAAATTTGATGTCTTCCATATGTCAAGTATCCAGTTTGTAGATATATTGGTCTAGTGGCAAAAGGAATCAGGACTCATGATAGAGGTGATATCTTTTATTAGACCAACTAGATTTTTTGGAAAACAAAACAAAACAAAACAACCCCCCTCCCCCAAAAATCTAAATTGAAATAAAATCTTCATAATTTACGTGCCTGAAAGTGATTATTTTTTTTGTTGGTTAGAGAGCTAATGGCAGTAATAGACCACAGCATGCAGAGTATTATTTGCCCTGCCAGCAACAGCGTTGCGCTGCCGGCTCATATTCATGCTGTGGTCTATTATTACCACCAGCTCTCTTTCATTCGTAGTACTGGTCAAGTTGGCGTTGCCAAGCTGGTAGTTGTGCGGGTGATTATTCATCTCCAGGTGGAGCACATTACATTTCTTGACATTGAACTTCATCTGGTTCTGACTCACTCGACTTGCCAGCCTGTCTAGGTCCACATGTATCTGCAGCCTATCTTCAAGCATGACCACACTTCCCCATAATTTGGTATCATCTGTGAACTTGGCCAGTGAGCTCTTCACTGATCCAAAGCATTGGTAAAGATGTTGAAAAGTCCAGGACCAAGCCTCAACCCCTACAGGACACCACAGCCCACTTCTCTCCAGGACAACCCAGATCCATTCATTAGCACTCTTTGGGTCTATCCCTGCAGCCAGCTTTATACCCATCTAACCGTCTCACAGTTAAGCCCACAATCTTCACTTTTCTTGTCAGAACATCTTGTCAAACATACCTGATCACAGGCTTTTTGGAAGTCAAGGTATTAGAAATTGGAATTAAAAATAAGTAAATCTTGATCCTGAGATTTTGTTCATGAACAGCGTGTTTCTTATCAAATATTCCAGCTGTTTGAGAGTTGTAATTATTTAGCAGAGGGGCTTGTAGATGAAATGGGAGAGGCGCTGGATGACTCTTCTCCTTTACACCATTGGCAATAGTTTGGTCAGGTTTCCATTTCAGATACTAACTTTTTCAGAGAGGAATAAGCCGTCATAGGCAACAGCCTATTTCTTTAGATGCTATGGACCTCCTTTACACACTTTATAATAGTGCCAATTGTGTGAGAAGGGAATCAAGGTAGATAATTCCAGCAGGTGTTTTCAGCCTCAGGATAATTTTCCAGGCAAATGTTAATAACCATTACTGTCTTTAAAAATAATTTATCAATGTTCTACCACTTTTACTACATTTTGGAAGACAGCAAGCATTAACAACTGTGCAATTGAAAACAATTGTAAACCAATTAAAGCAAACTTCATAGTTAATAAAATGGATTATGTGAACATGGGCATTTAATAAACAGCAATCTTTGTTTCAGTCTTCACTTAGTGTTTATTATTGTGGGGGATTTTCTTTTGCCAGTGTATCTTGTCAGCAGTAGCTCTGTGGAAGCCAGCTGTATCCTTGAAGACCTTATCCTGATAGTTTACAGGGTTGGGTGTGAGGTGGTGGGCTTTCTACCTCTAGAAACAGAACAGTTTAAAAGTTAGGAAAAAACATGGATGAAAAAGTTTGTGAACATGTGTTTTCCCTTTTTCTGTGGGAAAAGTTTTAAAAGCTTTGACTCTACCCAGAGGTATGATTTAGTTTCAGGGTTGGCAAGAAATGCATCTCTGACTTCTACCTGGCATCTTATCTTCTTACTGGAAGGTGGAGCAGACAGTTCAAAAAAAGGGAATCAGACTTGCTCAAATAGGCTCTTTTATCTGATGCACTTATGCATTTGTATGAAGGACAATCAAAGAGCTTGGATCAAATTGTTCTTGGCAGTGTTACCGCTGATTGCATGTTGCAGGGAAGAGTACATAAAACCCAAGTCCAGTCAGGGGACCTCTTGTGTATATAAGTGATGCATAAAGCAATCAGGACTTGTAGTAGAGATGATATCTTTTATTAAACCAACAAGATTTTTGCAAAAAAAAGTTCTTTAATTGCGAGCTTTTGGGCATGAACATCCATCATTAGGCATTGGATTGTAAATGTTCTTAGATTGTAAAAGATTGTAAAAGTGCGTAACAATTCTCACACGATGAGTTAAACATCTGACAGTGGACATCTCCAGACCTTTGGATGTGGCATAAAATGAAGATCTCACTGAAGGAGAACAAAGTCTACATTAAAATAATAACAACAACAACAACAACAACAGCAAAAAACACTCAGTAAAAATGTTAAGTTTTATTAGAGAAAATGGGGATGTGTCTAGCCCTCAGAGGTATAGAGAAAAGACCTCTGTGTACGTCTCAAACCGGAAAGTAATTTAAAAATACCTAATAAATATTGTAATATAATTATTTTAAAGCCCACCTAATGATCTTTTGGTGTCTGAGTCACGATATTTGAACATTTTGGGGTTGGCAATCTTTGAATCTTTCCCATCCAAATTCATAAACGTTTAATAGCATTACTCACTGAAAGTCTGTAGAAGTATATAAGCTGTTTGCAGCTTGAAATATAATTTAAATAATTGCTTCTACAGCCCCAGCAATATTCAGCTTTTAGTTGCACATGTAGCCAAAGAGGTTGAGAAGGTAAAATAGATGTCAGATTGTGGTCTGTTATGATTTTAAATAAAATGTCATTGACTCAACTCTAAGGGGAGGAGCTTATCATTTTTTAATGGCTCTATCTCTTTGTTCAGCATTTCTTCAGTAACAACTCCTATGGCATTTAAGTCATCTTTCAATTTGGGAAATGCATGCAGCATTTTAAAAAAAAATGAATAATGGTGTAGCAAATTCCTATGCAAATTAACTGGAATCAGGCCATGTATCAGTTTCATCATGCACCATTGACTGGTAATTTGTCCTACTTATGGATGAAGGAAACACAAAAAATTACAATTGTTGTATTGTAAACATAATACTTGAACTTAACTCTTTGGCCCAATCATGCATTGAAAAGTCAATGGCAAAATTCTCACTTTACTCCAGTAGGAGAAGACATGGGCCTGTTAACATTAGTGTTGTGACTTGTGTGATATGCACTGACTCTAAGTTGTTGGAGAAGCCAATTCAGCTAGCTGCAAGATCTCCAGAGAAGTAGGCCAAAAGGTGGGTTAAAGGCACTTTTATCTTCCATCCTCAACGTTCAGGTATGCTGAGCAGAAGATCCAGTATTAAAGCTTTGACAAGTTTCACTCATTTATCTTTTGTAAATATTGCTGTAACTGTTAAAGCCTCTAGAATTATTGGAATGGATGCCTTGTTTCATGTATATTATGCAGCCTTGACATTTTGTTCTTGTGGATTCATAAGCTGTTTCATGATGAAGACATTAGGTACACATAAATACATCTTTCTAGCTTCATGTTTATGCAATGTGCATTTGGTTTGGTAGAAGTGTAATAATTAATGTTTTTTTCCTAGCTCTTTTCAGCTTAATACTGTGGCCCTTCTGTATGCACATGCCCATGAAATGGACTTCCTGATAGCAGTACACTCTGACACTTACTTTTTGGTGTACAAGTACATCTGATGAGTATGATGCAGGAGGAAAAGACTTATAGGCTGCATCCAGACAAGCATTGATGTATGTTATGTGGTGCCACAGACCCATCTTTGGCACCACACTCTGCACATGCAGACCTTCCCTGTGCTGCTACCTTGCAGCACAGGGAGTTTTCTTGACCCTGGGAGATCCTGGGTTTAAAAAAAACCCACACTAAAAAAAGTGGGGCAGCACACATACCGCCCAAAACCAGAGCCAACCCAGCTGGAGCCACACTCCGGCTGCTGGCCAGGCTCCCTCCTGCAGGAGCACTGTGGTTGCAGCTCCTCAAGGCTCCCAGGACCCCGGGTAAGGCTGCTGGGGCCAGCAGAATTGCTGGTGCCAGCCTCCCTACTCCACCTGGGGTAACCTGATACACACTGGAACATGCATGGCACAGGCGTACCTTGGGGACAAGTAGCGGCAGCACAACATGTGCCGCCGCTACTTGTCCTTGGGGAAACACACATTCACACCCAGGGGGACGCAGATATACTGACAAAGTGTCAAAGGAATCTTATTATCTGCAACAGAGCTTAGATCTCTCAGGAAAATTATCCTGCAATATCAGGGTATAAACTACAAGACCAGTCTTGTTCCTTTTGAAATTAATGTGAATTTAATTTTTTTACTTTAGTTTAATGAGGCCCATGAGAATTTCTTTGCTGGTGATTCCTCCATTTTAGTGTCTGCTTCTTTTAGATGTTACTATAAGGGGTTGGGAAGGTGGGGGGGTGATGGCAATTTATAGTGGGGGGAACATAACTGTAACCGTAGACTAATTCGGGAGTCACCGAAGAGTACTACTATGGGCTAATCTTTCTAGTTTGGCTTTCTGTTAATATACATAGAAGTTGGATTTTATGAGAATGCTTATTGTCATTTGTGGTGTACCATGGTCATCAGTGGTGCCTTTTTTCTTTTCTTTTGTTCTGGTTTTCATTTACGTGGCAGTCATAACAGCTCTTCTGCTGCAGTCTAAAGCTCAGCCTCTTATATCTACCTGTGACCTATAGATTATTCCTATCAAACAAAATCAAGGAATGATACCAAATGGTAAACGTCTACAAGATGTATTTCAGACAGTGTCCAGAATGTCCACACACTTTTGCTATGAAGAAAAATAATTAGAAATCACTTTTAGAATTTAATTCAAACTTCATGTGTCAGTCTGATTAGTGGTATACCCGTTAGAAGAAAAAAAAAAAAAATGCAGAATTTCCCTACAACGTAGAATGATAACAAAATTTTCTGTTAAATAATAGTTAGAATATTGGCATTGACAAACCTGACAGCTTCTTTCATAAAGCTAAACTTGGACAAATCGTTATAGAAAGTGACAAAAAAGAACAGCAGATATAAATTTTTCTTTAGATTTTTCCCCCTGTTTAATACTGAATGTTAAGATAAAAGCTTGAAGCAGACAAAGATTTATGGAGTGAGAATTTCCTTTCAAGGGACTTATTCTAAGATTTACCACATGGGTGCTTTTAAAAAAAAAAATAGTACATTAAGTCTTAGATACAGGAGTCTCCATTTTTTACAGAAGTGTCACCTTGGATTATTTAGTCATCCTTAAATATCATTTCTAACTCAATTTAAGCTTGCTTCTTAACATGATCTTCTAAGTGGCACAACCACCCTCCAGATACCTATTCAAGAAAGTAAAATCAGCTGAGCCCAGTGGAAAAGGATAGTCCAGAAACTTTCGGGTTCAAAAACCCTTTGTCAGGCTAAGGAAGCTTCAGCAATTGGTGTGTGCTCTTCCTGGATGGAAATATGAATATATATTTAATTTGATAATGTTGTTAGTCATCCATAAATTTTATAGATACTAAGGATGGAAGGGACCTCATGAGATCATTGTGTCCAGTCCCCTGCCCAATGGGCAGGAAGTCAGATGGGGTCAGAGCACCCCAGCAAAGTAAGCGTCCAAGCATTTCTTAAAAGTAGCTACAGGAGATGCTTGCACCACTTCTGTGGGGAGTCTATTCCAGACTCTGGGGACTCAGGTAAATAAGTTTCTCTTCATCTCCAGTCTAAAACAGTCTTCCAACAGTTTATGACTGTTAGACTTTGTCTTTCCTTGGGGTACCCTGGTAAATAGATGTTCCTCAGATCCTTATGCACACCCCTTATATACTTATAGGCTGCCACCACATCATCCCTGAGCATTTGCTTCTGCAGGCTGAACAGTCCCATGCCTCTCAGCCTCTCCTCATAAGGCTTGTTCTCTTGACCTCTAATCATGCACGTGGCTCTTTTCTGGACTTTCTCAAGCTTCTCCACGTCCTTTCTAAACTGTGGAGCCCAGAATTGGATGCAGTACTCCAGCTGTGGCCTCACCAAAGCTCAGCAAAGTGGGAGGATGACTTCTTGGGTCTTGCTTGAGATGCATTGGTAGATGCAAGCCAGAGTTTTATTTGGTTTGCCAGCTGTGGCATCCCATTGGTGGCACATGTTCATCTTGTGGTCAATCATGACCCCTAAGTCTCTTTTGGTCTTGGTGCTAGTGAGCATAGCACTGCCAAGCCTACAAGTATGATGTGGGGCTTTTCTCCTGAGGTGCAGAACCTTGCATTTCTCTGTGTTAAATGTCATCAGGTTTTGATCTGCTCACCTTGCAAGCCTGTACAGGTCAGCCTTAATAGCCAGCTATCCTCTAGCGTGACCATATTTCCCCATAATTTGGTGTTGCCTGTGAACTTAGCCAGTCTGCTTCTGACACCCGAATCCAGATCATTTATGAATATATTAAAGAGTACAGGTCTGAGTAGTGAGCCCTGGGAGGACACCACTGGTCACCATGCAGCATGTTGACTCAGTTCCATTGAACTTTCTCTACTTCAGTGATTCTCAACTTGGGGGCCAGGGTGTCAGTCATGGTCTGTGGGCTGGATCCGGCAGGTGGAGCCATATGATCTGGCCTGTGGGTCACTGGACCAAGCCCATGCATCAGCTAGCCCTGGCTCTGAGAGCTACATGCAGTGTGCAGGTGGACAGGAGGTCGGTCAAGCCCACGTGCAGCGGAGCTCACACAAGCCCTGGATCTGGGATGAGGCATGCACTGTCTGTGGTGCATGGACTGGACCCGGCACTACATGCAGCATGGGGAGGCGGGAGGGGGACGGTTCATGGCATGGCATGCAGCCCACACCCTGGATTCCATGTTGCTAGCAAAATTTCAAGATGACTTCAAAGATTTTCCTCCAATTTTGACCATTAATTAAAAAAAGTATTAACTAGTGTTGGACCAATAATTAGCCTGGGAGTGGGGATCCTACTAGGAACAATCTGTTCATTGATATAACCTCATTAGCCACAGCAGTCTAAGGTCTGTCAAGGAGGAACTTTTTTTGTTTTAAATCTCTGCTGTTTGAACACTTTTAACTCCACAGAATAACAGATTTTAAAATCAAAACATCACATGGCATCTATCATATGTATATGGCTGGCTTGACTTGATAAGACCCACCTTTCATGAAACAGTGTCGACTATCATTAAATGTCTGGGTAGGTTTTAATTCTTTGCTCATAGATTCCCACATTAAATGTTCCTTTATTTTACCTGAAATCAATGTCAGACTAACAGTTTACAGTTCCTAGGGGCATCCTTTTTAATTACTGGAATGATTTTGAGAGTCTTCATTAGAGCTGTGCGAGGCTGGACAGAGTTTTGGATCTGGAGAAGCTTTGGATGCTTCGGGATCTGAGGCAGCACATCTGGGTCAAAGCGCTTGCCTCGTTAGGCTTCCTGAAGTGGTTCGGAGCTTCGGAGCCACCTCAGCATAACGGGGAAACAATAAAATATCTATAGTTTTGTTGTTTTGTTGTCTGATTTGGATGAAATTTTCAGGGGTGGTAGACTCTGCAGAGAGTATGAAGCTCCCCAAGTTTCAAGAATATCGGTGCAGGGGTTTGGGGGGAACGGCACCGCAAACTCTTGAAAGCAAAACTCATGTCATGTCCAGGCATTACAACATAGTGGGGTGAAAACAGAAGGGGTGGTAGCTCTTACTGAGGTCACGAAACCTGTCAAGTTTCAAGAAGATCAGTGTAGGGGTTTGGGGGGAACTGCCCTTCAAGCTGCAGACAAGCAAAACTGGTGTCATGGGTGCTTGTGGGACTGACTGTCTGTCTTGGGGTGGGGAGGGGAGGCAGTGCTGCAGGCCTGTGCTGTGTTCCCAGTTACCAATCAGTCAATCATGATTCGCTCAGGGACCAACTCAATACACAGGACCTAGCTACTACATAATGACTTAGCGAGTGTCAATTAGCACTTACACAACCAGGTTAAGGAGAGGAAAGTCTCAATACAGACAATCAACTGCCCCAAGACAGGCTCAGTCTTGGCACGAGTTTTACCTGTCAGCAGCTAGGGGTGCAGGGCCCCAGAACCCCCTGCACTGATTTCCTCGACAGCTGGCAGCCGTCACAGCAGGGGCCACCATCCCTTGCAGCTGTTCCCCCGCTGCATCTTAACACACGCGGGGTCACCTACGGCATGAGAATTCTGTCGTCTTTGCTTCCCAGGTTCCTGCTAGGATTTCCTGTGGGGTCGTTTGAGCTGATAAGGATCACCACCAAAGTAATCTTTCCTGTTGAGTTCAGAATCTCATTTATTCTTGTAGTGATGTCCTTTGTCTTTGTTCCTTAGAAGCCAGGACATGGTCTTGCTATCTGTTTGGCCCTCGAATAATAACCTGCTTGCACTTTTAGAGTCCAGTGCTATTTCCCAGCAGGTAGTCTCCTTATGTTGCTGTCTTAACTTTTCTGTCATTCATCTTTAGGTGCTTTCCTTCTGCTGGTTCTTGCAAGTTTTTTCTCTACAAGATTCCCCAGCACTTAGTAGCAATTCAATGCTTCCAGTTTTGAAGGTATTCTTTGAAAAACCCTACTTTTTATATTCAAATAATTGCCATTACTTTCCTCTCTGGGATTTGCTGCAGGAGGGATTGGAATTTGACACGCAAGAAATTACCTTGGGTCACCAAAGCTTTGCAAGATGATCAATGCATGGTACTCAAAACTTGAAACTTTTCCTTCACTGGGCTATCAGCTTGTACTGCATGTAAAATAGGCCTCCTCTTCAGGTGGGTAACAGAACATGGTACAACAGGTGAAGGTGCCAAAAATGAATGATTCCCTGCCACATTTCTGGCTAAAGCAGAACCATACTTATAAAGCAAAGCCACCAAATTCTGTTTAAAAATTCCCACAGAAATTTCACTGTGCATCTGCTTGTTGTTGCTCAGACTATGTAGACTAAACCAGTCCTACCTCCCTGTTAAGTGTCATTAGCTAGCTCATTTAAATCAAAGCCCAATCACTACATCAAGGCCAGGCACTGGGAACAAAACTCTAAAGGATCAAAGCAGTACTCCTAAAATCCATCATAAGAGACTAAAAGATACTGACTCATTCAATCAGCGCCAAAGCAAAGATCAGCGCTCTTCTGTCAGGCAAAAGTCCCATAGAAACTCACTCTACATTAAAGATTGTGAGACACTTGCTTACTAATGTGATGGGGGCTACAGAAGCTCTTTAGATAGAAAGAGATGTATCAAAGTAGGTGTTTGTGTAACGTGGTCCCTCTGGTGGGTTGATGATAACAAGAATCCAGCCTTCAGGGTTTGTACCTTATACCATATGCTTCTCCTCCTTCAGCTAAAGGGCCATTTTGGCTCATCGATGCTTATATGTTGCTCATTGTCCTACACAGAAAGAAAGTCGTAACAAGTACGTGCAACACTTGAAGTTGCCAGGTCTTTATGATTTGGGGCAGAATGGCTTGCATTCAAAAAGCTTGCCTAATTTTATCTCAACTACAGGTCTAATTAAATATATCACCTTAAGAAATCCTTGACTCTTCCATAATTTCTGGACCATCATAGCTATATAACTCTTATGCTGCCAAGGTCTTTATGCAACTCTGAATGTCACTAATGCCACAGATTTGAATATTTGCATTACTATAGCAAGCTGTTTGTTATAACAATATATTAAATTAGACCATAATCCTGTTACTGGAACCACATGGACAGACCTAACTGTGCACACAAAAAATCTTTTAAATTCAGCAAGCTCCAAGCTGATACAGGGGGTCTAGCTATATACAATGCTTAGGAATTAAATTAATTGGAAACCTTAAGAGATTTAGTTACAAGTACATCTTGTGGAAAATTATGGAATAATAATATAAATGGAAATATTAGGGATGCAATATGCTGGAGACCAAATCTTCCACTGAAGTCAGTGGAGCTGTAAAAATTTACCCTAACTGAGGACTTCCTCCTATATCAAGAAATCTCCTTTTTTTTTCTTGGTTTAAATTCATGCCTAAAGAGTATTTAAGTTTGTGTAGTCCTAGATTCTAGTATCTTTTAAGTGCAGAGCCCGGGGAATTAAGTACAAACTAGCAAGTTGGAAAAGTAGTTCTAGGTAGACCCCTTGTCTATAATATTAAGCTGGTCACTTGCCTACTATGACATTTAACTATAGATTTGATAGGGCCTTTGTTTGGTGTCTTTTATGTGCATTTAATGTGGCAGATTGTGTATCTAGTTTATGTAGGCATGTACTTTGCATAATTTAATTACATCTAATTACATTGCTTATGGACAACAAAACAGTACCAGAATAAAAAGAAAAAACTGGCTTTGTAAATAACGGGAAAATAGTTTGCACTTCATTTTTGTGACCTGATTTTTTTTTCTTTTTCTGAATCTTTCTTGCATTACTAAAACATAGAAAAGTAATTGTGTTTTAGAATGAGATATTTTCAATAGCAACACATTCAGTTACAAAGTGGGAAGTTTGCTACATTGAAAATGTTGGGGTTTTGACTTCACTGACAAGTGAAATTTGACAGTTGTGGGGAAGGGTGATGGGGTGGGAGGTGAATCTTGAAATAAAAGAAAGAATAAATTCTAAAAGCAGGATTTTTTTAAGGGATTTTGAAAAAGCCAACTTTTAACTTGCTAATTAAATTTTGAGAAATGGTCAAGTAACTGTTTCTGAGATCCCAGTTCTTATTAGCTATAACATTTTCTCCACTTCATCGAGGGATTGCCTCAGGTTTTTAGGATATATCTAGTGTCACAAGGTTTCTGAACATGCAAGAAAAGTCTGCAGGTCAGCATAGCATTTTTCAAGTGAGGCACCGATGTGTTTAATAACGTGCCTGAGAGCAAGATCTATAAAAGGAAAAAATGGGCATGAATTGTACAAACTGAAATTCCAGAGATGATGTTTCATTGTAAATCTGACAGTTTTATTTTACTTTTGATCCTAATATGTGGCTGTAACAATAATTTTGTTCCTAAACAGCACTTTGAGTTTAATTATGTGATTCATTAAAGTTATGAACATTCTTCTACTCAAGTGTGTTGAATATAATATGGTAAATGGTGTAGTTTTTAAATGACAACATAATAACAGTCCTTTCCAACTGGATGAATGCGCAGCCCCTGTTTTGATTGTGACTGTAAATATTTATATATTTCTTTTTTGCTAGTAGTATAGACATATTATTTATGTATTGTATTATTTATGTGAACTGGTACTATATGTAATGTTTAAGCTGACTCATGGAAGCTCTCTTGGTCGGCCAGGTTATCCAGCTATGAAGATATTTCCCTTTTCACATTGGTCATGTAATGATGTATTATATAGCATGTGCCTGTTACACGATGTAAGCGATCTGCAAAGTGTGGGTTTCCATGCAGAGGCAGTGTTCCCTTCAGGAAAAAATCCAATCTGGCTCTGTTGCTTCCTATCAGTACACAGAGTTTCCGTATGTACTCGCCAAATAATTCAATTCTATACATGGAAAAAATTATGCACGTGTTAGAATTTTTCATGTCTAGAATCTAATTATTGGACATTTGCCTTGAATCTGTCCCCCTTCCCACTGCTACAGCAGGGAAAATAAATCAGGTATCTTTGTTCCCCCAACTTTTTCCTCTGGTAGCCCCTTCCCTCTCTCCTGACTCTCAGCCAATGCTCTCGCTGAGTACATGGAAGTCAGGAGCCAATTTGAAAACAATAACCTTGAAATAAAACATGGCTGTAGCAATTTGCATATAGGACCCATGCACTTATTTCATCCAGATAATG
>JAGPOW010001327.1:10561709-10586930 GCA_030014935.1 Caiman crocodilus | reverse complement strand
TTTTTTTTTTTTAACTACTGTAAGTTTTACCATAGATGCTCCATTAACACACTTTTGAGCAGCACTTGGCACCTATGTATATGTAATACAAACTATGCATGATATTAATTCAAAGCTAAGGGTCGTGATTTACCACATTAGTTCATTGGGCTGGACTCCACCAGAGTCGACAGCACTTCAAGCTATAGTGACCCTGCAGCTCAGCGCTGCTCCATGTATGTGTGTGTACTCCAGATACCACTCCTCTCCTCCCCCAAAGGACCCACGTGCAATTACCCTGCACTCATGACTGGAACTGGATGTGCTTGTCATGAGTCCAGTGATGCTCCAAAAATTTATATGTAGATGAGGCACAGGGCAACCTGGTCCGGTTTTACCTCATAGAGGGTAGGGCCAAGCGAATCATATGTACCAGCCTGACAGGGAGAGCAGCAGAGGGATTTGGGGTGAACTGTTTGGGGCCCCATTTTGTGATGGTTTCTGGGCATTTCAAGCTGGTGAAGAAATAGGAATGATTGAAAAAGGGAAAGAAAGGCACAGCTCCTCTGTGAGCATTGAAAGAAGTCAAAACATATGCAATGTCATGGCTCACCATGACTTAAAAAAGTCAGAGGAAAGGGAGAATGTGCTTAACGGGCACTACCAAATGTTTTATTCAGATGGGCTGCATTAACGTGTCTTTGCTTTTTGCAGCAGTTTAATGATAGACAACGCATTTAAGTGAAATGTCCTTGTATGCGATTATAAGACAAGGGGCTTTTTCCCCTATGCCAACTGGGTGGAAAGAACCTTGTATTCAAGAAAATGTGGTAATTCTTTAGCTCAGTTAACCAACAGCTCTGGAGCTTGGAGCCTGGAGATCCTGGCTTTACGTGTTAATGGGGCTCACTGCAATATCTACTCATAGTCCACAAGTACTAGGATGACAAAATATGCAGAGTCCTGATCTATCATCTGCTGAAGTGAAAACAAACAAACAAAAAACCCTTCCCATTGATTTCAGCGGGTTGAGATTCAGGGACTGAGATGGAATCAACATCAAAGAGGAAAGCAGTTCATCTCCTTGCCTAGAGGCCTTGCACCCCATCTCCTGCCTAGGTTGGCAGCTTACCAGCATGCAGGCAAATTTCCCTGTATGTCTGTGGGCTCTGGGGAGTAAATGAAACTTATTCCAAAGCAGTACTTTACAGAGTGTGTATTTTATCCAAAACCTATTGAATGGTTTGTTTTTTTCCTCCTATTTCCATTATGCACATTTTGATTAATATATTAATTTCCTCTCCCTTTCTTTTCTGCAACCATTTTTTCCCTATCTCTCAATCTGCAAACATTTACCAACACTTACATAATTGATCAAACGCAATTAGAATTCAGTTACTTCCACACGAGGACCTTTCTAGCTTATAGCTGATGCAAAAGTAATTGTGTTTTTATCTTAAACTAATGCGTAAATTATTATTATGGTCCCTGTTGTTAATTAGTTTACAAGGTTTGTAAGAAATCTGTTAGCTCATTCTGTTTTCTTTTCTTTTCTCTGTAAATTCAGGGCTTGTATAAGTGCCCCGATTGGTATCTTTGAAGCCTGGAAGTCTTCCTCTGAACAAATACAACACGACTGTAAACACTTTCCATGGTGTTCTCTCCATGAATGGTGGCTTGGAACAGAAGACAGCAACTCTGGATGCAAGCTTGTTTTTTGTTCTGGTGCCTCTGATAATGCTACTAATGAAGTTGCCAATTTAGCCTCAATTCACTCTAAACCCAGGCTTAACACCAAGCATGTGAGTAGTGCAGTTGGCTGCGTTAATTTTCTTCCTTACATTTTTTTAAAGCTAAATAAAGTCTTTACTGCGTTGCTAATGTAGGGGCTTTTTTCCAGGAGTCTTGGTTTTATGACAAAGGTTTCTATTTAAGTGGGCAGAGATGACTAAATTTGTTTCACTAACTTTGCAATGTATTAAATGTCTTTATTAATCTAAATTGGGTTTGGGATATATACATTAGGTTGTGTTCTCTCTGGGCAAGTAGCACATAGGTCTTGTTAAAAGAAGTGAAAACTTTTTCTTTTTTGGTAATAGATGAGATGGCATAGTTAGATGGATATTTTTAAGACTTGAAAAGAAACTTTTTGGCATGATAAAGGTCTTCTGGAGGAGTTCATAAATTACATTCATGTCAGAAAAGAGAGAATTTTCAGGCAAGTACTAATAAAGAACTGATTCTGCTTCTACCTACACATCAAACAGGCCTGTTGATTTTTAATGCGATCCAAGTAAGGGCAAAATTTAGCTCTCAGGTCTTCGTTTTGAAATAATCTGATGCAGGGAACACTTCCAGTTTTCATTTTAAAAAAGTAGTTTGATTTATTTGTGGCTATTTATATTGATGTAGCAGAGCTGCTAATAAGTAATATATAGGGGACCACTTCAGATATGCTTTTATCTTTCCCTTCTAAGGCAGCCTTTCTTCCAAAGTAAAATTTGTGGAAGGAAGTTTTTGAGTCAGGAGCTTTGTTTGCATTCAGTCTGTGTTGGAAAGTTATCAGTTGCTCATATCTCCTATTAGCCGTGCAATTGTTTCATTTTTTTCATGAGAATAAGACCTTCATGGTTGTCCAGAGAATAAAGTCCTAGCAATCATATGAGCCTATCAGAGATCACTTTTTTTCAGACTGAACAGTTGAAATGCTCCCTCTGACATTCCTGACGTTTTTTAAAGATAAAGATTACAGAGGTTTCACATTGATGAGTTTACTCTGCGCTCATCCATTCTGCTTAGGATTCAGTCTGGTTTTTACAGTGTACACTGAAATTTAGTTTGCTATCTCCAGATCATTTTTTTTCTTTTAGTGAATAATAGCTATGAGGTTTGGAAAATAAGCAGTGCATAGCTTGTTTCAAACAAACAGCATTTGTACTTAGCTGTATTGAACCTGAATCATGGCTTTTCCCAATAGATGACAGTTGTTCCAATTACTTTTTCAAATATGGGTCTCCCCCACCTTACTTCAGACTACAAATTGGCAGAAACTGTCTAGAACTGTTGTGCAAAGAAATCCATTGACCCTCTTGATTACCTAACATAAGGAAATAAAAGCCACAAGGGTAACTTAACACCATCTTAGCACCTCCTGGTGTATATATGTTCTCAGAATGGGACTTGTCTTGTAGGCTAAGATCAAGTTTTATATCTGGAGATTAGCATTAACATTTGATGGCTTCCTGCTACTGAGCTATGCTGTAGTGTTTTCTGTGGGGAGATCAGATAACTGTGAACGGTATCTTAGGTCCTATCATTTTATTGCAATACTCTGCAGTGCATTTCTATAAAATTTCTTCTCTTTGGTATGTTTCATAGTCCTTTGCTTGGGATTTTTTTTTTTTTTTTTAGCTTCTAGCTCATGTGGGTTAAAATTTTCGGCTTCACTCGGACCTATAGGCGAGAACCTTGAGAATACCCAGCAGTGTCTAAGTGTGGAGGGCAAAATCTCCCAGCATGCCTTGCAGAAAGTAACTATCAACTGGGTATTTTTTTTATTAGACCAACTAAATAATAGCTAAATAATAAAAGACTAATTCTAATAAAAGATGCCACATTTACCCAAAGAACCTTGTCTGCCTATGTCCTTAGACCAGCAGACCTACAGTTAACACCACTGACTGCATCTGAACACAGACAAAAATAAGGAAATAGTCAGAAACAGGGAAGCATTTCAAAGACCTTCACCTTTTATATAACATCTTCTTCTATGGAGAATATGTACTTTCTTCATCTATGGAGAAGATGTACATGTTTAGCAGTTTGTCACTCTGAGATCCTTTGTCCCCTCAATGCAGCTGGGTGAAGAATTGTATGCGCATATGAAAAGTGGTCTTTTCCATTAATGCCTCTTCTGTCACATTCAAATCAGGCAATGATGATCAATCTGTAGCTCTGATTATCCTAATTCATCCTAACTTGAAAAGAAACCTACAGCTTTTTGCTGCAGTGGATGCAGGATTTTGCTGTTCACCTGCCAACCATAGGTCAATATGAGCAGAGCACACTTGTGCTGTGATCTCTATCCCAGCTCTTTTATTGACTGCAGAGTACTACTCATAGTGTCTGCCCCACCATTCAGAGCAGTTAGGATTGTTTATTCTCGTGCTAAAATTTCCAACAAAAACAATTTGTACAAAATTTGGCTTTGTGAAAAATCTAATTTTCCATTGAAATGCTGTTTGGACAGATGCTTTTCAACCAACCTTATTCAAAGCCACCTGAGCTCCTGACCTGTTTGCTTTCTGTGACCTATCTAATAATTGTGTCATATTGCAAGAATAAAATTCTTGAGTTCAAGGGACAATTTTTTTCAGACTCGAATCCATTGCCATAAATAGACAGAGGCCTTGCCAGAACTAAGCATCAAATTTGTTTCTTTAATGATTGTCTATTACAATCATTGTTAGACATTTTTAAAACAAGCAAAAAAAATGAAGCAGACAAACAAAATCAACCTCCTGTTCCCACACACTCCAATTAAGACTCCTAATGACAAACAAAGAAAGGAACATGAGTTTTATATATATATATATAGATAGATAGATAGATAGATAGATAGATAGATAGATATATGGGATCATTCTATCTATCTATATAGATAGATGTATCCTATATGTATATATAGGATATAGATAGTTAGATAAAGATATAAATAGCTATATATATATATCCTTTATATATCCGATATATATATATATATATCTTCTGTGTGTGTGTGTGTGTGTGTGTGTATACATACACACAAAACTTTGTTATCATTATATCTATCTCTATAGATATATAAGCGACATAAGTTTTATATATATTCATATAGGATATATCTATCTATCTATGTATATATAAAAAAAAGTTCCTTTCTTCTCCTAGATATAGCTATATAGATAGATATATCAATATCTATCTATCTACCTATCTATCTATATGTTTTATTTTGAATTCTGTATACTTAAAGACACTAAGTTTCTTTGAAATTTTGGGCTGTCTAAAAACCTTAATGCTAGAGGAAGCAGTTGAGAGAGATCCAAGTTTTCTTTAATCAAGGGCTTCATACTGTTATGTAATGGAGTGAGAATATCTCTTTAAAATGTGCAATATCTTTTCTCCTTTTCAATATTTTTATAGATGTTTTCAATAAACATGTTTACATTGCTAGCTGGCGTCTGCAATACAAAAACACAAAACAACTATAACAGATAACAGCAGGGAGTTATTTATCTAATCAATAAAAAAAAGAATGACCACATGCTTCATGCAGTGTCTGAGACAATACACTGCAAGTAACTTTACCTTGCAATCAATCCCCTGATAGGCTTCCTACGATGTGCCTTCACAATGGAATAAGAATATACAATGTTTGATGCCTTTCAGTCCTGGTGTTTACACCTGACTACATTTAGGGCCTTGTTACACATTGCATTTTAAACTGTGCAAATGTTGATCAGTTCCAGTACTAGCTTGAGTTTGCAGCAGTTGCACCTTAAGGCTAAAAACCTTCTTTGACTGTCCCCCACCTGCACAGCTGTAACTTGCTGCTACAGGGCTGGCAGGCTGAGGCCAGGCTAGGACCTATAGCTGTGAGTTGCCACTACAGGGCTGGAGAGGCAGGACAGGGTTTGATCCCTGTTTGGGACTGGGGGGTGAGGAGGGGGAGAGAAAGTTAGTGGGATGGGGTGGGTAATGAAATGGGGGTGGGGAGGGGTGGGGAAATGATGTCAGCCCCTGAAGGGTAAAAGAAAGTGGAGGGAAAAATTAAAAAGAAATAAAGAGGGAGTAAATTAAAGAAGGGCTCATGTTTTAATGAATTGTAATTTGGAACTGAGGTGTGGGGGTTGCTTGTCATACTTCCCAGGTATGCTGGAAGGTGAGAGCAGTGAGGGGGAGGGGTGCTCTTGGGGGAGACACTGTATGTGCCTCCATGGGGATAAGCCAACTGTAATGAAATCTGGGATATTCAAGACACTTTCCCCCTCCCTCTACCCCACTCTCCCAAGTCAATGGCGCTGCTGGTGGCAGGGGTGGGGTGGGGTGGGGTAGGGTGGTGCCTGCCTGTCTGGCACACCGTGCTGCTCCATGACACACTGCCTCTGCCAGATTGCACCCTCTGCCCTTGCATTTACAAGATACTCATTTTAATTCTCACCAGCCAGCTAGGACCAGCCTACAAAATCTGGTATTGTCTCAGCTAAATTGGGATGTAGGGTCACCCTAGCTAAGAAACCCCAGATCATGGGGACCCCATCTGCTCTCCCACTTTGTTCCTACCCCACCTGCCCTAGATTCCACTTCTGCAACCTAGCTAGCTGGCATGCGCTCAATGGGTTTTTTTTAGAGTGGGTCTGACTCTAACAAAACATCCTTAACATTTGTCTCAAATACGTCTTCACCTGCAGGTCAGATTTTGGTGACTCACTCACTTCAAAGGTAAGGTACACATCTCAATCAGACTCTTTTTTCATTTCATTAGCAATCATGAAAAGTACAAAGTAAGGCAAGGCCAAGAATGCCAATCCTTATCTAGGCACCAAAATCAGTAGCAAGAACATCCAAAGTGCTGAACAATGAGCATGAGGCTTATTGTGACATTTCAGATGCTCAGCACTTCATACACGTGGCTACTTAGGCTCCCAAAATGCACACTGGGTTTCCATTTTTGAAAGTGTTAGCCCCAATCTGTTGTTGACTTATGCATAGTTCACAAGTATTTGGAGGTAGTAACATAGCATTGGCATTCTTTGCTTTAACCAGAGAGCATTTCTTCTGCCCTGCAATCTCTATTTAATTTAGCAGTTGGCTAAACCTGAGCAGAAGGCAGATAGGATTACCCAAGCAGTTTTGAAGGCCTTCCTTAAGATTAGCAGTGAAGGCTTTGGGAGTTCTGTAGTGTCAAATGTAGATGTTCTTTACTTATGAATAGCAGGCCATCAAGGCAGTGTTCCTGCCATGTAGCTAAGCCAAGGTGAAAAAAGATAATAACTTGGTATATGGGCTCATTTACTTACGATTTTAGGCATAGATCAAGTATACATAACTCTTTTTTAAACAGATAACGTATTTATAGAGGATTAACTGCATTATTTTGATGGTATGGTGATTTTTGCCCTGCCGTTTTATTCTCAGCTAAAAATATTTATCTAAAAGATCCTTTCGATTGTCAACATTTAATTATGCAGAGCTTGATAAAAGGGAGAGAGTGATTCAGTGTGATAGATGTCTATTGGAAATAGACTTCAGGAAAAAATGCATGCATCAGTAACATTTAATTTCACCAGAAGCACAAGATCTATTTTTCATGCAGTATATCCAAATGAAGGAATCTCTACCACATGAAAGACAGCATAAAATGATTGTGTCACTCTGTACACATTGCTTTGCAAGTGAGCATTACATGAATTCTCAGCTTAGGATTAAGGCTTGGTTCTTTGTTCTACTAGCATTTTCTATCATGAAACATTTATTTTTGTTTTATCTGATATATTGCATGTGAGTGACAGGAAGGAAATACATATAGTTTTTGCAAGCTAAGTTCCAATGACTTGTATTAAATCATTTAAATTTAGAGAAATTAGAACTGTGAAGAGACTGATTTAGATGCAGAGACGTGATTGTCATCAGCATGATAGGATTAACACAATATATGCTATACAGAGGAGGAATTAAGAAGTTTTGCCGCCTGAGTGGCAGTGGGGGCTGGGGCAGCTACGGTAGCCATGCTAATAGCAGTGATAGTGTCTGGGTTGGCGATGATGGCAACTAGGGTGGTGCCCTACTCATCCACCTTAGTTATGCTACAGGTATTGTATATAAAAACTCCTACCTCCAGACTGTTACCTGAATCCTGGTTATCTCAGAAGTGCCCCTGAGAGCTATGCTTCCCTACCTGCTTCCTCCTTGTGTATAGCAACTGCTGCCTCTATGAAAGACTGTGGAGCATTGCTGTAGAGATCACTTGACACTTTGGAAGGTCTGGCTCCAGACTTCAGGAAGTTGCAGGCTTCAGACAACAGTAGGCTTAGATTGCTATTGGCTATGTAATATTACTTAAAAATAATTTAAGGGTTAAACACAAACCTTTAAAAAGAACAAAGGAGAAAGAAGTTAGTTGTATTTAGACTGAAGAAGTTTCTAAGGGGAGGCACATTAGTGATCTTCAGAAACCTAAAAGATTACTAAGAAAAAGGTTATAAACTATTCCTTAAGCCCACTAGGGAAGGACAAAAAAAATGAGCCTCAATTGCAACAAGAGAGATTTATGTTTGACATTAGGAAATACTTTCCAACTTTAAGGCTCACTGATTTCTAGGTGACTTAGGGAGGTTGTGGAATCTCCATCCCACTGGGGACTTTAAGACCAGGGTAGATGAAGATCCATCAGAAAGGGTTTTCGTATTAAGCAATCCTATCTTGGGGCAATCTTCCCTTTCTCTCAGAAGATGTGTTCCCATTTGGCTACTTGCCCTCTTCCACCACAAGGTTCCTGGGTTGCATCTGGGGCCTTGTACAGATATTCAGTTTCTCCTGGGAGAGTTGCTGCTCTCCCAGGAGGAACCACGAGTGTACAGATGTTCAGACTTTTTCTCCCACTGTAAAATGACAACTCCAGGAGAAGAGTCAGGGTTGAATCACTCCGAGATGAGTTTCTCCTGAGAGAGAAAATGATTGTATGTGCCATGCCTTGTCTCAGAAGAGAACATGATCTCCAGCATTATCTCCTCTCTCCCAGGGAGATGGTGTGTCCCCTTCACAATCTCTACATTTTGATGCAGGGAACAACAGGCTGACTATAGGCAGTCTCAGTCAGAGCTCTTGCCAGGCAGACGAAGCCTGCAAAGCATGCTGAGATGTCCCCCCTGGCTGCACAGTGTCAGGACAGCAAGCTCTTTCCTCTTTAGGGGTAAACATGCAAATGTCTATACAAGTGGCTCTGGGTAACTTTCTTTACCAGGAGAACAAACCTGAGAGAATTCTCCCAGATTATTTGAATGTGCCTACATAACTTGGGTTTGTCCTTTCAGGTACCTGCACTTTGTGAGATTAGAATATAAGGTAAAATAAGGCAGTCCTAAACCCCTTTATCTCACCTGATCTGCATCCATCTTTCACTCAAAAAACCCAAACCAAATTACAGAGCTTCAAACGTGTGAAGGATGCATAAGGTTCAGAAGTGGGGAGGAGCATGAGGTATCTCTCTGAGTGCATCATTTAATACATCTACACTTAGTTCTTGATTCCTTTCCACAGAATGGAAGGGAGCTTCTTCTTCTTTCTACTATGTTGTGAAGCATTAATGGTAAAACTGGGATTTCCAAAGGTTGCATGGTTCCACATCTGGGCAAAACTAAGGTCTTTCCAAATGTCTGCCAAGGATGGCTATGTGGGTGGGAACCAGAGACACACCTAGAATTTGGGAAATCATATATTCGATCCCAACTCTGCCCTGTTGAGACTAAGGCCTGGCGTTTGGATCTCCCCCATCCAAAATGAGGGCCGTAAGTACGAGTTTAGTTCTGGACTCAAATTCCATTTTTGTCTCTCTTTCTTTCCCTCTGTCATTTAAACTGTTCTATTCCAATTAAATGGATATTTAATTGGAATAGAATGGAATAGAGCAGAAAGTATGAGAGACTAACTCTTCATCCCTTTAGCTTGATTTGAGTGACATGGTTTCTAGTCCCGACTCCAATGGATACTTAATTATGTATGTAAAGTAGTACTGCTCCCAAAGAAAATCAGCAGGCTCACCTCAGAAAAGTCAGCATTATGTGAGAGGCTGAGATTCAGTGCCTTAGTCTGAATCAGGTACAGCAAGTACTTGAACCTTGGCCCTTTCATCCCAAAGGAGTGCTCTGACCAGCAAGTTTTTGTTATTCCAGTGTTTCTGTCTCCAGTTCTGAGCAGAAGTTCCTAGACCTGAGAAACCTTTCCCAGTGCAAAATTCATCTAAACTTTTTGTTCCGAATAAGTTTCAGTTTTGATGAATCAACACTTTGTGACAAGAGCCATTTAGTCAAAAAGTTCCTGATCAGCTTTATGTGGCAGTGCTGCAGTTTTATGGGGTTTATTGTGCAGACACTGAGCTGCTGTGTGTAATGTATATTTGAACAAGAGACAGCAAAGATGATGTGCATGCTTATCAGGTCCACTCAGGCGGGGAGACACAAACAGAATCTGTAGTGAGGATTGTCATATTAACTCTCATGCTCTTGGGAACTGTGCCACAAATTGTGAGCCTAAATGTTATGAAATTATAGGGCCTTGGCCGTGAAACTGCTGTCATAAGGCAACGTATTAAAAACCCGTTTTCCGAACATTTTCTTTTGATGATAGAGAAGATTATATTAAGTATAAGTGATTATGGTTCCCTAAACAATCATTAATGCTGACAATACAGTCAATCCAGTGTGTGATTCATGACTTCAGTAAACACATTTAAAACCCTATAAAAAAATAGAACAAATTGGCTAATGATAGATTAATCATCATTCCAAAACCATAATAAAGCTGTGAAATTATTGTTCTATCTATTGAAGTAGCAATCATGATCTAACTTTGTGTGTGTGTGTGTGTGTGTGTGTGTGTGTGTGTGTGTGTGTGTGTGTGTCGGGGGAGGAGGGTGGTACTTTTTATTTTCATTTTCTGTCACACTGTAAGGGATATCCATGAATAAAATGATAGAACTATTAAAAGAATCTTGTTAAATTTATGTGTATGTCCCATTATAAGTCTTGGGAAATTTATATATATACATTTCCCAAGACTTATAATGGGACATAATGATTATTCATTTAATACTTTATACTTTATGGTGATGAAATTCATAAATAGCCAGTAATGGCAATGCTAAAACTGATATGGAACATTTTAAGGGTTTAAAGTTTTGGTCACCAGGTATGGAAGGAAAGCATGTTTTGGAGCTCATAAATAAGCATGGGTGAATGGAAAATCTATATATAATTTTGAAAACAATCTTAGGCTTTGATAGCATTTTAGAGGTGGACCCTTCAGACAATCCTGTACATGGAGGCACTTGCCTTCAGTACCAGCAAATATATTTGTTGAGTTTTGTTGCACACGGACCAAATGCCATTTGTATTTATTTAAAAGTATGGCATTGTACATGTTACTTAAGGTTCTTTCATTTTCAGTTGTAAGTATAAGATTAACAGGATGCTTCTGGTCCCAGAAAGTATTAAGATTCCATTTAATTTATAATTAGCCATGTATACACAACAAGCTAAACTTTTATACCACTCACAGTGCTACAGTGTCCCATTTGTGATGTAAAGCAAACTTTAGTTTCTTCCAAAATGTTGGACTTATTGTGGCTGGGAATACTAGAAAGAAAGAAATGTAACGCAGCCAAATTCTGGGAAAGATGCACAAATTGCAGCTTTCTCTACTATTGTTGAGATCAAATATTTGTGGGGAATAGTTACAAACTTGATGTGTGGATATGAACTTTCTGAACTGTGATGATCTCTGCTGATGACGTTACACACTCCACAACTGTCCTTTGCTTCTGAGATCTGCCATCTCCACAAGTCCAGTGAGTTCTGCAAGCATGCTAGGGCTTTTGATAAGTATTGATTTAAACAGAAGAATGCTACCAACTGAATCAGCAACATTACTTGCACTGGGGTTGGAGTAGGTTTAGAAACTATGTAAGGAGAAAGGCTATTTTAGTGGATCAACAGTAGAGTAGAGAAGTAGTATAGTATGTTTGACAGTTTTTTGTCCAGACCTGAAGAAGGGTACCTTATGTTGAAAAATTTATCTAACATGTCTCCCAACTACATTGTTGTTCCAGTAAAAAGTATCACCAAATAAGCCTCTGTTTCCAACTTGTGTGCATTTTTGTGGCCCAAGGTTTGCCACCTAGTGACATTCACCATCGGATTATGGTACAATACAGTGAGAACTGTCTGACTCAATGGAAGGTCAAAGACTGGGTGGAGAAGTTAAAAAATGGCTGCACGTCTCTTATGGTTAATCCACTACTAATGTAGAAGTAGGTGTTACAGCAACCAAAAATATTTCTTTGAGAGTGATATCAGACTTATGAGTCACTTGTAAATACCCATTTTGTAAAGAAGAGAACTCATGTGATCCAGTAACTGATCATCACATGAAAAGTTGGCCTTAATTTCTGAAACACCATGTATCACATCTTGCTGCTACCTGACTTGACTCCATGGTTAGACCTGGTAGTAATATGATTATGCTGGATATTATCAAGGGATAAAACCAGATGCCGGGTTTATCCTGGGTCTGATTGTCCCAAGTTTTGACTTGCATTAAAACAGGTTGGGGGATACACTGTTATGTTTGTCTAAGGCATTCAAAAATAAATTACTCCAGCCACAAATGTGGGGAAGATAAAGAATATATTGTAAACATACAGTAACACCAAAGATGCATTGGCATTAGCAGTAACTTAGGATTCACACGTGCAGATTCAACACATTTGCATCTCTCACATAGTTATTTACACATCCGGCTTGCATGGCAATTAATTTGATTTAGCTAAGATTGTGTCAAGGAACTTCACTGGCACTTAGTGGTACAATGAGCTTCTACCTTCATTGGATCCCAGGATAAAAGCTTTGCTCTGGGAGAAATCCAACGTCTGCTTGAAGTCTACCTTATGCTCATGTATTTCCCAAATTTTTTATTTGGTTCACAAACCAGTGGCCTAACATCCTTGTAGTACCCAGCAGTACTCTGCATGTGTAAGGTTCTCGTCTAGCAAAACTGTTGGCAGGAACAAATCCTTCGACAAACCAAGTGTTTTCTTTAGGACATAAATCTCTGTCTCCAATGGGGAGAGAAAAGGGCAGGAGATGTGGTCAAATACATCATTATATTGCAAAGATATTAGCATGCCAATCAGCACCTTACTGTATCAACTGATTTTGCATATATAAGCACAAGATGATAAGAGTATAGTTTTGCTGTATAAAATCCTATAAAGATAAAATTAGAATGAGAATAAGATGCAGAAAGAAATATGAGAGAATTAATCTTTTCTAACTTTATCCAAGGTTAATAATTACCTTGTTGAATTAATTTTGGCTAATCCATGTAGCTATTGATTTGGCAATAATTTGTGTTACATCACATAATTAACTATGGTCTACCATCTCTTTTTTTTTTTTTTACTTTTGAATTATTTTTTTCCCAGTGCTTTGTAGACTACAACATAGCTGAGTGCATGTAAATTAGACTAATCTGTATCTCAGGAATTTAGCAGTAGATGGCACTGTAAGGTGTTATCTTAATTTATTTTGTTTTTCCTTAATGCACAAAACATATCTTGTATTAACAAACTAAAATGCAAGCTCTTGCACTAAAAAAGCTTATGGTTTCTTTGTAACCAAAAACTTTAAAAAATACAAGGGCAAATCTAGCATATGTTATTTGAAATACAGGTTTGGATGCATCTGTTGTTTGCAGAGGATTAGTGGGAGCAGACATGATTTTTTTTAGATTGTAGTTATTTCTTTTGGGATTAATTGTCTCTTGGTATTGATTTAGAGCATACAGTGAAACAAATGGAGCAACCAAATGGAGTGCTAAGACTTTAGAAACAGCGACTTTAAATATTTATATTTACCAGCAGAATTATTTATTTTCCTATAATATCCTGAAACATTTTGTGTTTTTCTTTTGATGATCAATATAGAACACAGAGATTACTCCTAAAATGTAGTATTTGACATTCATTACCATACAAGTAGCATCTTATACTCTATTTGCATTCTTCATAATGTTGGAAATAGTTGGCGTGTACATGGTGTCTTTCAGCAAAATGTATATATTTTTAATGGTGACTGCTGTACCTACTTGCTCCAGGATCAGAATGTTTTGTAGCTTGTGCAAGGGAACAACCAACTTGAGTTCCTGTATCCATAGACTACACAAGAACCCCACAATTAGTCACTTGTTTGGATTCTTAATCCCATTGAAGATGATTCCAATTGTATAAATAACTGTTCACCTATAGAACTAAGGAGCTTTCAGCCTCATCCTTGGAAATACACAGGATAGTTATGTAGTACAAAAATAAGATGCCAATATTTTGTTTCATTTATCATGGGTAGTTGACAATACATACTTTTAGAGTCATTATATAACCCTTAGAATAACTCTTGCTGATTTATTTTGATTTCTTTGTAAATCACCATATACTATAGTTTAACTTACACCAAAGAAGTGTTTGTACTGATGACTAGTTTATTGTAAAAGCATTTATCTTTGACATCATCTGGTAACGTAAGGGAGATTCGTATCTTTGCTTAATTTACCATGTGTCATTTCATACAACCTGCCTGCATCCTACATAGGAGTTGGCTTCAAATATATCTGTTGCTGTTATCCAGATCTCTTCTGTGGTTGGTTATTTTTTGGCTCTGGTATACGAGGCTTGTTATGTGAACACTTACCTACTGCATGTCAAAAAACAAGGAGAAAATTATGAAGGACAACCTGAAAAAATCAACCAGCTAAATTCTAGCCAAATAAAACTGGCACTCTGACAAACCAAAGTGACACCAGATAAACTGTCCCCCTTAGAGGAACACGTCCAGTAAGGGGGAGAGATGGGGAACCAGGGAAGGAGTTGGGCTTCCCAAAGATGATTTAATAAAAAAGAGAAAGAAATAGGTAAATTGAAATGAGTTGTAGTTGAGGCCCAATCCCACAAAGTACTGCACTTTCAGTGCAGTGATGAGCTTACTGAAGCCTTGATAGCATCAGAAAGAACTGAGAATGCTACACAATGGGCACACGTCTACACGTGCATATTTACCGCGCGGTAACCAAAATGACTGCATAGCATAGGAATGTGTCTACATGTGCATGCCCAGACTGCACAGTCAATATCATGACTTTTGCTGACTTGAGTGTAAGCTTGATACCTGCATCATACAGATATCAAATTTATGCCCAATTAGTTAATGCAGTTATGCACATGTAGACACCTTACCGCATAGTAACATTGTGTGTGTGGGCTGACTTGGGACTAATTTTAATCCCAAATTATTCCATACAGAGCATTAGTGCACTTTAATGCCTGCATATATAGTTGCTGGCCTATTCCCACTTATTGTGCAGTAATTTACTGTGCAGTAAATTTAAGCCAGTGTAAATGCATGTGTAGACATGCCCAATGTATAGGAGGAGTCAGTGGCTCAGCCTTGGAAGAAGGAGGGCATAGGAAACAGAACTGTTCCAAAGATTTATATTTATCTCTTAGTCTGACATAATCTTCCTTTGTGACCACCAGCACATCTACCCTGAATGCATCTGTGCAATATGAGTAACTACTTCCTGTTTCTCAGGACTTATGGGGATGAATTCTAGTAATAATTGCTTTTGTCACTGCAGAAACCGGGATCCTGCAGTGACAAAAGGAGCTGTTTCAGTGCTTGAACAAAATACATTCATATGTGTTTTATGACCAAAGACCTTGGCAGACTTTTTTTGAGAGAGTGACCTGCACTTGAAAATTATTGCTGGAGAGAGCTTTTTCCCCTAGCCTAGTCTAGACTAAGCCTGAGGATGAAGGGTTTCAGTTATTTAGGATCCTGATACATCCTGTTTTGCATATGATCTGAGAGCAAAAGCTTGCTGTTAAATCAGAACAACATTCTTCTAATGGTACACTGTGCCTGTAGTTTTATATACCCTGACAAATATGAAGACTCCAAGTTTCACGGTAATAGATTGACCTATAAGCTTGTAGACTATCTGTTTTAAAAATGCTCAAATGATATCCCAAATCAGCCAGAACAGAAGATGCCAGGACTTGTTTTCTACCTGCAGTGGGATTTGATCTATGTGTAGGTCACCATTCCCCATGCCACTTTCTAATACCAGAATATAGAAGAAGGCTGATTTCCCTTGAGGACTGAAGTGGCCCAATGTTATGAAACACAAATTGTGGAGGGAAATCTAAGAAGGATATCTATATACTTGAAGCATACATATGGTAAATACCCTGGTTATTACCTGTTCTTTATACAGAGGAGTCTGTCACATTTCCCCAGAGATTTCATGCTGATTGCACATGTGGATACTTTACTTTCTTCTCCTTTCTAGCAGCAAGAATAGAGCATAAGGCCAAATGAACACTCCTTTATACATTCTGTCTTTAATTTTCTTCATAATTGTTGCTTTGTTACTTTTTCTTCATGTGAAAACTGCTCCTTTTGAAGATGCTAGATGAATTCTGAGAAAATTTTCAGTTTTCATAAAATAAAATCCTTTTGAAGAAAATCTCTGCAGCTTGTTTTGGACCTTGCTCTCTTAATATTATCTTCACATCTAAAGCAATCAAATCCCTATAAAAGTCATTGTCATAAATAACTCTGTCATATCTGTCCTTGGGTGTTTGATGCTTTTGGAATGCACTATAACCAGAAAATGTAAAGGACAAAAGATAAAATGGCAACATGCAGAAAAACCAGGGTGCAAACATAAAATTGCAAAGGTAAATTGCTGATAAATCTCTAGGCAGCTAAGGTTCTTTGGGTAGAAGTGATATATTTTATTAGATAAACTAAATAGTTGGAAAAAAGTTCTTTGTTTGTGCCCAAAAGCTTTCAAACAACTTTTTCCCAACTATTTAGCTGGTTTAATAAAAGATATCACATCTACCCAAAGAACCTTGTCTGCTTGTGTCCTTAAAACAACATAGCTACAACGAAAAACACTGGTAAATCTCTATGCATGTGACATTTTGTTTTTCTGACTAACCATCTAAAATACACCATGACCATTTTTGACCTTTTGTTGCAGAAAGAAACACAGCCAGTTGAATGGGAAATATAAAAGAATTCTTTGGGCCCGTCTCCCATTTTTCTAGTTTTCAAGTCAATCCTATTTACAGTGCTGTCTGCTGTCATACATATTAGTACTACATCATATTGCACTTTGTTTTCCTACTCAATTGTCTTTAATGTAAAGCATTCGAAGGCAAAGATAGTAACTTATAAAGTCATAAAAAAGTAGAGCTGGATGAACCTCCAGAGGTCATCTAGTCCAACCCCCTGCCTGAGTTTGAACAATCCCTGCTCAAACCATCCCATAGAAAGAGTTAAGAGTATAGTTTGTAAGACTGCCATCAAACCTCACACAACACAGATCTAACACCCTAACCTGCCACAGGTAAAACAAGAGAATCACAGCAGTCAACGGTCTGCTTCTATAAACTGTTGTCAATATACAATCAAGAGGTCCTGGATAAAGGATTATGCTCCCTGCTATAGAAGAATACAACCCTCCCCTCCAATATAGCCATGGGGTAAAATTCCTTCCTGACCCCAGATGTGACGACTGGTCTGATTCTGAGCAGAGGGGAAAGACCTCTAGCCAGGAAACTCTGCCTTTAGTCTCAGCAGGAGCATTAGTACCCCAGTCAAAGTCCCCAGTCTTGGCTGAAGCCAACACCAAATATCTCTGGGAAGGTTTTAAAACATTGTTGCTTACATGACACACATAGAAAGAGGTGGGAGGAGGCAACCAGCAGAACCCAGAAACATGAGAAGTACCCATGGTAGAACAGGCATAGCTATGTGTAGATCAGATCACACCTGACCAGTGGCTGTCCAGCCTGGGTAGGGCTAGAATTTGGAGCAACCTGGGCTAATTGGAAAATTGGGTGAAAAGAAATCTCATGAGGTTCAGCAAGGACAAGTGCAAAGTCCTGCACTTCGGATGGAGCAATCCCATGCACCACTGCAGGTTTTGGACCAACTGGCAAAGCAGCAGCTCTTCAAAAAAGGACTTGGGGGTTACAGCAGACAGTAAACTAGATATGAGTCAACAGTGTGCCATTGTTGCCAGGACGAATAATGGCACGCTGGACTGCATTAATAGGAGTATTGCCAGCAGATTGAGGGAAGTAATTATGCCCCTCTAGTCAGGACTGGTGAGGCCACATCTGGACTTGTCCAGTTTATGTGGAGAAGCTAGAGAGCTAGAGAAAGTCCAGTGACGGGCAATAACAATAGTGAAGGGGCCAGGGCACATGACTTAGGAAGAGAAGCTGATGGAACTCAGTTTATTTAGGCTAGAGAAGAGGAGCCTGAGAGGGGATTTAATAGCAGCCTTTAACTACCTGAAGGGTTATTCCAAAGAGGATGGAGCTGGACTGTTCTCAGTGGCAGCAGAAGACAGAACAAGGAGCAACAGACTCAAGTTGTAGCCAGGGAAGTTTACATTTGATATTAGTAAAAACTTGCTCACCAGGAGGTTGGTGAAGGACTGGAACTGGTTTCCTGGAGAAAATGGTATAGTCTTTGGAGGTTTTTAGGTCCAGCTCAATAAAGCCCTGGCTGGAATGATCTAGTTGGGTATAGTTCTACTTTGAGCAGGGGTTGGATTAGATGACCTCCTGAGGTCCCGCAGAACCCTAATTTTCTATGATTCTTGAACTCTTCTACTGATAGAGAGTTCACAACTTCCCTAAGCATTTATTCCACTGTCTCACTATTCTAACAGTAAAGAACATTTTCTGGATATCCAGTATAAATTTTCTTTGCTACAGCTTCCAGCTGTTGGTCCATGTCTTCCTCTCTGCAGCAAGACAGAAAAGGTGCTTTACCTCTTCTTTTTGGCAGCCCTTCAAGTATTTGAAGACTGCTATCATGTCCCTTCTTAAGTGCCTTTTCCACAAGTCGAACAGGTCTAGCTCCTTTAGTGTCTCCTCATATAACTTGCTTTCCAAGTGCTGGGCCCTGAAAAGTTAAGCATGTGTACAGTTTCATAGCCGTGAATTGTTCTGTAGATTTCATTAAATTTCAGTAGGGCAGCTCATACAAGGTTAAACACACATATATTTGCAAGGTGACAGCCTTAGTTCTTTCTCTATTTCCAGGAACCTCCTTTCTCTCTAAGCTTCACATTTTCAGATCTTCAGGGTACATGCTGACCTAGCACATCATGACACTGATCCAGATTAAGACCTCAATATACATAATAAATAACAGCCATCAATTCTCTATTAATGAAGCGTTAATTTTCAGTAAATATGGAAATGTGGTAATTTTCACAAATGCTCATTAGCATTTTGGAAGATGATGAATAATGAATGTAAATGTCGCCTATCTGGTAAAATTAAGGAAAGCAATATTCATTTTTTAAATAAATCTGCCTCTGTTATCCTTGAATTTCCTATAGTAGGGACCCACATCAAGTTCTAGCATTGCAGGTCAGCTAGATAACCTACTTTGGCAGGTAGGTCTCAGCTTGTTTTCCCATTCAGTGCAAGTGTCATTTTTCTCAGAGTAAAAAATGGTTTGGATTGACCAAATTGGGGGTGGGGGAGGGAGAAGGGAAGGGAGTGGAGGATTCTCTTCCTACCAACCTTTCCATAAAGAACTGAGCAAACTTGGCCAGTGCTTCTCGTTGCACAAATCATCGCCTTTCAGAAATAGGGTGACCATATGGGACAAGGTGAAATCCGGGACACTGTCCCTCCCCGCCATTACTGAAGGCTTCAGGAAGTCAATGGCCCATTAATGGCCCATTATTCTTTACTTCATAGGTTTTACATAATTTATGAAGTAATAATTAGTGTTAATGGTCATTCCACTAATCAAGTTAACCTATTTTAAGGCAAGTTTGCTGTCTGCTAGGGCTTCCTGTTTCCCAGATCCTGCCTCTCTACTTCTGCACCTGGGACACCCATTTTAATTTTCACCAGCCAGCCAGGACTGGCCTCTGAAATCTGGGACTTCCCTGGCCAAACCAGGATTTATGGTCACTCTAAATCAGAAATCAACTTTTCTGACACTAGGAAGGGTAACTAGAACACCATGCCTTGTAATGAACAAGTACACTGTGGTTTCGTTTCAGAAGTGGGTGAGTGGGAAGTGGGCAGTCCTGCTGATGCATATTCTTCCCTTGCAGATATTTCTCTTATTTTGAAGTTTGCTTGTGAGATATTGGCCTTTGTTTCTGTTACCATAGTAGTGCCTCATTTCTCTGTACAATGTGTTTACTGAAGCAAGAGCTTCAGCTGACAAGTAAAAAGTGCAAGTTTTGAATGTGTTCTCTGATTCTGAAGCATATCCCCCCACAACCCCGCAATTTTTTTTCCAGCATCAGGTTTTTTTTGGTAAAGGTAGGTAAAGCGATTATGATCTTGTGCATCAGTTTTTTATCTTCTTTGTTTAATTTGAATGGCTGTTTTGTTGTCAATATTGCTATATGCAGGCATAGCAAGTATAAACTTAGTCATGTTGCTTCTGTGGCTTAGATGTAAGAGGTGGCAGTGAAAGATTAGACAATACAGTCAAATCTGCTGTAGGCAGTCTTTCTAAAATGTTGCTTCCCTCTCAGTTGTAGCCTTCTCTTGGTCCATCAGCTTTCTGTTTCTTGTCTTTCAATGCTCATAGCCCTAGGTGTCCCCCTTACTTCAAGCAAGTGGTGATTTCTGGCAGGAAGTGCTGAGACATGGTATGTATTATGGGTAACTCTTTGTAACATATGGGTGGGTTGGGAGCTTCTAACGTATCTTAGATGGGATGTGGTGAATTACTGATGTGTAATCGCTCAATTTGGGGAAAGCTGATGCATGTCTTGCCCTAGTCTTTTTGTTTTAACACATTAAACATGAACTCATGTATATTCATGTGGGCCCTCTGCCTTCGACATCTTTTGCAAACTCATGCATGAATATTGTCAATCCTTGTTCATGCATGTAGCAGCATAACATATTTCCTGCCTCTTTCTTGTGAGTTTCTTGGCCTTTGATGCTTCATGCACATACCTAAAAAAATTTGACCTAGAGGCCATATAGTATAAGCCAGACCAGATCAGACTGCGGATCCATGGAGTCCAATATTGAAAAGCAATTTGATTGTGCATTGAAATGCTAGTAGTGTTTTCAAGTACAGACCCAAGCAAAAAGTAAAGTAATAATCCAGCCTTTGCATTACAAAAACCTAGATCCAAATAGCAATATGCCTGTGTTTTATTGCTTCTTCCTGGAAAACAAATGGGAACTCTCTTAAATGGTCATTTCCTTCTTATATAGATTCTTAACAAATGTGTTGCCTTGATATCATATGTTAACAAGGCATCAACAGGATGAATGCTCATTTTGCTAACCCATGTGAAATAAATCATATACTGATGAGTAATATAGTTAGTGGACTGTTCTCATTAATATTTCATTGCATTCCTACACATGTGCAGACTGGATTCTTGAAAAATTCTCCCATTCTGTGTCATATCTCTGCTTAATATTTATATCTTCTGGGAAAATTTCTATTGTTTCCAAAGTGCATATGGTTAGTATCATCATGGATGGGCATAAAATGTTCAGATAGGTCAAGGAGCAGAGAAGAAGAGGAGTGGCACTTTATGTAAAAGAGTCATATGATTGCTCAGAGTCCAGTATGAAGCTGGAGATAGGCCTGTTGAGAGGCTCTGGGTTAGGGTCAGAGGGGAAAGCAACAAGGGTGATGTTGTGGCAGGGGTCTGCTATAGACCACCAGACTAGGAGGAAGTGGGGGATGGGCTTTCTTCGAACAGCTAGCAGATGTTTCCCGATTGCAGGCCCCGGATCTCATGGGGGTCTTCAATCACCTTGACACCTGCTGGGAGGGCAATACAGTAGTTTACAGGCAATCCAGAAAGTTTTTGGATAGTGCTAGGGACAACTTCTGGTGCAAGTGCTGGAGTGGCCACTAGGGGATATACTCTACTTGACTTGCTGCTCACAAACAGGGAAGAATTGGTGGGGAATGTAGTAGTGGATGGCAACTTGGACAGAAGCAATCACAAGATGATTAAGTTTAGGATCCTGAGACAAGGAAGGATGGAGAGCAGCAAAGTAAGGCCCCTGGACTTCAGCTTGGTCAGGGAACTCATGGGAAGGATCCCCTGGGAAGTCAGACAGAGGGGCAGAAGAGTACAGGAGAGCTGCGTGTACTTCAAAGAAGCCTTAGAGAGAGTGAAGGAACAAGCCATCCTGATGTGCAGGAAGACTAACAAGTATGGAAGAAGATCAGCTTGGCTTAGCAGGGAACTCTAGACTGAATCACAAAAAGGAAGCTTATAAGAAGTGAAAGCTTGGACAAACAATTAGGGAGGAATATATGAATATTGCTTGGGCATGGAGGGATGAAGTCAGGAAGACCAAAGCACAATGGGAGTTACAGCTAGCAAGGGATGTGAAGGGTAACAAGAAGGATTTCTATAAGTATGTCAATAGCAAGAGGAGGATCAGGGAAAGTGTGGGTCCCTTACTGAATAAGGAGGGCAACCTAATGACTGAGGATGCAGAAAAGGCTGAAGTGCTTAATGCCTCTTTCATTTCAGTCTTCACAGGCAAGGTCAGCTCCCAAACTACTGCACCAGGCACCACAATTTGGGGAGGAGATGAGCAGTCAACAGTGGTGAAAGAACAGGTTAGGGACTGTTTAGAAAATCTGGACATATACAAATCCATGGGGCCAGATAGGATGCACCCAAAGGGGCTGAGGGAGTTGGCTGATGAGATTGCAGAGGCACTGGCCATCATCTCTGAAAACTCTTGGAAATCAAGAGAGGTTCTGGATGATTGGAAAAAGGCAAACATAGTGCCCATTTTTAAGAAAGGGAACAAGGAGGATCCAGGGAATGACAAACCAGTCAGCCTCAACTATCAGTCCCTAGAAAAATCATGGAGCAGATCATCAAGGAATCCATTTCTAAGCACTTGAAGGAGAACAAGGTGACTAAGAACAGTCATCATGGGTTCACGAAGGGTAAAGGCCTGACCAACCTGATAGCCTTCTATGATGAAATGCCTGGCTCTGTGGATGCAGGGAGACCAGTGGATGTGATATTCCTTGATTTTTATCAAGGCTGTTGATATGATCTCCCACAACATTCTCACAGGCAAGCTAAGGAAGTATGGGTTGGATCAAGTGGATTAAAAAATGGCTGGAGCATCAGGCTCAAAGGGTAGTAATCAATGGCTCAATGTCTAGGTGGCAGCTAATATCAAGTGGAGTGCCCCAGGGTTGGTCCTGGGGCTGATTTGTTCAATATCTTCATCAATGACCTGACATAAAGTGTACCCTCAACAAGTTTGCAGATGACACTAAGCTGTGGGAAGTTGTAGATATGCTGGAGGGTAGAGCTAGGGTTCAGAGTGACTTGGATTAATTGGAGGATTGGGCCAAAAGAAATCTCATCTGTTTCAACAAGGACAAGTGCCAAGTCCTGTACTTAGGACGGAACAATCCCATGCACCGGGACAGGCTGGGGACTGACTGGCTAAGCAGCAGCTCTGCAGAAGAGGACCTGAGGGTCACAGTGGAAAAATAAACTGAATATGAGCCAATGTTATGCCCTTGTTTCCAAGAAGGCTAATGGCATTCTCAGCTGCAATAGTAGGAACATTGCCAGCAGATTGAGGGAGGTGATTATTCTCCTCTATTCAGCATTTGTACTGCATTCAGTTTTGGCCTCCCCCCCCACCACTACAGAAAGGATGTGGAAATGTTAGAGAGAATCCAGTGGAGGGCAACAAAAATAGTGAGGCAGCTGGGGCACATGACTCATGAGGAGAGGCTGGGGGAACTGGGTTCATTTAGTCTGGAGAAGAGAAGACTGAGGGGGGATTCAATAGCAACCTTCAACTCCCTGCAGGTGGGTTACAAAGAGGATAGAGCTGGACTGTTCTCAGTGGTGGCAGATGGCAGAACAAGGAGCAATGGTCTCCAGTTGTAGCAAGCAAAGTTTACGTTGGATATTTGGAAAAACACTCTCAGTAAGAGGGCGGTGAAGCACTGGAACAGGTTACCTAGAGAAGCTGTGTAATCTATATCCTTGGAGGTAAAGACCCGGCTTGACAAAACCTTATCTGGGTTGATCTAGTTGTGGCTGGTCCTGCTATGAGCAGGAGGATGGACTAAATGGTCTCCTGCGGTCCCTTCCAACCCTCTTTTTCTATGACACTGTGATTCTGTTAGATCTGCAGGATTTGTCTATTGTTTGTATGGCAGGAAAAGATATAGTCCCTGCTGTACCATATCACAATGACTGTACTTGAACTAGAGAGAATGGTACAAAATAAAGATTTGAGCTTTAGGTTTTGTTTGGATATTTATTTTAAAATATCAGAACCTCCTGAATCAGAAAATTGGGCTTGGAAGCTTATAGATCCCAAACTTACTCACGTAGGTTTTCATTATTATTATTTAAGTACAAACTATCTGGTTGACTTTGGACAATAAATAGCAATAGAAGTAGGTATCTTCTCCAGCGCTCATGCTTTGCAGCAGGGGTGTCAAAGATGAAGCCCATGGGCTGGATCTGGCCTGTGGAGGCCCATTATCTGGCCCCCAACACTGCTCTTGGGTCCAAAGTAGACACACATGTGGCATGCAGCTTATTCCAGAGCAGCACCAAGTGCAGGGACCAGAACGCATGCCATATGCAGTGCCCTGTTTCCCAGGCAGTCCAGGACCTGTGGGTGCTGTGCCGCATGCATCCCAGATTGGGTGGAATAGGCACCATATGCACTGTGCATGCCAGAGCAGCTGGAGAAAGTGCTGTGTGTGCTGGATCTGGCATGTCAGGGAGCAGAGCGAGGTGGATCCAAGGGCCCAGTCCAGGCCAGTCTGGCCATGTGCCATTCGTATGACCTGTGGACATATCCTACACCCCTCACCCAGCCCACACGGCTATGTGAGTTTGACATCCCTGCTCTAAAGCACAGAAACACAAAAAACATACAAGAGGGTTTTTCAGCAAAAGGCTTTTTGAATTTTCCCAGTCTCTATTTTCCACATTTATTTGTTTTCTCCTGATTTGAAATATCTCTCAGATAGCCTTTCTTTGATTATTTCCTATAGGTATGTGGTCCCTTTAATGCACCACAACATCTGCTTTGCTTTTATTGGCCTCACCTGCTGAGTAAGGCATTCATTGTGAGCAAGTGTGTGAGGATCTGGCTCTATAAAGAAATGTTGGCTTTAAGCCTGCATTCTTTACTTGGGCAGATCACCCTGGGAGATCAAGGGCCTACTTATACAGGAATTGTGTATGTCTGTTGGTTTTTCATCTTTCACAGGGATATCTTTCCTTTGTCATCTGTGATGCTGCCTCTAAATTCAGTCTCCCTCCCCTGCCCCCCACTATAACTTCTCTCATGCTGTCCATTTCTGCTTGGGAAAAAAAAAA
>JAGPOW010001327.1:10486276-10542014 GCA_030014935.1 Caiman crocodilus | reverse complement strand
CTTTACAATTTCAAAGCCTAGAAAAGTATTTTAAAAATGAAAGTTGAAACTCACTCACAATCACCTGATTGCAGGCTCTGGGGTTTTAAGAAAAACCTCAAACAATACAAAACTTTGATAAAATCATGATGCTGGCAAAACTGTATTAGATTCCCATTATCACATTTTGTAGTACAATAGGGATTTGTGTAGTCAAATTCAGTAACTCATAAAATATAACTAGAATCTTGTGAAAGCAATTAAAAATAGTCTGGGTTTCTCCATTGTGTACTGCATTCAGGTGGAACCCTGTCTTCAGAATTCATTGCTAGAAGTTATTTTATAAGCCCCTGTTAATTTGGCCTCTGTCATAAGAAAAGTGAGTCCAAAGGAGTATCCTTAGAACTAGTGGGGAATTTTCTGTGTAAATGTTTGATTGTTTCGAGGTTTTTTCAGTATAAATTCTTGTTACAATGAAAGATCTTGCTGACATGTTTTAGTTTTCCTGTAGCAAAAGCCAAATGCACCAATTTTTGGTTTGAGGTGAAATCATGCCTAGTGAAAGCAGTTTGGTTTGTCAGACCACCTCAGTAACATTTCATCTGGATGTATTTGGCACCGGTCTGTGTTGGCACTAGATTTATGACTCAGATACCTTGCTCCAGGAGGACTCAAAGCCCTAGCCTGGCCACTACTTCTTCCATGCATTAATAGACAAATTTTATCACTACACAATAATAACAGATAGGAATAATGCAAGCAAGGCAAACAAAATAACTATCCCAATTCTATACCTACCAGCCCCAGGGTTCACAGAGGGCAGGTACATCTGGCCAGTATGTGAGCTTCACCCCGTGGTTCTTTCTTGAATATCAGATGTCAGCAGCCTGGAGGTTGAAGGCCAAGCACTCTCCCCCTCCGCCCCAGTCAAGTGGGTGAAATGGGCTGATGGTGTGCCCTCTGTCCATGGTGGCTTTGGATTCCCCTCTTGGGGACCCTTTGCTGCTCTGAAATCCTTCCTTTTTTATTCTTCTTCTCCTCTGACGACTCTCTGTTCCTGGGCATCATTAATTGGTTTCCCTGTGGTTGTCATAGTATCCTCATTCTGTCTTGTCAGCATGTTTCTTTGTTTCCCAAACCCATTACATGCACACATCTTAATTTGGTCATTTACTGGTATCTTAATTTTGGTATGCCCTAGCCTCCTAATTTGGTCTGTCTACCAAAACCAGAAATCCCAGGGATTCAGCAGCTAGTCACTGTGGCCTAATGCCATGTTATCTCATGTTATGGGTATGCTGTTCAAATTTCACAGCTTATGTCCACCTGTCTGTTAGCCTGAGACACAGTGTCTGCCTTGAAAGAAGCTTTGTCACAAACAGACTTCCAATAGAAACCAACTAACTGTTGCTGTTCCCATAGACCCTTGTTCTAATATACATCTACTTTACCTACAAGCTAATTTCTAAAAGCTAACCTCTAAGTATAATTTTCTAGCTATCAGTCTGTTTGCCTGAGCTACCTCAAGGGATCTGTTCTTCACTATGTCCATACTCCCATTTCTGTCTGTGGGCCCTACCTCCTTTGGTGCACCGCAGTCCTAACCTCTGGCTGAGTCACTGTAGTGTATGATAGGATTCTTGTGACCCGTATTGTATGAGATGTCATCAGTTCAGGGAGAATCAGATCTTTCTGAATCAGTGAGTTCAGCCAAAATAAATGCACCTGAGCTGAAAGGAGATGTCATTTTGGTTTTTGTATTCTGTACCTTCTGAGATAAAACAAGTTCCAAAGCTGCTCTGAGGTGACTGCCATTTTGTGTTTCAGTTTGGATGAGAAAGACTTCAGTCAATTATTATGTTCCTGGTCTCTTGAAAATCACAGTCCTGATTCTGATGATAGTGGCTGGCTTTTATGCCTCTGTAACTTCATTGACTTCAGTGTCTTTGTTCCTGATGCATGCTAGCATGAGATTAACATCAGCCCTGCATTCTTCCATCTCTGTCTGTTTCCTCATTTTGATGCAATTTTAAAGGGCTCGGAAAAATATTCAGATGTTTGTATGTGTCTCTGAAAATTTTGAAGTTCAGCCGTCTCTTGTTAAAAAAGAATGATTGATGTGGGGGTTTGGAAGAATGCATAAAAGAGTGGGTTAAAGAAAATAACAGCGGTACATCATGAGATCAGACAGATTTTTAAAATGAGTCTTTGGAAAAAGAAACAACTTCTTCCTGTTGGTTTTTTTTTTTAGATGTTTTCTCCTTCATTCCTACAAATGTATAACATTCAAGATAACAAACTGATTCCTTGTTTACCAGGAGGGTAGACGTGATGTTACATCAATGCGGGCATGTATTAAAGTTCACATTTGAGTATGCACAAAAAGAAGGGGAAAATATTGAGTGGTAAGGTTGAGAACAAATGTTGAAGTGTCATGAAGATGAAATAAAGATTAAGAATGAATATGGCCAAGGCAAGAGTAAAAATCTCCAGAGAACCAATGACCCGTTGGCTCCCTAGGACAGGGTAGATCAGGGCTCAGGGGAATCTTGGCCAGGGAAAACCCCCTAAGGCAGAAGTTCCCCCTTTTGTGGACTGGCACCTGGATGGGGCTTCTCAACCCCATGTGAGCTGGGTAGCAGGGGTTAGGGGTATGTGCTGGGAAGCCAATCAGGGATAGCCCTGCTCAGCTGGACTCACAATGGCCAGCAGGCTGAAAGGCTGCTGTAGCACCCCCTCCTTTTAACCTCCCCCCACCCCAGCCTTTTGGCCTGGGCCAATGCAAGCCTCTGGTTGCCTTTCCCAACTGAAAACTGAACATCATTATGCTCCAATCTATGCTACTTAGAGAAACCTGTGAAGATTGAATAAATTCTGCCTCAGGGTTTCTGACTGTAAGTAATTAGTCATAGTGACTGAAGGGCATCTCTTCAAAAACCCCATTTTTGGGAGTCTTGGCTTTCCTGTTGCTAAGGATTAAATTCTAACAAGACGCAAAAATACAGAAATTCTTAGGTGGCTCTGTTGAACAATATGTGGCAGCTAACAAATTTTACTTCACCACTGTGGTTTCAATGTCAGGAAGTCTACGGCTATGCATAGATGAAATGAGGGGCATGTGTACATGGCACTTTAAAGTGGGTTAAATGCTTTTGCACTGCTTTAATGGCATCAGTGTTTGCATGCATTGGCAGTGTATTGTGCGGTAATTCCAGCCACTGTAGCAAATTTGGCAGCATAATGAACCTTAAATGACTTGAGGCGCGGCAAACTAAAACTCCTCGGAGGAGTTTTAGTTTGTTGCCCTACAGCCATGCAGCAAAGCACCAGGCTGCATGCAACTCTGGGGCTCTGTAGAAAGCCCATGCAGGCAGCCTGGCAGCAGCCCAGGAAGGCAGGCTCCACCCAAGAAAAGCAAGGAGCCTGATTTTTTTCCCCCCTCTAGAGCCTGCCTGCCTGCCTGAGCTGCAAGGGGGACCGGTGCTTCTATCCATGGCTGTGGTGCCCCTGGGACTGCCTGAGCCTGTGGGTGGACGCTACCTGTTGGGGCGGGAAGCACAGCTGCCATGGAAGGAAGCACCACTCCCCACCACAGCGCAGGGGCTGCTCCACCCACTGGCAGCTCACCCTCCCCTCCCCACTGCCAGAGAGGCAGGTAAGTTTGTGGGTGCACAACCTGGGGTGTTTAAAGGGCCCTAAAGTGAAGCAGTGTTTTTAAAAACCCACCACTTCAATTTTGGGCTCCTGTTTTGTCTACACATGCCCTCTTATACTAGTTAACTTAATGATAACTAACAAGACATGACTCTTCTAAACAGTGCAGTTTACATCTTCTATTTAGCTCATGATAGAGGTTCTAAAGTGATGAGACTAAACCAGGGTATGCTCTATAAGTTCAAGGAAAGAACACCATAATCGTGCCCTAATCAGATAAATGGGCATTTTGGTGTTTCAACCTGCTTTTTTATTTCCCAGCTTTCAAACAAGATCAGTAACTAAACACATTCCTGACACTGATGTCTGAAAATGACTGCAGCACTGAAATATATTGTAAATGTTCTTGATCAGATACCTGATAGGGACTAAGTGTGCATATCTCTCATTAGAATCAAGCTCTCCTTATACCCTGAACTCCACCATGCTACAGCAGAAAATTGGTTAAATGTTTTCAGCATGAGAAAACAAATTAAAACAGAGATAAAGTCTACTTCTTTAAATCTTCTTTCTGAGCCTATCAAATTTTCAAGCTCTCCTGTGCATATTTCTTCATGTTCAAATATCACCCCCCTGCAGGCAATATGTTTGCATAGGCAAATAATTGTTTTTTTAGTTCTTCCTTTTTTATGTGCTATTTTTTATCCCAGGAATCACATACAACATTCCTCCGTTTATGTCGAGTTCTACAGTTCTAACTCCCTGCTATCTTGGTCAGATTTCTCAGGCAAGATGAAAGGAGATGACTTGGGAGAATATCTGCATTATTCAGATGAATAATCAGAATAAACTGCCCAAACTGTTCAGTGCCTCTTCAATTCCTTCAACTACTGGACTAAGATAAATAATCCTTCTGCTGTAGATGGAAGATTACTAATCCAGAAAAGATAAAATAGTGGGAAAGGTTCTAAGATAAAATATATGCTGACCTGAAACTCTTCAGAATTACAATTGAATCCTTATTCAAGGTAGAAATACAGCTGAACAATTTTCCTCATTGTGTGTTCCTATTACTAAGGTGATAACTCTTATAGCTTTGGTTTGGGAAATATGATTGGTCTGAAATTTGCCATATTTATTACAAATTCAAGGTAGAGTTCTGTAAATCATGAAGAAAATGCATTGGTTTTGAGAAGCAAACTCATTAAATGACTTCCCTGATTTAAACTTTTTTTTCTATTGTTAATTCCTTCCCTTCTGGGTAAAGACTGATTTGTTATGGCATCTCCAGCTTTTCCAAGCAGTTAAATCTACACGAGTAACTCACATACTCAATATTGTTGAAGACATAAGATTGTTATTTGGCAAAGCAGACATGTTTACAAATGTATACACACATTTCTGCATGTGCATGTAAAATCTGACATTATCAATTCCAGTAGGGAGTATGGGTCTAGTCTAACCCATGGTTGTGCCACTAGGAAAGATTTAGGCACTAAGGGTGCAGACAGAAGTGCAGCTCCTAGCTATAACTCAGAACGATGTTTGCAAAGTGTTCTGTGTTACAGTGTTACCCCAAACCAAACAGAAGTTCACTGTTGGTTCCAGGGAGAAAGGGTATCAAGCTGTAGTCTGGTTCCCATAGCAATGACCAGGGCTCTTTGCCAGTGTTTTCAGAATAGGAGGAGAAAAGGCAGTGAGGGGAATGTTCTTGGGACTCCCCAGCTGGTGCTGATAGGTGGGGTGGGTGAACTGGAGGCCCTCCACCCCATGGGGGGATCCAATACACCTGCCCCACCCTCCAGGGGAAGCTAAAAACACCCATACTGAACTCCGTCTGCTCCCTTTCCCCCCTCCCATTCTGAAATCAGTGACAGACTGGGAGCTCTGCAGACACGGCTTACATTTTGAAATGTCTTTATCTGATACCTGCTGCAATAAGGGGTCAGATTTTCACCTGATTGGCCATTTTTAAACTGTCTTCAGCCGTGCACTTGTGTTTGGTCACAGCTATAAACTACTTTCTCTGGCCAGATTGGATGAAAATTGTCACTTCTGTCTGTATCCTAAATTTGGCTGGTAGCAAAATAAAAGAAAAATGTATTCCTATAGCTGAGGTTTGGCAGAGACTTTTCTCCAGTGCAAACAGTAGAGAGCTGCAAAGTTTGAAAACTTCAACTATATTGGGGTGGGCAAAATAGTGGATGTGGCCTGCAGTGGACTCCATTTCCCGGCTCCTCCAATCAGGCCAGTCTCCATGGAGACTCTAGAAGCAGCAAGGCCATGATGGCTCCATGCTCCCAGAGTCTCCATGAAGACTGGTTCGAGCGGCACTGGCAGGGTGCACAGGTGTGTGGGGAGCTGCTCCAGGGCCAGAACTGGAAACAGCTCTGGGCCCATGCTGTCACTGCAACAAGATCCTGAGGCAAAGCCATGATCTGCTGCCTGCACGCCCCTGTGATGGGCATGGGTTCTGTGGGCAGGGGCACGCAGGCTGCAGATCATGGCTTTGCCCCAGCTCTGCCCTATGCTGTCACTGCCACAAGATCCCAGCCATGGTCCCAGCCCCAACCCTGGAGCAGCTTCCCACCCAGTCACATACCTTGCCACCACCTCTTGGGCCAGTCACCATGGTGACCCTGGGAGCACGGGGCTATCATGGACCCATCCTGTCATGGCTTCCCTGCTCTTGGGGTCTCCATGCACCGGCCTGAGCAGCACAGGCAGGGGCTGCTGGAAAAAAGTCTGCCTTGGGCCCAATCAGGCTGGACTTTGCCCACCTCTGGGCTATATGGACAATAACAGACAGTGATATACTACACCTAATGAAGAGGCAAAACTGTGGGAGTAGTCAGTACCACGCTGCATGGCATGGCAATCACTATCAAGAAAACAGTTGTTATGTCACAGGACACTAGGGCTGTGTGAAACAGCACCATTTTGTTTCAACTTCCATTTTGCTGTTTCAGTGGGACAGTGTTTCATTTTGAATTTTGTTTTGTTTTGAAAGCACTCTGTCGTTTTGCTTTGTCAAAACTGGTTCACTGTTGGTGAACAAACTGGTGCTGTTTTGATGTTTTACCCATAGGCTATAATGGGGAAGCACAAAACTGACTATAACTTTGTAAGTTTTTGACAGATTTGTATGAAAACAGCAAAGATAGTAGCCCCTCCTGAGGGCATGAAGCATACCAAGTTTCAAGGAGATAGGTACAGGGGTTTCTGGGAAACTACTTCAACGTCTTGAAAGCAAAATTCATGTCACTTGCAAATGTAAAGGCACAGGGGGGTGAAAACTGCAGGCACGGTAGCCCCTACTAACATGAATCCTGCCAGGTTTCAAGGGTATGGGTGCAGGGGTTTCTGGGAAACTGTACCTCCAGCTGCTGACAAGCAAAACTCGTGACATATGTGACTGTGTGTGTGTGTGGGGTAAGGCACAGTGGGGTGAAAACTGCAGGGATGGAAGCCCCTGCTGAGGTCATGAAACCTGCCATGTTTCAAGGAGATAGGTGCAGAGGTTTCAGGAAAACTGCACCTTGAAACAGCCAGCAAAATTTCACACAGCCCAATAGGGCACCAACATCCCACCCAAAACCTACATTAATAATGAAGTTCTGGACAGTGTAGACCACATCTGTTATCTCAGCTCAACTCTTACCAGCTCACTTAGCCTTGATTGAAAACTTGACGCAAGAATCATCAAAGTCTCTGTCACCTTTGCCAAACTTACATCATGTGTCTGGAAAACGCTATTAACCCTGAACACAAAAGTGTCTATCTATCAGGCTTGTGTCCTCAGTACCCTCCTTTATGGCTGCGAAAGCGGAGTCATGTATACTCCAAGTGGGAGTGGAGACTGAACAGCTTCCACCTTCTCTGTCTCAGAAAAATCCTTGGGGGCACTTAGGACCAATGGATCACCAACAACAAGATCCTTGAGAGGACCAGTATACGGTTTTTGCAGACTGTGCTGGAAATTTTCAGGCTTTGCTGGCTGAGACACATGGAGTGCATGGCTCATAATCATCTGCTGAAGGCTGTGCTCTGTGGTCAATGCAAGAACCACCTGTGGTACAGAAGAAGGCCAAAGCTCAAGACGACGACAAGGTCAAGGAAGGTCTCATGAAATTCAGCATTTCCACCAACAAATGGGAGAACCCTGTCCACAACCACTTAGTCTGGAGAAGCCAGGTCAAAGCTGGTGCAGTCACAGCAGAGAGCCAGCAGAGAGCCCGGGCTGAGGCCTGCAGGTGAGCCAGGAAGCAAGTATGCATGAACCTCCATCTAATGAGTGGACCTGTAGCCACTATAGGAAGGCTTGCCAGTCATGTATTGGACTCTTTTCCCACTCTGCTGCCAAGCACCATTGACTTGACTGACTTCATCATGTTTTCTTTCATCTGCCAAGATGATGAGGGCCATATAAGCCCACCTGAATAGTGGAATGTGTGTTAGCTTGCAAGGCCCTCATAGATGCATTACAAAATAAGACATTAATGTTAAAAAGGGTACAAATGGACAAATATTGGGTACAAATGGACAAATATTGGCTTAGAAGCATCCATTTTTTAATGCCTTAATGTTTGCATATTGGACAATTTGCAGTGAATTTTGAAAAGATCTGAGACCAATGAGCTCAAGACATAAACCAATTTAATTAGGTAAGAGACTATGAGGTGATCATGTGAAGAGACTAATGGATTGCGGAACATGTAATTAGGTCAGTTGTGCACATGGGGACATTTAAACTATCGACCAGTTTTAAAGTTCAGAGTGGCTGCAAAGAAGAGAGGATAGGTATTCTAATAGTATGGGGGATAAGCTTTCACAAGGGACATTTCAATTCTCAACCTTGTTTGGTTAAAAATTATGGAGGGCTATCAAGGGATCTTTGAAGCATTGCAGAAGCTCTACTAGAAGTGGTCAGAGAATAACTTCCATCATTTCAAAATCAGTGTTGCAGTATCTTTAAACTAAGACCTTCCCAAACCTACTTGAAAACGTATTAGGTTCAACATCAAGCTTATTTAATATATTTATTTTAAACAGCAAGCTTGCTGTTCTTTAGAACATATTAGAACTGTTTTAATTTGGTCCTGGGATCTTAGAAAACTGGTATAGACCAAAATGAATAAATATGCGTTGTGGGGATAGAAAATAAGTTTGAGCAAACAGGTTAGAAATTGAAAGTCTGTTGTTCTTCTAAATGTGCTAAACTGTTTTAATTTGGTCTTGAAATTTCTGAAGGCAAGAGCAAATCAAGGTCAATGACACAATGAGGAGAGATGTGTCTAAACCACAATAAACTGCTTGGGAAATGAAAGAGTATATTACAATGAGACATGCATTGCTGAATGACTCAGGAGGGCTAAGAACGGAAATCATTAATCAAAAGGGAAGTTTTCTGCTTCGTTGCTTTTAAGTGACAGTAATGCAGGTATTCTGATCTCTAGATTGTTCTTGTGGTATTGACACAATGGTAATTAACGACAGACATAAACTTCCTTCTATTTCAATGTCTTTAGGATCCCTTATCCTGGGTAAGGAACAGAATGTCATGGCAAAACATGTATTGTTCTATACTTCCAATTGCCTTGCAATCCAATCTTTATATGCATCTTCTTTGTCTAACTACAAGTCTTTTTGTCACATACAAATTAGATCAGAACAACGAATGTCTATATGAAATTAAAATAAGTGGCTGGAGGAAAGTGTGTTATGAGAGAATGAGTGCTGAAAAGATAGATAAAACCATACATTGGTGCCATAAGAATCCCAGTAAAACCTACTGATGCGGTTCTCTAGGAAGAAAGCAAAAGGAGACGTTTATATGAAGATTAAAATTGCCCGTGAGTAAAAGAGTTCTGCGGCTTGGAATTAGTGATGAAAGGAGGGCAAAGAAGACTGTTTGGTATGCAATAACAGTTCAAACAGTCTTCTACATTAATCTTCTGTGTCAGCCAGTTCCTTGATACCACATCTCCAGAGCAATCCTCTGCAGCATGAAGATATACACTCACAAGGAAAACTGCAACACAGAAAGGAACAGATCAGAAGGAGGGAGAGCACTCAAAAAACCTCATGTAATGAAAGTAAATAAAGGAAAAAATAACAAAGGGAAAATCAGAGCTTGCTTTCAACAAACTGATTTTTTTTGGGAGGGGAAGGGGGGAAGGGGAGGAGGGAGGGGAAAACCATTTTTCCTGCTACCAGAGTTGGGTGCTTCCAGAAAGGGTAGGAGGAAATATTAGAGATAACGTCTTATCAATATTTAATTTCACAGCAGGACATTCACAGATAGAGTCTTTTACTTCTCTTTTTTATTTTCTTGTAAAAAGATTTGCAATGCAACAAAACGTATTCCTCCATTTTAAAAATACATCTCCCTTGTCCTAAAAGATAAGCCACTGTAGAATATTGTTTTTATACTTGAAATCCCCTCTGACCATAATTAGAAAGTACACAGTAGCCTAATATAGCTGCATGCATTTCTAGAAGTGTTATTTATCATTTCACTCAACAAGTGGAATTTACTGTACTTTACAAGATCCCAAAGGATACATTTCTTTTTTTCCCCTTCTGAAAAGGGCAGTAATGCTACAGCCTGAATAACAATCCTGAAGACTTCCTTCCACACGCATCTTTGACACAGCTCACACATACTGCTCAAAGGTATCTATTTACTTCTGCATATTGAATACATGAATCTCACCACCAGGATTAAAAGCCAGAACTGAGTCTGCATATAGTTAGGTAAACCTGACTCATATACATAGGTACTTTGAGGTTTCCCATATTGACATTAAGTACTCCTGAGAAAAGTACACATACCTTTGCCCATGCCTTTATGAAGATTTGGTGTCTAAGTTTCATGCTTGCCTGTTACTAGTACTTCTGCATTTTGCAGCAATGCATTTAGCTTTCTTCTTTCATTCTGACACACCTTACCTTACAAAAGTTACTTAGAAATGTTCAGCAGAAACAGGTTAGGGTTAAATTGGTCCAGTTCACAGAATGTTCTTAATACAAATACATTTTTAAAAAATGTTATACAGCAGAGCTGGGAACTTTTGGTGTGAATCTCCTGGGGAATTTTTTTTTTAAGGGTGGCCACAACTATTTGTATATTCAGGTCAAATTCTTGGCTCGTTTTGTCCATGATAAGAAGAAATGAACATTTCTGAAATGTCTAAGCAGTTCATTCAAGAACTGTTGAAATGAAGTGTTAAGGAAAAACAGGTTTAGATTTAGCAAGTGTTGTCTGAGGAGGCGGAGCTGCTGCAACATATCCTGTTTCCCACAGTCCACAAGACATTGGGTTTAATGCCCTTCTCTGCCAGAAAGCCTTTGAACTTTCATGAAAATGTCCCAACCACTGGCACCAAGGTATTTAAAGGAAGTTTCAGTCTGCTGCTAATGCTGTGCTCCATGTTGCATAGGCTACGTACATCATCAGTGGATCGGATGTTGTCTCTATAGCCTGGTAGTTGGGGTCCTCTCCTGTTAATTGGAAAGGGCACCTTTTCAAACTGGAGAGAAGATATGGACCACAGTAAATTTCATCTGAGGAGTGGGATTTCCCTCTCTCTCTCTTCCTTGCTCAGTGAATACTTTAAGGAATAATCATTTTCTGAAATTAAATACTGAAAGAGATTTAGTCTTAAATGATCAAAACCATTTTTTGGTTCAAGTCCCAGACCAGAAAATCATCACCTTGCAATTTAAGGCTACCAAATCTAAAGGCATCTCAAAATGCGGCTATGTGGGCCAGGCTGTCCTCAGAATAAAAGAAAAAATGCTTTAGGAAGAGTCATACTGACATTCCCTTTATACAGTTTTTTCAGCTCTAGACCTGAAGAAACAAGAGGGCTATTGCAATCTTTTGTCTTTCCTCTCATGGAACAGGCATACAGCTTAATAGTCAAACTCTAGTGACAGGCCAAAGCTACTGGAAAACAGGACTGTCCATAAGATGGCCCTCTGCCATGGTAAAGCTTCTGAGATAATCTAGCTATTAGTGGGTGTGTGGCAGTCCAGACCAGGTCTGTGGGGCTGTACCCAACATGGGGCATTGGGGGTTCATCTCTGGGTGTGTAGCAGCTAGGGCTGGGCCCTGTGGGGCTGTGCCCGAGCAGGGGGGTTCTCCTGGGCTCAGTGTCAGGTCTGTGTGTACATCATGGGGTGCTTCATGATGGGGTGCAGGAGCACAGCCTTGGGAGCCAGGTGCCCAGGCCCTGGGGCTTGCGCAGGGGAAGCAGAAGCCCCTCTGCCCACTACCTACCTGTGGCTGACAAGGCTGGAGGCAGGGGGTGGGGTTGGGGAGAGGGATTCTGCTGGCTGAGATCTGGGAGAGCTCAGGGATGAGGCACACTATACACTTGGCTGGAGCAGCTGAGCATGAGCTGAGTGCTAATATGCCTCCTGTGGGGGGGAGGGTAGCAGGGGTCTGCAAAGGAGGCTGGGATACTGAAGGACAGCAACTTAACTTGAACGTATAAGAGATCTGGTACAGAAGTCGATTCACTGGTCTAACCCAAAACAATTAGATCTGAGTGCACGTGGATTGATCCAGGACTATCTTAGACCAGGTTCCACCATTTTTAGACCAGTGTATGTGCATTGAACTTCTCTACAGTTATGGGTTTAGACTGATTTCTGATCACTTAGTGTAATGTCTGTACCTGGCCCTTGTCTGGTGGCAGTATCCCTGTGATAGAGCAATGCACCCTGGGTTTTCCAGCATCTTCCACTAGCACCCTCCAGGGGTGGGCTGGAACATAATCTTCTAAAACATAGGAGGTCCACCAAGAAGGCAAAACCGATTCCATCAGTGCTTTTGCTGAGGAATTCCCAGAGGTACCTAGCATCCCTGTTTGTTTGCATCTAATTCTATTGCAAGAGAGAGCTTTCCACCTTAAAACATTGCTGTCATATAGTGAACTGCCTAACTATTGGGCATACTCAATGGTTATATCTCTACTGAAGCATAACCTGAGTACTCCTCCCAAAAATGTCATGTATAAATAGAATCACTATGAAACATTGCAGGCATGTGGGTTTGCAGAAGAGAAGATCACTGTGCCCCTCTGGTTTCCTGAATGTTAAAAGTCAATTATATCAACCTATCTCTGTTGTTTCTGGATCATTACACATTTTTCCTTTGGCTAAAAAACCCTTGTTCACAGAATGTCTAATTTGTGATCCAGTTACTCTAAATTTCTTTTAATGCTTTCCTGAGGTTTGGAATAAGCAAATGTTACTGTATCATTAATTATTATTACTGTGTCGTAAACAGTCCATTTTATTTCATATACCCTTTTATTTTGTATGCGAATGGGATAGATTGTTATTTAGAGCAACAAGTCCCTTAACCTAGGGTAGTTTTCAATCTTTCCATGCTTTTCCTAGCAGTCTACAACCATTATTTAGCAATACACAGAGAACCAGGTTATTAGGTATGATGGTGCTGAACATTATATAAGACCCTAGATATATAAGAGTTTTAAGATATATAAGACTAGTGTAGTTTTGGGACCTTTTCCCACTTATTGGGGTTATGATGCAGAAATTGAGTGGTATAGCTTTAGTTTCTGCAAGCAGTTACTCTCAAATGTAATATTTGCTGCTGTGAGTATTATTATAGGTGCCTGAAATCTATTCATTTTGGATGAGGTTCAACACGATGCTTAAGAACTTTGTGATCTTGAATAAAGATGTTTGTTTTCTATGTAGCAGATTGGGATCATTTTTTAAAATGCTATTCTGTATTTGAGTTAGAAAAATTTGAGTTCTACGGGTATTCTCTTTCCGTGCATGTAACCTTCAATTACAGTTACTCTGAAATGAAATTATACCAGGAGGGTTTATTAATAAACCTACTGAGGTTTGAAATATAGGTGACAGTCTTCTCATAGCTTATTGTCAAAGTAATCAGAAATGTTTCCATTCATGTAAAGATAAATTGTGATTACTATATTTAAAAAGAGTACACATTGAGCAATTCCAGTGAAAATTCTGGGACTCTATACATTTCAGATCATGAGAATTAAGGCTCATATTTACCATTTATGTTGTTTGCACAATAGATTTTACACAGATGTATCAATTTGAGCTCTTTGTGTAAGTATGATATCTTTCATTAGACCAACTAAAATAGACATTCTTTTTTGCAAGCCTTTGGGTGAAGCATCCTCTGCCTGAAGAAGGGTGTTTGTTCCCAAATCTTGCAAAGAACAATTTGTCCAACTATTTTAGTTGGTCTAATAAAAGATATCAGATTTACCCAAAGAACCATGTCTACGTACGTCCTTAGACCAACATGGGTGCGACAACACCTTTGATTTGACTTCATAATCCTAAACTACAGCTGTCCCTTTTTCATCCATATTTTGAATTTGGTCCAACTTATTGTAGTATGTACATGAAGCTCTCTCTTTATTCTGTTTAACTATTTGGCCTTTAAGTTCTTTGTGAGCAAATTAGGATTTATTGAATTAATTTCTGCTTTTCTTTCATTCTTCCTTCCCAAAACTGTTTAAATAGTGGATTGTGTAGTACTGCTGGGTAGTCTCTGACTCAGTTTCCCCACTAGTAAAATAGAAGATAATCTTATTGACCTATTCTGTTAAGTACTTGTAGGATCTACTGAGAACTATGTGATGGTGATGGTGGTAGGGTAGGTTCCCTTTGCTTATTCTCCTGAAGAGACATTCTTAATTTTCCTTCTGTTTCTAGGCTGCATTGTGATGTCCTCTAGAGTAGGTATTCAGTTCCAAACTACTTTAGAGCTGTTGCTCATTTGTCCAAGTACTGTTGGCTCTATCATGGGCTTTTCTTGCTTGGCTTTCTGCTCCCTGCAGCACTTTATAGTAGACCTTAATTTTCACTTTCAGAGTTCCCTTCAGTCACCCACATACTCCTGATATCTGCCCATTTCTAATGAATATGAATGAAATGAAAAGCAATCATTCATAACTTAAAATAATTATTACAGAGCCTGATAGAAGTGGGAAGGTTTATATAAAACACTGTAAAGTATATTTTTAAGAACCTTCTCTGTAATTCTTTGAAGAACAGATGTCAAAATGAGATGCAGTAATTTCTCTGAGAAAGGGAAATTGTATTAAATTAGAGGAATAAAAGTCACGAGAGGCAAATCCTTAAATTCTTAAATTAAATTTTATACACTACTGTGCAGATGAATGGTTCTGGTTGAATTATTCATTCTGCATATCTCTGGACAAATTTAAATTTTTTATGGTAAGACGTGTCATGATTTGATAGGTTTATTTCTGGATTATTTATAACTGTTTACAAGGAATTTGGATGACCACAAATAATATAGCACAGCTCTTGTCTCACATTAAATTGACCCAAATAGTGGCATAGCATGCCATGATGTATTTCAAAGATCCAGTTTGCAGTCCCCAAATTTTACAAGTAAAACTTTATTTTATTTCTTTCTTCTCATGCACAGTCTCCCATAATGAAAAAATGTGAAGAATAGTATGCTCAGTTTCTGTGGTACAGACCCACCATTACACAGTGGAGGAGAAACCAAACCAACATCAAAGGATGTTAGGACGTAGGACCAAAAGCAGACAATGTAAATCACTGGGTTGTTTCATTTTTGGGTCCCTCCCCGATAAACCCCCCTCACGTATACCAGTATTTAAAACAGCTGAAAATTACTGATTATTTTATTTGTATTTACTGGGATATAATGGAAGGCTGTAAAATCACAATCCAGGGACATTGAATTCAATCTGAATGTAACAGAAGGGATGAGCTAGTATTTCTATTAAGTTATTGTCCACCATCTAAAACTGGGAGAACATACAACTACTCGATGCTAAAACTTTACCTTGTCCCCGTGAAAGTGAAGAAAGGACACAATTTAATTTTATTATTGATACACACATAACTTCCATTTATAGTAATCTGTTAAATTGCATATGCTATTTTATTATTTTTCTAATCTGGAAAAAATAGCACAACAGAAAACTCTGAGTGATTCCATATATCCAAAGCACAGGTGAATCATAGGGAGGGTATGAGGTAGGGCATGCACACCCCCCCCCACCCCAATGGACTGCTATCAACGCCACCGCCAGCTCCTGCAGGCACTTGCCACTTACTCCCGCCGCCACTGCCGCTGGCTTCTGCGGGCAGTCGCAGATTGCCTCTCACAACCCTTCCCACCCCCCACTGGCTTCTGCAGGTGGTCGCCGCTCACCACCCTGCCACCAATGCTGCCGATGATGCCACCCACAAATTGTGGCCCCCTCCCCAGTTTTGGGAGGTACCAGTCATTCACCATCCAAAGTAAATACAGTGGAGCAAACAGACATCAAGACAAAAATAACTACACAAATTATAAAGATGTAAAATGTAGGGTTATAACTTAGCCTAACAAAGAAGAGTTTGAAAAGCCTTGTTTTAGCAGCATCCCTTCCCTCAGCATTCACTGTTACAAAGAAAACAATCTGTAGGTCATGTCTAATAAAGGCTAAAAAATTGTCTCTCAAACTGAAACCTCACATGCAATTTGAATGTAAGAAGCTAGTTAGTAGCTATTTCCTTTGTGTCATCATGGTGGCATTTAGATATTTCAGTGGTAGATAAAACATCACAGCTTGATGTCTGGTGTCAGCATGTGGTACCAGTTCCCCAGTAGCTAATGTCTCATAGTGGTTAACCTGTGGAATGATCCTTTGAAATGCAAAAAATATACGTCTGGTTTTCCGAGGTTATGAGCACTTCTTGAGAACCTGCCTTCTGCCTAAAGCAGGTAAATCACACACAGTGGCATATCATCTAATTGCAATTAAACTTTGCTACCACCAGTTTAACCACAATTGGCTGACACAAAGCTGATTGAGATAACTCTTAAGTCTGTACTGATGTAATCTGTCTGCTTGCAGTTCATTGATTTCAGTGGCAAATCTGGGTGTTCAGCACTGCTGAGTATCAACCCCTTTCTTGTCAGCTACAACAGAGATGTGTGGTCTTATCTGGGATATGTTCAAAGATGCACTTACTATCTTTTGCTTAGGCTGACCGCATGGAAATCCTGGAAATCCAGGACATCATTTGACTCCCAGTCAGACTGCGCCCCACACCCCTACACCCATTATAATTCCCAATAGGCAGCTGGGACATCCGAAATCCAGGACTGTCCCAGCTAAAACAGAACATGTGGTCACCCAGTTCTGCAGGACACAATTTCAGCCCACAATGGAAAATAGACAGGAAGCAACATTTGAAGACTTCTTGCATTCTACCACTGTCCCAGTCCGTGATCTTTCATTGAGAGCCAAAAAAAAATAATTTTAAGAAAAGAAAATCGGAGGCCATAGCTGAGGGGAGATGTAACTTAGCTCTCTGCAGTGACTGGCATCCTTGACATCTCTAAAGTGAACTCACTTTCTGCAGATATGAATCAGAGCTCCTACCTGAGGGACTTACAGTGCTTGTTAATGCCAAATGCCTTAACTGTTTTTTCTATTATAATCAGACATCTTTGCCAACTTCACAATCTCCTTGTTTCCTCCCTCCTCCCCACCCTTCGCACCCCCGAGAATTTGCAGGAGGCATCTTTCCCTCTCTGTGCATAGTCTCTTAGGCTTGGCCAGTTGCTACGAGGCTTCTGCTATCTGTTCTGGTTCATCTTAGTCTGGTTTTTATTCTTTTCTGCATCTGTGTCAAGTTCTGATAAAACTGCCTCTCCCTCCTTAAATGCTCTGACCGCAGAGCCTTACTTTTGCATTTGGAAGACTTTTGGAAGGGTGCTTCACTTTACGTAACGCTTTTGGGACTCCTATATGGGATGTTGCATTTCTGTGCCTCTTCAGATGTAATTCTGCTAGGCACTGGAATAATGTTGACCCTGAATTAATAAAGGTTTTGGTGCTCTCTTTCTTTTTTTTTTTTTTTCCCTTTAATTATGGGGCCTTTGTCCTTGAATGAATACAAACCTGCAAAATACTTCATGGCCTAGTTCTTTCAGCTCGGGTTGAATTAAAAAAAAAACCCCGCCTTTGGACCCAGTATTATTCTCATTGAAGTCAATGGGATTTGCATGGGATTGGGCCTGTGGCATCTATGATTCACTCTTACTTCAGTGATACTTCATTTAACAAAATGCCTTTGGCTAAGTCACTTTACAATTATTAAAAAACCAGTGGGGGTGGGGAACCCTCCACAATGAAATGATTTATGGATATAAATAGCAGTACAATTCAAGCAAAAAAAAAAAAAAAAAAGAGAGAGAGAGAGAGGAAAAAATGAACATGGAAAGGCCAAAAAAAAAAGAAGATAAACTATAGAGGCAGTAAAGGAGAGTGGAAAGATATTTACTGAGAAGAGATTATCTAAAACTTCTTTCAATAATATTTTTTGTAAGTCTACAGTGTCTTTTTTTCCCCTAAGTTGTTCTTTCAGAGTCTTACCCAACAAGCACGGTCCCCTATCTCTCCTCATTTTCACTGTCATCTGAATTTAATTCTAAATCTCCCCCTTGGGAAATGTTACTCTACAATATCATAGAAGAGTTAAGGGATGCTATAGTAGAAAATAGGTCTTAAATAATAACCTGTCCCCAGAGGGGAGAGCAGGAATAGGAGGGATGCTGTGACACAGGGTGGCTTAATATAAAGAGAGTGCAAGTGAGCACATTCAGTCCCCATTACAAGAAAGAAGGGACAGGACCCTTAAAGGAGACACCAGACAGGCTGGAGGGCATGCCCATGACAGCAGTATAAAGGAGGCAGAACTGGTGCATCTGGGGCGAAGGCAAAAGCTCTCTGGCTGGAGCCAGAAGAGAAACAACCCAGGAAGATTAAAATATAGCAGGTGAGATAAGCAGGGGCACCTGGAGAGCAGGGCCAGCTAGGGTGGAGGTGGAGCAGGGAACTTCACAGGTAGCATGGCACCTGGAACAAGGGGAAGGTGTGAGCTCTTACAGGGGCGTGAAACCTGCTCAGGGAGATCTCCAACCTATCATTCCCCCATGGCCCTAATCTGTAACATAAATATGGTTCTACTCAAAAAGGGATGCTGGCATTAGGGCTTCATTTTTATAGTGTCTTAAGGGATCTGCCTACCAAACTCTGACTCTCAGCCCTGCAAAATTACCCTAGATCCTTTCACTTCATGTACCATTGCTATAAGGGCAGTTCTGTATGGCAGATTAAGCCCTCAGAAATAGGTCTACTGATCCTCTTGACTTCAAATGAGCCTCTGATTGACCTCTCTGCAAAACCCACAGGTTGCACTGAGGCCTGAACAGTTCTAACAGATGGGAAGTTGAGTTAGCAAAAGGCTCCTCTGATGCTAGAATGATATCAACAACTCCTCTCTGAACTGCACCTCATGTTCAAGAAGAGTCTGAGTAAAATAGCAGCAAACACTTCTGTCACTGATTGTACCAGATGGATCTCTGCAGAGTTCAAGAGGGCCATTTTACACCTCTCCAGCTAGACCTTCTCACAGTAGACCTGAAGCCCTGCTGTTAATTAGCTGAAACCATTTTCTCCTTGTATCCAAGTGCAGTGTGTTTAAGCATCTATGAGATCACCTAATTAGGGCAAATCTTAAATAGTCAGTAATCCACACTTCATCCAGATGAGCATCTAAACATTTGCATGGATATTCACATTTTGGATATAAATATTGCAAGATGAGTAGGTATGAAAAAGTATCTGACGTGCAATATCTGGCCATACCAGGCACATAGGAAAGTGGTGTCTGGTATGCCCCTATCCACGCCAAACTTAATCATTAGCCATCTGCAAAGCATGCAGGCTTACATTTTTTTTACATTGGCTGCCGAGGTCTGTGTGCCTCATTTGAGGTAATGTAGTAGGACCTAATTGGCAGGGCTCTCTGAAAATCAGGCTCCTGAAGTGAGATCCTGGAAGTTGAGGCACCTAGAACCTTCTGAAGCTTTCCAAAAATGTAAATCCAAGAATCACTCAGGTTTTCCCAGCTACTAGCTTATATTTGCCTGGTTTACTCAGACAATCTCTCCACATATTCCAAATTAAAAGGGGAAATGCTGGGGTTAACTATAGAGGAACAACCCTATTTTATCTCAATAGTAGGCTAAATCTTCACTTTGAAACAGTGGGTTGGATGAGTTTAGGATTTAATTTACTCTGAATGCAGCTTGTTTGGTTTTAAATCAACTGTTCATTTCCAAGGGCAAGGAGAGATTGTAAACACAGTTACATTATCCTTTTGCTGTTTTAATTAAAATAAAGGCTCCTTCATTCAGTCTGTTTGCAGCAGTTACAAAGATTAATTTTCCAACAAAGACAGAGAAACAAAAAAATAGAAAAAGGAAACAGAAAAGAGAAAGCAGGAACAATGAGATGAACTTTATCTCTGGTTGTTGGCCAAGTCCTATTGTTCTTTATCCTTCTTCTTCCCTCTTGGGTATCCAGCTAGTCTGTAGCAATCACAGATGTTGACAGATTGGCAGAAGACTTCTGGCTCACTGACATCTTTTCTTATTTCAATGTCAGCTGGCTATAAACAATTTCAAAGTCTCTTCAGGCCATACAAATATCCAGAATTATTGCCTTAAATAGCCTTTCACTTAAGTTGGGTTATAGTGCTAGCCTGGGAAGTTTTAGAACCAGAACATAACAGTGGCCTCTCAGTCTATGTCTTGCTTTTTTTTTTTTTTTTTTATTGCAGACGAAAAGAAAAAGAAAATAAAAACAGGTTTGAATGTCCAGGGGAAACCTGGAAGTAAAATCATAGATGAAAAAACAAGCAGTTTGTTGTGTCCCTAAATTATTACTATTTATCTTTTTGTAACATCCAATAGACTCAGTCAGGTTCAGGGTCATATGGTGTTCAGTAGTATGCAACCACGGAGCGTGGCTTGCATTCTAAGAGAAGGAAAGATGATGATGATTTTTAATATACATTTGGTATACATATATATATTTATGCATGTGTATATGTAGCTGGCAGCAAGTATATTCTGTGGGGTAGAAGTTAAGTTGCACAGCCCATTAGAAACTTTGTTCACCAATCTCACTGTACCAAGCCAGTACCATTCATTCAGTCTAGATAGACATGTATGAGTGGTGGGTCTCTCCTGGACTGATGGGGTCTGATTGCCTATCCCTGGCTGTGCAGGCTTTATAAATCAGACATAAACCTCTGTTAGAGCCATGACCCAGCTATGGCACAGCCCATGCGTTAGGGCTATCTGGAATGCCCATATTCCTCAGCTTTCTGCCCGGAAACTGCCTAGTGATTAGGCAAGTTCCTTGCCTGTCCTTCATCAAAAGTTTATTGAACCTAGTGAATTTGTGGCAAATATTTTGAATTTGTGTACAAACCATCTTTACTTCTATCTGTATTTTTCACAGCAGTAGACATATTGTGTGTTTTCAGAATATACATGGAATATGTATTCCACACAATTTAGATTTTTAACAGACATATCCTTTTGAAATCATTGGTTTATTCACTTGTCAGACAGCTTATGCAGCTGACATTTCCTTGAAGCTTGACATGTCTTCTTGTGAACATATGAGAGGGAAGACTGGTCTAGGAGAGAAACAACAGGTTACCTTTGAGTTCACAATGTATGCTTATTTTTATAAACTCCATTTTAATTTGAGGTAAGCAAACTACAGATTATAAGACATCCTAGAACATCTTGAGAACATTAAGAGAACAGATGTGTAGTTCTGTATTGAAACCATGATTCAGGAAAAAACCCTCAAATATTTACTTAAACCATCTCAAATGTCTAAATGAAGTCAATACAGCTACTTGCATTCTTAAAACTAAGCTTCCCTCCCTTTCAAGAACCTTGCTGGATCTTGCCCAGCAAGATAAGACCTTTTATTCAAGTGGTACCCCTCTAGTTACCTGTGTAGTTTTGTTTTCTCTGGGCACATCTAAGTGTGCAATTAATGGGATTCAATAAACGTTGGTGCAATATATTGCTCGTGGGCACCGCATTTACATGTGTGCCTAGCACCACAGTATGGTGAGCTGGGTTGGTGCAGCTGGCAGGGGGCTCAGAGGGTCAGTCTTTGAGCTGAGGGCTGCTCTGCTCTGGCTCAACACGCTGCAGAAGGGCTAGCTGGGGCACGAGGGTGCTCCACTGCAGGGTTGGCCAGTAGGTAGTCCCCGCACTGAAGTACCCTTGTGCCCCAGCCAGCCCTGGCAGCATCTACACATGTGGTACTTCACGGTAAATCATGTTGCTGCAGGATAGTATTTGTATTTAGAAGTACTAACCTGCAGCAGAGTTAATTAGCTTACTGTAGCCTAATAGGGCCACACGTGTAGGTGTGAAGACTTTAATGCGGAGCTAATTAGGCAGCTCCACAGTAAACATCTTGTGTAGATATGCCCGCTGGGTGCATCTATATGTGCACTTTACTGCAGAGTAGGTTAGCTCCACGGTAAAGTGTCACCATCTACACAAGCACCAGTATTAGGAGGTAGTAAACTACTTAACTCTGCCGTAGGATGGTACTGTAGGAGACAGTATTATCTTATAGAGGAGTAATGACGTGTGATTAAACACATACGTAGACTGTGACTGTGGGCGTAAGACTCCTTCCTGACCCTCCTGCCCAGCCAGCGCATATGTTACCTGACACTGCCACCCAGAGCCTGGGCTGACCCCTTGCCAGCTCGAGGCTGTTCCATGCTGGCTGAAATTGCTGCTGCACAAGATACATGTGTAGATGCTGCACCTGGGAGCAGTTTACTCCAGCTCAAAGTGCTCCAGAGCATATTGCTTCACCTTAATTGCTTGTGTAGATATATCCCCTTTAACTTCATGGGACTAACTGATGATTGCACAATGGATTGTAAACTGATCAGAAAAGTTTGGCTTGCAGAAAAAGGTTGTTTATAGAAACCATCATAGAGTTCTTTAAAGCAGTGCTTCCTTTTATCTTCCTGCTGTTGATTCCTCATTGCACCATTTTTAGTGGTCCATTACATTATTAATATATTTCGTCTTGTGAAACATGTTTTTATTTAACCAGTATTTAAAAAGATAGTGCAAGCAACTTACTGTATATTTTATTTTATTAACACAAAATTACTGTGCTGTGAAATGAAAAACAAATAGCGCCTAGATTTAAGATAGTTATAATGTTATTAAATGTTTATTATTTTAGGTTGAATTTTATTATTTCACATTTACCAGTAAATTAATTTGTGTTAACTGATATGTAAGAGATCCAAATCTTCATGAAAGGTTACTTATTCCAAGCTTTGTTTCACTATTCTATCAGTGTATCACTAACTAATTTAATTAACTTTTAAAACTTCATTAGTCTCTACCCAAGTAATTTAGATAGTCATATTCTTTTCATCTCTTGGAAAGGATTATGGTACAAATGACAATTTAATTTTTCCCATCCAGAGTCCTTTTGAATAAGGCATTGAATTCAGCTGGGTTCCATTTTAGAAAATGACTTTTTGTGGCAGAAAGCTTGTGAATTTCCCCGCATTTATGAACAGGTGGTAGGCTCTATGGTCCACTGTAGTATTGAAAAAGTTATCTTTGGGACCGTATCTGTTATCATCGCTCATTTGGACATGTTACAAGAATGCAGATGCACTTTTGTGTGCACACCTGTTGGGAATTTTTGCATAAATAGATACATGTAAAACCCTGACTTCATGCATCTGAAAAGGTTGACCAATGCCGCCATTGGCTTTACTCCTCTATTTATCTCTCTCTGTCTTACTAATACCCTAGTGTATAAGGCATCTTCTGCTCTTTGAATTCCCTTTCGTTTCATTTTCTAAAAGTTTTGATGAAATATGAAGCTATTGCATTTTACTCTTGGGCATTTATCTTTTATGGTTGAAGAAGATTGTATTTTTCTGGATCAACAGCTTTTTTCATAATCCAGATATATGGAAGCTATGTGTTGCCTTCATTAAACTTTTCAAACCTTATCCATAAGTCTATAGGAAATGGTCATATTTCTCAAGAGATGGTGAACGAAATATTCTCCAAATTGTCCTCTAATGTAATTATTTGGGGGTTTTGTCCAATATATTTGATATGTTTTTTTAATATTCCAAATCCCACTATTATTGAAAAAGACCTATAAAATATACTACATGCATTTATTCTCTACTCTAAGTGGGACACTGAATGAAATAACTTAGTTTGAGAGGACAAAAACTAAGAATTCAGACTGCCAGTATGATTTTGATAGACTTGTTTAAGAATTTTCAGGGGAAATACATTTTTCATCAGAAAACATCAGTTCTAAAACCAAATTTTTTGTTGGAAAAAGTAATCTTTGACCCTTTCTCAATTCAAAATAAATAAAGAAAAAATTTAGAAATCAGTTTTTTTTGGCTGTTTCTCCATTTAAGCATGATGTAAGTAAAACTGTATCACCAAATCCATTAGATTTCAGGTAATTAAAATGATCTTTCCCCCAGCATGAGCCTTCAATATTCCTCCCACCTATATGAGAATCCCATTGCAGGATTATACTAATAGACAAATCTACCAGTCTGTTTAAATAGTGTATACTCTAGAATACATCCTGCCCTGGATTATATTGCTTCTAGGTGGAATTGGAAAAGAATGGCAGCTGTAGCTTGTTCAATATGTTTATTTTAGGCATTTAAAAGTAGGGGGAAATCAGGTTCAAGGAAGACTCAGGAGGAAGGAGGTATGTAACTTGATAGATTTGGCAGTAAGTGGGGAGCAGGAAATCACAAATGCTTTATTGGAAGGCCACAGAGCAGAATCGGAACCAGACAGCGAGAGAACATAATCCTAAGTAATGTTTTGACCTCAATGTCTGTGACATTTGATGATATAAAAACACAGCCCTGAGCCTGTGCATCTCTGTTATCCATATTTCAGTGAGTTCTAGCTCATAATGATGAAAAATAGCAGCAAAAGGGGTGGAGTGAGTGATGTTGGGAAGAGTATAATTGGTTCCAAAGGAGCAACATAAGATATGTATGTTAAAACAACGGATTAAAAATTAAAGGGATGAATGCTGGGTTCATCCAGATACAAAGTGAACCAAAAGACGCATTAAATGTGTGAAACTTTCTAATAACTCCGTAAAGTTCAATGCAGCAAATGGGGGGAAAAGGGGAGGAAAAACCCCCACATAGATTTAGTAAGGGAACAGGTTTTTAGTGAATGTCAGTCAAAGTAGTGATTCCAGGTGGTGTAGAGCTGCCTGAGATACCTCTAAACTAGTTAGCTTGGGCCCTAACTTGTTTCTTTATGGGTTTCTTAAATCCGAGCTCAGAGTACATTCATTTACCTCTGCTTTTGGATGGATTTTGAAGTCACTTCTTTTATCCACATATAGACAATCCTGTGATCTAACCTTGGAAGCCCATTGCCTTCCTTCTTGAGAGAGCTTTTAGGGACTTGTCTTTTGCGGCTTTTAAGACAATAAAGTTCTATGAATTAATATATGTACCTACTAATTGGTTCTTTACCCAAGGCATTTCTGGAAATAGGGGTGTACATTAAAAGCTTTCTGGAGGTATGTCCAGCACAGCTCAGATTTAGGGACCCAGGACAAGCCTTTTAAAGATATATAGCTGTTTAAATTCCCTTAAAAATCTAGGGTCAGGATGCTTAAGATTGACCAAGATGTTCAAAAGTTTATATTATGGATTTGTATGGGATGGGTTGGATAGGGATGAACCTTTCTGAGGAAAGGGTTGGACTAGATGAACTCTGGAGGTCCCTTCCAGCCCTACTTCTGTCTGGTTCTGTTTTGACACATGCATAAGTTTGAGTAGTCCTTTTAATTTCATTTTGATCACCCAGATGATTAACTATAAGTATGAAGTTAAAAGGGTCCAGTTGCCCCTGAGGAAGCACACTGTTGGAAGGTGCTCATGAGCACAACATATTGGGTCTATAGATTATAATGCTTTGACCCATCACCAGTGTGATGCTATAATTAGCAGAGTAAACAATACACTAGCATGCATCCACCAATGTATCTCAAGCAAAACTAAGGAAGCGATTCTCCCACTCTACTCAGCATTGGTGAGGCCACAGCTGTAGTACCGCGTACAGTTCTGAGCACCACACTTCAACAAGGATGTGGAGAAGCTGGAGAGAGTCCAGAGAAGAGCCACTAATATGATTAGAAGCCTGAAGAGCAAGCCATATGAGGACAGACTGACAGATATGGGACTGTTCAGCCTTGAAAAGCGAAGACTTGGGGGGATTTGGTGGCAGCTTACAAATATATCAGGCATGAGCATCAGGGACTAGGTGAACAACTATTCACCAAAGTGCCCCAGGGAAAAACCAGGAGCAATAGTCATAAACTCCCAAAGGATCATAAACTCACCTGACTCCAGCTGTCTTTCCTGCCTAGTGCAAGGAGACTGAACCCAATGATCTTGCGATGTCCTTTACATCCCCTTAAACTCTGTGAGTTTATGAAAAAGAAGTTTGAGAATGGATATAAGGAAAAACTTTACGGTTCACGTGACCAGACTTTGGGATAGACTCCCAGTGGAAGTGGTGCAGACACCTAATGAGATCTTCAAAAGGAGACTGGATGCACACCTTGCTGGGGTTATTTGGCCCCAGAGGTCTTTCCTGCCCAGAGCAGGGGGGCTGGACCCAGTGATCTCACTATGTTCCTTCCAGCCCTAAAATTTTGTGAATCTGTGACCCTGTGAAAGCCATTATGGCCCAAATACGACATCCGTGAACCTGTAAGTGGCAATCAAAATTGAGTGATCTTTTGTAGAAGGATCTTATGATGGACTTCCACAACATCCTTTCAGGTCAGCACTCCTGCCTGTCAGTGCCATTTGCTAGTAGTTTGGAGGGTAGTCTTTTTCTTTTTTTATGCTGTGTATAGAGGATAAAACTAATCTTTTCCTCAGCAACCCCATTATCTTGGAACATCATTTTCTTTACTTTGTTTAGCATTCTTTGCTTTATGTTTCCTTTGAAAGATTAATGTATTTTATTTCTTTTCTGGCGTATTCTGTTTGATCTCCTTAGCCTTTTAAGAAACCTTTCAGTCTACATGTGAAATTGGTCTATGCATACAGAACATTTTTGCAGGGAGGGGAAAGGGGAGTTAGTTGAATTTTTATTATTACTATTTTAAACATATTCTGCTTCTGCAGATGAGATATATTTATTCATATAATTCCCATCTTCTCATGTCTCTAACATTTATCTGTCTCCAGTCATTAGCTTCATTTCATGGCTATTTATGATCATATAATCAAGGACCTATCAATATATCCTTTATAAACTTCTAAAATAAAAGTTTTTTGGCTAGGAAAAAATAACTGCAGCCTGAAAACTGGCACAAAAACTGTGTGTGTCTGACTAATGTTTTCTTGGAAATGAATTAGATATGCTGTTTTTAAATTACAGAAACACAAAGCCCAAGACTTCCATGATTCTTATATCTTAATCACCTCTCAGAACTGAAGTATTGTAGGTATAATAATAAGTCTCTGTTTTAAACTAATTACTTTTGGTATTTTTTAAAAAGAATGATGGAAGCACTTCATTTAGAAAAATTGCTGTCATGCTAGCAAAAATTTATCTCAATGTATCTACTAGAAGCAGAACTCATTTTTTTTCCCACTGGCACCTTAATACCTCTACCAATTCATGGCTGTGCTGTGCTAGCCACTGTACAAATAATAAGTGAACAACATTGTAAAAATGTATGACTTCGACAGCATTTTTAATCAAAGTAGATTCCAATATAAGGGGTGGAAGAAGCCAGTATCAGTGTGTGTATATATATATGTATATATCAATCTATAGGTATATCTTAATCTATCTATCTACTGATACTGGATATTGGACTCTACTTTGATTAAAAATGCTGTCAGAGCTATACATTATTACAATGTTATTCATTTCATATGTATTAATTGATATGTATCACTAATATACATCACATATATAATATCTATCTAGCTATCATTTTTATATAGGGGAAACTGAGACCAAGAGAGAAGTGAAGGGATGTGCCAAGGTCATCTGTCAGGACAGTGGCAAAATCACCCAGTGATCTAACCACTTAGCAACTCTACTTTCTCAATGGCATGTCCCAAAAGGTTTGTGAAAACCCAGGTAGGAGAGGGAAAGCATGGCAGAATAACATAAGATGCTTCAGGACAGACTGACATACAAAACTCCTAGTCAGTACTGTAACCCAGCGATCCTTCTCTGTGCCCAGTCACATGGCACCTCTTACTAGTAGCCTTGGTGGAGTGGAAGCAATAGAGAGATGCTTTCTATAACCCAACCTACATAATCCAGGAGTAGGGTGGTACTGAAAAATAGTGTTTCTATTTGCAGCACTCCTAGTTGCAGTGATGGCTAAGGGCGGACTATGAAAGGTATATTTGCCATAGCAAGCTGTAGCATTGAAAGCTATCAAAGCAAAGAGGTTGTATGCATAGATGCTCATTGATATAAGATTCATATTTTGACTTGAAAAATAGGAGACATGGCTGCAACTTTCACATGTTCGTGTGAAAACAAAATGGTTGTTTTCTCAGCCTAACTTTGCTTTTTTGGATCAAGAGTTATGGAATTTTGTCTTCAAAGCCAGACGAATTATCTATGATAAACTCTTCTAATAATGGCAGAAATGCCACAGACAGACATTTCAGATCATGGGATGGGTGATGATACTGAACAGAATCAGTGAAAGCAATTTGTAAATAGCTATCAAGTTGACACTCCGTGCTAAATGTATCCCTTGTGTATCTCCAGTGAAATCAGTGGAGTTGCATCAGGGTAATTTTGGCCTAATTAGTTTATTTATGAAAGAAAAACTACTTTTCTTAATTAACATTTATTTTTGCTATGTTTGTATGAAATGAACATAAAGCATTTAGAATCAGATATAAATGCCAGATGCAAACCAGAGAAATAAAATTATACACAAGATAAATTTTACATGTAATTTGCAAACCTTCAGTATGCATGGTAGCACTACTATCGCATTTCAGTTACTGCTTTTCCATTTTGGCATTATCCAAACCCTGATTCAAGCAGCTTTGGATCAGGCTCCCTCTACATTTATTCATAGCTGTCCAACTAGAAATACACCACAGCTGTTAACACTGTTTGCATTTTGCATTGTGTGCTTCTTGCTTTTATGTATGTTAAACTGTTGGAGCCAGATTCTCAAGGGGATGCTGTCAAGGATCTGGCTAATCCTATTGATCCCAAGCTGCCAGCTCCAGTGCTACTCATCATCACAAGGGACCTTGCTTCATTGTAGGATTCAGTGCAGGTGATCTCTGTCCTAGCACTTTTGCCTGATGACAGAGAGGTAAAGAGTGGTTAATACAGGAATGATTTAGAGTGGTTAAAGCAGGAAGAAGTTGTGATGATAGATATTTCCAGTACATGGAGGGAATTTTCTATGGGACATCACAGGGCGTTTCACATGGTGTAAAGTAAAGCTAGAAGACCAGAGAATTAGTAAAAAATCTACAACGTATGAACACTCACAGAGTCCAAGTCGTTGGTACCTATTCAACTAAGATACTGCTACTAGATTATCATAGATACTGCAAATGAGCTTTTGAAGATATTTGAAAAAAATAAATTGTTGATAAAGCACTTTTCCAGATGCAGTTAAGTAAGCCCAATAGATTTTAATTAAACATTCACACGGGTTCAGCAGCTATTGACAGTCTCAAAAATACCAATATTTTTGTTTCAGTCCTTGTAAATAGAAGTGTTTTCCATTAGTAATTTTAAGCAGCTTTATTGAATGGAAGCTGTCACTTAATTTCCTTACATAAGCAGATGTAATTTCCATAGCACAGAAATATTGTTATGTCAATTTCATTTAAAAAAAAAAAAGATTTTAAAGACCTCCTTTTAATTAGCTGATGCACTAAAGGAAATCTAGTAAACCTTTATGGGGAACAAAAGGTTAATTTCCTGTCTTGTAGTACTACCTTGCTAACACCTTCCATGATCCTTCAAATTTTGATTCCATTGATTTAAAAAAAAGAATAAAAATAAAGAATCTTGAAGCAGTTTCTGCAACATATAGTCAAGATTTATATTTACACTATGTGCTAATACAGGCTTCAGTTGCAAAACTGATACCAGATCCCTGTACAATGTGCCATCAAAATCCTTCACCTCTTCTTTATGTCCTGCTTCTTGCCTTCTTGGGCTGAGTTACCAGATGAGGGCTGGCATATTCCTTGGAGATGCTGGGTACTTCCTTCAACAGCTCTTGCTTTTAAATCAGTCTTACCTTCTGCAGTGGGGGTTAAAAAAACAAAGACATTATGGTTGTTTCTGTGGGCTCTATTTCCCATTCCTATTGACTATCTTCATCTTAGGAAGAAAAAAACCCCAAACTTCCCAGTGCTGATTGACAGGAAAGTTGTGTAGGTCAATTTAGTAAAGTCTTCAAGAACCACTATATGCCAATATTTTCTAAATTGTTATTTTATCTGCTGAATGTCTGAAGGTCCCTTACTAAGCCATCCAGAGCAAGAGATCATGCAATATGTATAGATCGGCTGTGTGCAAGTCTTGCACTGTCTTCACTGGGAGCAGGGCAAGATCCTTATTCACCGCAGGGTAAGAATTTATGGGGAAAGTTGCCCAACTTACACTAGCTGAACTCAATAGAAAGACTCTCATTGACTTCATTAAGAGTTGGAACAAGCCTCGTAGGTCCCATCTTTAAAACTCCAAGGCAGGAAAGTACTTGCCTAAATCCTTTGCTGAACTGAGATTATGAGAACAAACAAACAAACAAAAAATAATGACCGTCTTTTCTTCTCTCTTTTTCTTTCCTCACAATTACGTCAACCATTTTATATTAGCCTACTTATAATTTTGACTTTATTTATATTGCTGATAACTATCAATAGGGTATATGTGTGTATGCATGGATGCACTATACATTTGTCATACTTGATATAATTCAGATTTATTCATGCTATCATCTTGGAAAGCACTGAGCTCCTATGGAAATGAATAGGATTTGTCACATTTTTAAAAGAAATCTTAATTGAAGTCAATTTATTTATTGACTTCTAGCCAGTTTTCATTTTACTGTATAGTGCAGCTTTCTGAGCTAATTTGAATAATTATTTTCAAGTAACAATTCATGGACACAGAACCAAATGCTTTGCTAAACCCAGTATTAAAAGATTAAATGCTTATAAAGATCTTTAAAACCTTCCGAAGAACTTCCTTTTTTTTTTTTTCAATAAGTCTGAAACATTTTTCTATTAGATCCCATACTGGGAAAATACATTAATAATAGTTATTAACTAAGGGACTGGTCCTCCAACACTATTTTATACATGTGAGTGATCCCACTGAGAGTAGTAGAAAGACTTTTCTGTAAAATGAAGCATGTGAGTTAAGCTATCCTTCTGTCTCATAAAGTCTACTCTAAACAAAGTTTTCTCTTGCAAGAACTGATCTATTCCAGTCATCACTATGTTCTTTAAAAACCGCTGAAATCAGAGAATTTACTAAAACCCAAGACAAATGTAATGTCTCCCAGTTGCTTCTAAGCTAGCATTCAGAATTACGCACAGCAAGCTACTGGACTGGAAGATAACATGTGTCAGGTCTGTAACTTTCAGTTAAGTATCCTTTGAAGAAATAAACCAGTTGAAATAAAACTAAATTAAACATCATATTCAGTTTCTAGAGGCTTCAATCATGGAACATCTGAGGGTCAAGTAAAGTTCAATTTGAAACTAATTATGAAAAAAAACCCAGACCCAAACCCCAATGAAAAAGCTCTGAGAAGGGTTAAATACTGAGCATGTTATTATTTGAGGAACAAGGCATCAAATTCATCTGGGAAAGGAAAAGAAAAGAGATATCATTAAAAAAACCACCCAAAAAACTGAAAACTGACTGTGTTTTTCAGCAAATAAATTTCAGCAATCCGTAGAAGAGAGGGATTGATGTCCTTGCTCAGGTTAACTCCAGACATTTTTCCACCTCTACCAGCGGGGAGTCCCACTAAAATCGATACAGCAACTCTGATGAGTGAATCAAACATGATTTGACCTTGTGATGGAAAGAATGACACCCAAGTCAACCAGGCTGGATATAGATAAATAGTAGGTTATTGTAGTCTGTTTTCCTTAACATCGTCTAACTAACTACTCTGAAACAAAGAAAATGGGGGCAAGTACCCCTAATGTTTCTATTTGGGACAAGAAAAACTGTAGAAAATTTCAGTGGACTGTATTTATTGAAACACAGTGGGTGCATTTTCATATGTGCTTTGCGGCAGTTGACTAATTAGCTCCCCAGTAAAGCATCACCATCTACATGTGCTCCCGTATCAGTGCATAGTAAATGAATAAACTTTGCTGTAGGATAGTACTATCCAAGACAAGTACTATCCTATGGCAGAATAATTCACCCCATTGCAATGCCCATGTAGACGGTAACTGGGGCTGACTGGGGGATGAGGGTGCTACAGTGTAGGGGCTTCCTGTCGCCTAGCCCCACACTGTAGCACACTTGTGTCCGAGCTTGCTCCTCTGCCACCCAGTGCCACCACCTGGAGCCCAGGGCTGATCCCCCAGGCCACTTGCCAGCCTGGGGCTGCTTTGCTACAGCTCAACATACTGCTCCTGGGAGAAATAAACTGTGCTAGTTTATTTCTTTGCCCTAATGGCACATGTAGATATGCCCAATGAATCCCAATAACAAAGTCTCCAATGGGTATCTTTTTACATGGCAAATACTCAGATACTAGAGCAGTGGACATCCCCAAGATCAATAGGAGGACAGGACCCCACTGTGTAGGAAAGGCAAAGGCATTCTGAAGAGAAATTTTCTATTTTGTACTCAGCAAAGTCTCTAATGTGAGCAAATATGCTACGATCCAGTCTCACAACTAAGAGTCAGCTTCTTTACCTCCTAAGGAACTTTAACAGGTGTTATCAAGCCCTCCTTCAAAACATGCCAGAGTGCTTTTCCCTTCTTGAATGACTTGCCATCTCCTTGCTTGGTTTGTACATTCTAGCCATCAGGATTCTAACATCATTTATTTACGACTTGTCATAGTTAATAGGCACGCCTAGAAGACATATGGTACCCCTCAAGCACATGAGATAGAAAAATAGCATAAACACTTTGAGAACAGTGTGTGCACATATGTTAGACCTAGGACATCAGACAAAAGAGAAGGTTTTTGGTCACACAAGCTATCTAGTTTTGGTATAAGCCTATTAGAGAACAAAGTAGCTCAAAAGATTGAGCTCTGGGTGGGAAATCCTAAGAATTCTGATTCTGCTTCTCACAAAGACATGCATGTTGACCTCTGACAAATGATTTGATCTCAAATCTGGTTTTTTAATTTGTAAAAATGGAGATAATCACATTTCACTCACAGGAGCACATTGAAGATTAGCTGTTAATTGCATGCATGCTGTAAATATAGCACATACTAAGTATTATTGCTGTGAATAATGATGCGTCATTCTAACTTTTCCCTATTGCTGTGCTTAGTTTATTAAATGACACTTTAAGTTTGGCACCTTGGGTTGTATAATATGTTACAGGAGTGCCTGTCTGGATTCTCTCTCTCTCAGAATCCAGGCATCTCTCCAGTAAGAACACAGATAAAGATTTAGAGAGAAAAATGAAAATTTTCCTATCCCTGAACCAAAACAGTTGTGGTAAAAATCACTAATGTGAGCAAGTTATGATACTTGTTGTTCTTTATTTATAAGGTTTATAAAGGAGAAACCTTAAAGTTCCCTGCTGTGCATTGTAAAACTCAATGTTCTATTCCCGCACACAAAATGCAATTAAAATGTGGGACAGAGAGAGTATTCCTAGTTGCACAATCATTAAAAATGTTTTTTTCTGGCCCTTTCATCACATGGTTGGGAATGTTCATTGACTGACTCACTCTTGTCACCTTTAAAATTATTGACCTCAGAAGGCTGAACTTTCCGGGACAATATTGTAAGGCTGGTTGATGCACGCACCGGTAGAGCACATTTCTGGTAGATCCACAGTGCCTGATAATTTCTTCTCCTCATTTGAAAAAGGAAAATAACTACTGTATTTAAGTTGTTTTGTTCAACACTATTTGGTCTTGTCAGTATCTAAAAAATCATTTCTTATGGCCAAATCATAATATCTGATCTATGATGCGTGTCTCCAATAAAGAACTTAATTGAAGTAATTAGGACTTAATGTGATGTGTCACCTGTATATTTCATGCTATTTATAGGGAAACTGAACTGTTTTTGTCAGAAAAGCCTGCTGAAATGCCAGGGAAAAAAAAGTACTTGTCAACATGGATAAACTCAAGAGCATGTCAGAAATGTTTTGGTGTTTTCATTTCATATTGCTTGGATGAAGAGAATGGGCACCTTTCTTTGCTAAAGCAGAGGTTTGGGGGTACCTTGTATAAAATTGTCTCTCCTGTTCTTTTAACGACGAAGAGTCCCAAGGCAGAAACTCAAGGTAAGCATCAGACTGGCACTCAAATGCAGCATTCAGTTATACCTCTGTAATCGCACATAAATTAACAGTGTCATTTTGGCTGGAGCTTTCAAAGGAATCATCAGATGTTGCCCTGTTTCATTTGGCTTTTTTTTAATATTGCAGTCTGAAGGAACATGGCACATACATGTTATCTTCCCTCCAGACCTGTGTTAGTATGGTTCAGTGGCAACCCATTTGCTAGCTTCTGGGCTGTTCATAATTAATACTCAAAATCTCTTGACTTTTCCATTGAAAAGTTTTCTTGAAAACAGAGTAAGCCACTGTAAAAGCTATGAGAAACCTCTCTTGGTAGGAAAGCAAAATACTTATTTTTCCAAGATTGGGAAAAATACCACACAAAACCTGGCAAATGAAGAGTTAAATCCTGCCTAGGCCAAAAAAAAAGAAAAAAGTCCTGTAGCTGCAGGTGGTAAGGGAGCCATTCAAAGTAAGAAACTGAAGCATCACTGAAAATCTGTTTTCCCAGGGGACTGAACCAAAACAGAGCAAAACCAGCAGCAGAGAAAGAAAGTTTATCCTAAACTGCATGTATCATTGGACTCTATGGGCATCTTTACACATGCTCTGGGGTGGAGGATGGGTGGGGGGGCACTTTAATTAGAGTGGATCCAAGAGCCTCTCTAATTAAAGCATTTGTAGCATCATGTGTATTTAGTGTTCCGCACTTCAAAATGGTGGCGGGAGTGCTTTAATGAAAATTTGTTCAACGAAGCTTTCATTAAAGCACCCCCTCCACCCTTTTGAAGCACAGGAACAATGAATCCCTATGACTTGGAGGCTGCTCAAAACTGAGTCTTCTCCGACACATGCTAATTAGCATGCTAATTAGCATGTGTCGGAGAAGACTTCTGGCACATGCATAGGTGCCCCATGTGCCTGATTCCTCTCTTGATGGAGGCATTTCCACCAGTGCAAATGTCTGTATGATGGGATGGCATCAGGATGGTATAGCTTAGAGGCAGGCCATCTACAATTGATGCCAGAGAAAGTAGTGGTGGTCTGCCTGTGGACCAAGCTGTGTTATTTCAGCTTACTACTTTCCAAAGGCTGCCAACCACTGGTGTAGCCTTTTATACCTTTTCAGCTCTGGATTTGGGTGAAGAAAGCCTTTACCAGATGAGACATGGAATCAGGTTTTTTGGCTTCAGCAGGTAAATCAAAGGGTTTATTACACGTTACACTGTGATCCACACACACGTTAATGGGTGTTAGTGCTAGCTTGAGTTAGGAACAGTTTAGGCCAGCAAGGTGTAAGTATTTCTACCCACTCCTCCGCCACCTTTCTGGGCTCCCTTCCTGTACCCTGCTTCCCCTCCCACCTCTGGACTCCCATAATTCTCTCCACTTCCCCATGAAGCAGGATGGACCTATGGTCTGACCCAGTAAATGGCAGTTTTTATGTTCTTATGCACATGGTGTATTAAGGCTATTGCTGTATTAATCAGGCCATTACTGTGAGCCCATTGATTTGTTCTTTCCAGTAGCAATTTTCCTTTCTCCTTCTCCTTTCTCTTTCTTATATTGATCTTAGAAAACAGCAGAAAATCTTGGGAAGTGTTCCTCATGACCTTAGGCAAAATGGCTTGTTTCTTTATGTTTTGCATTATTGAAGCAGAGCTAGAGGCATTTTACACATCTGTTATAAAATAACCTAGAATCAAGTCATTATTATGATCTTGTCTGACTTGTCTGTTTGTCTGTCTATGGCTGTTTGAAGTTATTTGTGGTATCAGCTCTCTGCCCTCATCTATTCATATAGTGCCTACTATATTATGAGTACCCAGCCTGAGTCTCAGTGGCCCATAGGTGAAGTATAATTATTTTGTGGCTTACTTATTGAGATAGTGGAGATGAATGCAGTTTGGAGTCCTTTCTAGGATGATTAGTCCTTGGGCCCAGACAATACTTCTGAAAAGCAAAGTTTGCTTACCGGGATGGACCCAAAGTAATCAAAGTAGATGTTTTCAAACTATATCTCAAGGGAAAGATACTCCATGACTAACCAAGACTCCTGCTGTGTCATGTCTACAATGAAGTATCACTCATTCTACTTAATCACCACCAAGCCAAGGTAAATTCCTGGTTATGACAGGGTATTTTAACTTAAATAGTTAAACATATGAATAAATTCACAGATTCTAAGCCCTCCTCTCAGAAAGGAATGTGCCCTAGCTTTTATTTCGAACTAAAGGGGAAACATTTGTAAGAAAACATTGATAAAAGAGCAGCACATCACTGGCTAGAAGACCTAAAACATCCTTTTGTCCTGTCATCTCTTACAACATTATTACAAGTCATCAAAGGAAGTGCATCAAGGAGTGAAGTATAGCACATCCTCAGTTAATCGCCCGCATTTATGGGACTCCATCATCGGCTTCATTCAGACCCATCCAGCAACCTTGGAAGAGATGACTAGGAAGAGGTTCCTTTCAGTATGAATCAGCTTGGGCATGCATCTGCTTTTCAGCCTTAGCTAAATATTGCTGTCATCTAAGACATCACATAACTCAAAAGCTAAGATTAAAGAAATGTAACAATCACATTTCTTAGATTAAGTATCACTGCTTTTGCATCAGTTTTCTTTTTCAATTTTTCTTCCTCATGATCTGATTTACCAAAATATGGAACAAAACCAAAATGAATGTCAGAGCCATCTCTTTATAACTTTCGGGATAGCAGTGTCTGACAAGTGAAATGACTAAAGTTACTATGCAGCGTTCTCAGATTTAGACCATCATTATGTGGTGTTTAGACCTATGTTCAGACACTTAAATCTATGTCAGCTTTAACATGTTTGGTATAAGATGCATGAGAACCCAAAATAATATGGGTCCTCATTCTCTGATGGATCTTATTTAATTGAAAAGTTATATATATATGTTGGAGGGGCTTTTCAAAGCCTTTCAGAACTGAAGTGTTCATCTTTCATTTGATGTTAAGCTGAAGAAATCCAAAAGAAAATCAGAAATTTATATGATGGGTTTATTCACCCTCTAGCTCCAAGTTCCAGAAAAGGAGTTAACGTTGTCTTTTATATGCTTTCCCCCGCACCCTTCCGAACAAGAGAAGCAGGTTATTTCATTACAGACCTTAAATAAAAGACTTTATTACTTTATCTCTACCATATTGACATGTTTTGTTACCTTAATGTAGAATCCTCACCTCCCTGCAGGGAGTTCGACATACTCCAAGTGCTATATTATGAAGTTATTCCTAGAAGAACTCCTCATATAAACTACTCCTACTGAGACTAGAACGACAGTCCATGAATTAGTCTTCTGCTACTACCTACAGTGGTTCCTGCAAGAAAAAAACATCTCTCAACTTCTGCTTTGGGGAAGTAAATGTGTTTTGCCTTAGATGAGAATGCAGACTAGATATTTATTTATTGACATTTTTCAGAAATGATACACAAACCATTCACCCACTCCCGTTCCAGTTTCTGTCTGACTACCAGAGTAATCTTTGTAGTCTTTTCCCGCCACCCATGTCCCTCTTCGCTCTGTAAGTGCTATTAAAACATTACCAAAACCTACAACTCTTTCCATCAGTACCAATGTCTGCTTCTGTTTTGTTGCAAAAGTTTTGAAGCAGGTGTCCTTCTTCTTTCTTCCATGTTATATTTAAATCTCTTTGCTTCTGCGATGACAATGTAACAATAATTTGATCCTTACCTTTCATCTAAATGTCAAAATTGCTCATCTCCCATTTGATTACTTCAGTCTTCTAATTTCTAGCACTCCTGATATCCACACCATCCCCTCCAGTTCTTCAGAAAGACAGCTGCAAGATTATCCACTCCACTCACTATTTACATTATGCCCTGCATCATCTTTGCATTGCTCTACTACTGGCTTCCCCTTGAATACAGCATCATAGAGAAACAGGGGCATGGATAAGAAATTTGACCATGTCTCAAGCATTGTACATTGTTGATTTCCAGTTCTGTTTTGCTCGGAATACAGTTCAGACTCTCTGACTTTTTCACAGAGTAAATAGGAGATGTTTTACCAAGTAGAGGACAGCAGATGATGCTGTTCTTTGTGTGCAACTTTATTATGCTATCTTGTCTTCATGCTGTTCTTCATATCCATTTGCCATTTACTGATTCATGTCATGCCTGCTTAGCCTGTGTTTTGGGGGGATACTCTTCACATTACTCTTGCTGAATACATAGCTGACAAAACCGCCTCAATCTAGACTTGCCATCATTCTCATGCATTGGCTTGAGGAGCCTCTGAAGGAGATTGTTTGCCATGTCAACTCGTGGTAAAATAATAATGACAAACTCAATGCAGGTCCTACTGTAGTTACTGGGAATCTGCCACGTCATTAAATAAGGGAATTTATACAGAAGGAAGAATGTCTGCATTAGCCACCAGAAACCTAAAAAATATTTTCATCCTTCTTACATCCTCTGTTTTTGTCCAGAGAGCGCACAAAACACATCTCCAAGATGACCACTTCACTGGTTCCTCTCAAAATGTAGCATTTACAGACTCTTTACCAAAAGGTGTTTTGTGTTGCTCTTGTCAGGTTTTCTCTTGCATTGCCCTGGAGAAATAACCGCTATTTCAAAATTTCAGTACAATTTTAGGGGTGAGATATTGTCCAAACCAAGAGTGAAATGATGCTGAAGCTTTCCCTAAATTTTACATTCTCCACTTGTCACTTCTCAGGTAAGCAGGGAGATACTGTAACACTTCCTTTTTCTCTCTCTCTCCCCTGTTTGTTGTTGCTTAGCTTGGTTTTGTCCAGTTCAAAACTAAGTAGGAAATGCTATTAAATTCTAATCACTTGGTTGAACAAAAGCCCGCTTCATAAATCATTCTTTAATAGCCTGTCTAAAATTTCTTTAGGGTGTTACAGCTGCATTGCAATGTTGCACAGCCAGTCAGATTCTAATTATTGAAATTATACAGCCAGCAGTTAAACCAGTAAACAAACCCGCACACAACAGTGCGGTAATCCAGTGTCCGTTTGGCTCGTTCCCATTGTCTCCAGATTTTGTCATAGTCTTATCCGGTTGTATCATTTGCATGGTGTCACTGTTGTATTTGAAATTCCTGGAGAGGATGGCTTTGACCAATGGTGAATAAGCCATCTCATTAGATCGCACAGTAATGGAGTGTGCATGAATATATAGATTATTTAGCAAAGAACATGAAGCAAACATACAAATGATTTTTTTTCAATGTAAAGCATATTACAGCAACTTTTAATAGTGAGGAAAAAAGAGAAAGATTAATGATGCTTTTACAGCCTACATATTTTTTTTTCTGGGTCATTGTTTTGTTTTCTTGATTATGTTATTTAATGCTAAGTCATACAAGGGACTGTATTATCATTATTGCATTAGGTTAGAGAGAAGGAGATTTGTAGCTACAAAGTTCCTGTCGGAAAAGATTCTCCCCCTTCTGCTGTAGTCTCTCCCTCCTCTTTTTTTCATATTGTTTTCATATTTATATCACAAGGTTTGGCAGCTTTACAGTTCCACTCGAGGAAATGGTTGAAATATGGAGAAATCCTTCCCTTTACGGTATATAAAAACTTCTGCACCTTCTAACATCTAACTGTTAGCATCAAAGTTTCCCTTTAATAACCTACGATGCATCCTAAGAAAATGGGGAAGAAAACCACAGAAGGAAGGCAATCAGGAAGACAGAAGGTAGGACTGGCTATGTCTAGACATTTGCACTATGCAATTAGGTGTATTGATGAGTTTTGCTTCTTTGGGAATATTTTAGTGACTGTTTCATCATGAGCTCTTTAGGATATTGCTTGTACTTTCTGTGACCTGCTTATTGGGCTGAATTTCAGTTTCAGTCTCTCAGTCACACACCGGCTACAATAAACTCAGGCATTATCAGTTTTATGGGAGACAAAAGCTATTGAACAGAATGTGGGTAGATGGACTGGCAGGGAAGTAGTACATTCCCATTTTTGTGGAGACCTATTTAGAGACAACAACCACTTCAACATATTGAATTTAATAATCTGGCTCAGAATATACATTTGCAGGGCTGACAAATGGAAGAGCTCCCTGCCGCATCCTCGAAGGTCTTGTAACAGAATTGTTGGTATGCTGTTTTCTCAGTAATTGTGTTGAGTAACAGAAAACTATGCTGCTGTCTCTATGGAGACAAGATTACTGTACTGTATGTGGTAGAATCATAAACGGTCAAGTTTTTCTTTAAACATTTTCCTTTCTTCTCTCTCACCAGAAGGCGGATAAGTTAGTGGGTCTCAGTCTGACATCTGGCACAGCACAAAATGTCCCTCAATTGTCACGTTTTAGCCAAGCAGGCCCTTGAATTAAAGATAAGGTAGTCTTCATCTTGGAGATAATGCAATAAAACACCTTCAACTGATGGTCTACTATCACTTGTGAAACATTAGTGTCAACAGGTAAAAGAGTACTAACAATTTAGATACAAAATGAATGCCATGAAATCAAAACCATTGAAAAGCAGAACTTTATTTAAAAACCTATCACCCAAGCTTTTTGAGACAGGTAAACGCAACGTGACCTGCTTTACAGATGATTTCACCAAAAATGAGGCAACAAGAAATAATCATAGTTGCCAGTCAGCAAATTCTGTGCACAACATTTAAACTAGGGCCACTTGACGCTGGTCTCTTGAATGTGCAGTCAGTCCTTCAATGTCTACCAGAGTGCTTAGACATTCAAGGTGCGTTTTGCCTCCGTTTTGTTTAAAACCTTTTTATTCCTAAACATCAATAAGGATACTTACCTAATTTCAAACTTGATTCTGGAGCCAATCAAAAAAAAATGTTGCCCTGAAGGCTTCTTCTGTAGAGAGTGTTTTTGCCCCTTTTGGGAATGTGGAGTTGATAGGAGAAGGTAGTCTTGTAGTTACAGCCCTGGGACCCAAGAGACATGGATTGAAATCCTCCTTTCTTTGTAACTACAATGCCTCAGTTCACTGTGTGTCAAATTAGGATAATGATACTTTGCCTGGCCGGTTTGTTAAAAATGGAAGCTCGTCAATGCAGAGACTGTATGCATGTATGTTGCAAAGGGCCCTACATTTTGGCAAGAGCTCGTTTGCACTCCAGTAATATAAATAACAAAGATTTTGACACGCTTGAAGTCGATTGACATCAATAGGTTTTAAACTGGATCCTAAATGTAGCTGCTTTATATTAATTTTATGTACGTTTACACAATATCTCCTGTTATCACTGTTTGGGTAATGCAAGACTGTCTAAGTTGCTCACAGTTGGCTCATTTGGCCAGCAGCTATTTATCCAACATTTGTGGACAGTTAAACCTTTCATCCCCTCTCAACTGCTCTGTGTTGTGCAGTAATTTATCTTTATGTTAGATATGGCTGAAAGAGAAAAGCACTGAAGCTGATGGCTAATAATGAAGGTGAGTAGCAGCTGTCAATGCAGAGTTCCTCTTTGAAGCTGTGAACTTAACTGGTAGCTGAATTTTGATTCACTGCACTGGCACGGATAGGAAGGTAATCTTTCCATCATGAGGAATATCCAGATGTCTCTGTGAACTAGACACAGATGTAATGCAGCCAAAGTGATCCTTTCCCTATTGAGATCAACGGGAGGTGACAAATGGATTACATTGTTTGCATGACTTAGACTGATTCTGCCTTGAGCTTTTTTTAATGTCTTCACTTAGCCTAAGTTACACAGTTTTCTGTAAATGGAATAATTTAGATTGGTATGAACAAAACACACATTCACCCTGGGGGGAGAAGGGGATGGGGTGCAATCTCAGACCAGGTGCCGCCATTTTTAAACCAGTTTAGTTTCCTAATTTTCTTTTCTGTTATATAGACTGGTTTCCAATCACTCATACCAGTAAAAGTGCAAAGTCTGTACATGGCCCTAGTGGCTGTTCATGTTAGACATAAGGATCTCCAGGGGCTTTGACTGTACAGTTACTCAAGAGTTACAAGGATGACAAAAAAGCTGAATATCTCTGAACTGGAGCTAGGGAGTAGATGTCCTACCTATGCACCTCAATCATTGTATGACATTGAACAAGTCATTTAACTTCTGTCCTACTGTTTTCCTACTGTGAAGAAGGTTTAGTAGTTATTTGCCTCTCCTGGAACATTGTGATCTGTAATTATGAAAAGCTTGGAGATCCAGAGGTGAAAAGGGTACAGAAGTGAAACATGGTGAGGAATATTTTTTGTTGTTAGGACACTCACCATCAGCCGCTACCATGGCTACAAGGTGAATGGGGAAAAGGAATAAAATCAGTTTCATATCTTTGGTAAATCACTCAGGACAAATGGATTTCTTTCAGCAGGACTGGAAAAAAGAAAAGAGCCAGATGTGTGATGACCAGAGGTTTATCTTTGCCCAAGATTCTCCAAAGTCCCATTAGGTTACAGGTGAATAGCAAGCTGCACATTCATGAACAATTTCTATTGGTATGAATGCAAAATTCTGCTGCAAGAGTCCAGCATAGACTGAGACTGTAACACATGCTTGGAAAGTCAGCAAGCATATGTGATCATCTTGAATGCATCCGAGTATCTCAAACTCAAGAATTTTGCCCTTGATCAGAATTCAGTAATCTGCTGCCTAGGTAGGCAGAAACTGAGGCCAGACAACATCTAGCATATTTGAGCCAGACAACGATTCAGTTCCTATACCTCAGATGAAATCTGACCAGGGTCAGGACAGGCAACATTGCAAAAAAAATTCCCAACACTGTGAAAGGCATCCTGAATATTGTATTACTGTAGAAATTGGCTGCATTTCTTACAACTGGAACTACAAAGCAAACCTATTTATTGCCACCAGCATCTTAAAGCAGCATGTTTAATGGGTCTCAAACTTGCAAACAATATTTGTGTCTGAAGATTTTAATGGGCCCATTCAAAAGGTACTAAAGTCAATGGAGTTTCTCATTGATATCATAAGGATTAGGATCCATAACGAAAGTCCCTGTACTCAGTTTCTCTATTGTATGGATGCCTGGAGGCTGCTTCTCTTATTTTAAATCATTGAATGTCCATTTTTCATGAGTCATCTCTCTTGTTAAGGGTCCCAAGCACAACCTTCATGGGCTTTTGCCTCTCAGGAAAACGAACACATATCTGAAACACAGATGAAATGCCTTGGGGTTTGTTAGAGAAGACAGTGTTCAGCCTGCCTAATAGTCAAACATCCCTGCCATCCTTGCCTTCTCCCCCTCAATTCCATCTTCTAAGAGAAAACCTGCTGACCTAGCAAGGGTAGAAGACAGCCAAGAACCAGCAAGCCCTTCTAAAGCTATCTATCAGTTATCGACTTTAATAGCTGTTCCTCCTTGGTGACTGATTTTCTTTTGTCAGGCATGTGCTGGTACAGTTGCCACCCCTGTATCTCACGCCAAGAAATGCGGTTTTGCTGACAGCTCGGTTCTGCTCATATTTTAGTATTCTGTGAGACAATTTCTTCCACCAATTGGTCGTTGACCAGGCTTATGAATTAGCAAGTGCTTAGAGGCTTTGCTTTAGGTACCAATGAAAACAAATGATGTGAAAAGCAGTAGGATGCCTTTTTGTTAGTGCTCCAACAGAGCACCTCAGCTGCATAGAATCCGCTATTCAGAAGTAAGTATTTCTACAATGTACAACAGAGAAAAGCCTTCTGTCACATTTAAAATATAAATTAGATGCTGGCTTTGAAGTCTGGTCAGATAGGACACAGAGGCTTGTTTGCTCAGGTGTAGAAACATAATTAGCCAGTGTTCCTGAGATCTTCTGTTAAGGTATTATTAATGCTGTCCATTAAGACTAGGCTCAATGTGGCATGTGGAGGTCTGCATTTTGGTGTATGATAGATGCTCGTGCATTTATTCAGAGTTAAATCTAACAATTTAGTTAGACTTAATGTGCACACTTACTCAGATGAGAATAATAGGATAATAAATCCTGATTTAAAAGACAGAGGGCTTGATTCTGCCATATGTTGATATTTTCCCATGTGCAAAATGAGTGTAAAATGGTCTGGTAGGATTTTACACTGCATATAATTTGTAAATTTTCATGCGAGCTATAATATCAAGCTGGTAATGTTTGTGAAATATGGGTCTTTGGAAATATTTGAGTTGGATGATAATTACATAAGGAAACAAATGAGAGAGACTAACCCTAACACAACATAGAACATTTATACACATGCCCTGGGAATAGGGTAAGTTAATGAGAGCACTTCCCAGAGCCACATTAATTAAAGTGTCTGGAGTGTCTTGTGTATCAGCGTCTCTGCACTTAAAAATGGCAGTGAGGATGCTTTAATTAAAGCTTGTCAAACAAGCTCCCTTTTCCCCCACGACCATTTTGAAATATGGGGATGCTGATGCACAAGATGCTGGAGTCTGCTGAAGCACAGTAATCAATCGAGCCAGCTCCAACGTATTGAAATGACAGCACGTTGGAGCAGCCTCACTGCTCATGTATAGGGACCCATAGAAACAAAATATGAACTCATATTTTCATGTTTCCATGCATCAAATTGCACACAAATGCTGGTATTTTTATAGTAACTACAATGACATGTACATTTGCAGAAAACACTTGCTCAAGGTATGGTCTTCAATTTTTGCACACACAGTTATGCACTTTTAACAAATGTGGCAAAAGTCTAAAACAAAAAGAGCTGCTTGCCTTGGGCTGGTTGTAAGTAAAATTAAAATCAAAATTGCGTGGGGAAAAATTGTGGAGACCCGTATGAGGTACTGAAGTATGCTGAACTCGTGCACAGATGATTGTGATATATTTTAAGCCAATGATTCTCAATCAGAGTCTGGTGGCATACCGGGATGCCTTGCAATCCTTTAAAGGGTGCTACAGGTACACCATACTGTTAACACTGTTAGGTATTCAAACACAATACAGAAGATAAACCCGGAGATTTCAAATAGGAATCCATAGTGTCAAAAACTTTCTAACCTGTTGTGGTCTTTCTGAGATGTTTGCAACAAACGAAATGCTCTATAATTTTTCTGCAGTCAAGTAGTGAGTGAAAATTACAAGCCACTGTTTTCCATGGGGTGCTTTGAGTCTATCACGGGGTAGCTCGAGTGTTAGTAAGTTGAGAATTGCTGTTTTAAACACTGATCTCATTTTGCAAGTTTTCCTTCCTCTGAGTTGTTCTGTCTTTGAGAGCTTGGATTAATTAGTTAAAGTACAAGCAAGAAGTACAGGGTTGTTTAGTTCTGTATGGATCAGTCAGTTTATTGTATACGATGTCTCAGAATTACAATTTCTCTTGCTGACTCAGAAGTTTGGCTTCCAAAAACATTACTCTCATTTTCGAATTTAGATACTTACTGTGATATATCAAATAGATTCTGATATATTGTTGGCTTTCCTCATTAACATAGGCTGGGTCAGGAACCAGCATCTCTAATTAAGGTTGCCAACTAAGGGTTTCTTTTTTTTTTTCAATATTGCATTAGTGCCAGATAATAAGTATTAAGTCCATTTCCTGCTATTCCTCTTGATTCAGAAAAGTGACAGTGACACATATTTGGGTTTGTCTTTGTTGGGTTTTTTTGTTCTGACCATGAAAACTTCATTGAATTTTCTGTAATGATGAAAGGAAAGGTCTTTGAAGAATTGGTTTCCAAATGCAGAATTTTATCTTTGGACTTGACAGCTACAGTTCGCTTTAGCTATGAGCAGTCAGAATGTGAAAAGGAAGAGTGGCTAGTGATATGGAGATGGTCCAGCTGTCCTCCTGAGAAATTTATGAGGTGCCAGGTGCAGCTTACTGCATTTTAGAAGATATCAAGACCCTTCCAAACATAAATTCAATTAACAAATCTTTTATAGATAGCAATCAACAACAGTTTGTATTGGATGTTCAGAGGGGCCTGAAGGAATTGTGTGCTAACACCCTAAAGGAATTGTGTGTCAACACCCAATTAAAAAGAAAAAAAAAAATCATGCAAAATACTATTTATAGGGCTCTTCCTATTATTCTCTGCTTGTGGATGTGTTCATGTTTATAAATTCCTCTAACTATTGTCCTTTCTTTTGTATTGTCTTTACATTCAACCCACTTGTTTCTTATTTTTTACTTTATCTCTTGATCCATCCTTTTACCTTTATAATGTTCTTTCATTCCATCTTTTTTCCTTCTGCACCCATAAGGTAAATCTTTTCTGCTCCCTTTCTAATTGCGTTCTCTCTCTACATTTGCCTTCCTTTCCATCTCTTCCCCATTCTCCCCCTATTATTTTAAATTATCCTTTTCCTCTCTTCTCCATGTCATTCTTCCCATTGCCTGAGTAGCTCTCACCCTTCTCACACTCTCTGATTTTCTATATCCTATTTTATTAAACTCAAAAGAAAATAAGTACCCTATACTGAGTATTATGGCACCATTTTCAAGTATCCTAGTAAAATTATTGTAGGGTAATTGAAAACAGCTGCTTCTCTAGTTATTACTAAGTGGTATTTTTTGTGGGGGGAGGAGTGAAACACTTCCATTTTCAGTATGAAAATAAAATATTAATACTTTGAGCTAGAAAATAGTATAAATCAGTACAAAGTAGTAGCTGCCCTTACAATATTTTACCTTTTTTATATTAAGTCCAAATATCATGCATCATGTACTGTAATTGTTGGTATGGCAAGAAATAATGCAAAACTAATAAAAGTAAAATGACATAGGGGAAAAAAATCCTTTCTGAAACTGTCCCTAGCCCAAGACAAATTAAGGTGGAATCAAATCCCTCCAGGATTTGGCCCGCGACACTCAGCCTAAAATTCCTTCTTGAGCTTTGTGTCCCAAGGATCTGTCCTAAGGATTTAATTTCAGGACTGCTAGGAGAGAAAAGCAAAAGCGAGTGGCACAATAAGCTAACAGAGCTTTTAACAACGTCGTTGATTTTGTAAACACTTGCTAAGTGGGTGGCCAGCAGAAAAAGCCTCAACCCTCTCCACTGGCAGACATAAAAGCATAACAGATCACACTGTTAAAAATGCTACATTTAAAAACATTGTGAATTCCCCTCCTCCTGTTTCCACTCAATCCAAATCTTAGGTTGCTACTATATCAGCAGCAGCAGCAGATGAAAGAGAAGGTATTCTGGCAGGATGTAAATCATGAGATCATTAACATTTCAGTCCAATTTCTCCCCTACTCTTTGTAATAATCCTAGCAGAGCTGATTGATGGGATGAAGGATTCTCAAGATTGATGATATGGGTTATTCCCCAGTATTTCCTCATTTTCTTTCCTCTTGTGCTAATCCTAGTCTCTGGTAGCAACACTTAATCAGTTTTGCTGTCACTCTTAGTGCTGTATTCTTCTAATATCAGATATTGTCATTTATGTCTCTGGGTAGAAGTAGGTTAAGACTTACCATTTCCTGTACATATCTCCTAATATATAAGCATAAATAAAAGCTGCAATGAAAATATTAACATCTGGTGTTCCTATTGACTTTATTCTTTGAATTGTGATTTTTCTCTATCCCTAATATGAGCCCTTTCCTCCTTAAAGGGGAAATAAAAACTACAGTGAGTATTTCACTGTTTAAAGTAGAATTTGAGGGACTTGGGAATTACTGAATTCTTTCTGCGGGGTAGTGGGAGAGTCTTTTGTAGCATCCTAATGAGGTGCATTTCTTTCCCATTCTAGGAAAAATCTGGGTCTCCACAATTCTTCTCTATGTCTATTAAATTACTCTGAACAGTAAAGACACAAGATTTTTCATTATTTTATTAGGTTGCAATTTGGCAGCGTCACAGTCAGTTCGTATTGAAGTCTGGGCTGATTTGTTTGGTTACGGTCCTTTGTGTTTTGAAATAAGCAAAAGTAACATTTTCATCTGCATTTGGATTCACACAGAGACAGTCTATTTACTACAGATGTTGCAAGGGAGAATTGAGGGAAGTTCAATTTTTCAGGCCCAGAGGATTGATTTCCCAGCTGGTTTTTTTGCAAGTACTTTGTATAAATAGGTAGTTAGCCATTTTAGTCCAAAGTCAGATAAAAGGCAGGGTAGAGATGCACTGGAGACTAACTGAATTGGAAACGTATAAGCTTTCAATCAGATTAATCCAATAAAGTGAGCTCTTGCTCACAAAACCTCAGGCATCTCTGATTCAGTTACTCTGTAAGGTACATTTCTACCCTTTGTGCAAATAGATATATTTGCTTTATTGAAACAATGTATTGAGGAATTAAAACATTATTTTTTTCACATCCATTTATGACAGAAGAACTTCTGCCAGTTCTTGATTCTGTAGGTCATTATGTAATAGTGGAACTTGGACTCAAATGCTGCATGTTTAAGTCCCATCAAGTAGGCAAACACTTATACTTAAGTGCATTTATAAGTTTTTGAGGGATTGAGGCTCTGGACTGAGAAATCAAGGTCTTTTCTCTGAGTTAAACGTAACATTTCTAATTAGAAGTTGCACTATTTTCCTATAAGGTAGTCTTGTCTTGTCTTGCTAAACTCACAGATGCCTGACTTTTCAGGAAGAGCTTTAAAACTAAGAAACTTCATCCTTTATAGTGTTGCTCATCCACTTGGTTTATGATACCAACATAAACTGGGGAACATACCAAATGTTCAAGCCTACCTGTTAAATTGGACTATTTGTTCTATGAAAGGCCCCGTAGAAGAAAAAGACAGTGGTACATGTATCAAAATATTTGATCATTATCCATAGTTCCATAAAGTATACTCAGTTTATGGTCTAGTACTAGGCTATTGCACAGGGGTATGCTAGTAACCATGTAAAATTATGGTGTGGAACCCTGGTTACAGAAGAGCAAAGCTATTAAAAATACCACTACCATAAAGGGATGTTTCAGAGGATTTTCAATACTGGTAATAGTTCCCTTTAGAGATTATTAGTATCTGTAACAGAGCACAAGGTGTGCTCTGTTACTTGCAGGGGCCTGAGCAGCAGCAAGGCAGCTTGCAGCTGGCTGCAATCCCGATTCAGCACAACTGCTTGATTGGGGAAGGAAGCCCAGCTGTGCCCTATACGAGCTGGGCCCTGAACAGCAAAGGCAGCAGTATTCTGCCAGCAGCCAGAGAGACACCATTGGCCAAGCTGATGCTCAGAACACTTTGGAGGTAGGGGAAGAACTATGGGGATGGCAGTTCCTTGTCCTGGGTATGACAGAAAACTATACCCTGTTGTGGGAGGATGGCCTGGAGGGGCTACCTGTGGCCAGTCACCTCCCCAGTGAAAGGCAAGTATGGGGTGCCTTTTAACCCAAGCCCCATATCTCTGTTGGGTAGTAAGACTGAGCAGGCAGGGCCCAGACTCACAGATGAGTTCTGAGGCTGCACATAAGAGCCAGGGGTGAGGCTCCAGGGTAGTGGGGTCCTGAGCCCGAAAGAACTATGAGTAGAGCTCCTGGGGCAAAGGGATAAGGGATTATAGCCCAGGGAGGCAAGGGGATGGGTCTTGGAGCCCTAATCCCAGTAGTATGGGCTTGGAGCTGAGAGTGGGGCCTGGGGCTCAGAGTGTTGCTTGGAGCCCTGAGTTAAGATGGGGGTTGGAGCCCCAAGAGTAGATGGGGCTTGGAGACTGAACAGGCATGGGCTGGGAGTCCTGAGGGAAACTGAGCTGGGAGCCCAAGTGAGTCAGTGGCTGGGTGGCCAGATAATTTAGCCAGGTGTCAGGCCATGGAACATCTGCAAGACACTGCGACTATGAGCTCCAGAGGGGAGTTAGAGTCTCACATCCCAGTGTGAGGCACTGGAGGAACATCTGTGAGGCATGGGACATAGTAAAGGATGGTCAGAGGCATGGACATAGGCACTTGTCACCAAGGCCAGTACATGGGCAGCCTCCCACCTGTTTTACATCGTATAATTACTAACATCAAAGCGTGGCAGGTTAGGAAGGTGGGTGGTTAGCCCTAAGACAAGCAGGCAGGCCAATGACTGACCAGCCCCAGGACTCCCACTTTTTACAGTATCTACCCACAGTGTTGCAGCCTTAAGCTTTCTTCAGGAGCAGTCAGGCTGTGTATAGTAACCTCACTGGGGGTCAAATAGATCTATGGTGGAGAGAGCCAATAAAAGCTTTTCCTCAACCTAAAAGTGTTGCATAAAGTCTGCGCTGGGATCACAACAAGTGGAGTTCCCTCTTCATTGTCTGCTCACTGTGAAAAGGGTCTCTGGGTTGAGAAGATCGTTCTAGGATTATAGTAGAGGGCCGCAGGTCTTGGTATGGTCTAAACCCCTACATCAGCCCACAGTGACATCCTTTATCCTGGATGTGGGTTAGATTTCATTTCACCAGCTTTGCTGACTTCATCCATGTGGCTGAGTAAATATTAGTGTTGGAGGTACTGTATTCTCTACAGATATTGCTATCTGGAATAGATGTCCTTGTCTACTTGCTTGACTGTACATCATATTCAAAATCTGACCTGAAAACCTTTCTTTTTCCCTCTGTACCTTTACATTCCACTCTCTCCACTCCTTTGCCTTTTTGTTTGATTCTGAGTCATCATATTCACCGAAGCATTTTGCAATAGGGCCTGCACGAAACAAATGAAGTTCTGTTGTACCAAGTGTCACACCTCTATTCAGTATTTTATTGTAACAGAAACAAAGATGGGGTCTTGTAATTTTTTATCAGCAATGATGTTATTATACATTCTTGCAAGACGCAAGCATAGATCAATTGTTAAAGCTTTTAGACTTGTCAAGCAAAATATTTTAAAGACAAAGAAAACAATTGAATGTTACTGTCTTAGAACCATGCCTCTTGCTCTAAAAACAATAGACAAAGTACACTAATTAGTTAAAATATTTATTGGTGGTGTAATATTATACTATGGTAATTAATGTGACATGTACCGACACATAATAAACTGTGTTCCAGGAATGTCTCCAATGACAGAAAAATGTATTCAGGCTATAATGAGGGTTAGGCAGTCATATCTATCCTGCACCATTTTGTGTGCAGCTCTGAATTGTATCAATTTCATCTTCAGTAGTTTTATTTGACAGAGAAGAAATTGGTCATGCAACTGTGGATATTACTCTTTTTAAGAGGTTAAAGGTTTCTTGAGATGATGGAAAATGAGATTCGTATTTAATGTTGCATGGGAAGGCAGCACTTCTCAATGAGACAACAATTCTGGATGACTAGTGTTTAACAGTGCTTTGTTATTGCTACTTGACTAGCATTCAGTCAAGGCATGACAGCTTCTCACACATGTCCCTGGCATTCTCGCAAAGCCAGATTGCTAATCACTGGTATAATATGTAATGGCAGCTCTGAATACTGAATTTCTTGCAGCACCCATACACAAGTACACGTGCTGATAACCTAGATGAGAGACTTTCTGATTAAGATAAACACTGCACAGAACATAGATGAGCCCTTTGCTTCTACACAAGCTTTACGTTAAGGCAGTTAGTAATTCTGTCAACTCCAAGAAGACAACTTGGGACAACTGCTCAAGTTGCAGTAAGGGAAATTTAGCTTAGATATTAGGAAGAATTTTCTCACTAGGAGGGTAATAAAACACTGCAACAGGTTACCCAGAGACCTTGTGAAATCTCCATCCTTGGCAGGTTTTAAGACCTGGCTAGACAAATCCTTGGCTGGGATGAGCTAGTTGGGGCTGGTCCTGCTTTGACCAGGGGAGTGGACTGGACCTTCTGAGATGATTTCCAACCTTATTTTTCTGTGATTCTATGAACTTCTGGGCTTAAAAGTAGTGCTATTCAGGACAGTAGGTCAGAACATTCAGTATCTTGCAGAGTCAAGCCCTCAACTATAAAGGATGTGAGAAGCCCTCAGTTGTACCAATGTTAGCAACATATGGCCTGCTCCCACACTATTGAAGTTAGAGACAAAACTCCCACTGATGACAATTGCAAGGCTGGTGCCCTTTGTCTTAACATTATGGACATTATGGGTAATACAGAGGTGAAATGTTTTAAACATATTACTTCCCTTTTCCCCCTCATAAATATGTCCTAGGCTTCTTTGGTCAAGACTCATCCCTACATTAGCATTTGAACTTACTGTTACATGACAATCTCTGCTGGTGGTAATGAGGTCACACTCCTACCCTTGGCTCAAATTGTACGTCTTGAGCCAAAGGTAAGAGTGTGCAATGTTGTTAAGGGCCACTGTTTCTCAACAAAATCCATAATGAGGCATTGGTTACAATTAGAATGGTCTTCAAAAATATACCAGCACATTTCTTAATATTTTGGATGGATGTGTTTTTGCGGTGTGTTTTAGTAGCAATGCTCAGTGCAACAGAATAATATGGATTTTAGAAAAATGCTTGGAAATTGGATCTCATGGGGCAGGGCGGGGGGGAGGGGGTACCCACAGTTTTGTGGTAGAGGGTGATGGGGGAGTGGGTGATGGCTACATGTTTGATGGCAGATTTTAGTATTCCAGGGAGAGATTCACAATTTATTCAGCTGAAACAGGAAAGCTTTTAGTCAAGCAGGCAGATGTTTGTTGATGTATGTTTGTGAGGAATAACTACTGAAGTATTTCATCAGGCAGCCACTGCGTTTGATGGATCTTTGTCTTCCACCGAGCTGCTTCAGACTGAAAAATAGCGGCAGAATCTAGCTTCCTGCTCTTGACAGGTGGTTCCTGTGTCATCTCTGGAGCCTCAGGTGTCTGTATCAGAAGTGGAACATTTTTTTAAAGATTGATAAGAACAAAAATATTGGCATAGCTAAACTGCCTGATATAGCATTCGAATCCTCCCCAAACAAGCCTTTGCTCAGTACACAACAGTGACTCTACCACAACAAACATTTGCAATAGTATTTTTTTTTCTCGCCATAGAGGGAAAGAGTGCTAATGAGCTGTTGATATAGTGCATCATAACATCCATTGAGATAGCACGAGTAGGACACCATTTGTTCAGGAAGAAGTCTGCATAAAAAATAATAGCCTTTTGTTTGTTAATTGAAATAATTTCTGTATGACAGAATATGAACAAATGAGCCTGCAGGGTTCCCTAACTGTGATGAACAACAGGTTTTTAAATTTTACGTTTAATGTAAAAAAAACACCTGTGGTGATATCAAACCAGAGATATGGAAAACTCCTAATACACTGAAGAGACTCAGGAATAGCTCCAAGTCAAGTGTCTAAAAGAGGATCAGTCACAAAAAGTCACCATACGTAATAGTATGGGTCAAATCTTAACTACCTTAGGACGGAAATTTGGTGCAGGTACCTATGACTCATTTAGGAACTCCCATTTTCTCAGTTATCATAATTTTTGCAAAACTGAATCTGAAGAGTCTGGCACCAAGGGCTGAAGAAGGGTAATCCCTTAACCTGAGAACCAGCCTATCTAAATTTAGCTTCTGATTGTACTTTAGACTTCCTTTGTGATATTGGGCAAGCCATTTAGGGTATGCTGATGCTGCAACATGCACAGGGATGCCAGGGATCTAGCTAGCCTGGGTAACAGTTGCAGTGAATACATAGAAACTCAGTGCACAGTATCTCCAGGAGGAAATACGCAGGGCCCTCCGCAGGATTGCACAGCCTTTGCTGTCTTGTCTCCATTGACTAGGTTAAAACGGGTGCAGGTATGCTTAAGCTTAAGCCTGCTGCAGCTACACCTACCGCATGCAGTGAAGATATGCTTTTGGCATTCAGAAGCACTCAGTGCTGAAACACCCCCAGGGTGGCAGCTGTGCCCAGATTTTCACACCATGCTGAGCACCCAGGGTGCCGAGCAGTTCTGAAAACCTGCCTCTGATGTGGCAACTGAGATGGACATTTTGGTCCCAGCTACTTTTTGCTGAATCGTTTTGAAAATTATGGTACAGAATCTCCCTGCACCTCAGTTTCCCATCTGTGAAATGGGGATGTTTTGAGGGCCAATTCAATTACATGCCTGAGCTACTCAGAAGGACCACAATGAGGGACTGGCTTCATGGTACCACCATGGTGAGCCAGACCCTCCGCTACTCCCCTGGGTCAAAGGGGAGATGGTGAGAGGATCCCTTATTTTTGGCCAGATGTTTGGGGAGATGTCCTATTTAGTGTATTCATGAATCCATGACTTCTGCTGCTCATGCTCCCCCACAGCCAGGGGATTCCCTCGGAAGCAGACTCTGATACAACAGCTTTGCCTGTGCCTTGTTTTTCTTGACAGTTTAAACGACTAACCCTTTTCTAACGTGCTCATCTTTAATTAGTGCTCTGGGTTTCAGAGCTGACAGCTCCACAACTATATCAACAGTGTGGTTCAAACATAAGGATGATGCAAACACATTGCAATCACAGGAGCACTTTTAATAGACATACACCATATGGTTTCGTAACACTGACGATGAGTTTAATAGGGTGCAGAGCTGTGAAGGATTGACAGTTTTAGGGTTACTATACTTCTTCCTGCATATGCAACATATCTTAGACGATGTGACGCAGCTCTGGTGCTGCCTCATTTTTTTCTGCCATCTGGGTGTTTTTATTGCTGTTGCACCTTCACGTGCTTGAGTTGTATGTAGGTTCACTCCCCTGCCCCCCCTGTGATATTACATGTGGTATTTTGGCTATCCCGCACACAAGCTCCCTTGGGAAGCAAAGCAGATGAGAGGTACTAGAGAGATTGCGGTGACATGGCTGGACTCTCAGCCTGCATAGCTATTAGGCTACAGGGCAAGAAAACATGGCCATAGCATGCACCTTTGCTGCTCTCCTCTCCAAGTTCTTGGTAGAGTTGGCATTAAATGGTCTTATGAGCTGTAAAGCCACTGCAGTTAGGATCATCCACAAATGATTCAATCAAATGCCTTCATCTGTGTAGCTGCAATAGTGGATGAAGACTGTCTACCCTTAATAATTTATAGCTACGCTTGCCCACTGTCATTCCTTTGATACAACTGAACCCATGAAGCAAGGACTTAGCAAGGCTTCCTTTGTAGAGACCCCTGTGCTCCAGCTAGCATGCTGTTGCCCCCACCCCATCTTTGAATTCATATGTGCACTGTGTACACATGTTGCCTCCCACCCCAGTTTCCCCCCATCCCAGCTTTCTTCTGTCACCAGTGGATCAAGACAAAGGACGAATCTTGAACACCCCCTTCACCCACCCCTCAGAGGGCAGGATTTTCCCATTTGCATCCCACTACTGTTGTATTTCTTTTCTTTTCTTTTCTTTTCTAGTCAGAGCTTGATAAAACTTGCAAGTACAGCTAGGGAGAAATAAATTATTAATAAATGCAAATGAAATCCAAGGTCTGTTGTTGGGGCAGAAATATATTACAGAAAGCCTGAGAGCCACAGGAGGGTTTAACCAAAGAAAATATATTACTGAAGTCATTATCAACTATAAATACATGGGCCTGAGGATGGACTCTTGGTATCTAATTTTAGCCTTTCAGAATATTTACTGATTATGGTCCACATTATGCTGAATTCATAGACTAGTAAGTAGTTGATTGCTTACTCTGAACGGATTAACGACAAACAGCTTTAGCTAGTTTTGTCTGGAGTTGTGCATTTTGCTGACATCACTACCTGATGTATAATCAATTTAAATTGTTCCATCCCTACAGAACTTAGGACTTTAACCTAGTCCTTTTTTT
>JAGPOW010001327.1:10433805-10485884 GCA_030014935.1 Caiman crocodilus | reverse complement strand
TTTTTTTCTGTTAGACTGTATTTAAGAAACTTTCACCTCTGCCTTTTGGATTTATGTACAGGAAGGCAAGTACTTGCAGACGTAGGATTCTGTTTGGATGCATTTTAACTTCACTTTCCAGATTCTGGCAGGCAAAGGTTGGAGAGATGAGCAAACAAATATAGTTTGTTTGACCAAAAGTGTGCTTACAGGCAGCTGAAAATACAATGTTCAGTTTGACCTCAACTGAGACTTGGGTCCAAAAAAGGAAAAAGCAAGTTGGTGATATTTGAGGTGGATATTTTCTAAATGAAATATTTCAATTTTACATTTTGAAGTGGTATTTCTGGACCAAATTTAACTAACTGAATTTCAGAATATTTTTAATTAAAAAAAGAGCCTCAAACCCCACACTCAGTGAAACTTTCTGTTTTAGGTCAAGCAAAAGATTTCCTTCTATCTGAAAAGCACTTCAGTGTGGGCTGCATGTCAGCCAGAAAACAAACCTTGTTGTTTCAGGTTAATACAAACCAATTATCTTGCTGATTTTTTTTTTCCAATTCAGCCAGCACACCAGAAAAGCAGATATGTGCATGGGTCTAGGTATAAGGTTCCTGCTGAGGGTTGTGCAGAGAGGACAATCACAGGAAAACTTTCTAAGTGGCCTCATAGGAGAACAGAGGAGTTCTTCCTCATTCCCCTTCCAAAATCACTGGAACGGGAAAATAAGGAGTATAAGGTGCATATATGGAGGGGTAAGGAAGCAAATGCTTATTCATACATTCAGTCTTCTGCTCACTGGGCAGGAGATTTCAGCAAGCTAGCAAGCAGGTGAGAGAGAGAGAAAGAAGAGTGCACTTGTCTTTGAGGCTCTGCAGGAGCTGCCTGAAGAAAGCTGAGCACTAGGAATGAACTGAAGAAAGCTGGAGTTGGCCTTTGAGTAGTAGTGCTTGACACAGTTCCTGGATGCCCTTAGCTTTAAGTGATGACTTTGTGTAGCAGCAATTGTGTGTCAAGACTCTTCTTCCATGCACTCCTCTGTCCTGCTGGCCTTGGCTCTCTACCCATACTACATTCCTGCTTGCCTGCCATTGGACTCCTGATGTATCTGAAGCTATGACACTGTCTAGGCTTTTACATAAAGTAGGAAAGTTCCGTCAAGACCAGAAGGCCTTCAACTGAAAAAAAATCAAAACATGCTCATCCCCCTCCCCAACCCAACCCCCCCAAATCATTAAGGAATAGGGTCTACAAAATGGTGTGTTTTCCGAAATAGCGGGAGTCAATCACCTCAAAGCCACCCAACAAAAGAGCAGAAGAGTCCAAAGAAACCCCACACTCAGTGAACCAGTTTGAATGAGGTTCTTAGCCGATACCCATCTGGGCAGACAGTTGGGATCCGGTCTTTCACCAGCACTTCCTTTGGCTGAAAATATTTTACAGCTTTTTCTTATTTCTAGTGCTTTCTCCCCCAAATCCAGCCAGTTCTGCAATATGCTACATATATATTAAAAAAAAAAAAATCTAAAGGAGCACCAACAGACCTCAACTAAAGGAATAAGAAAGGAGGCCTTGCAGTCTAGTGAGGAAAGAATTGTCCTAAGAGTCAAAAGCCTCGCTCTGTCAGTGATACCCTGTGAGATATTAGTCACTTCCTCTCTCTCGGTACCTGCTTCCCTTTTCTTCCCTGCTAATTCATTTGCCTTCCTTGTTTAATCAAAAGTTAAGTTCTTCAGGGCAGAGATCGTCACCTCACACTGTAATACAATAGGTTCCTCATCTCTGTTGTAGCTTCCAAGTGCCACAGCAGTAAAATCCATAGTATAAAAAAAATTAAAGGTAAGCCAGTATAACACAGGAGTGTGCATGTGCATGTACACACACACGTATGAAAGTGAAATGGGTGAAGGAGGAGAAAAGGGGGAGATACAATTATCATTTCAGTCTATGGAGTAATGTAGGGAAACATCAAAATAAATCACAAGGAATCGCTGGAGAGCTAAAGTCTGGTAGTATTTTGGATCAGTTTGTTATAAAAGGTGAGATAGAATGAGAGCAATTAAGATTCTTAATATGAAAGTGTAGGTGGGCAAAGAAGTGGGCTGAAGAATGTCAGCTTCATAGTGCTCCCAAGGATATGACTGTGTATGATTAGGTTTCAGGTGATTAATATTTGGTGAGGGGAGGAGGGACGGGGGAGAGAGGGATGGGTTTAACTTAAGACAAGCTGTAGGGGGCTGCTATTTTCAGGTGTTGAGAACTGGCCAGACACTTCTCCCACAGTAACCAGAAGCAAGATCAATGGGAGTGAAGTTAAGACTATTACTAAACACATCTGAATATCCCACCCTTGAGCTTCCCTTTCTATGGATTGTCGCTTCAGCTGAATTGAGTGTAAATGGCAGCAGGGCTGTTTATAAATAGGATCTTTCCCAGGAGGCATCAGGGGCTCTTTAAATATTTCTCTAGTGATTACACAAAAGCAATTTCCTCCTGTCTGGATGGGCATTTTCAGGGGGTTAGAAACAGAGTGCAAGAAGTGGCATCAGTCGGTGCATTCCAATGAGTGCAGAGTAATTCAAAATCTTGCTTGATGAATATGCACAGAGGATTTTATCAATATAATCACCAGTCTTAATAGCTAGCCTCTGCCTGCACACTGGGTATTTCCTAGTGTGTTATAGATTAGTTATCAAAAGGGTAAGATAATGTGGTCTGTTAACTTGATGACATTTATAAATGACTCTATTGAGAGTGTATGCAGGAAAACAAAATGTCAATTCTTCAAAATCTAATGATGGCAAAAAATACCATTCCCAAAGGCAATTTTAGGTTTCTCTTCACATTTAGCCCTGCATAATGAAAATATTTGACCTGACAGGTAATAGCAACTGTTCTTTGCAGGCCAAAACAATGCAATATTCTCAATATTGACCATCTTTGCTTTGCAACCAGGTGCCTCTTCTCTAAATGAGCCTTGACTGTCCTCTCTTTTTAACCTACCTGTGCTACTTATAAACATACAAGACCAGATATTCAGTTGGTGTTAATCAGGGCTTTCAGTTGTAAGTGCTGAGGCTCTGGCCCTTAGACCTCTCCTCTAAAGGTGACATAGGATGAACCATTCTCTCAAAAGTACTCGGAAGCCTTCAAGACTGTGCACCTCTCTTCCTTTTTTCCCCCCCTGTAAGTGACTGTGTTGTAATATATGTCACTTAAAACACAGGTGAGAAAATGACCAAATAACACTGCTTTCGAGTATGTTTGAACACCACCTGAGCTTAAAATTTCAAGAACATGTCAAGCCCCTGTTCTCAAGAGTGATAGAGGCACTTGCCATTTAGGTTGCATTGGAAGGTGTGCTACTTGGGTGCCATGACATCATTCTCCTTTATGCAGTGGGACTTTTATGCACCAAGATAGCATAAAACAATGATAAAGGTAAAGATGGCCACAAACACGGAATGGGAAAATCCAATCACCACTTTTTTAATTGTCCCATTGTGGCCACCAAGTGATGTACACTTTTAACTCATAATTTCAGCTCAAAGTAAAAATAATAATAAGAATAATACTTGATAGTGTCCCATGGATTTTGTGAGCCTGTTTCTCCTTGGCCCTCCATTGCTCAGTAAGAAATACCACTTATGTGATTTTCCATCCTTTTCGTGCAGATTAAATAACCATATCAGCTACCAGAGGATCAGGCCACATGGGGTGCCCGTGGATGTGGGGGGATGCTGCTACGACTCATTATAATTACAGCATATAAGAGCAGATGCAATTAACTGAGTCCACTGGAGTGTGTTAATTATCATGCTTCAGCTGGCCTCCATGTCTTGTGTATTCAATGGGGGTGCTTTAACTAAAACTTGTTGAACAAGCTTTAGTTAAAGCACCCCCACCACCATCTTGAAATGCAGGATGCTGAATACAGGATATGCTGTGGGTGCTTTAATTAGAGTGTAGAGAGCAGCTGTAATTAAAATGCACACCCTTCCCCTAGTCCCCAGAGTACATGTAAAGATGCCCACTGTGTTTTCACAAATGTCTTGCTGCTATTCTGTACGTTTCCACTGGAAAGTCACAGAATAAGGAACCCAAAGGGAAGGAAAATAAACTTCATGTTCAGAGCAGACACTTACTGCTGCAGTGCTCAGGAAGGAATATATACCCCACATTGTTCTGTCACTTAAGTACATTATGATTATCTCTCTGACCTTCTATTATAGCATCAGGTTCATCCTTTCTTGGAGATGGATAACAATTCCCTTAAAACAAGCAAGTTCTATGCAGATGGGTCCCAGCAATTCAATGCTAATCCTGCAGTTAGGTGGTAGATTCAGTTTTGGAGACCCATTTAACTTGCTGGCTAGGCTGTTTTCCTAAGTGACCACAGGCCAATCAATTAGGTCCAGGTCCTCAAAGCTATTTAAGCACTAAAATCAATTAGATTTAGATGCCTCGATGCCTCATTTTATCTCCGCTCCCCATCTGTGTGTGTCCTACCCTATGTCTGAGGTGTGCTGAAACAATTAATATATGTATCAGTGTGAAGTGTTCAGATGCTCCAGTGCTTGGATCCACAGAATATCTTCTGTAGCTAGAATTGGACTGCACTGATTTATATGAGATGAACTGCTGACTCTGGCTAGTCTGCGCAGTGGGAATGGATTTTGTAGCTTCTCTGGCTAAGATGTAGGACTGCTGTATGTCACAGAGCTGTCCTGTGCTGCCACTGGAAATGTTTCATGCTGGATGCAGTCTTTACTTGAAAGTGGAATGCAAAGGGAAACCTCATTTTGGCTCTATTTATTCATTCTAAAGAGGCACCGAGGCAAATATAGAGTTATTAGATGCACATTTATTTGGAGCCAATAACATAAATGTTTTTCCCTTCTTAATTGAAGCAGTCTTGGAACAACTGCTGTATTTCATGTCAACATCCACTCATTCCTTATTCTCTCACAGTGACTGCATTGTTGAAAGATGTACCCTTTCATTCTCCATCTAATCAGTGCAGTTTTTCCTTGTGATTGATCATATTGGCTAAGTACAGACATTCAAAAAGCCCTGGGTAGAAGTGCTCTATCGCACTTTACTTAAAGTGGTTTAAGTTAGAATGGGAATAAACTGAACAGACACTGCCTCCCCCATCCCTCCACCCTGACCCTAGCCTCTTGAGAGCTGCAGCCAGGAGCTGTAGTGGCCCAGATTTTCACCATGTTAAGAACTAGGGTCTGGGGGGAAAAGGAATCCCACCCCCCGACCATGAGGGGCCCCTCTTACAGTTTCCTGGCTGGGGTCTTATGTGGGGACCAGGCCAGGTCCCTGTGCCAAGGGGATCCCTTCCCATACTCCTGGCCCAAATTCCCAGTGCAGCAAAAAGCCAAGCAGGGCAGCTACCCTTGGCTGCAGCTGTGAAGAGGCTGGGGTTGCGGGGGGAAAGGGAGCCTCCCTGTTGCACAGACCCCACCAAAATGGGAGGGGTGTCTGCATGGCAGAGAGGCTGTTTCCCCATCTCCCACCCCATCCCACCTGGCTTCACAGGGAGGAGTTCAGCCTTTTTTTGTCTCCTCTCTGTGAAGCAGACCAGCACCAGCTAAGACTAGCAAGCCACCCAGCAAGGGCCCTTGGGCTGGCATCAAAATGCGACCTACATCAAAGTGTGATGTACATGGTACAGACATTCAAAAAAGCATTGTCACCTAAAGCGCTTTACTCTAATACCACATCCATCGAGGGCTAACTTAAAGTGTTTTAAAACTGGTGGATCTCACTCTAAGTGCTGCAAATGTCTGTTCTGTTATGGCTTTAAAGGACTTTTTGTGTGTTCAATGTACATTAAATGTAACATCTGTACCTAGCCATTGTCACCGATGATAGTGGTGCTGACATGTTCTTGGAAGGCACTCCTATGATTAGGTCCATTTGGACCTATTACCAAGGTTGTAGGGGTTATACCAACCTTCATTCCATCTTGTGATAGTCCCTTGTTACATATTAACCATCTGGCTTGGTAGAGGCTGCCTCTTAACAGTTTTTCATAACAGCTCTCGTGCCAAATTTCTGTTCCCATGGAAACTATTGTAAAAGTGCTTTAAAATGTGAAAGGTGTTGCATTTTATGCCTGTAATGGGTGATATTTCCATTTTCTTTAGCCTTTCTATTTTCTTCCTTTTTATTGCTAGTTACTGATGCCACCTGTCCTGAAAATTGCAAGAGGGAATTTGGTCATCATTTTTGGATATCAAACCCGTGTCTCCGTTTTCACTTTTTCTGTGTTGGAATCAGAACTGTTAGGCTATTTCAGTGTGTCACGTAAGAACCAGTACATTGATGGAGTACAGGCAGGCAGGCAGAGAGAATGGTATTTTCAGATGAATGTGTTTTATGTGGGGTTTTTGAGGGAGTTTATTTGGAAATAAAAAGGCTGCTTCTACCCTCCACGATTTGATGGGGGTTTAAGAAGTCCAAGGAGCTGTCTTGATGGCATCTCAAGCATATACAAATTTCAGGACTAATGACAAAGCTAGTTAGTGTGCAGTTTCTCAAGTTTTTTAAAGCTGTTGACACCAGATAATTGTTGTGAGCCACTGCCCTCTCTTTGGAAAATGTGTAGTATGTTTTCTGTTTCAAAATTAACTGCCTGACTGTTTTTTTTTTTAGGTGTTTGTAGAGAGTTATTGAGTAGGACAATCATAATAGAAAAATTCACCTCTGTGCTGATAGACTGAATGGTACTAGACCATCACCCGGGTCTCACTTAGTAATAGATCCTGCTGCAACAGTTTTCATGTACGTGGGTGAATGTATGAATATAACTTCTAGGTGGAACAGGAGTAACTTCTAGAACAGGAACAGGCTAGCTGCAAGACCCTTGCAAAGTGAGTAGTGAAACAGTTACTACTGTAACGTAAATCATTGCATATAGATTGTTGTAAATAATAAAGAGATGTTTCCACATCACAAGGCTATATATATTATAGGACAGATATGCAGGCTCTAAGTATTCCAAAAACTATCGCCTTCTATACAAGAAATATATATCACTAAACAAAACACATGCCCACGCTTCCCTGACCCAGTTTCATCATTGCTCTTGAGCATCTTTGGTCAAAGCTGCTTAAGAAATACAGGACATCCCACCCCGCACATGATCACTGCTTTCACTTTAGCAGCTAACTTACTACTTTCAGTTTGTCTCCTCTCTCACTCAGCCTAAAATGAAGGACCCCTTATAACTCTTGCAACTTCCAGTATACTTAGTCAGGCCTCACTGATCAGCCTACTCAGGTGATTCTAGTCCCCTGTGTAAGATGATCCACTGGCTAATTATTGGCTTCTCTCTAGTCTCTGCAAGAGCATCTTTATTATTATTATACCTCTGGTCTTGTAACATGAAAAAACAATTTGCTTGTAGGTTTTATCTAAAGGCATGCTCCATTTGATCAGACAACCATTGAAGTTTTAGAGTGATTATTAGCTCTGTGTCTCCATACTTTGGAATATCATCCCAAGATGCTCAGGGAGAGACTAGAGAGAAGCAAACAAGTTCCTTATTCAGTATGGAGTTTGCAGTCTGGCACTGATGCACAGAGCAAGTCTCCAATCTCACACAGATTTCATAAGTTTTGCGAGGGCAGATTTCCCAAATCACCAAATTTGTATCTCTAACTAAAGGTCAACAACTGCTCCTTAATCTGTTCTGAAGCTGGGTTTGATATATGGCTGAAGGTCAACCTGATATAATTAATTATTAACCTTTATGAAATTTGTACAAACGAGGAAAAATATGTTTCTAACAGCCCCAGAGTAAAATTAAGTGTTTTGATATCTGTCAGAAGATTCAAGACTATTTAACTCTGCTTGGGATGTAAAATCAAGGGTTTCTTCTGCATGTCTGGAAAAAGTGACCAAATTAACATGTGTGAAATTGCTCATTAGGCACTTGATCCAAAGCCCTTGGAAAGACCCCCTGCTGCCTTCAAAAGACTTTGTATCAGCCTCTAAATGTGCCTGATTTCTTGAATGAGATATGACATTTGGAATAACAGGTGCACATAACTAAATAACTGCATGGGCTGTTTTGTAAAATGAGGCTTAAATAACACTGCAGCCTGGCATGGTGTTGAGGGAGGAGCACTGGAAAGGAACATCAATGTAAAAACACAATGTACCCCTGTCCTTGGCTAGGACAGAGGAGAAAAGCATGGTATGATGCCTGCACTTTGGTACCTGGGAGGCGCCACCTTCTAGCTGGTATATGGACCATTCTCCAGTCTTTGTTGGAGCTCACAACCTGCCTTGTCCTGCAGACATGGCCTACCATAGAGACTGCAGGTGGAAATGCATCTTCCCTCTAGCATGCTTTTCATTTCCACAATGCCCAGACCTTAGTCATATCTGTATATGCAGGAAGCTGATCTCACCTCCAGCACAGCCCTTTAAACCAGTAGTGGTGACAGTCACATGGCACCTGCACCACAGACTTTGTCTATCACCCTTTAATACCTTGTCCCAGGCACGGTTCTTGCTCTTTCTCTTGGTTCTAGCACTCCTGCAATCTGTTTCTGGGGTATGATCTCCCATTTTATTTTTCCTACCTGGCTTGATTCTAAAGTCTGGCTTCTACAGTTGACTCTATGCGTTGGATTGGCTGTTCTGTCCCACTTCCTGTCATTTTCTGCCTACTTCCTTTCAGAGCGTGTGGAATACACAACTCTCTCTTTCCTCCACCTCCCTATTGCAATCAGAAAATCTCCAGCGGTCCTACATGGCCATTTGGAGTTTGGATCTAGAGGGCACAAAATGGAGCCCACTTTACTCCCTAAATGAAGAGAATGACACTTGTCATTGAAAATACAGGAAGAATGAGCGTAGGAAGAAAATGCTGGTTAGCCTTCACCATGACTCAGATCTATTATATTTTTTTTCCAATGCAAATCATGTAAAATACGATGGAACTACTCACGTGGGAATTTCCCTAAGAACAGGGGAAGGGCACCTGGCCATTAAATGGAAAAACAGTGAAAGTCTCATCACATGGTGAAAACTGGCAACATTACTTCTGAGCACTTCCGTGGTTTTCATCTGAAATTTAAATTATTAGGAGACTCTGTAGACTTTCCACTGTGGTAGTAACTGCTGCTGCAAGAAAGGAAACAAGTTGGGGGGAAAATGTTGGAATAAAAAGAGTTGAGAACGACTTGGTAATGTACAAATGTATAGGACGCTCATCCAAGTGTGACAAGGAAATTAAAAATAAGGGCGGGGAGCAGAATGGTCCAGGTTAAGATTAAAAATGGAGCAGATTCTCTGGAATAGAACAGGAGGATATATTGTCATCACAAAGCCTTGCTTAGAAAGATTAAGAGAAGGAGGGAGCTAGGGGTAAAAATCAACAGCGGTGTATTTTGTGAGTTAGCAAACACATCTTCATTGGGGCTTCCTTTTAAAGTAGCCTGCTGTTCTCATCAGTTTCTATAGTCATGTTCTGTTCTGATCCAGTAATCTATACACTGCATACGGTAGTCTTCATACTGCACCACTCGAGTGTACCATGTTGTACGCAGACTATGTCTTGTTAATGATGGCATTGACCTTTGCTGACCATAAAAAAGGTGTTTTGTTATCAGAGGTACCCACAGCTGCTCCTAAGGTGTTACACATGTTTCTCAGAGCTCTGATGGGACACTTGCTTAACAAGTATGTGTCGGCACAAGTAACAGGAACAACGAACAAAAAGGCTGCTAGGCAAGATTTGGGGAAGAACTGATTTGCATGGAGATAGTGACTGTAGTATTTGATTCTACTCTGTTCTCTGTTGCTAAGGGTAGAGGTGAGTCTTTGAGGGCAGAGGGATCTCACAACGGGACTTGCTCCCATATTGGAAAGTGGAAATATTCAGCTTCCCTTTGATTTCTTCCAGCAGAGATGAGGATTTCTCCTGTGCATCATAGAAGTGGCTGGTGGTTGCATCTCAAACACAAACCGTATTATGGGGGGACGGGTGGGGATGCCTGAATAATTCAAAATGGAGACTGTTAACCTTCTCAGGGCTGTAATCCTGTCCAGGAGCACTCCTGACCTCAGATGTCCATGCTATAAAAGGGGGAAGCAACACAGTTACTGCATGCTCTGTCTGCCCTAAATAACAGTTCCAGAAGAGATGTGCCATTCTCCAGTCCTGCCCTTCCCATCTCTGGATTCCTGGAGTCTATTTGCTTCCTTCCATGTCACCTGCAGCTAGGTCTTTGTACATGAGGGTCAATGGTCAAGTGGTGAGAGGTGCAGTGGAGAGGACCCTGTAAAAGTAATGAACACAGAACCCAGCTTTATGGGCTGCTTTGGGGAGACGCAGGTACTTACCTATGAAAAAGCAGCAAGAACAGAATAAATCCAATTCGTTGTGCTCATTTGGTGCTGGCTATCAGAACTTTGACCCCAGCCCTGAAAAGGTTATACACATGAGCTTAGTTTTACCCATTTCAAGGAGTTTCCCTGGTTGCAAGGGTCCACATATCATTCCTTGCAGGGTTCAGGCCATAGTTTGCAATAGGGCTCTGCAAAATTTCACCGGGTGTTTCATTTTGAAGTTGTTTTGACGTGTTTCGAGCTCAAAACAGCGAAATCAAAACTAAACAAAAAGCATTGAAACAGCTTCAAAATGAAACGTGGGCACTCAAAATGTTCTGAAAGTTTCAAAATGCTTTGAGTTTTGAAGCAGCCTGGTGGTGGGAGGCAGGGGGGTGCCAGGGCTGCATCCCAAGCAGTTTTGCAGCCCCACGTAGCTTAGCCTGGCGGGGAGTGCAGCCCTGGCAGAGCTGATCTGAGCACCGCCCTGGCTCTCCCCGCCTCCCACCACTGGGCTGCACTCTGATTCGCCCCACCAGCACAAATGGAGTGCAGCTGTCCCAGGGGTGCGAGTCCCCAGATCTGTCAGCGGGATGACAGGAAGCTGCTGCTGCCAGCAAGTGTCACAAATTTTGCTGTCAAGACTTTGAGGTGCAGTTTCCAAGAAGCCTCTGCACCTATCTCCTTGAAACTTGGCAGGCTTCATGCCCTCAGAAGAGGCTACCATCCCCCTGCAATTTGCATCTGAGTCAGGCAACAAATGACAACGGTTTTGGCATTTTCATGATTCCTCATTATAACCTATAGGCAAAACGTCGAAATGAGTTGAAACAGTGAAACAGTTTTGACAAGACAAAATGGGACAGTGCTTCAAAATGAAACACAACGACAAAATGAAACACTGTCCCTTTGAAATGACAAAACGGATGTCAAAATCAAAGGATGGTGTTTCTCACAGCCCTAATTTCCAACAGATAGAACCACATAGTAGGAAAGAGAGTTATGCTATATTCGCAAGGGAAGACAAAATCAAAGGAAATTCTGGCAGCAAGATGGAATAATGAGGGCACTACAATGTACTTAAAATGATTGGTCTTTAAATTTAAAGGAACTATTATTCAATTTATGTTTGGAATACAATTTGGGCAATGAAAGCCTGGCCAAAAAGCCAACTTTCAGCACACATGAACTGGGGATTTGGCCCATTTTTAATTTATAAGTGATATGAATATCCCTGCGTATTTACCTCCCACTCTTTTTAGCATTTATACATGTTTAGTATAATTATCATAATTGTAGAAATTAAAGACAGCCTTTAAGAATAGTATATTTTTGCTTTTAAAAAAGTACTATTCCGTTGTAGGGAAAGGCAGAAACCTAATTTGGAAGCAAACATCAGGAAGCGTTTTTCTATTTAAAAACAAAAAATCACCATGCTGCAATTACATAATCACAAGCATAAGTATATGACAAGTAGTTTGGAATAAATTGTGAATAGAAACCACTACCAAATAAGAAATAACCACTCATGAGTAGAGTGTTAATGTGCCTTAACTAACTGCACTTAAATTTGATACATGCATTTGCACGTAGCGAATTTAGGTGCATATAGCCTAAATTAACCATTTTTATTGTGCTTTAAGGGCGTGTACATGTAGATGGACACCCGTAACAAGTATAACATTAAGCTAATGCAGGTTAATGTGTCTCTTGTAGACATGTCCATGGAAACACTGAGAGTTTTAGGAGTATAGTCTGATTTCAGCTACCCTGGGGGATTTCCAAATAGAAACTAGCCCCAGCCCTCCTCTGTACACCCCATATACCTCTTCCCTCTTTCCTCATCCCCCAGCAAAGCTTGTGAGTACAACTTTATGCATTCCGTTGAAACCAAGGGACATATAAGTGTGTACTTAAAATTAAGCCCATGCTAAAACTGGTCTGATTGGTGTACTGGAAACTGGCTTACTGGCTTCCTTTCATATTTAACTGAGGCAGAGGAAGACAAAATGCAGCATGAGAAGGAACTTGGGGTTTGGGGGGTTTTTTGCTTGTTTTTTTTATTTCTAGGGAAGCATTAACAAGAATCTTGACCTCTTGTATCCTTTCCATGATAAAAGAGGATAGCATACACACACACAGAGATATAGAATGTATTTATAGGAATTTGGAGGGGCGGAGTGATTCTTATATTGTAAAACTTTTCTAGGTGTCTGTTTTAGTGGGCCTATTGCAGCTGTTTATTGCATGTCTATCAGATGTGATTCCATGTTTTGGAGGAGCTGTGTTTAGATGGGCATATTGGTGGAACAAATCTATCTAGCTCCGAAGTTTCAATGAATATACTTGGCCACATGCAGTAGCATATCTAGCGAGTCTCGCCTGTATCCCCTTGCTTCATACATTTCTCTGCCCCTGAACTGCAAGGCTGCCGTGCCCAAGCTGCCTGCTGCCTGCTTAGCCCTCCCTGCTGTCTTGCACTCATTTCATTTTATTTTCATTGTCTGTGCCAAAAGAAGTGAATGCAGCCAACAGAGAACCTGCACAAACAAATTGTTGGGTTTTTTTTATGTGCTTTCACTTAAAATAATCTCAGGTGCTGTTATTGTCTTAGGCTAAAGAAAAATCAGGTATAATACATGATTTAAATTTACAGTGTTCTGGGAACTGTGGAGGGAGCTATGCAAAAAATCTAAGAAATGTTATATGAGGCTGAGGTTATGCAGATCTTGTCCTTCATTTCAGTGCAAAGGGGTTCTTGTTCCCTTTGAATTTCGAGACTGAATGGACATAAAATCACAAAGCAAAACTGATTTAACCACTGAACCCCACCTGGATTTGTTTCAGAACCTTGAAAAAAGGCAAATTGGGCATGGTATTGGTGCCAAGATCACAAGATGAGCCAGCTTAATTTGTAACTGGGTGTTAGTTTCTAATTTGTACAGAACCCAAAGTGAGATGAGCAGTGTCGTCTTTGGACAGTTTCATGCATCCTTGTCTGCTATCTACATTATAATATTTTAGGATATTTGATGCTTTTAAATATGAATGATGGACTGAGCAACTTGGCATGTGGTAGAAGTGAAGCTTTCAAAATAAGCCTTTTATTTCACAGAGCTGTGAAAACTGTGGCACTCCCAAAAATCTCTTATTGCGCACTTTTCCCCCCTTTTCAAGTCTGGACTATGGAAAGAATAAAAAGTCCAGTGGCGGAATTTTTTAGTTCTAGCTATTTCTTGCTTCTCAGTCAAGTTGACTTCTTAGATGATATTGAATAGAATACTTATATTATCATGGGAGTGCTTATATTTGGCAGAAGTAGTAGCCACTGCATCTGCATCACTGTCATTGAAACCACATCAGTTAGTTTGTAGCAACACCCTTTTGGGGCGGGGGGAAGGTGTGGGGGGGGAAATCTTTTAAAATTTTTGCTCACCCAAACACAGCTATAAACTTTTTACTGTGAGTTCAATTTCTGCACCAGATTTCAGAAAAAATATTAACCTTTCAGTGTCTTTTATTCCTCCCCAAGCTGCATTTATTTGAATGGATTGCTTCGTTGCTGGCTGGATTGGAATGCTCCGTAAGCAGTTGGCGGTCTCTTTGCTCTACCCAGCTGGGGTAACAGCAAAATTTAAGCCTGCATTTGTCAGACAAGCCTACAAGTGCATGTTTGAGCCTCTTGTGAGCAACTCTCATCAACTCGGCTAATCTCTCTAATGTGATGGAAATTACTTTACCTGACAAACTCTGCTTTTGGCAAGGTTACTAAGATTAAAAGTGAGTGAATGGGAGTGCAGGAGCAGAGCTTGGAAATAAATACTCCTCTAAATAGTTAAATAGTAGGCCTGCGCGAAGCTTCGGTTGCTGATTCTATTCAGAGGAGATTCGGCCCACTTTGGCGGCTGAATCTCTGAACCCAAAGCGAATCAGGAGACCCATTAATCTTTCCAAATCAAATCAGAACCTCTGATTCAGTTCAGAGACATTTGATGATTCAGCCACAGACACAGCTTTATATGCTTTTTTGTACTTCCGGCCCACTTCTGGGCACACTGCAGAGCACAAAGGGGGAGAGGTGGGGCCCAGCCCCCAGTTTGGTGCCTAGCGCTTTCTGGGTCTGGGGGGGAATACGGGGTTCCCCTGCAGTAGATCGCTGAGCCAGGGAGGCACAGCGGGGTGATCTGCCACCGAGCATATGCAGGAGACCCCTGCACTCCCATGGGATGGTCCATCCCTCCCACTATCTCCACGTTCACGAGCTGTACCCAGTACCTTGAGGTATGTAGAAAAAAAATGAAGCTGTGTCTGTGGCTGAATCGCTGATTCTCTGAATCAGAATTGAATCTTCAGATTCATATTCAGCTGAATTGAGTCAGGACAGTGATATGAATCAGCAAATTGAATCACTGTCCCCCAAATCTGAATTGAATACTGCCTGCTTCACACACCCCTATTAAATAACCACTTAGGTATGGAAGCACGAGTAGAGTGACTTGTTTAATGGACTGGGTTAATTTCAAGGATAGATTTTTAAGCCGAAGCATAAAAAGTGCAGAATTTGGGTGCCTCATTTCTGGGAATAGACACTAGAAGCAGAGGATGCAGCCACTCTACTTGCTGCTTCCAACCAAAATCCTGGATGCATTTCCACAGTGGCTGAAGTTTAGGATTGGAGACCACCCTAACCATGCCCCCTTCATGCCCAACTCTAGGCCACAACAGAATGTCAGGAAGCCCTCAAGACTCCCCTTGAGAAAATCACTGAGCTAGCTGACCAGTTCTGGTTCAGGCACCTCAGTCCTACCTACCAAACATCTTTGCTTGGTGTGTAGGAGAAACTCCAGATCAGTACAGGTTGTCAGTCCTGTACCTACTGCAGAGACATTCAAATTTGAATGTGTTACTCTCTTCCTTTCAGTTCATAATAACTTATATGCATTTCATTCTGGTCTAACATCGTTAGTGCTGGTGTATCAGAAGACAGGCAGAAGATGCACCATTCCACAAGCAGGAGCATGGATTTGAAATGCTTATCTCAGGGGCAGTTGGAAATAATGGATATTTAGTGTAAGATAATGGATGGCTTGAGCCCAGAAGTGTTTGATCACTTCTGCTTTCGATGCTCACTTGATATCTGATTCTCTAAAGGAATATGGAATTGGATAATTTTAAATAAAACCAATTGAAATTAGTAATTCCTATTTCTGTCTCCGGTAAAGGCGGTGGGGGGGAGGGAGGATCAAAACCAAATGAATCCTTACCAACTATTGTGAAAACAACAACAAATAAAAGCCTCTCCTGAGAGAATTTGAGAGGTCTTGTAGGCCAAGCATTGAGGATGCAAAGTTTGAACTCGTCATTTTTATAATGTTTTTTTCTTGATGCTTTGTTGTAGCTTCATCTTGACACCTACGACCTTAACAAAGCTAAGCAGTGCCTATTTCTTCTATTCATTAGCTCTGTGTTCTCAGAACTCTTGCAGCTATGGTATGGGAATTAGTTTACTAATCTCCAGTGAAGAAGAAAGGAATTGAATCCATTTCTGTTTATTGGGTCTTGTAGTGCTAAATTTTATCCCCATGACATTATATTCCTGTGGCATTTTGCAAAAATGAAATAATGGCACCCAGCATACACATTCTGGCCATTTTACTTTGTACACATAAAACCTCAAATTGCCTCTATTAAGTTCTAGCATATTAAATTACAGTTCATGATATTGGTTTAAATGTATAACAGATAAAGTACAAGCATTTTCTCACCGAGGTCAACTGTGTTTGTTTGGTTTCTAGGTTTTACATTACAAATAATAGGCAACATAATATAAGCAAAGTCATCTTGCATTGTTCAGGTTTCTGCACATAACTCCTAATAGGTCTGTGCTCCATACTGAAAGGGGCTCAGCACTGCCTGGAGGACACTCAATTAGTATTGCAATCCATGTCAAACAAGAATGCTCATTAGTCCTCAATCTTTTGTAGGTTTGGGCCCCATAACTATTAATATAATTAATTATTCATATTGCAGTCGCACGTAGGGATGGATCCTAAACCAGATCCTGTTGTGCTAGACACAGTACAAGCACTTAGCAAAAGTCGCATTGATTCGGTTTCCAAAGTTCCTAAAATATTTAGAGAGTGTATTTCAACCTCTGAAACTCCTGAGAGAAAAATGCTCTTGTTCAAAGTCATCTCAAAATATTAATGATGTTGCACTGCCATTAACATTAGTACTTTGTCTGTATATGGAGTATTCATCCAGTGACCTCCAAGCACTTTACCACAGGGGAAAATAAGCCCTGATTAATGGGAGGGAGAAGGGTGGGTGAATGAGGCGAAAGAAGGGAGAACTAGCAGGACATAAATTAATCTATTTCTGAGGTGAGGTTGCTAGCGGTCACAAATATTTGTGACCGCTAACTTTTCTGAACTTCTGCATCTTAATTTTCCAATTTACCTTTTAGAAGATATGGTCCAGGGTGTGTTAACCCCAGCCTCCAATTTATGCTTATGCTCTGATTAGGAGGGTTCAGCACTCTTTTTCATTTCCATCCCTCTCATTTCTCTGCTGCTTGTCTATCTGCTGTACAATGTGGTGTTACTAGGCGCTGGAGGGAGAGAGATTGTTGAACACTAGAAACTTTGACCATCTATCCTTCTCAGTTAAGCTTATGTCCTTTGCTCTGGGATGGTGAAGCCATGTGAAAAATGTGTAGCCTCAGGGGGGAACGACAATCTGTGAAATGAAAAATGTTCTTGTTTCTTTGAAAAATCAGAAGGACTTGACAACAAATCAAGTTGAGATTACATTATTACCTATCTTACATTGTTACTATAATCCTATCTTTAACTCTTCAGGCTTTTTTGTCTGTTTACATTGGGACTGCATCTCCTCTGTCCAAGACAGGTATGAATGAACATACAGGCTGGTGGATCCAGATGTGCAGGCACATACAGTTTGTGGTGCCACAAATCTATTTGCATCGCCACTAACCCCATACCCAGCATGTTAAACCATGTGCAGCACTGCTGATTTGCAATGCTGGGCAAAATTTACTCCCAGGATTTCCCGGTAGCAAAAAAAGCCCTCTGAAATAAAGAAGCGGTGCAAAGCACACCAAAGTGGTGTGCACTGGCACAAATGCAGAGGTGGAAAAGCAGGCAGCTCAGGGCATGCTGTGAAGCCCCTTGCCCCCTGTGAGGCACCCTGTACCCTAACCAGCTTTCCCAACTGGCTGGGGTACTGTGTGTCTCATGATAGGGGAGCAGGCAGCCCTGGGCTGTCCCCTGTCTCCACATGCATCAGTGCAGGGTCCTTGCTGTGGAGCCCCTGTATTGAGGCATGTGAAGCCCCAGTCTCAAGGCCACCTGCACCTCAGCCATCCAGGAAGGCACACAGTAGCTCTTCCTGTTGGTAGCCCTGTGGTGAGGCACCTAGTGTCTGCTGCACACGGAGCAGTGGGACAATGTGTCCCACTGCAAAGCACACAGGTAGTGCATGCATTGGGGTACAAAGTGGCACAAATTTGGGCTGCTGTTATTTGTGCTGCTGCAGCCACATGCCCCTGTTCATGTGGATATGGCCACACAGTGCAAACTGAATGCCAAATTGATATGAAATGTTACATTTATAATCTCTCCATTGTGCCAATATAAAAAGCACAAGGCAATGGAAAATCAGACCTCATGTCTCTTTTTGATTGTTGATCAAGTAACTCTTAATCAATACAATGGTGTGTGCAATTATCCCTGAAAAATCCATTTGAACACAGGGAATATTTATTCTGTGATTGTTTACAGCTTTGTTTTATATGATCTCTGTGAACTTATATAGTCACATGAAATTGAATTTAAAAGTTAACTAATAGTTCACAGCAGTGACCAAAAGCATTTACCATTTCTGCTTGTAAAAGTCAAGTCTTTCAGTTGGGAATTTCTTTATTAAACATGTATGTTACATTTAATATAGTTTATTCATATTATCTATCTATCTATCTATCTATCTATCTATCTATCTATCTATCTATCATAGTTTATACCTATACCTATATTATATTATATTATATTATATTATATTATATTATATTATATTATATTATATACAGTATAGATATTAGAGGTGCATGAAGCTTTGGTCACCACTTTGATTTGGAGAAGGATTTGGCCTGAGTTTGAGGCCGAATCACTGAATCGGAATCAAATTGGGAGACTAAAAAAACACGTCTGAATCGATTTGGAGCCAACAAATCGATTCGGAAAAGGTTCGGAACAAGATTCGGAAGGTAGTCTTTCAGAGGAACAGAAACTGAGAAGTGGGAGCAGAGGGGTTGGGATTGGGGGGGGACACTGACATTTGTAGCCAGCCAGTGACTGTGATTTTTCCTTGAGTCCCCTTCTAATCACAGTGCTCTGCGGGAGGGATGTAGTAACAGCATATAAGCCTCTATCTGCAGGCTTTCTGTCCCTCTTATGAGCTGTTTCTGCCTGAGCAAAAGAGGGGCAGGCAGCTGGCCCAGAAACAGGGGGGTAGGCAGAGAGCTGACTGGCACCAGGAAGGCTTCCTGTCACAGGCTACCATCCCTGTTGTTTTCATCCAAATCTGCCTTAACACACACAAGTGACATGAGTTTTGCTTTCAGTATTTTGAGGTGTAGTTTCCCAAAAAACCCTGACATTGAAACTTGGCAGGCTTTATACCCTCAGAAAGGTCTGCCATCTCTGCTGTTTCTATCCAAATCTGCCAAAACATGACAAAGGTATAAGTATTTCAGTGATTCCCCATTATAGTCTATGGCCAAATCACCAAACCTCTCCGAATCAGCACCAAATCTTCCAAAGCTGATTTGGCCAAATCGATTTGGGATAGTGATCCAAATCTCCATATTGAATCACTGTCCTCTGACTTGGCCAAATCTAAATCCAAATTCAAATGAAATATTTCCCTATTTGCACAGGCCTAACATGTATGTAACCTTTAAGCATTTTGAAACCCACAGACAGTTATGGAATGACTAGCATAGTCTGTCTGCACACAAATTTCATAATGGTATACTTATTACTAATTATTAGTATAGCTATTTCAGTCAGGACTGTAATTGTACATTACTGGATCATTCAGTGTGGTAGGAGTTTTATTGGTAGATAAGAATCTTATATCAATATAACCTACTTGCTTTCCAGTGTCAGAATAAGCTATGCTGTGCTGTGACTACTTTTATAAAAGAGAAGTTATACCTCTTTAAATATGCTATACAGCTTTTGCATGCAGAAAAGAACTTCACTGGTCTTAATTAGCAATCAATACAGTTAAAAGAAGATCAGACGGGCTAACCTAAGGGTGTGGACAGGCAAAGCAATTATGCAAGTTTTAAATTATACTGTTTTATCACAGATCGTGCTCAAAGCAATATAACTGTTTTGTGGTACCATCTAGTGTCATTGTAGGAAGGGACAAGAAAACAATTACATTAGCTGACAGTCTCTCTCTAGCTCTAGGCTCCTGCCCCTTTTACAACTGTACAACTGTAATTTAACATCTATACAACTGTAATTGTATATCTGTCCATAAACAAACTCTATATAATTTGCTTAGACAACATGATCCTAAAATCTAAAATTCAGCAGTGTGACACAGAGACATCAGAGTCCAGTAGGTCAAGGTTAGTTGTACGGGCTAGCAGGAAGTTGATAAAGTATCAGAGGACAGTGCCTGGGACACACATTATGTTTTTGCCCATACAAGTGATCAGAAACTGGTTTATACCCATAACAGAAGTTCAGCACGCAAAACTAGTCTAAAAATGGTGGAACCCAGTTTAAGATTTGCCCTCCCCACCTACCCAAAGGACAATATATGCTCTATTTTCTACCAATCTAAATTATGCCACTTACAGAAAACCACGTAACATGTCAGTTCCATGTCAGGCTTTTTGAATGTCTGTACATAGCTTAGGAGTACAAAATAATCCTTGAACACCCATGCCTAACTGCAAACAGAGTTGTAGTCTCCTTGGACATTTTTACACATGTACTAGGGTTTGGGGAGAGGGGGGCTGCTGTAATTAGTGGCTCCTAGAGCTCCTTTAAATTAAGCGCTCAGAGTGTCTTGTGTATCAGTATCTCTGCACTTCAAAATGGCAGCAGGGGCACTTTATCTACAGCTCGTCATTTTGAAGTAAGGGGATGCTGATATGTGAGACGCAGAGGCTGGCTAGTGTGCATTAATTAGCACACTCCAGCAGACTCGATTAATCAAGTCTGCCCAGACGGCCTGTAATTACAGCTCATCAGAGCAGCTTCCCGGCATGTGTACGGTCCTTCTTCGTACTCTGTGGAACTGCTCACATGCATAAATATATTCATGTGCGTGTTTTCAGGAATGGGACCATAACACTGTATGGTTATGTCAGTGCAAAGCCCTGAACTTGTTTGACTTTAAACTATTAAGCCTGCCTTATTTTCATCTGAGTAACAAGTGGCATACGGGTGCTGTGCTAATATGAGGCAGAACTTTATTACTCCGATCACAACAGTCCTGCCTCCGGGGCTGGGTAAGGGTTCTGAGGCTGGAGTATCTGCTTGTTAGCTGATAATAAGGCACACTCTTCTATCTAAAAATCCCCACTAATTAAAATGCACTGATCAATATGTTTTTTATCAAAGACTAAGCAGAGGTTAGGCCAAGGTCTAATTTGGATACAGAACACTGAGTAACTTTATCTTTTCACTGAATAGGAGAAAAATTCAGTACATTTTGCTGGAGGCTTTCTTTTCTTTTGTTTGTAAATAGATTATACTTTCTTAGAAAATATATTGAAGACAAAAGCTGAAAGATTCACTCAGTCATCTTAAAACAAATATCACGTTCTTCTCTAGAGGACACAAGGAAATCCCATTGATTAACTAACAGGATTTATCTGCCCCAGTGTGTCCTCAGGGGCTAATGAAAGTATTGAAAAAGGGTATCCTACTAGTCTTGCTTTAAGAAGAGTTGGAGGAAAAATGGATTTTCCATTAAAAAAAACCCCCACAATTAAATTTTTCCCCTCTGAAATAGAAAGGAAACAAAAAAAAGATGGATTTCAGAATTCTAGAAAACAGTTTTAGTCCATTTAAATATTTTGCTACAATATCATCAGATTATTTAATCTTAATTCTGTCCTTTTAAAACTTATATTTAAACATGTGTTTTGTATTTTTAAATGAGTATACTTAAAAAAAAAAATGAAATGCTTCAGTCCAAAAAAAAAAAAAATCAGTTGATCAGTTTTTGTCTTTAAAAAAGAAATCAGAACCAACCTGTTCCTACAATATACTGATGGCAGTAGGACAAAAGTTTTGGGAACCTTATTCAAGAATCTTTCTGAGGAAACGCACAGTCCTCAAATGATGTCAACAGATTTAATAAAATCAAAGTCCGTATTCTTTAGGATTAATTGTTGGGCTCCTGCATCTTCAGCCAAATGCTGATGGATTTTGGGCTTCCTTTAGTGTGGCATCAGGTATCAACTTCCAGATTTATGAGCCACTGTCTGGTATTATCACTCAATGGCCATGTCTACATGAGTGGCAGATTTAGTGCTTGCTTATCCATGGCAACTAAAGGAAGTGTGCATAAATGCATAAGCAAGTACTGAATGACTGCACAGTAACTAGCATTACTGTACCGTAGTATCCCTGCATGGTTTTTTTTCTGACACTACGGTGCAGTAGCGCGTTACTACTGCGCAGTAGAGTTGTGTCACAGTTAGTACCCAGCAATGCTACTGTGTGTTAACAATGCGCTATTGTGCAGTAGCGTCTTGAGTAGATACACCCACTGTGTCTATTCAGTATACCCTGTCTGGGCATTTGTGGACTGCAGCTTTCGATTGAGTGCTGTGCTGTTTGTTGAACATCACATTTACATGGGGAGGGTTGTCCAAAAAATTCATCCTGTGATGTGTTGTTTCAAAGCACCATCTCCAGATCTCAGTCTGTTCAGCCTGACCTACGCTTCTCTGTCAAGGTCAGGCGCAATGGGGGACTTATTTGATGTTGGTATAAAGCATTATAGTAGCAGGTCTGGCAGTGACTACCTTCTTGTAATGTCTCCTGTGAGTTCCTGTAAAGTGAAACTAAAAGTCACTACTAAGGCAATCAGACTTTTAATTTTTTTTAATAATTATTTTTTGTGAATTATCATTCACCATTTTGTGATAAACAGCGCATACTGCTGGGTTTGGAGCTGTTTATCACAAAATGGCCAATAATAATTCATAAAAATATATATAATCTGTCAAAAAAATGAGGTTGGCCCAGGAGCACCATTAAAGAAATGTCACTGACTTCATTTTCAGTGTGAGTGAAACCCCACAATCAGTATAGCCTAGCTCTGTTGTTCTCAAACTGGACTCCATGGAGTGCTTGCTTGCAGTCTGTGGAACACTGTCTAGTAGACAAGGAGGCAGCACTCTTGGTTTCTAGCTAACAAGCAACATTTAAAAAGCAGCTAAAATTAGGTTAACCATATGTCCAGGTTTAGTCAGGACAGTCCTGGATTTTGTAGGGCATCCCAGCTGGTTGGTGATAATGGAAACAAAAGTCCTGGCTTGGCAACACCACACCTGCACTGCCCTGCCCATCTCTTCCTGCGCAGTGACTCCAGGCAGGGTGTGGGGTGGGCACTACTTCTTCTGCCTGGAGCGGGGATTAGCTGGGGGAGGGAGCAGTGTCCCAGATTTCCATAAAAATAATATGATAGCCCTAGCTAAAATAAATGTTTCCTTTCCACTTAAGTGATTGCTGCAATTGCAACAGGGGATATTAAATGGCCACAAACCCCAGCAGTCTTTCCTGCCCAACTGCAGGGGGGCTGGACCTGACGATCTGTAAGGTCCCTTCCAGCCCCAAACAACTATGAAACTATGAAGCAGAGGAAGAAGCAGCATCTCTGAAGTAATCTCTCTGATGAAGTGTATCTCAGATTGGGGATGGGGGGGAGAAAAAACTTGGGAACTCGTGGACCCCCCTTTCAGTTGAAGAAACTGTAGATAGAAAGCTGCAGTCTGAAAACAGCATCTGCCTAATGCAGTCATTGACTTCAGTGAAGCTCCACTCCCACCTCTATCATTGGTGGGTGAGATCACTACAGGATCAGGACCTGAGCGATGCACAGTGGACTTATCTTTGCCGTAAGAGCAGAGAAACCACAGCTCTTGCTGACATTGGTTAGAAATGTGGCTGATGTTTCTGAAAGCAGAGCCATACTGACTGGTGTATTTCCCTGCCTTGGCCATCTATCTTGTACAGTCGGTAGGTATCTGCGGGGCTCATTTAATCAATCTTAGCTCAAGTATAGTGGGGAGAGGGCTGTTCAAAGGCAGAAGACAGAATCCCAGGTTGGGGAAAAACTGCAGTCTGGAAGATTGAACTCGACCCACACTCCATGACAGAAATCTCCAGTCACAGGTGTGCATACCTGATTTCTTCAATCTATCCCTTCCTATATATCATAGGATTTGACATCAGCTTCTGCATTTGCATTTTCCCTGCTGTCGTTAGCTGGGCTCTGTGAGCACTGGATGCTGTGAATCATTAGCTGACCTACTTTTTATCAGCTTTTATCTGGTGCCTTCTGGCTTTATCTGAAGATGAACTTTTCTCTCTCTCTCTGCTTAGTTATCAAAGATGTTTTCCCCAATATATTAGCAGAAACCAGAGGGACAACAACAACATCAAAGGTAGCATATGTTTCTTCTTTGTTTTCCCAGTTTTAGTTGCCTTTGAGCAACAGTTTGAAATGTCAGTGATGATAAGGCAAGTTTTAAGCAAGATATTACAAGGAAAAATATTGTGGGGAAAGTGGAAGTTTGGTTTCATAATGAAGGCTCAATGTGAGGGGACGTTTGTACAGAGCCCCAGAAAAGGGTCCATCAATGCTGAGCAAGATGTAGCATAGGTGCTGACTTTTATTTTTGCTGGGCGGGGGGGCTTAAGATGACATGTGGAAAGTTTTATGCATTTCAGGTGACAGCCCTTTTCCCAAGGGGGTCAGGGCCTTCGGGACCCAAGTACTCGGCACCTCTGATGTGTAGGATTAAGGCTCCAGGTAGCAGTATTTCATGTAGTGGATGTGAGTAGTGTGTGACTGAGGTGTCACTTTCCCCTGTGAAGAATCACCTCCCTTTTATACTGTGTAGTGTAAAAGGAGCTAGTAGTTCAACCTACACTTAATCCTGTTTTTACTTGCTGATCGGTTTGTAAAAACTGAGTTGTTTAGCCTGAAATTTTCCATGTTAGGAAATGCATTAAGTGGCGTTTTTCAAGACAATGTCAATCATTTCAGAGAATGAGGTTGGTAGAAAATAGGTTGTTTTGCCCATCTTTTATTTGTTTATTTATTTATTTTTAAGGTAGTGTCTTTGTGCTCAGGAACAGTCACTTGAAGTTTGGCAGAGATACCATTTTTGTTGTTCTTGTAAAATATATATATATATATTTGGCTGAGTTCAATTTTTTAGAGAAAAAAATAATCTGTTTGATAGAGGATTTAGCTGTCATTTTTCTGAAGCTATAGTTTGCAGCATATGGGACAACAGGGGCTGAAGAGGATGGTTTCTCCTCTGCTTTGAATGGTCACCTGCAGGATATGGGGAGAAAGCATACTTAAATGGATATGGGATAAGAACCAGACATGACAGGGAGGGATGGCTATGGAAGAAGGAGAAGGTTGGAGAAAAGAGGCTTTGAAAGGAGAGAGATACTTTCCAGAGTGGGACTGGAAAGGCAAACAGACTTGAGCTTAGGAGCTGAAGGCAAATGAATAGACTGGGACTCGCTGGACAAAGAGACTGGGAGCCCAGTAAAAGATAAGGCTGGAGGTAGATACTAGGAAGCCAGGGGAGAGGAAGACTGAGTTCAGATCCAGATTCACATTACGGTATACTCTGTTAATGGCATGACAACAAATGTGCTTGTTCCCCGACGCCTCCCCACAAGACATCTGCCTCTTTTGGCACACAGGAAGAACAATATTCATTTAACAACAAACTATTCAACTTTTGTTCTTGTTGTTCTGAATGTGTCTCTCAGCACACTATTCAAACCTCGCTCTGAAGACAGAATTATTATATTTCCTCAAGGGCTTTTCTATAGCACTTGTCACTATACTATCTAAATGCATGTGCCCAAAGGATCTGAACTGAGGTGACGCAGACAAACTTACTTCTGGCATTTCCTAACTTTCGAGTGCTTGAGTTTGCAACCTTAATGTTCGCTAGCATCAGTTTTTGTGTGTGAGATGCTGAAAGCTGTGATTTCATTGCATTGATAAACCTCCATTTAGAGCAGGTAACAGGATTTACAAGCCTACTTTTGTGACCTGTTTATATTGTATATACACTAGAAGCCACACAATATTGTATTGTTTGAACAAAATGTTGCACATAGTATATGATTGCGCTGGTAACATGATTAATATGGCTGGAAACTTGCTGTAGAATGATGAATAGCGATAGAATAGTAAGTGAATAGTAACAGCTCCCTCAGTACAGATATTTTTAAGATGAACTTTTGCATTTTATCCAAGAGAAGCATCTTATGGTAAAAATGTCACCTATCCAATCCTCAAATTGAGTTAGCGTGAATGTAAATTAGTACAAGGTTGGCATATTATACTCATAATGTATTTTAATTTTCTCCCTCTTGTGTGGTGAGCAGTTGGAAGCACCCAACCAGGTACCTCTGTGTCATTTTGCTGAAATAAGTGCTACCCCAGGGGGTTATTTTGGCTTTTCAAAAACTAATTGACTAGTTTAGAAGCTAGGATGCTTCAGCAGCGCTCGACTGAGAACCTCCTTTGTCTACAGGCTCCCAAATTTAATAAATTGATACACCCTGGTGAAGACTAGAAAACTAGTTGGAAGAAATGATTAATTCCTCTCACTTTGTGTTGTGGGAAACTTAGGAGCGCAGCAGATTTGTTGCCACTCTGAAAGCAAAAGTAGCACGTAACTTTATAGTTGAGCTACTCTTGATAGAGCATCTTTTACTAGCATTACCCAGGTGAATCTTCCAAAGAAAAGCCATGCAATTCTTATTGTGGTTTTTTTTTAAGGCAATTCTTACTGCCTCTGGAAATTTTAATATTTTGTTTTCTAGAACAGAGGCAATGAAATGGAAACTTGCTAGTTATAATTTATTTGCATATTATAAAAGTTAATTATAAACATTGATTAGCCATTCTGAGAGAAGAATCACAAGGCACAAAATTAAAAACATATTATTTCCAGAGGAATATGCTTTGGTAAAATAATCTTCCTGAATTAAAGCCAAGATATGAAATACTGTATAAGTATATCCATGCTGCACTAGACGCTATGAAATTTCACAGAAAGAAAAGCTCATATTACTGCAAAGGAAAAAAAAAATCCTACACTGTGGTTAATATTAAAAGAAATTAGCTTATTAAAAACTTTCATTGAATATAAATGACATTTTACACTTGTAAAATATCTTTCATCAATAGATCTCAAAGCATTTTACATGAATTAATAAAGTTTCAAGTCCTGAAAGCTGCATTAAGATTGTAATCTTAATGCAGAAGGGACTTTCTCACTATATGTTTATCAACTGTGTTACACATCTGGGTCCTGATTTTCCTAGGGGAATCTAGCCACTATTGTAATAGAAATAAAAACTATTATCACCATAATAAAAGTAATTATAAAAAATCCTTCTGAGCAAGGTAAATATTCTTCCATTTTTCAGTAGAGAAAATATCCCTGTATCGCCTGACTTCCAGATTGCATTTCAACAGACAATCAAAATCCCTATACCAGGGGTCAGTAACCTATGACCTATGGGCTGAATCCAGCCTGTGGAGCCATTTGATCTGGCCCAAGTACATGAGGCTTTAGAGACATTTGGCAGTGGGTCCTTCAGCAGCACTTGCATTTTCCTGGCCACCACAGGTAAAAGAGCAGGCTGCAGGTGCTCTCCCTTGCAGCTACAGTGAAAGGCAGTGGTGGCAGCTAGGTGCCTGCCCACCTCTGACTTGTACTGGGTTGATCCAGCCTGTAGCCTTACAAGGTTGCCAACTGCTGGCCTATACAGCTGTAACCCACTGGTTACGTATCTGTTCATGGGCCTAATTCACAAAGGGCAGGATAATATGGTTCTAGTATGTGTCTAAGCTTGAAACACTAACCTCAACTGTCATGGTTCAAACTTTTAGCTCTAGAGGTACCTGAACCAGTAGCTAGGGTTGACCAAGGTGGCAGTAATCACAGATTCCAGTTGTTCTAGGCCTCAGATGACTGTAGAGAAGTTCCTCTGTCCAGGAGGTATATGTAACCCACAATTATCATCTACACCTACCACACAAAGGATGCAAGTGTCTTACGTTCCAGTACCTTGCACTTTGATCCAGTGCGGCAATTCCTATGAATTAGAGCTCAGCTCCATCTACTGCAGTAGTTTGTCTGGCAGTGTTCAGTAGCAGATGCTTCAGAGGAAAATGGTAAGAATCCCAAAAAAGGCAAATGCCTGGATAATCTATCCATGATATTGAGTCTCATCTTGATGGTTTAGTTAGTCTAGTTGCACATTGTATGAAAATAATCTGTTTTTAGCTTTTGAATTTCTCTCACGGTGAGGTCACTGAACATCCCCTTGATCTTGTATCTTAACTACCTTCCCCAGATCACTCATTATATTGGATATTCCCCCTTTTCCCTCTCTTTCCCAAGGTAAACCATGCTAGGTTCTCTTCAGATGAGTGTTTTCTTCCTGCTTTGAATACTCTTACTGCTCTTCTCTGAACCTCATCTTGTTCTTTGCACTTTTTTTTTTTAACTACTGTAAGATAAAAAGATGTACACCTGTAGCTCCAAAGGCCCACAGTTCAATTGTAAATGTCATTTAAAGAGTTGTTAGAGCAAAGGCTGAATGGAAAGTTCTCTACTCCTTCCCTAACGTCAATGGATGGTTCCTGACAATACCCTGATACTCTAAGACCTTGACATAGACCTTGGATAGATACTTGGCTGGGGTCCGGTGACCCTGGCACTCATTCCTGCCATTGGCAGGGGGTCAGACTAGATGGCCTGCTCTAGGCCCCTTCTGACCCTAGATACTATGATACTATGACACTTTAATCACTTATGTGTTACAAACTGGGTTACGGGTAGCTGAGGAGTGTCACCTGATAATTGGATGAAGTTCAGGAACTAAATCTACCGGAAGCCAGGAGCCAGTTGAAGTCAGGGAGCACCATGAGCCTAGCTTTTAAAAGCTGGAGCTGGTGGAGCTTGTTTCCTTTGAGATTGTTTGCTCTGATGATTGAGGTCTGGGTCGTCTTGGTTTTGGCTCAGAATTGGCTGAGTTTAACTCCACTCTGTTTAACTGCACTTGTGCTAGAAGCTTGTTGGTGGTCAGAGATGGCATTGAAGCAAGGAATATTGAGAAGAGTGTTGAAGCAATGCTACAGCCTTGTTTAACTCCCATTCTAACCTCAAAAGGATCTGTGATAGATCTGTTACTGGGAAGCACTGGTCACATACCATCATGGAACAGACAGACCTTAAGCATTGAGCTCCAGTATGCTGATGATGCTCTAGTGCATGCTCACATGGAAGCAGACCTTCAAGCAATCATCCACGTCTTCACCAAGGGATACAAGAAAATGGGACTGACACTTAACATTCAGAAGACTAAGGTCATCTACCAACAAGCTCCTAATGAACAATCCTCGTCTCCAGTAATCCAAATCCATGATGAGACTCTGGCCAGTGTTAAATATTTCCCACACCTTGGAAGCCATTTCTTACAGAAGGCTGACATTGAAAAAATCCAACATGACTTCAAATGTGTAAGGGCAGCCTTTCAAATGTGTAAGGGACACTGGAAGAAACAGGTGTTTGAAGATCATGATATCAGATCCAAAACCAAGCTCATGCTTTATCAGGCAATCATGATTAAATGGAGCTTAAACATGGACAACCTATAGGAGTAATCTAAAGTTGTTAGAAAAGTACCATCAATATTGCTTGTGGAAGATCTTCTGAATACAGTGGGAAGACAGATGCACCAATGGTACCTTCCTCCTGTAAGCAATCACCATGAGTACTGAGGTGATGATCATCCAACATCAATTTTTATTGGGCCGACTATGTCATCTGAATTCCTGACTCCAGAAGTTTTATTCTCCCAGCTCATCCAAGGTGTATGCTCAAGAGGAGGTCAGAGAAAATACTTCAGGAAATCTTCAAAGCCAACTGAAAAAAATACTACACTCATGTCAACTCATGGGAAATTATCACCCATGACCATCTCAGATGGAGGAAGAGTCTGATGAAGGGACCATAGTACTTTGAAACCTCACAACAACAAAAGGAGATAGAAAAGTGGGAGTAACAGAAACAGCATCTCATGGACCCACGTAGAAACACATCTGAGCTCCACTAGAGTCTGTCAGTCCTGGAGAGGCCTCATCAGCCATCTTTGGACACACAGCTAAAACAATTATTGAAGATGATCATCCTCGACTGTGAGGGATTGCTGAAGTAGAAGATTGTTACAGTTTCTCAGTTAGGGCTGGATGAACCCAGGGCACTGATCCAGCTTTGCTGCCAGTGGGACTTATTTCCCTGAAGCCTTAGAGGAAGGATTGCTCTGACCATTAGGTTGGGACTGGATGGACCCTGGGCCATGATCTGAGCTCAATATATTAAGCATATATGTGGCATTTCTTCTGGGAGTGTTTCCATTGATTTCAAATGACTGTTTAAGTTGACCAAAGACAAACATATATCATTTATAATATATATATATAGTGGCAACACATGTAGAGACAGGGCTCAGTAAAGAATTAGGGAAAATTATAGAGGTTGCACCTTTGGCAAAAAGTGATCCTTGCTAATTGTTATTCTGCACAGCCATAAGCTCAAGTTCTCTTCTGATACTTTTTTATATTTATTATCATTCAAATATATTTTTATTCAGAATACATTGGTATATATTTGTATGTATTTGTATTTGGATTCCTGTTCAAAAAAACGACCTGTTCAGAAAGAGGGCTTATGTCCCATTAATGTGCCCTAGGGATCTGGCAGCTAGAATCTGGAACCAACTTCCAAGAAAATGGTGTTGGCTCCTACCCTGGGGGTCTTTAAAAGGAGGCTGGATGAACACCTCGCCGGGGTCGTTTCACCCCCGTACTCTTTCCTGCCATGGCAGGGGAGTGGACTTGATGATCTGCTCAAGTCCCTTCCGACCCTACAACTATGAAACTATGAGTATCAATGGAAAAATGAAAACTAAGCATTCACTGGAATGTTTTTGAATTAGAATTACTCTGTATGAGGCAAATCCATACAATTTGAAGTGCTTATTTGATATCTGTATGGGACACTACCTGTTAATAGGTCAGGAAGAATTGTCTGAAAATTATCAAGACTTTTCATTGTATTAATAAATCTGCTTCGTGCTGTAGAATTCATTTAATGCATTTGTTTGCTTACATTAGATAAGCAAGAATGTGAAGGGTGATGGCTGAGATACTCTGTGGGACCATATTTATCAGAAGAATAACAGTGAGATATTAAGTTTAGAAACCTTGAAAAAAAATAAAGATTCTTGTTTGTTAGCTAAATGTTAGATAAATATCACGTATTTTGAGTAACTATTACTGAATTTCCTTTTCCTAAAAAAAATCAACATTCTAAAAATATCAAACAGGATAATTACAAAATATAATTTGCATGTAAATACTGTATTATAAAGAGCCCGGTGCAGTGTTTTACAGGGAATTATTTATTGTCTAACCAGAAAAAAGGAAGTTTAATAGTTTTTAGCTATTACCTAGTAAGTCTTTTCCAAGGAACTCAATGTGCTTTACAAAGCATCTTTATTCTCATTTTATAAATGGGTACAGTAAAGCCAGAATAGATAAAATAGGAAGGCCAAGAGTAAAATCCAAAACTTAATTCTTGAATCCCAACCCAATGTTTTATACAAAAGCCTCTATCCTACAACCATCAGAAACAAAACTCCATGAAGATCAACAGGTACTTAATGGGACCCAACTCTGTCTTCACAATACACATTTGATAATGTAGACATGGATGTTATTTGAATTCAGAGGTCGTATACCTAACTGTAAAACTAAGCATGTTTACTAGGTGATTGGACTTTACAAAGTACAGTATTCCAGATGGAGGTGGCAGGAAAAATAAGTACAGTATTTTGGGGCTCTAGTGAAGATGACATCCAAGCACCCACAATTGAACCAGCTAATTCAGGCATGGCTCTACTCTATACTGTGCCCTCGCCGGTGGACTTCATCTTTGCTAATATACCCTTGAGTAGGCTTGTGATTGTTTGCAACCTCCCTTCCTCCTTTTTTGATATTTTTAAAAATAATTGTGCATATGAGATTGAACTTGTGCTGCCGAACTTGGAATCCATGGCTCCTTGCTGAATGTTTGAGAGTGAGATTTAGAGTTAATGGCACCAAAGGCCATTTGTATTCTTTTGAATGCCATAGCATTCATTTCCAACAGTCAGTCAAAAGTGTCCAATCTGAGATGTCTTTAAAAAACTCTGATTTTCAGAAGGCAAGGCTTTGTGTGAGGGACACCTTTTATTAGACATACTGCATAGTTGGGAGGGGCATAGACAAGCTTTTGACTACCACTACCACTACTATACCCTTAAGTCTCTAAGGAAAAAAAATAAAGCAGACAGCTGCACTAAATAATAGATAGAACAAAGGCTTGCACAAAGCTTCATATGTAAATAAAAACAGGATATAAGAGAGGCTATCAAGTGGCTAATAGACCAGGGGAATGGAGGAGAAAGGATAACCTGACAAGTGGAAGAACAAGACCATTCAAGAGGACCCAAGATTAGTGGGGATCAGATAGGTTATAATGGGCCATGAGGTAAACATCTACATGAAGTCTGTGATTCTTGGTGTCCAATACACTAATTAACTTTTGTTCCTAGGTTCAACTTTTGCAGGTGTTTTGTAAATATCTCTTGAGCATGAGGACTGTGAGGTCAGAAAGGGGGTGTGAGTCTGCAAAAAAAGTTCTTTACCGGTGATCTGGAGTCTCTGCTCTTTATTTTTTTACTATGATTGTTCCTTCTGATGCACAGTTTTGTTTTTATTTTTGTCAAGTTTCACCCACACAGTTTCCCAGAGGACATTTAGAGCATTTTATGAGGTATAGCACATTTTGGGTAGACATGCAGAGGATCTGTGTGTAACACGCACCCACCAGTTGGCAGCAACGAGCCTCTGGTTCAATTTGGGGATCTAAATATATTTTACCTTGGCTTTTGTTGCTGCCAGCTGGTGCCTGGCATAAGGGTTACATGCAAGTTCAGATGGGTCCATCCTGGGGGATGTTGATTATTGCGGCAGTAGAGATGACAGGTTTTGCATGTCTTATGAAGGCAGGGTTGGGTCCCATTAAGTGCCTGTTGATCTGAAGGGGGGTTGCTTCTGATGATGAATTGGTTGAGGCTTTGGGGAAGTCTGAAATTCAAGAGTGGGGTCGAACGATGGAGGGGTGCTGGGAATGTTTCACCCAAGGGCCCGTCCCTTCTGAATAGAGTCTAACAGATGATCCTTCTTACCAGTTCATGTCTGAACTGCTAAGAACCAAGGCTGTGCAGTCAGTGGAGGTTTTCTTGCAGTACTTTGCTGCAGGTTATTTGGCTGGTTCTTTTGAAGATATACTCTGCCTTTACCCAGCAAGGACACTCCAGTAGAGAAACAGCTTTCGGTTGATAAGGTGGGTGTCAGAGCAGATGCCTTGGTGTCTGAGGCTCTCACTGTAGATTACATTTTTTTTTTCATGTTTGGGGTGATTGCTAGTTTTCTGTTGCCCGAAGGGTTCTTTATGTAGTCATTTTTCAAAAGGTGCCAAGTATCTGCTCTGTGAAAACTGAAAACTGTCTCAAGTGGGCCATCCAAAAAAATGAAAGTACCTAAAGCCATGAGCCAATTTGAAATCTGAGGTCACTTTTCTACTTGGATGGCCCCTTGACAGCTGATCCTATCCCTGGCTGCACAGCCTGCTATCAAATTTATTTTGCAAGTTTTTTGCTTCATTTTACATTGTCTAAAAGTACCTTTCTTGGACTCTAAAAGTGACCATTGTCAGATGCAAATGAAAATATTCTAGAAAAAAACAAAAAGGAGTTTTCTTTTGCAGGTATAAGAGTGGAGAGATGGCATGGAAATGAGATTTTTATCATTTAACTCATTTCAAGTAACATCCTTGTCTAGTTTGAAATGGTTAACCTACACACAAGATTAACAGCACCTTCCCATTTTGACACCTTTATTAGAAATAATATTGTAATAGATGAACAATAATAATATTGGTAATCAATGTGGCTTTGCACAGCTTGACTTGCAACTGATTAGATTGTTTTTATCATATAGATGTAATCTGGAAAATATCATGGAAGAAGAAAGGAAATATAATTAGGCAGCCTGAGATGCTTTGTTCAAATGTCACACTTTTAAAATAGAAATGCTGTAGAATTACTCACTTTTGTCTACAGTATGCTTTGAAGTCTATTATTTTGCCTGAGCAAAAATTCCCTTGGGTAACTCATATTCAGCAGGTGAAGCTTAGTGCAATGTGTTTGCTGGTGTAAATTAGACATAAGATAAAATTGATCAGAAAATAGGCTGCGCAGCCATCTCATGGGAGATGTACTTAACTCATCAGGCTGCCTTTGAGTGGCAGAAATAAATCCCAGCTGAGGAGTAAAGGACTTGTGACCCAATAACATACTGCCTGACTGATCTTTTTTTTTCCCCCCCACAAGACCAAGCTTAGTTGTCTTGCAGTCCTTCATGCATGTGCTTAACTCCTTTCAGCCCACTGATTTCACAGGGAACTACTCCTGGTCCCCACTTCTGCTTCCACTGAAGATGACGGAAAAACTCTTTGACTTCAGAAATGCATGCTCAAGTTTATAATAGTAGTTCTCAATCCCCACTACAGAAAGGATGTGGTCAAATTGCAGAGGGCAAAAAAATGGTTTGGGGGCTGGGGCACATGATTTATAAGGAAAGGCTGAGGGAACTGGTTGTATTCAGTCTGGAGAAGAGAAGACTGAAGGAGAGATTTCATAGCAGTCTTCAACTACCTGAAGGGTTGATCCAAAGAGGATGGAGCTAAATTGTTCTCAGTGGTGACAGATGACAGAACAAGGTGCAATGATCTCAAACTGCAGCAAGGGAAGTTTTGATTAGATATTAGGAAAAACTCTCTCACTAGGAGGGTAGTAAAGCACAGGTTACCCAGAGAGGTTGTGGAATCTCTGTCCTTGGAGGTTTTCAAGACCTGGCTAGACAAAGCCTTGGCTGCGATGATCTAGTTGGGGATATTCTTGCATTAAGCAGGGGTTTGGACTAGATAACATCCTGAGGTTCCTTCCAACCCTAATTTTCTCCAACTCTTTGATTTAATGGCTCTGTGCTTTAGTTTCCCCATTTGTGAATTGCAAGATGTACTGCTTCACTTTCCAGGTGTTTAGACAGTTAACTAAAGCAGCAGCTCTATTTCTTACTATGTATTTGCCCATCTACTAGCATAATAGGTCCACACCTTCATTGAAGCCAATTCATGTTGTTGCAGTCACCATATGCCTAGCTCTCTTGATTTTAGTATCACCCTCACGTTATTCAGTGTGAAAAGTCCCAGCTTCTGGAACTATGTGATTGCATCAGAATATTTGCATTTTTAAGTACATTTCTAGTGCTCCCAGATGCAGAAAAAAGCAGAAGACAATGAAAACTATCTAAAGTCAGAAGGCAAAGGAGGGTGTTTAGCCTTTTTTTAAATGTCATGTTAATGGGAGGGGAGGAGAGGGAGAGAGGGTATCAAGTAATTTTTTTTTCCATGGTTGGGGTTTGCCAGACTACAATTTTGGAAGTTGCAGATGCTCACAACTTTGAAGGCTTGGACCCCAAAAAAGTAATTGCAGCTACAATAGAGTCAAGAGCATTGCTCAGAGCTATGAAACCAAATGTAGGGAACTACTGAGAACAAGCAGTGCTATTGGTTATGATATACAGAGTAGCACATGAAACCTGACTTAATTCCAGATGCATTTGATCTGGCCTCCATTTTCCTCAATGATTGCTGACCTTTTTGATTTCTTATAGGAAGAAAGTTGCCTTTGGGGTTCACTTCATTTAGGAAGGCTAATGACATTTTAAAAGAACTGCATATTTCAAAGCACGGAGTCTTTTTTCTTATAGCAGCTGTTTTTAGTTGAAAAAAGAGTTCCTTGTTTGCTCCGAGGTGTGAATTCCCAGCCCAAGAGCTTTCAGAGAACTTTCCCTCCTCTTCACATATTTACAGCATAGGGCAATGGGGGCTAGAGTGTCTGGGATGCTGTGTAGGAATATATGTGACCCTGCAGCATCAGTTCATATAAGTGCTCAAAAGTTTGCATGCTTATTTTGTAACTGATTCCACATAGGGTCGTGACAGTTGTTCAGATACTCATGCAGTCCTAGCTCCCTGCAGTCAGTAGGTGTTTTGCATATGTTGGAATGGCACGATGACACCAAAGGGTTTTCACACAGAATCAAGTCCCAGGTGTTTATATAGGGCTACTTACTGCTCCCTTACACTGAAATTAGTGCATCGCTCCATGAGAGGTCAGTGGTCCACTTAAGTTGGCAGCCCAGTAGAATAGAAACATTTGGGCACATCAGTTTCTAAAGTCAAGAGCACGCAAGGGTATGACACCTCTGGCATCACACATTGCCACTCTTTGATCCTTCAGCCTCAATAACTGTTTGCAAGTGGTTTTCTCAGCTCTGGAGTGAGGCTTGAACTCCCTTTGGAGCTGTAGTGTGATACTTTTAGTCACTCTAGCTAAGTACAGACACTCAAAAAGCCTGAGGCTGAATTTATTTAATCTTCACAGGTTAGTCTAAGCTGTGTAGATTGAACTGGTAAGCAAGTGAACACACATTCACTTTGGATTCCAGAAATGCAGTCACATGCCAGCAGTGACCCAGGACAGAAGCTAGAGGATGCTAAAGCATGCCTCTACTCGGCTGGAGCAGACAGCTTGGGTCAAAGCTAGCCTACCCACCTTTCAAGGATGCAGAGGAGGTGCAAAGCATCCTGGGATGCTGGAGGACTGTGAGTTAACTTGAATTGGGAGGGGATCTGGGACAGAATTTCAATAAACCAAATTAACTTAAATCAGTTAAATCTGATACTGCATCTATCCAGGGTATCTTAATCTGGTTTTGGCCATTTTGAAAGCAGTTTATGTGCACTGAACTTTTGGGCTAAGTAGAGATGCTCAAAAAGCCTGAGGTTGAATTGATTTAGTCTTCACAAATTAGTCTAAGCTATGTATATTGAAATGATAAGCAAGTGAACAGACATTCACTTTTGATTGCTGAAATGCAGCAACATGCCTGCAGTGGCCCAGGACAGAAGTCAGGAGGCACTAGAGCACACCTCTCTGCTCAGCTGGAGCTTTCATCCTGGGATGCTGGAGGACTGTGAGTTAACTTGAATCTGGAGGGGATTTCAGACAGAAGCTCAATACATTGATTTAACCAAAATCAGCTAAGTTTGATGCTACATCCATCCAGGTTTATCTTAAACTGGTTTCAGCCATTTTGGGAGGGGTTTAACGTGCACTGAACTCTGGTTTGGTTACAGATTTGAACCAGTTTCCAATCACTTTTACCGGTTTATAAGTAATTTCTGCCCTGAGCCTGTGCCATCGTAGTCTAGGCAAGGACCATCTCCACTAAAATCAGTAGGACCACTTTTCTTGAAGACATTATTAGCTCTGTGATGAGGGCATTGGAATATGCTGGCCCCTGGCCAGTATGCCATGTTTACTGGGGCCATGCACATCCTGCATGAAACTATAAGATCATCTGCTGTCAGCATAAACACTAATAACTAAAAATAATATCTTATTAACATTTAGTTTTCAAGAAAAAATAGAGACAGACAGCGTGTGGGTGTTTGCATGTGTGAGACATGGAACATTCAGAAATTTGAAGTTCAGCCAATTTGTTGGGGGGGCAGAGGTAGAATTTGCAGAGCTCATTGCATTGACTTGAAAGACAGTGAAGTATAATACAACACTTTCACCTGTGTCACAGGTTTTCCACTTTGACCTTCTCTGAAAGGAAAGTGTGGGTGCTAAGTAAATAAAGAGGATAGGGCCAATTCTTTTGATTTGGTGGAGTAACAGCAATTTACACCACATATTCATTTGGTCTATGATGCTAGGGAATGTAAAGATAACCAGGTACTATTCTTGAATATGCTGGACTAAAACATACCTGGCATAACTGCATTGCTGGGTGTTCACAGCCAGCCTGTAAGGAAGCCAAGTGAAAATGTGAAGGTGTCAGAAATAAAACTTAAATATTTAATTGTAAATAGACCCTAATTGGAGTAGCACTAGCTTCCTTGGAAATGGGGAATTCAGTAACATTCTACCCATTATTACCTGGGATAAATGCAGGGAAGCTCTGATTAAACTCCTAGCAAAATAATTATTTCAGTTTATGGTCTTGAAACGGGTGACAAATTTGTCTCTTTCAAGTGAAACTGATGTGTTTTGTGTTGTGCTCTCAAAAGGCCAATAAACCTAATTCGTTTTTCTAGATCATCTTTTAAAATTAAGAAACAAGAAATGTGGTGTTTGAGAAAGGTAAGTTTCAGTCCCTGTACTCCCAGGCATGAAGCACAGGAGTACTATCTAGTTGCTGAAGATGAGATGTATTATTTTCTTATCATCAGAACTACAGGCATTTCACATGCACAATAAAAGATTATCCCACTGCGTATTTGAATTCTTGACATAGCTGTATTAATAGGGCAGAATTAATAAACCCTCCTTTTCAAACAATAGAGTTGTTCTAGATGTGCACTACTATAAATGGGAGCAGAATTGAACATACTGGTGAGCCTGTATTCTAAAAGATCAGCAAAATTTGTGAAATATTGTTGCTGAATCAGAGCAGTGGTAGAAAGACAGTTTGCTGTCTCCTAGCAAAGATGTACGCATATAATATTAGAGAACTCAAAACCATGACAGTTTCTGAGGAAGGCGAGTCAGTAATTCTTTGAGGTCTGTCAAGAGAATCTCTGTAGAGCTTTTCTGATTCTTCTCTGGGTCTATATACGTACATAGACCTCTGTGTGTGTGTGTCTGTCCCCGATTGCATGTGCATGTGTGTATGTGCATGCACATGCACGTGCAAACACAACATGAATTCCAGTATGCACACACCATGCAATATGAAAATAGCCAATCTGTAGTTATATACATAATGGTTATAGTTTATTTAGGTATACAGAAACTTCAGCTGGTTATTTTTCATTTTGTCAATATATATATTTTTCCTTGGTTTCCTGTCACTTTATGACTAGCATTATGAACACCATATTTAGCTCGATCAGCCTGGCAATTTGAAGTAGCACAGAATTACAACATCTACAGAAATGGGCTGGCTTTGCTATACTCCGATTGCGCTTTGCATAGACTGGTGGCATTTTTCGTCTTCATCACGGTGTTCTCAGGAGAATGTTGTGAATTGTGATACTAGCCCATGAAAGTGACTCTAGTAGGTATCCCTGTGCTTTTTGATTATTTTTTTTTCTGACAAAAGTGCTCAAAACTTTGTTCATAAATTCTGGAAACCTGAAGCAAAATGAAACACACTCCTTTAAGTTGACTTAACTGTCAGAGCATATGCACATATGTGGAACAGAGTTCACTTAAATGCAGTGCAAGTTACTATACCATGTATTATCTTGATTCACATTAGTTAAGTCCACTTATCTCACAAGATGGCTGCCACCATGTCAAGGAGCTGTATGTGTGTATGCTCCAATGAGACTTAAGTGACCTTAGTACGTGTTTATATACCCCTTGAGCTCAGGAGACTGGTTATGTGCAGGGGTGTGTCCAGGGGGGTGAGGTGGTGCAATTGCATCCCCCTTTTGCCACTGTCTCTGGCTGATCTGGACACAGAGCCCCAGAGCTGTTTCTGCCCTGCTCAAGCCATGAATGGGCTAAGCCAGGGACAGTGGTGGTGGTACAAAGGGCATTTTTACATATGCTCCAGGTTGGGGGTGGGAGTGTTTTAGTTAGAGTGGCTCTTGGTAGCCAGTCTAATTAAAATGCTCACAGCATCTTGTATATTCATCATCCTGCGCTTCAAAATGGCAGCAGGGAGTGGGGGTAGGCTTTAACTAAAGCTCATTCTACAGTCTTTAGTTAAAGCACCCCCACCACCATTTTGAAATAGGGGGACTCTGAATACATGCGGCACTGAGCCTGATGGAGTGTTCTAATTAGCACATTCCAGCAGACTCGATTAATCAAGTCTGTTCTGATGCATTTCAATTAAAAAGTGTTGGAGCAGGTATTAGGCACGTGTATAGGTGCCCAAAGGTTCCTCCTTCCAGTGCCTACTTCTGGCCAGCAAGAGACATCAGTGGTGGTGGGGACAAAGCAGGGGCTGGAAAGAGGAAACCGTACTGCTGCTGCCGTCCCCAGCTGAACCCAGCACCCTGCACTCCTGCTCCCCACAGCATCCAACTGGAGCAGGGCAAGAGCAACTCTGAGGTTCCCACTGCCTTCAGGTCAGCCAGGGACAGTGACATGGTGTTGACTTTAGTGGGGGTGGAGGGAGGATGGCTCCCCAGTGTGCCCCACCAAACCAAGGAATCCAGCCATGCCTTGCTCCATCCCTGAGGGGAGGTATGTCACACCCAATTTGTGTAAATCCTGGCTCTGTGCATGGTACTGTGCATAAGGCTCATTGCAGGATAGGAGGCTAAGTTAGTTGAAAAGTTCTACCATTGATATCTGTAATGAAAGGCGCATGGTAAGGAAATTGGGATGATACCAAAAAATACTTGAGATCACTTTTTAATTACTGTGCAGACCTTCTCAAGACATGCATTATTCATGGTGGAAGAAGCCAAACCAAATGAGCAAAATTCTGCTCCCTAAATATTCCTTTCCCTTAGTGACTGCATATGTCTTACTGGATCCAAACCAGCCTCAGGATACCATAGCATATCTTACACATCTTAACCTACAGGCATTCTTAAATATTTGTTACAAATTAGAGTTAAAAAGAATGCAGGGGGAAGGGGCTGGGAGGTGGGGGGAGGCAGGGGGAGGAAAATGAAAATATTCTCCCTTGCAAAGGGTTCTGCCAAGACATACTTCAAAGGGAATGCAGTGTAATATGATTTGATCTAAACATAGACTGTGAATTCCAGCCTTTTTATACTCCTGTTGCTGCTGAAAAAATCCATCATGTTTAATAGAACATTATATAGAAGTGAGTACAGATATCTTTGCTTCTGGTTGTGTAACAATGACTTAGGGAAAGAGAGAAGCCGTATTCATTTTAATACTCTAAATGCTTACAAATCAATATCTAAGTGACAAACGTATTTCAGGTCTACCTAGAGCTAAACAGCTAGATTGAGTGAAATGGAAGACAGGCAGTCTCTGGAAACCTAAATTCACATTATATAAATATACATGTAATATATCGTGGCCAATAACATCATTCACTGTGCAGTGAATGGCCTGGGGTCAATATTTAAATAGTGCAAGAGTGATGTTGTATTCTTAGGATGATGATTCTTAGGGTGATGTATTTTATTGGCTCACCTATGTAGTTGGGACAAAGTTAGACAAGCTTTTGAATATAAGACATACCAAAGGATGAAATGGAGGAGTGACCTGAGGAAGAATGTCTTGCATTGAAAAGTATCTCTAACTTTATGACCTCTTGAGGTCCCTTCCAGCCCCTAATGTCTATGAAATGTATCCCAACTACATAGCTAGTCCAATACAATATAGCAATCTAAAAAATCCTTGCCTCTTGCATATTTTCTGGACCATCATGGCTACAACATCACCCTTGCACTATTTAAATATTGATCTCAGACTGCACAGTGAATGATGTTATTGGACATTATATATAACATTTTTATTTATATAATACGAATGTATGTTTCCAGAGACTGTCTTGTCATTTATCAATTAAAAAAAAAGTTTTCATAATCTAAGCCTATACAAAAGAGAGAAAAATAGCTGCTTTTGAATAACACACATGCGCACGCGCACACACACACACACACACACAAGCTAGTCCTTTTCACTAACTTTGTGGCTTACCTTTGCACCTACTTTAAAGCTATAAATGTAAGTGAGAGTCAGGCCTTATCTGTCTTGTCTCAAAAATGGAAAAAAGAGAGCTTAAAATACAGAGTTCAAAGACTCAGCCAAGATTACAGGCTTTTAGACATTTTATTCCTGTATGGCCTCTCTCTCTCTCTCTCTCTTTCTATATACTAAATTATAGGCCAGCAATTAGTTTAAAGACATTCACCTGCTTTTTGGCTACACGTTGTCCTTAAAAATTCCCCTTTCACCTCGTACCCTGGCTCTAAAAATAATTCTGCATGCAGTTGGAATACCTTGCATAAATGCCTTGATGGCTATTATTTATTAGTTTTAAGGAGAAACTTTCAAGAGTGATAATGAAGTAGTAAATGAAAGAAAACTAGAATTTCTTTTTAAAATCACAGAATCACAAAATACAAAATTTTGCACAGGATTGCCCTTTTTAGAGCATCTTTCTAGCATCAAAATTACATATATTATTGTGAACATTTCACACAACCTCAATCACTATGCCACAATAAGAGTCTGCATGGATCACATGCAGAAAATCTGTTCTTTTTATACCAATGTTGGAACTAAAACAAAGACCTTGCCCTGTTAAGTGCTCTCAGTGTTTTTGCTGAACTTCTAGCTATTTGAAAGCTGTAGCAATTATAGTTCCTGCATCTTGTTTTGCATAGTCTAGTAAGTCTTACAGTTTTGTCATTCTACTGGTTTTAACATCTGGGATCTGTTACAAATTACATTTTACCATTAGATTTCCTCCTTTACAAAGTTTAGTTAAATGATGTTTTAATGTATAAAGTGAAGCCCCAACCCAATTCAACCAGAAGAACTGAGGATTACGTAGTGGTGTTATTTGTGTTTGGTAACACACAGAGCAGTAACTTTCCCAGGAGAAACTGAATATTTGTATGTGGCTGGAAACCCAACCAAGCCATTGTATGAGGCTCTGTATGTACCCCAAGCAAAAATATAGACTATATTGTGAACAGATGACAATTTAAAGATATTGTATGAATGCCTGTGGTTAATGAGCAACAGTTTCATGACTGGTTGTGACCTAATTCTGGCTGTCACAAAGTGCTGCTATTTGAAAATAGGTAGAAAGTAAATGTTCTACTCAACCCTACTTCCTACTGCATGGTGAACAAGTGTGTTCCCAGAATTTGCCATGTACAAGCTGGTGTTTTATCTCTGTGTTTATCTACAAAAGTAATACCAGGTACACTTGTTCTCTTGATGGCAGATGGTTAGTTATCATGTGCTTCTTCATTCTAATTACTTGCTCACCACAAATTTTGTTGGCTCCAGAGTCTCAATCTTTCTCTTTTTTTTAATATTAATTTGAAACACTATGGCCATATATACAAGTTTCATAATATTGTTCTGAACAGCAACACATTTCATTAGCTTTTTCCTGGCACAGTCAGGGCTGCTCTTATCTTCTTTTTCTTTTTTAACTTCTTGTTGCATGTCTTATTCTTCTGGACCATTAAACAGAAATCTTCTGGAATGAAAGTTCTCTATATGTGCTATTGTTTAAATTTAAGCATGTTTTCTTTCAGACTGGTTGGAATTCATTGCAAGGCAGACCTGCATCGGCATGACTCAAAGCCTGTGTGAACAGCTAGAAGAGAATTTTGGGAGTCTGTCTTAGACTGGGGATTTACTTTTTCCACATCAAGACAGAACAACTGAGCTTTTGAGGTTGAGGTGAGATTCTTCTTCTTTTCCTGGTCAAAGACTGCAGTATGCTGTTTCCCAAGCATAGGGCAAGTGCATTAAGGTAAACCCCAGACTCCATGTCGACTTCCTTTACATGCACATTGAGTCTCTTACTCCAATGTTAACGGCTTAAACCAAGATCCCAAATTTTAACTAAATAAAATGGCTTCATCTGGGCCTATGCTTGTGGATAAATAAGGGTTTAAGATGTTAAATCTGCTGGGGCAGACACTGTCTGCCTTGTTCCTTGCTCAAATGGGGCCCAGCATAATAAACTCCTGCCCCTCAATTTAGGCTATGTGATAACACAAGTAAATAAGAAAAATGAATGTAAGATGTTTTGGGCATTTTAATTATTAAAGACAGTATAAACTGCTTTATGTTATGATAATGAAATCAAATGCCAGACACAAATGTCTTTTAAAAAAATAAAGCTGAGATGATAGATTGTTTCATGTATTTCCCAAACAAAGAGTATACATTGTGGCAGGAGATTTATGAATATGTTACACTAAATCCCCCATTTTGCAAAAGAAATGGTGACAGCAGGTCATAGCAAAGTAATATCCAAGTTATAAACAACATAAGTTCAAGAAGCAATATGTTGGATATGAGTATTGATTATCCAATATACTTAACTTAAAAGAAGGCAAGACAATTTTTTTATTTCTAAATATCAAATATTTAAATCAACCACTGTGGATCTCATGTGATTACTTCGATGTTTTCTTAAATGACAGTCAGGGTTGCTGTCTAGAATACAGAGGAATTACCTTTCTTCTAGGGTCAGAACAAAGAGATTATAAATATTTGAGCTAAAGGCAGACTGTGATCATGGTAGCAGTGTTGTTTGTCTCCATTGTCCTAAAATATACATATTTTTGTTTTTTTAGAGGCAGGAAGAAAGGAATCCCTTAGTTAGAGAAATAACAAAAGGAAACACTGAAAAGTACATCTTGCTTTAGTGCGTCAAGTTGCCAGAGAAGGCTTGCCACCTCAAGATTTTTTTTTCCAGAAAATCAGCATTTTTTTTTTACTGATAGCTGATTTTTTTTCCTGACATATGTTTTATATAATATAAATGTAACCCTTCTACCAGACTCTGGAAAGCAGTAGCAAGGACTGGGTTCAAATTTAGGGGTATAAAGCCACTAGAAAATTTTGGTTGCGAGTAAACATTTTAAGATTAACAAGAAAAACCTTGACTTGGCAACACTTTTTGACTTTAGCAATGGTTCTATACCCATCTGACCCCACCCCATAGGTCCCCTACCTACCCTGATGCTTACTTTGGGTCCCACACCCTGACACCCCTGATCACAGTGTTCTGCTCCCCTCATGCTGGCATAAACATGTGCCCAACACCACTTCTCACCTGTTGGCCACACCACCTTCTTCCTTGTACCTTTGAGGTGTTAAAAACAAGGAATGGCCCATGGGATACGTGATCACAACATGGATGGAGAGAAGGGAGGGTTCTCCTGCTTAGGCATCAGGTGGTGCTACTCTGCTCCATCTGTCCAGCAAGCTTATTTTTCTTAGTTGTTTAAAAACAGGGCCATTCTTTAATGGACTTTATGGACAAGCATTTGTTTCCCTGTTTTTACAGACTGTCCATAAATTTACAGGTAGTTAACAACTCTATGCTTGACCTGTAGCTCACTTCTGTGCTCATGTGGTCATTGGCTTGCCTTCAAAGAATTCATAGATATAGAGCACAGTGCAAAGTATTTACTTTAACTAACCTTCACCAGCCATTTGAAAATGTCTTATGTGAAAGAATTGAGAGAGACGGTAATTCCACTGTTGTCATTCAAGGCTAAATTATAGCCAGGGTCCCAGGATTACCTGAACGCTTTATGATCTCTGAACCACACTGAGTTCTATGTTAGCAGAAGCTACCAAAGGCCCTGTGCAACATCCCCAGCAGCTCCATGTGCTAGGCGGTCATTAAGCCATAAATACCTATCACTCTAGAACCCATCATTCTTGATGATCCACATTTTGGGGGCAGGCAAAATGCCAGCTCTGAAATGCAAACTGCTCATGAAGGGGAGTGCTTTTGAGAAATCTCCTGAACAGATTTACTTCAGAGAAAAATGTTTTTGAAATTATCAACATATCCTCTTTTCATGTTTACAAAAGTTGCACATTTATGAAGTTGAAACAACTTTTTATTTAGAAACTTTAATTTAAAAAGGCAAACAGAGAAAAGTCAGATAAGCACTTAAAAATTATTTGAATGAAAAAAAAAATCAGTTGGGCCGCTGCCCACTCCCCACATTTTTTTTAAGTTCATCAGTTTGTGCATAGTTTCAAGATACTGATTAAGTACTGAGAGATATATAGGAGAAGTAGAGTTGGACACAGAGGTGTCCAATAAGCCTTCTTGTATATGTAAAGTTATGTTGGTTAATAATGGTACAGGAGGACTGGGCCTTAGTTTGGCAGAGAAAAAAAAGGTGAAATAAGAGGTATTCTAGTTCCCTCTTGTAGTATGTTACAGTATTGTAGTATGTAGTATTGTAGAATATGTAGTAGCTAGTATTGTAGTACGTTACATCTCATATCAATGGTAGTTGATGCCATTGCTATTTTAGGTCCCAAATCTGCTCTGAGATTCACACAAGTGAATTCCTCATCATTTGAAATAATTAAGACCTCTGATTACATCATTATAACAATAAAAGCACAGTGTCAATGATTTTGTTCTTCTGTGGATCCCTGATATGATTTCTAATATTTAGAATTGCCATTAATTTGACTGTGATGTCAGAAAGATTGCTACAGAATAAAAGCAAATGATTTGAAAAAAACTATTTTGGACAGTTAGTTTCAAAGAAGAGTATACAGAACAAGAAGAAAGTATTTGAAAAGAATGGAATTGCTACATCGTGTTATGTTCATAATAAATCCTAAATGAGTTCAGTGATACTATTTGTGTTAATAAAGTCTGGGTCATAGTGAGTACATGGAACAAACTCAACCTCCATTTACTTTGGTGGCTCTAACCATCAGTGTTTGCCTTGCTCAGAGTGTACCTGCATGTATGTGAAGGTCAGGTGGGAGCAGTAAAAATGTGAAATGTCAGCTTTTGATGTAATGTGGGACTAGGCTGAATTTCCCGAGGGATGAAAATTCTGAATTGTACTGTGTTTTTGTTCTTTATTATGCATTTGTTTGTAGTATATTAACACCTGCAACATAGTGACAGCATGTAGGTAGGCACAGAACGATCCAACTTTGGCCCACCAGAGCCCACAGCCCAAAATGTGTGGGTGAAGTGGGTGAGGAAGAAGAACTGATAGGTGAAGGGCTTGCCCAAAGTAAGTGTGAGAGCCAGGAACAGAACTCCCAGCTCAGGTTTCCAGCTGCTGGACTATATTGCCCATTTTATTCCTTCTTTATCTTCTAATATAAGACCTGTGTTTAAAATGTCCTCAATGATATGGATTTATCAAAAAATAAATAAAAAATAAAATAAATAAAACAAAACAAACAACAAAAACCCTTCTAACTCTCCACTACAGTAATCTGTATGGGAAATATTATTAGCCCCAGGGTTATCCTGTCAGATAGTGATTTGCTGAAACTCAATGTGTGAACGTATTTTGTCATCTGTATCTATGAGGCAGATGTGAATCTGGCCCTCAAAGTAGTCTGCTGCTTGTGAAATGTCTTTGGAAAACTCCTTAGCTTTGTGTGTCAATCTATTTGGTGTGAAAACAATGAGATTTTATTTCATGTCAACCATATTTCATGTCTTTGATTAGGAGAGTTCATAGTACTTAGGCTAATGAAGTGCTCCTGCATAGCAGGACTAACGTGCCATGTTCAAGCTATCCTGCTAAACTCAGCTTAATTAGGAGTTTTCATTTACTCTCTTTTGTTTTCCATGACTGCAATCTTGCACAGGAGAGTCAACTACATGAATCAGTAATTATCTTTTTTCTGTAAATTAATTGGGAGAAAGCTGGTGTGGCTAATAAATATGTCACTTTTCATCAATAATAACAATAATAATGGACTGATATACATGGAAAAGAAAATATTTACCACAGAGCCTATTGATAGTATATAACTCTCTGTTCTTTATCATAACTGGGATCATGAAAAGCCATAGTTTATACAACTAAATAATAAGTAATGATGTTTGGTTAAATAACTGAAAATTGCTTCTTTTTTATGCTTTTTTCAAGGGTTATTTGCTCCAGAAACTATTCAGATATCAATACAAGATCTGGCTTTCTGTCTTATCACCCTTCGTTATGACATTAAAATGGTCCTTCCTTTCCTTCTGTGTTCGTGTCCTTCTGACAAGCTGGTCATGTCTACATGTACAATTAATGCACACGCATAAACTCTGAAGCTTATTAATGCACCCTTGTGCATCCTCCCTCCCTTGCCTCCTGGACCACATCTATAAATGTGCATAGTTTTGGAAGAGATGGTCAAAGAGGGATACTTCATTAGGATTCTGATTCACAAATTTTAAAACCAAAACAGGATCATTATAATCTAACCACCTGCTTAACACAGACCACTTAGCCATGAGTAGTTCTGAACTTCCTAACTAACATCAGTGAAGGAGACATTGAAAAGAAAGATATTATGTTATCATTTCTCATGAGCTTTCCCTACACTCAGTGAGGTTGTGCCTGCTGAATTAGGCATTTCCCTTCTCCACTTGGAGCATAGACAAAACACACGCTTAAATATTTGGCCCTTTGGAAAGGCGGGTGCATTTTTGTGGGTTTTATAAATGAATTGGCTTTCTGCTTATGGACTTTACTAGTGAAGAAGCTTTTTGCATCAGTGTCACTCTAAAGCCTACTACATTCCTTGCCTCACAGCAGCATAAGCTTCTCTTTCTTTGAATTTTATGAAATGCTTTTAAAACACCACTCTTCCAGCTAAATCAAATACCAGCTGACCCCAGTGCTCCACTTACAGTCAATTTAAGTTTAACACAGCCTTTCAATCCCTGTTGGACTGATGTGTCTATTCTTTAGCTTAACCTTTGTTATTGAAACTTATACATTGCAGGATGCTATTTCCTTCCTATCATAACATGCCAATGTTAATGGAGTTCTTCTATGAAAATTTCATTGACTAAAATTAATATAGGCTTGACTCCATTTGTAGGTGGTTTCCCATTTCTACAACCTTTGTTGGATGTCAAAAGCCACTGTTACAGTAGCTAATTTGGATTTAGTCATATAGCTTAATGGCTGGAAAGCTTCTCTGTGGGCACATTTACATATTCATTAAAGCGCAGTAGTTACTGTGCATTTATTTTAGTACTTGCTTAATGAAGTACTAATTGAATGCACAGTAACTACAGTTAGTGCTCAGTAGCACTGGCACATGTTTTTTAGTGACGCTTGCTGTGGAGTATCCTAATACTACTGTGCGGTAGCATATTAATATGGCTTTTGCCCAGCACGCTACTGCACAATGTTATTAGGCTACTGTGCATTAAGCATCTCGTGTAGATGAGCCCTGGGTGGGGTTGCTTGGGACAGACTCTGCAAAGTCAGGCTCTGAAAGAAGTATATTAGATGCATGGGTTGGACTTTGAAACTCCGTCAGTCTCAGGTGAAGTATCAGATTCACAGTCTGCAGTAGTGTTGATTTGGGAATATAATTTCTGTGTCCCCAGTGTTAAATCATCTCTATTTGGGGACTGGTTATTTTATTGACTTCAACAGGTGTATGATCTTGATCAGTGGTTTTCAACCTTTTTTTGCCATGACTCGCTGCTGGGAGTGAAGTGTGGTGGCAGCAGTGGTGGCTCAGGGGCAGGAGAGTTCCCGGCACACGGCGTGGCTCATCCTTTGTGTGCAGTGCCAGTGGCATTGCCCCTGCGACCCTCATTTGGGTCATGACCCAAGGTTGGGAACTGCTGATATAGATCCATTATGTACTTCATGCAAACGTCTCACGTAAAATCAAACTAGAAAGCTGCATACTTCTGTTTCCAATTGGTGGCATATTAAATATCTGCAGATATTTTTTTCTTAGTATACTTTTAAAACCATTGATATTTAAGCTGGAAATAAGTTGGCTATCAACTTCTCTTCTCCCACCAGTATGCTCTAAATGCCAGTACTCTTTGCCAAGCTGTTTCTTATGTTCCTGTGCTGCTAGTGTGCTTTCTTTAGATGGATTGACTGAGAGAATATTTTTTCCATCCTACATTTGCCACACAGACTCTGTAACAGAATAACAGAACAAAGCTTACATTCCAGTCAAACTTGATCTGAGTGAGGTTTTTCCTTTTTTTATTTACCTAGTTATCTCTTATTTTTTCTTTTCTGCCCTTGTTTGCTTTTGTACCATTATTTTGATACACACATAATTAATATCACGCACAAAATATGCATACATAAAAGAATGATAAAACAAGCATCTTGTGTGGGATAGCTAGACAGGCAGATGGGTTTCTTTTAGTCTGACAAACAAATAATCCTACTACTTGTTTTTTAGAGAGTGGTATAGGAGCAGGCAGATTTTGCTCCTCCTACAGGGCATCTAGGTGGACTTGGGAACTCGAGCGCGATTCCATTCCACCCTGTTCAAGTCCTCGAAAATCTAGTCATGCTTTTATAATGCACCATCATCTTATCTTTAAGACCAAGTCATGGGAAAAACAATGAGGAAGAGGAGGATTCACCCACTTGGCATTAATGATGTTTCAAGGAGTTGAGCATGATGGAGTAGAACTTCACTTAAACACATAAGTGGATTTAGGTGCCTGATAGATGAAATAGAATCTGGCCCTTGTGTATGTGTGGGAAGGTTCCACATATACCCTCTAATCACAACACAGAGATTACTTTCTCTAGCCTAGGTATTTTTTTTCTTTGAAATCCTTATACTTGGTTTAATTATCTATTTTGCCTTCATTTTTCAGCAGCAGAGAATAGACCAGAAGAGCATTCAATAACCATCTATGAATTGATTATGAGCTCTTCAGCTAGGCCAAGGCAACACACAGATGAAAAAAAAAATTCAATGTAAATCCAGTTTAATTGGATTCATTTGCAGAGGCTACCAGGTCATATTTTTATTGCATATGAAATGCATGAAAGTCAAATAAAGGTTTTTGATAACTTATAAATAAGTAAACATAGCACTTACATTAGGTCCTGACCCAATGAAAAGAACAGGAACAATAATAGAAATCTGCTCCTCTTAACAATCAATTAACAATTAGAGAGATGCCATAGGTTATGACTAAAAATAGATAGAGCCTTGTGCACACATATATATAGGGACCATTTCTAATGGATTGTTTGTTTCTCTGTTTACGGGAAAATTAATGGCCTTGGCCTTTTCTTACTAAAGTCAATAGGAGCTCATTCGGGCCCTAAATGGCTCCTTGCTCCTTATCAGATGGTGCTAGATAGTTGTGCTATTCATTAGATCTTTTTTGTTCTGTTCTTGTATTCAACCACGTGTCTCTTTTAATAAACCATAAATGCAGAACTGGTGGCATGAATTCAATTTTTTCTCATTTTTGCAGGGAGCATAGGCATGCACTGGTAAGAGAAAAAGGATATGAAACATTCCAAGTTGGATGTGAGCAGATCTTCATGTGAATAAAGCACATTTTATTAAAGCTAAGCTTATTTCTTTTTTGGGTTTTTTTTTTTCCTTCAGCTAGTTCTCCTTGCTGTGTGCTAGGCAAGCAGCTGGCATTTTAATAGTATTGCCAAAGTAATCAGATGTATGGCATTATTTTTTAATGCACTTTAAAGGTAGCTCTACCCTGGAATAAGAGTGCATTACGTCTAAAGCTGGTCAGAAATGCTTTCTTAAAATACTCTCCCTGCAAAAATATCTTGAGAAAATATTGAAAGCTTTTAGTTGAACATTAGACATTTCAATTTAGAAATGTCATAGAGATGCCTCGTGGGGTTTATTATTCTGCTGCCTCCTGTCACCATCCTTCTCTATAGGTGAGATTACCCCTTTCATGAAGCACCCTGCTTTTCCTATTTATTGACTCCTGAACCACCGAATGCATCACAGACTGAATGCAGGTAGGGAGTACAGGTTGTCAAGAAGAATGAGGAAATGAGACATCTGAAATAAGAGTCCTGTGAGGGGAAAAAGGATTTCTGAATTATATATATTAAATACATATTTGGGGAGGAAGGGGGGAAAGCCATTTCTAACTGCTTAGCTTCTTCACAAGAAGTAAAATTATTCACAGAAATACGACCTTTCCCCCCATTTCAATTAAAATTTAGTTTCAAACAAAATGCCCAGTCTTCCATCAAAAAAGGCACAATAGGGGTGGGGGGGAAATCATCTAGATCATTTGCGATATATTCTTTGATTATCCAACCATTTTGCACATTTTACAGTGCTGTGTCTAAAATCACTCTGGGTTTGATATTTACAGTTTGTGCCAAGAAACACTTTCCTGGACTTGTGACATTCACCTTCATGAAACAAACTACAATATAGGGTAGACTAAATGTAAATGAAATAAGTGAAACTAAACAGTATCTAAATTGAAGCTTCTGGGATAATCTGTTTACTTGGAACATCTGCCTCCAACCTTATTTGACATCCAGGCATTTGAAAGCACCTATAGGTCATTAAGAGCTTCAGAGTATCTCAGTAGCTATTATTCTTCTAAAAAAAACTACTCATCTTATAAAAGGAAAAGGTGACGGGCACTCTGGTTATGTTCTGCTGCAGTGCTGTCCGAAGCGTTTGGTCAAGGCTTCTCTTTTGAAGCGGTAGAGAAGAAAGTAACAATAGCTATTGCATTTTCAA
>JAGPOW010001327.1:10411371-10433705 GCA_030014935.1 Caiman crocodilus | reverse complement strand
GACCAATATAAAGAACAAAAAACCAGTTATATACCAGATCTGAATAACCAGGAATGCCTATGGGGGAAGCAGGGGGGAAGTGGCACTAATAGAAATCAAATTTTCTTTTTCACAGGTGATCCCATTTCTAGCAACTAGCACCACTTCAAAATGCTGTCACTGAACTCATACAGAAAAGTGTTTTAGAAAAGCCTCTGTTGAAGCTGTCTGGGAGAAACTGATGTCACACACTATGAAGATTTGGTGAGCAATTAAAAATCAAGACACAAAGCAAAAATTGCAGTTGAGACTTGAGGGAGGGCAGCTGAAATAACACGCACATCAGGCATGCGTCGGATTATTTATAGACATTGACAAAAAACCCACTGTCTTCATTAAAGCAGAGTTCAGGATTGGCTGATCTCAAAGCACTTGACATCATTATCTCCATTTTACAGGTGGTGAAACAAAGGCACGTGGAGTTGATTGAACTCATTTGCTCACGTTACCAACTAGGCAATGGCAGAATCTGAGCGCTCGGACTTCTGAAAACCAGGAACCGAATGCTTCACGTAGTGCCCACACAGCTTGACCGCCAGTGGACACAGGGTAATGCTTACATCTTGAAACGTTTCAAGTGTCTGGGACCCCAAATCTTGAATGTTTTAATACATGGTTGTTACTTTAAGTGGTTGAGAGAAAGCTGGATTGTCTCTCTCCTTCAGCTCCTTCCCTTTCCATTCTTTGCACTATAATTTACCCTGATATTTTCAGATGAGCCTTTGCTTTTTGTCCCATTAAGGCAGTAGGATGGTAGAAGACTTCAGTAAGTTAAAGTGTTGCTCTTGCTTTCTCTGGCGTACTCTATTGCTGCATACACAGTCTATTAGAGGGTTGAACACTTACTTCCCTGATCCAAGTCCCCTTCTCCTCCACCTCCTGCATGTGCCTCTTCTCCATCATCCCCACTTAGCTACAGTCCCAAACCCTCTCACTTTATATTCCTCACTCATTCATCCCCTCATTTCGTTCCCTTTTACTCCTAACAAGGGTAGACCTGAAACCAGTATTGAATCTCACCAAATCTCTACAAAGGTCCAGCATCTTTCCCCTGTTGCCACCACAGTCACTTGGGCAGATGCTGGCTAGAAATCCTTGTGGTTACTCTGTGCTTCAATGTGAATGCTAATTGATTGCTGCACCTAACTTTTCTGAGATGCTGAGACCAGAACTGCACACAATATTCAAGATATTGGCGCACAATTGATTTCTATAGTGGCATGATGATGTTTTTCATTTTGTTTTCAATTCCCTTCTTAATGAGGCCCAACACTTTGATGGTTTTTTTTGGTTACCACTGCACACTGAGTTGATGTTTTTTTGACAACTATCAATAATAAGTCTCGGGTCTCTTTCCTGAGTCATAACAGCTGACACACCAGTCCAATTTTCAGACTGCTGGTGAGCCACATGCTCAATATCTGTCTCAGTTTGGCAACCCAAAATTAAGGCGCTCAAAAATCACTTGTCATCTCTGAAGGTTTCAGTCATTATATTTGTCATGTTATTTTTTGCATCCTTTTTTGTCCATGCATTTGATTTGTTTCTTAGTACTCCTCTTTCAGACAATTTAAGAATATTGTGTATAAATAAAGATCATAGCTATGAATATGTAGATACTTACATTATAAGGAAGTTCACCTTTGCTTAGTCCTTTTGAACTTATGGGTTTCTAAGGTAGTAAAATACTTCCAAGTTGACATTTTTGGTTGTTAAACTTCTGGGACCATTAATGTCTACATTTTAATACACATCTGGTCCATTACTGTTATTTATGCATAGCATCAACTCTAATGATCATATATTTTATTTGACTATACCTCTGCTTTCCTCACAATTAACACTATGATTCATTTTAACTGTAACAGATTAATGGGTACCTAATGAAATGCATCATTCACTTAGATTAATAATGGGAATTAATACAAGTAAATGTGTGCATCACAAAGTAAAATCTTCTCTAGCTGAAAAGTTGTGCTTTGAGAAATGGTTCTATACATCATCTTTTATCATGAAATCAAAGAAACATAAACCTTAGTAATTGTTGTTTGGTACAATAGGGCATAAGGGAGGAATGAGAGAATCAAGGCTAGGTATTATCATAATTGCTCCCACCTTGCAGCTAGTTAGCATTTGGCTTACCTAATTAAAAAATAAATCTTTCCATGCTGTGTCCAAGTTTGGTATAAATATGAATTCATTGTATGCAATACTTAAAAGAAGGAAATAGATATGTTGAAATGCTAGCAGGTGCGAGTAGCTGGTAATATAGGCTCAGTCCTGTCTTCTGATATGAAGCAAAGCTCTTGGAAAATTATTTCAGGCCTTGATCCAACTCCAGCTGAAGTCAGTTGGAATTGGATTGGGCATCTGTTGCATTTGCAAGTGTCTATATATGCATTCTGAATTTCTTCTGCTTCTATTTCTGTCTTGTGTCTTACCCCTCTAGCTGCTTATTCTCTCTGTACATTAGATAGATTTGTTTGATAATAAGTCATAACTCCCCTTTTATGACTTGGCAGTCTTTTACTAGATCACCAAAATGATATTTCAACCTAGCCCCGATTCTTCTATTGGATTCTGTCTCTGCGGTATCCTGCATTTGAGTAAACTTCTGTTGAAACCAGTATGAATCCTCCTGCCCTGGGACATCAGTGCTAGTGTATACCAAAATAGAGTCTAAGGATCATTTGACTCTTCACTAAGATGCAATTTCTGAGTAACTACACTATTTAGTACAATAGCACTCATAATACACAGCACAGGGACTGAAGAATGCTATATCCTCTTGAAACAGCACAGTGAACCTAGCCAGCAACCAATCTGAGATAGAATTTGACATAAGATTTAGACCTTGCTTTTCTTTCACTCCATAATTGGTAGCTAGAAGTGCTAAATTTTTTTTTATATTTCATCTGCAATATGAAGGAAGTGTACGAAGTGCGGTACCTGATTCTTTTTGTTTTGTATTGCTTTTACTATTTTATGTCCTGGCTTTTTGTGCCCTTAGGTCTATTATTCCAAAGTGGAGCTTGGCCATCACTTTTTCCAGATTTGCCACATTTTGACATGTTCTCCACAAAATAAGTAGAAAAATGTTGTGATTTTTTTATTTTTTTTTACTAGCTTTAATTTACAGGATCACAGCCCCAGTGACATGACTAAATGCATGGCTTGTTGTGCCTTTACGTCGTAGTTTTAAAGCCTGTGTCCTGTTTGCTATAAACTGGGCACGTTTACATATTCATTAATGAAACCATAATTACAGCACTTTAAATGTAGTATCCATAATAATACGTACTAACTTAATGCACTTTAATTAGGCACTACTGTGCGGTAGTACCAGCTCATGCTTTTCTGTGACACTAATATGCAGTAAACTAATACTATAGTTCATTAGAGCAATAGCATGGTTTTTGCCTGCTCTGCTAATGCACAGTGCAATTAGCCTATTGTGCATTTAGTATCTCGTGTAGACACTCCTACTGTCATAGGAAAGAAATTACTTGGATGACCTTCAACAGAAGAAAGAATTGCCTGGATAATACTTCAATGATAGATTTTGATATCTGGCACTATATTTTAAAGATGTGAATGACACTATATGGCCTAATGCATGAGATTATAGGTCAAGTTCTGGGTCAGGACAAAACAGGTGGATTTTGAGAAATGTAGTTCTCAGAGGTATGATGGGAATTGTATGTTGAAGCAAAGCATCCTGGGAAGGAATTTCAGAATATCTGTGAAACAGTCTTCCCTTAGAATTGAATGAGGTCTTCTGTCAAGTCACAGAAGAGAAAACAAGGAAAATGCAAGACCCAAAATGGTTTCTTACGTTTATAGGCCTATGATGCAGCCTAGGAAGAGCTAGAACTTCAATAGGCAATAAAAGAGATTCCTGATAGAGGCTTGGTGAACCACAAGTGCTTGTGGACCCCACATTAGAGGATGATGGGTTAACTCTTGCAGGCCCCATATTAGAGGATGATGAGTAAAAGAAAAATGAAGACTGTTTAGTTTAGAATAGGAAAAATGGAATAGATTTGAGTGTGCACCCTTTCAATGTTATTGGCTGAGAGCTTCTAAAGAAAAAATAAAAGTTTTGGGGACAGTGACTAAGGTGAATTGTAATAAAAAAGACAGAAAGCATGGAAGAAAGGAAGATCTGTTGCTATTTTAATATGAGAAATGAGACACCGGGTCACACCATAAGATTGTAGAAGAGCAGGAAACAGAACGGAGATATATTGAATCCAGTTCAATGCCCCAACAAAAAGAACGTTCTCTCTTTTTTACTACTTATCCATTTATTTCTACCTGATAGTGGTCAGTAGCATATTAGCCTTATTGGACTCATCTGATCTCAAATTGTCACTCAGGGAGTGAGGCACCAAGGGTATCACCTCTGTACTGTGCCAGGGAGTGTTACATTGAGTGTTACATTGAGTGTTACCATAGCTGCTCCCCATCTACTGTCTCCCAGAATGGACGTAATGCAGATGCCTAAGGGCCTAGATACGTAACACATTTACACTGGTATGACCTACTCTGACACCTGTATAGAAAAGGAACTGATGCATGGCATCATGTGTAATTTATTAGAATCTAGTATAGAGTTACCCTGGGAAAAATTGGAGGTAAAGCTACACTGGACTAAGTGTAGGTGTCGTGTCCCTACTTCAATGCTAAGGTAACTCTTTGTTCAATAATATTATCTGCCTATTGTAGCTGTTCCCACTGGTAGAGCTGGTCTTCTTTCCACTCCAGACACTACTGCAACTTACTTTAGTGTAGAAAACTAAGGTAAGTTATCTCAGACTTAATGTGTCATGCTTCTAAGCCCTTGATTTGGTGCTCATTTTGCATGAATAAGCTTAGGTCTATAGTTTCATCCCTTTATATATCTAGCTCTATATTAAAACATATATAGGCCAGATACAGAAGTTACACACAAACTGGTCTATGTGCTCAGAGATTAAACTAAACCTATAACCATACAGAAGTTTGGTGCATGTAGGCTGGTCTAAAAATGGTGGAACCTGGTCTAAGATAGACCTGAATCAGCATACATTCAAACTTAATCAATTTAGTTTGGATCAGTGCATTGAATATCTGTACCAGATCCCTGAACAATTCAAGTTAGATCGCTGTCCACCAGCATCCTAGGGTCCTTTTGAGTCCTGCCCTTCCCCCTGCCCCCCCAAAATAACCTTCCCTCTCACAAGGAGGCAATGCTAGTGCTTAGCCCACACTTGGCTTCTCTGGCTGAATGCCCAGCAGACCCCACCCCCAAGCTCTCACAAAGCCCAGCCAGCAAACCCCATCTCTTGCCTCCAGCCAGCTATCAGCCTCAAGCAGGCAGCAGGGCAAGGGAAGAGAGGCATCTGTGTCCCCTATATGAACTCCGGGACCTGGGCTCCTGTTACCTCAAGGTGTGCCCCTACACCCTGCCATGAAGCACTCCACGATGTATGCATAGACCTGACATGAAGCCCAGAAGAAACCCTGTGCTTGGGTGTAGCCCCACAGACCCAGCCCTGGCACCCACACACCCAGCCAGGGACACCCATGGCTCCATGAAATTAAGGAACAAACAGCATCATATACAAAATATCTGTAAAGTAGTCTTTACCATTACTTTAACATGCCTACGTTTTTATCTCTAGCACATGGTATTCAGTAATGCAGTGAAAATGAGCGGAAAATAGAAAGATAACTGTTTCATAATGAAATTGTTCTGACACATTCATTTCTATGTTGTGTGACATGGTCATATGTTAGAAAGTAGGAAGTGATACATATTCATCTGTGTGTCTGTGAACAAACTGCACTTACATTTCACTGGCAGAATGCAGATACCAAACAAATGCAGATACAGAACAAACAGAAATGCAGATACAGAAAAATCAGCAGTGGTGTAATTATCTCCAGTTTTTCTTTATCACCAAAAATTACAAATGTAAAGCAGTTGACTAATGATGTGTTCAGCTTCCACAACATTGGGACAACCCAGAAAAATATTTGTCTTATAGCATCTTATAGCATTATTGGCGGGGGGTCAGACTAGATGGCCTGCTCTAGGCCCCTTCTGACCCTAGGTACTATGATACTATGATCTACAGCATGCAACTGTTGTAGACACTGGTAAAGGGATAGATGCAAAGCCTTTCTATCTTTATGCACTGCCCCTAGGCCTCTGAGCACTTGGGAAACTACTTGGTGGAAGGATGGCTTGTGGTGGCTGCAATGTGACCTGGGCAGGCTGTTCAGTGGCAGGAGTGGGGGCAAATGCTCTGCAGAAGGAAGGATTGGGCCCCTTGCAGCTCCAGCGAATGGCAGGTAGTGTTACAAAGTCAAGGAGCCCCCTTTTCCCTGCCACTGCTGCATGCCTCTTGCTGCCAGTTACCACTTGTGCTTGAGCTCTGAGGGCCCTGTTTCTTTCTTCTGCACCACCACTGGCCAGGCTGCCCAGCATGGCATGGTGATCCACTCTGGGGCTGTTCTGGAGGCCTACGGTTGGGCATGAGGGAGGGTCCACAGTGACATGGCAGGGGGGTGGCAGCATGCTTGTCCATGCCTAGCAACCAGTTGGGGTGGTATAAGTGTTCAGCTGTGCTTAGCAGCCTCTGGCACCATGGGGAGCCCACAGGGCATGCTGGGAGGCATGCAGAAATGCCCCCAGCGTGTTGGGTTTGGCCAATGCAGCCTGCATGCCCCTTCCACTAAGGGTGAATATGTGTCCTGTTCACTCCCAGTCTAACCTTGGCTGCTTACAGAAACCTGTATAAGTTAGATTGATTCCTCCTTGGGCTTTTTGAGCATTGGTACCTAGCCATAGTGCTTCTGGTCAAGGAAATGGCATGCCTGCCTTACTGGCACACTCTCTGCTGCACTATCTAGTAGTGTAGGCATGCCGCAAGATGCTTTTAGAGGTTCATTTAGGGATACATTATCCCTTACTGAAAACATCATACAGCATGTTAAAGAAGTGCAATACAGCTCTCCTGGGGTGCTGTAGCTCTCGTCGGTACGACATTGCTTGCGCATTCTGGAATCATTAGAAATCAGCCACCAAATCAATGGCTCTCATTAGAAAGCTGTCTTTTTGCTTAATGTCATTAATTTAATCTGTTTAGAAATCCCTATTAACCATTAGTCAATTAAACTCATGACAGTTATATAGATTAGATAAACCTGCACTGCTATCTCAGGGAGCTCAAAATAGATTAAGTGATTATCATGTAAGATTTCATTAATTAAAAGAAACAATTTAGATACATTGTACCCTACACAGCTTATATGAGAAAGTATCTGACCGACAATAGTTATAAATATACCAACTTCTATATAACCGCTGTGTAGTTTGGCAACATTTTTGTGCTGTTGAGTCCATGTATGACCTACATAGAATTGAAAGGAAATGATTTACTGAGGAAGTTTATCTCTCCAAAACAAATGCATTATCCCTAAGTCTGGCAATCAGGCTTAAATAGGTCAATTGTGTGAAATTATAATTGATGTAGCCTGCAGTCCTTTACTTATTTTGAATCTCAAGGTACCTGTCCATGGTTACTGGAGTAATCCCAGTACCAGGAGCAGCTTGTGTTCACATTTAAGATGTTAGCTTCATCCAAATGTTATGGTTGTAACTTTGAAGCATACAACAAAGTAGCATGTACCACAAGCACCGGTCAATTTGTGGAAGACTATTATTCTCGGTGGTTAGAATCGGGGCTCTGCCATCTTGCACAGATCGCTTAAGAGAGAGACCTATAATGAATCTCCAAAACAAATAGTCCCAACTTGGGCAAGTATGAATTTGATTCCTGCTGCTATGGATTCCTGTAAGTCTTAACAGCGTCTCTCCTATTTTATAAGGGTAAGTATGATTAGACCTCTCTTAAAGTACAATGTAAATCTTGGACATAATGGGCACATCCAGATGAGGATGGATGTGCAGTATGTGGCACCATGGATCCATCTGTGGTGCTGCACATCCTGCACATGCAGGCATACCCCATGCTACTAATTTGCAGCATGGTGGGGGAGTGTTGACACTGGAAGATCCCAGTGTCAGAAAAACCCCACTCCTTTAAAAAAGTGGGGCGAGACACATGGCAGCAGCATGAGCTGTTGGAAACGGGAGCCTGGCCAGCTGGAGCCATGCTCTTGCTGCCAGTAGGCTTTGTGCCATTGGATTGCCATGGCTGCAGTCCCTGGAGGCCCTCAGCATCCCAGGTAAGGCTTCTGGTACCAGCCTGGGTGCCAGCTTCCCTTATCCCACCCAGGGCAATGTGCCGTGTGCCAGAGCACATGTACATGGACATTTTGCAGGGACAAGCAGCAGAAAATATGTGCTGCTGCTGTTTGTCCCCAAGGGAATGGACGTTTTCACTCATGGGGATGCACCCAATAGGATCAATTGTGAGCCAGCCTATGCTCACATACAAGATAGGAGGGGAGTTTAAAGCACCCCTGTTTGTGTTGACTTTTTTGGAGGTGTTGAGGAGGAGTGAAGTGAAGGAGCAAAGAAGTATCAGAATGACCCAGACCATGAGCAGTGCAGTAATCTTGTCATTGAGATGAGGTGGTTCCCCAGAAACTGGGCATCGATTGGGCTAGGATTCCCCAATCCTGTGCATGTTATTTGCCCAGCTCGTGGGAGGTGAATAAGCATAAATAAAACAAATAGTTTCTTCATGACGCACCTTGCTTCTATCGGAAAGCTATACGCTGGAGGAAGGCACGTTAGAACTGCATAAGAGCAAATGGATAATGTGACTTAAGTTTTTACTCCTCGTCATTTATTTTTCAGATAATTGTTTCCCCAGTCTCCTGCAAACATTTCAGTTTTTCTTAACTCTGCCCATGTGAGTCATTGTAAACATGATGGTAAGTGCTTGTAGGCTTTGGCCTATTTCAAAGAATCATAGAAAATTAGAGTTGGAAGGGACTTTCTAATCTTTCCAAATTAGGGTTGGAAGGCATCCAATTCAACCCCCTGCTCAAAGCAGGACCATCCTCAACTAGACCATCCCAACCAAGGCTTTGTCTACCCGGGTCTTAAAAACCTCCAGGGGTGGAGAGTCCACAACCTCTCTGGGTAACCTGTTTTACATTTTCCTACCCTACTCATGAGAGTTTTTCCTAATATCCAACCTAAGCTTCCTTGCTGCAACTTGAGCCCATTGCTCCCTCATCTGCCTCTACTGAGAACAGTCCAGCTCCATCTTCTTTGCAGCCCCCTGCAGGGAGTTGAAGACTGCTCTTAAATCTGCCCATAAGTCTTATCTTCTCCAAACTAAATAGCCCCAGTTCCCTCAGACTCTCCTTATACATTATGTCTCCCAGTCCTCTGTACCATTTTTTGTTGCCCTTCGCTGGACTTTCTTCAATGTGTCCACATCCTTTCTGTAGTGGGGCAGTCCCAAAACTGGATACAGGACTCCAGATGTGGCCTCTCCAGTATCAAATAGAAGAAAATAATCACTTCTCTTGATAATAACCATCATTTCCTTGCAAGGAATAATCATTGCAATGAATAATCATTTTCTTATAATGGCTGAGCTAGGGGAGTAGGTGGTGGATGACTCCAAAGAGCAAAGTTGTATTACTGTTCTTTAAGAAATGCAAACGGTCATGGAGAATTATTAAAACCAAAGGGAATGGAACCAAATTGCTAGAGAAGCCTCCAAACTTCAATTTTGATCACAGAAAATAAGAATAGCAGCTGTTAAGGGAATAAAAGAAAACGGAGTTGTTGTATTCAGGCATCCTTGCCATCGCTGGAGAGCCCAGATCGTTCCCAGATTCCGCCTCAATTCTGCCAGCAAGCTTCCTCAGTTAGGAAACCGTGAACAAAACAAGAAGGACGGTGTCCGTAAAGACAATGTAAAAGAAACAAAAAGGCAGCAGCAGATGTCACTGTATCTCCAGCTCCTTTGCTACAGTACAAGCAGCTCGAATGTCTTTCAGGCTTGAAGAGCTGCAGCAGTCTGGGGGAAACCTCAAACTGTTCACTATTCTAGTAGAGCCCTGCAGTTAGCTTTTAGGCATTTTTTTCTAGATTTCTTGTCTTTATATTGAGGGCTACTGATACACTCTTATTCCTTTCTACTGCATTTTCTGAATTTCCCTTTTTTTTCTTGAGAATAGGTTTGAAAAATCAAACAATCCTGAAAAGGCGAGTCTTTCCATTAAGCTTTCCTTTTTTAGTTATGCTGCATCATTATAAAAGATGGATACACCAACTGCAGCTTTTGCTAAGTAAGAGAAACCTGACAAGCAAAGCTAGATTAGCTAAGAACTACTTCTCAAACCCTGGTGATTGTAAAACAGAATAAAACAGAATGGATAGGCTGTAGCATACAATTATGAGATTAAAAATGCCTTGGCATCTAAATATTCAATGCAGTTCTTCAGGAAACATCCTTATTTTTCATATTTTTATCTATTTTTTTTAGAAAAGGGAGTGGGATATTTTCTCTGCACATAGCCACACATTCAAAGATTAAATAGACTATTTAAAACATCCCACCATTCTTCCAATCCATATTCATAGACTTGCAAGGGGAATTAAAAATATATATATATATCAGTATCAGGTTTGGCACAGTTGTGTTTACCAATAATTTGTGTTGTATTGTTGACATTACTCAGTGAAATCCCTTTGAATAAAATGCCCTCTAACAGTGATGATTGCTACAAATAATTTTAATTTGGCATTCCCAAATTAACTAAGCAGTTATGCTCTAAATTGGGATTTGTTAGCTTTTGCACTATGTTTGCTTATTATTAAAAAAGTCTGCCCTTTCTCTTTTCTCCAAGTACTTTTGCTTAGTGACATTTTTTATTGCAGAAAAGTGTGCTGGGATGCACTGCTACAATTGAACTGAGTTGAAAATAAAACCACTAAATTGCTTATTCGGGCAAGCTCTGCAAAAGTCCTAGATGCCACCATACTCCATGTGGTAGCACTTACCAGTAATTTTTCAGTGCCTTCTGATATCCATGGGTATGGGTTAGGCATCTAGGCCTGTGCTGTGCATAGGTTGGACTTGGTACCTAAAAATGCGATGTATAGAAATCAGCATCCTGAACAGGAAGCTACTTAAACTCACCATTAGGACACTGGGTAGAGCCAAGGCTGGTGGGGTTTTGACTGGGATAAGCTGATGCTGCTCTTCTGCTTAGACTCATACTGGGTGCATCTACACAAGACGTTTACTATGGGGGTTCCCTAATTAGCTCTGCAGTAAAATCTCAGCATAAAATCTTAGGCCATAGCAATAAATGCTGCCAAGGTTAGTACCTGTAAGCAAAGGGCCCTGCCAGCATAGACTGCTCCGACCTGGCTCAATGTGCTGCAGTTCCAGGCACTTGCAAACACGGCACCCAGAAATAATAAATTCTGGTGCAAATTGCATCAGGGTTTATTATGTCATGCTAATTGTACTGTAGATGTGCACACTGCTTACCAAATTGAGATCATAAGGAGTTTTCTCTTCTAAATGTGATTGGCACAGGGTGGTTTTGCGTTTTTTTTTTTGCCTTCCTCTAAAGTGTAGGGTCCTTTTGCCTAGGATCTTCTGAGTATATATTAACCATCTGCGTACTTCCCTGTTGCTGCAGTGGCAGGGCATTGGCAGTGCCCTTGTCTCCTCTGCTTTTACCCAGTGGCTTCCATCACTTATGTAATGATGTAGCCTATAACACTAACCAGTATGCTCACATACCATGTTTTGTGCACCCACCTGGAGACATGCTGAGATACCCAGACCTCCTTATCTATCCTCTGGCAATGGATAAGCTGCAGCAAGCCCTTGAGAAGAACCATCACATGGATTATGTCTAGGAAACCATTGCAAAATGGATGGCTGAGTGGAGTCACAATTAGGACATGTGGTAGCATAAGAATAAGCAGCTCAAACTGACCTACACTGAAGCCAAAGACAATGATGAGACCTCCAGAAGGGCTCTTGCCAGCTCTCCATAGCATAAGGAGCCAGGCAAGTTTTTCTCCAAATGATGGTGCCCACATCAAGCCTCCACTTTGTTGCAGAGCACCTAGGGAAATAAGGCCAACTAGGGCTGCAGGTCTGACTGGCTCCTGATCTCAAGTTAAAGCTGGAGTCTCTTTGTAATTGAAGAGCTTGGGGCAGACTGAGAGGGTGCTGAAACGGGAACCCATCCTGACTGCTCTGGGAAGGGGGTTTCAGTCAGAAGTTCCTTTTCTTGGGACACAATTAGTTTGAGTAGTGTTGTATATCCAGAAGAGTATGAGGAAGGCTTATGGATTGTTATTTTAAGATTATTGCTCAATAGATACCTCCAAGTTAGGCAGAGGTACACTGAGAGAGTGCTGGGCTGGGTGCCAGCCTGACCGCTCATACTCAGACTGATTGCACCATGGGGCATGGGGTCCTAGGAAAGGGGTATGGGTCTTTTGGTTCCAATTTCTATGTAAGAACTCCTCATCCATGGCAGCACTTGTCAAACATGAAAGTGCAGCTCTCCTACCTCACAGTGGGTGCATCTACATGTGTGCTTCACTGTAGAGTTGACAATTAGCTCTGCAGTAAAGAATCAGTGCCTACATTTGCATCCATACTATCGTATTGTTGTACCGTCAGGGGCAGTGCAATCCTACAGCAGAGTCGTTTACTGCAGAGAAATGCACGCGTGGATGGTGAGTGGGACCATAGCAGGTTGAGCTGGGGCAAGCAGGCAGCAGGATCATCTGCATGGCTCCACATTTTTGGCACTGCCATGTCCTGGCCAGCTGCCCAATACCACCACCCAGAGCCAAGGGCTGACCCACCCCAGGGCTGCTCTATCATGGCTCAAACTGCTGTGGTCCTGGGCAAGCCTGAAGATGCTGTATCCAAGAGCAGCTGACTCTGGCACAAACTCCCAGGTGTCTTTCCCTATGATCTTGTGATGTCCCTTCCAGCCCTTACCATCTATGAAGCTATGACAAAACTGTTCCAGTTTTTGGAGCCTTATTAATAGCTCATGTGCGTTCAGGAAAAAAGAACTCAGGAAAGAGCACCCAGTGTTCAGGCAATGCTCATAAGATATTTCAGGAAGTACTCCCTGAAACTATAAAGGAAATGTCCCCAAAGTATAACATCCATAGCCACACGTGCAAAGACATTTAATAATGAAAATGGAAAACACACTTCAAAACCCAGGCTTGCTCATGTAGCACCACAAGGCAATCTTAATCCTGTGCCCCTGCGAGTTGTCATATTGGAGAGGCTCTTGCTGGCTAATCATAATGTTCTAGAACAAGAGCTCCAAAAAAGGCCTTTCCTGGCACTCACAGATACTGTGCAATGCACCAGCATACAATTCTAGCATCAGGTGAGTACTCTAGGCAGCCTATAGACTGATCATGAGACAGCCCCATCTCCCCTTCCATCTCTGCAGTCACGTGCAGTTCTTTAAGCAACTGGTAAACAGTTCATTTTTGAGGGAATATCTCCGCTGCTTTCATGGTGCTCATGCATTCCCAAGCATGCCTGCTCCTCTTTAGAGATAAGCCCTAAATTTGCAGACAATTGTGTGTATGGGGCAACTGCATTGCAGGCAGTTGCCCCATACGTAGGCACTCTAAGAATGCTCTCAAATGCTTTGAGTACCTTCCTCAGACTAATCACTGAGACAGCAAATTAAAAAAAAGAACAATTAGTCTCTTAACTTCCCAAAAAACCTCAGCATATTCATCCAAGTAGCATTAAGATACACATTTTATAACTGTGCTGTGTTAAATCCATATTTCATAAGAAAGCTATTCCACATACTGCCGTATAAAGTCAAATTCTTTCCTCCCTAATAGAGGCAACATATAGCGTAGACTCATTTAAGGACACAGAGGGAGACCTTGGTCTACAACTTTTGAACTATGCATTAATATTACTTTCCTGTCATGCTTCAAGCATGGTTTTCAAAGGTCTCTTATTGCCCACTTTGAGATCTAGAGTACAGAATGGATTGAAAACTTGCCAGTCCCTTTGGATGCCTCCCATACATATTTCCCTAATCTTCACATTTCTAATCTATTCCAACATCTGTTGCCAGTGCCACTTTTATTTGAATGATAGGTCACCCTGGTTTCTAAAGGCTTACATGTACTTGTGATGTCTGAAAATGGAAGGCCTTGTCATAGCAAGCGCAGCACTCCTCCATGAAGATGATGAACACCTGATAGGATTGGGCCCCCAGATGTCTATCTCAGTTTGACTCTTTTTTAAGAATGACCAGCAACCTTGATTTCTTAGTCTGGATCCCTGCAATGCAGAAAGCCAAGCAGCTGACATGCAAAGTGAAAGTTATGTTTCTGTCAATTGATTTGAGCTGCTAACTGGAAAGCAAGACTTCAGAAATAAAACTGAGATGCATACAAGGGAAAACAGAATAATAAATAGTAATGCATTGTCAGTGGTATGTACCTTAAACATCCTCTTTCAGTTGTAAACTCCCCTCAGCTAATTTCTCTGATACTATATGGGCACATCTACATGTGCAGTTAATAGGAAGCAATAAACTCCATTGCAGTTTGAATGGGAGTGTATTACTTCTGAGCACAACATTTACATGTGTGCCCAGGACCGCAGCACACTGAGTTGGGGTGGAGCAGCCCCAGCTGGCAGGGGGGTGCCAGAGGTCAGCCCGCCTAAGCAAGGCTGCTCCAAACTAATTCAACGTGCTACGGAGGGGCTGGCTAAGATACAAGGGTGCTACAGAACAGGCAGGCTAGATGGCAGGCAGCTCCTGCACTGTCGCACCCTTGTGCCCCAGCCAGCCCCATCACCATTTACACATGCACTTCGTTGCACATGTTTACTCCACTGTAGGTTAGTACTTGTGTTGGGGAGTACTATCCTGCAGCAGAGTTAATTAGGGGCCTAATAGCACTGCACATGTATATGGTGATGCTTTACTGCAGAACTAATTAGTCAGATCTTCAGTAAAGCATTTCATGTAAATGTGCCCCATAAGGAGTAAAGTACTGCTTAAGTTGAGCGAGGGTATCAGGGATCATTATTAAAGTATTTGTTGTGCACTTCAAGAATTCACTCAAGATCTTTTCTAGGAAATAAGGGGAGATCACCTGCATCCGTGAAAATCAATGGGAATATTACTTTCAGTGGAACTGGACTATCACCCAGATAGTCTAATGGGGTCAAATGCAGAAGTTCCACCACAGGAAAACTTCTGGTGGGTGAAAGGATCAGGAGCAGGAACAGAGTGAGTACTTAAATGAGATTAGTCAGTGGCAACTTTTTAAGATACATCAAATGAAAAACAAATTAGAACCCTTATGATTTTGAAGCCAGAAATAGGGCACCATGAGCCATGGAGGTGGTTATGCCAGATGGTTCAAAACTTCTTGTGATTTGCTAACTGACAGCTAGGGAACTCATGCAGAAGCAGCCGTGTCTTTGATCTCTGCCTCACTCACTATAATGATGAAGCAAAGATTAAAGCCATATTCAATGTTTGCTTAAAGATCGACAGATGAAGGCCTGTTGAATTGTGAAAGTAAAAATAAAGCCTAGCAAACCACAGCATGACCTTTATCAGTCCCATCCGTTATTGACCTGATTAAGGTTTAGGCTTACCGGATGGTATGCTTGATTTTGGAAGGTTTTTCTTTTTTAATGCACACAAAATAATATACCATATTTTCTAGCATATAACATGCCACACCGAATAAAACATTAGGGGTGTGCAAAATTTCACCTGGCATTTCATTTTGAAGTTGTTTCAATGCATTTCAAGTTCAAAACAATGACACTGAAATAAAACAAAAGCCTCGGAACAGCTTCAAAAGGAAACAAGGGAACTCAAAACGTTTGGAAAGTGTCCCACTATAGGCACCTCCATCCTCTTGCAGATCTGGGCCTCAGTCTCTCTGTGGCTCAGTTCCCCATGTGTAAAATGGGACTAACAGGACTTCTGTGAGGTAGGGAAGCAAATACATGTTCAGACTGTGAGGTCCTCAGATCCTCTGGCAATGATGGGCCACAGAGGTACCTTACATTTATTTTATTTTATTTTGCACTTAGGATATATATAATTGATGACGTTTAAACTTTATTTTGTAAGGGACCTATAGTTTCAATTTGCAGTGAAATCAATGCCACGTGCCTTTTGGAGAATGCAAGACTTAATTACAAATCTTGCTGAGACACGTGCCTGTGAAATTTAGCATCTTAATTGTTCACTTCAAAATAATGTTTCTAATCAGAAGCAAATTATTCTTAGGTATCTCCGTAGAACATTACTATAACAAGTCACTGTCTTACCAGGTTATTAATCCAGAAAGCGCCCTGCAAGTGATAGAGTGAAAATTTTGAAGTATAGCAGATTCCCCGTGTCAACATATCTAGATATAATCTTGTTATTTTCTTGTTATGATTCAGAACTTTGAAAATTCAGCCCCAGTGAATAAGCTGAAATGTTGTCCTATTCTAACAAAGGACACAGGTACGTTGGGCTAGTGCCCAAACTCTCCATTTTCCCTAGAGTGGTTCTTTTATTGGCAACTTGAAAAGCAATTGTACTTCATAAACTTGTGCATACACTCTCTTTCTCCATAAGGCAGGCTGCTCCTAGGATTTCTTAGAGCATATCTCTCTCCTGCAGACTCTGGTTCAGTGATTTTTGGGGTTGCCACCAGATCCTTTTAAAGCTGATGCATGCTATTAGCACTGTTACATGATTCACAAGATAAGTTGAGAGATTTCAACTAGGAAACCCCAGTGTCAAAAATATCCTGGCCTGTTGTGGTCTGAGTTTTTTGCAATGGAGTCATTACATTATTTTTGTGTAGTCAAGAAACAAGTGAAAACTAAAAGCTGGCATTTTCCATAGGCTGCTTTGAGTCTAGCAAGGTTGAGAACCACTGCCTGTATGGCCACTTCCACTGCCACTATAATCAGGATGTGAATTAAGGATGGGGTCATATGACCTAGCTGGGGTCACATGACCCCAGTGCTCTTTCCTGCCCGAGGCAGGAGGTCAGACTCGATGATCTATTGAGGTCCCTTTGGACCCTAAAAACTATGAAACTATGAAAGGATCCCCACGTGGCATGGAGACAGTATGAACTGGTAGGGTTTCCTGTGTCAAGTCTCAACACTTAACTCAATTAGATGGCTGCCTTAATACAAAAAATGAATGTGGAAGATCCTGAGAGCTGCAAAATGAAAGCCCTTTGTTTTTTCCACTGATATGGAGATTTTTTTTTCCATTAGCTTAAGTAGAATGTCCCTATTTAATAGCACTGAATCCTTGCACACCAAATGTAGATGGCAGTGCACTGGAATTAAAGCTGTAATAGCATTTGTTTGGGAAAGTTTGCTGAAAACTTTGGAATTCTAGAATTTAGTTCATAAAATGTGAAGTCTGAATCATTTTCGTGGGTGATATCCCACAACTTATACTCAAAAGTGTGTTCCAATTAACATCATTTCATTTTAAGATTATGATTGCTGTGTTGCTTTAATGTCTACTATATTCTCAATTTAATGCTTGTTTCATTTTGAGAATTCTACCAATTTGTGAGATTTTCAGCCCTTAAAATAGATTTTATTGGTACATGCAGTATTTCTCAGTGGGAAAAAAAAAACATTACTAGAGGTGACTAAATATATATACATATTACTGTTTTACTGGCTTTACACAATTACATATTTTGAAATTTCCTTGATATTATTAGCCATTGAAATGAGTTGGCTCATTCTATAAACAAATTAATTAAAATTTTTAACAAGCTCCTATTTTGAAACCTGTGAATCTAGCTTTCAAAGCACACATATTTAAGCTATTTAAAAGCCTTCAGGGGCTGAAGTCTGTCTGGGAAGCGTCATAAGTATCTATGTCACCAACTTTTTCCTGTAGGCAGAAGTCCTTTCGGTCTTTCCCAGGAGCTCCTCGACACATTATATTAATAGGATCATATGTGAGCCAAGCACAGTGATGTTCCAGTGGGTCTGGCTGATCACAGTCCTCCCAGAAACAATCCCATGTTCAAAGTAAGGGCTCTAACCACTAGTCTGTTTTGGGGCAATCATTACTTTGAAAGTAGTGTTGGGCAGCCACCTGCCCTCATGAGATGGTTTAGGCCTATGACTATGAGGAGAATGGAGATACCTTCCTGCAACCTTGAGTAAGGCCTTTTTAGGGTGGAATCTAAGACTTGCTCTGGTTTTCGGTATTTCCTAGTGACTTGAGTGGCAATGTGATGGGAATGCGGACTTTAGGGGGCTCCTTGTTTCATGCATGGGCTGTCTGGATCCTGTTCTGAATCATAGGGCTGGAAGGGACCTCAGGAGATCATCTAGTCCCACCCCCAAGCATGCCTATCTAAGTCATGCCAAGCAAAATACCTGACTCTTCCTGTATCGTGAAGTTAAGCAGCACCTTAACTCGGAGTTCTGGATTCCATTCCAGGGGCCAAAGGCCTTAAAAGCTTTGCACTTGTATGTACGACCTAAGTCCTTTATTGGATCTGACTCTGAATTTGGAATTTCTGGCCAAGGTCCCAGCACCATAATACTCCAATATAAACAAGCCTTCAGCTTGATCTCAAAGACCTTCTCCAGGGAGGGAGGTGAATTGAGAGTATAATTGAATCATTAGACTCTGCAATTCAGTCATGATTAAACTTTGTATGCCTCAGCCAATATTAGGGTGAATTGCCCTTTAGGTCACAGTGCTTTTCCCACTGAAGCAAACCGGAGTTTTGCTGCAAAAAAACAATGAGACGTTTGGCCCTCAGATTGCTTACCAGTAACAAATTCTAACTAGCAACGTACATGTGAGATTTGTGACTTGCATGTATTATACTGAAGAAAAAATAAATATGGAATTAGAGAAGTTGCCAACCCATACAAGCTGGAAAGTGGAGATTTATTTGTGGTACCAGTAAAAATACACTACACTTGTCATTTTTGGTAAGTGAGAGTAACATAAGTACCCTTTTTTTTTGTCTCTCTTTTTACAACGTGGGGCAGTTCTATTATTAAAAGGATGTTTGTCAACGTACAACAGAATATGCTTGCAAAGGAAACATCTCAATTCTCATACAGTGTTTTAAAAAGGATTCCATTTATCAATACATTTTTACAGCAATTTAAAATTGGATATCTGAGAAAAAAGAACCCCAAGAAGTCCCTGTGCCAGAAAAATGTCAGGATATTTTAATTCCTTTGTCCCAGTTGGAAAAAAAACGTCAGTGATGCCTAAATCTAAATTTTGCTTTGCATAGTGGGCCATATTTACAATATGAAGTCTGAGCTTAACTAATTTAATAGTCAATTTGCCTTCTAAATACTGTGTTGTGCCTTCTGAGATAAAGGATTAGTTGACATGCCTGTGTAAAGATAGGAGAAAATTGGTTTCTGAATTGGTGTTTAAGTTACACAGGGTCTGAATTTCCAAAAGAACAACCAAGAATTCCAGGGAGGAAAGTGTCACAAGCAGCAATGAAGATGCTCACTTATAAAAAGAAAATGAAAACAAGTGAAGTGGCTGCATGGAGACATGTTATAAAAAACAGAGTGAAAACCTGGAGTGTTTAGCATATGGATGAATATGTTGATGCCGTTCTAACATTTACAAATTTTTGAAGTTACGAGTCTGTGGGCCTGAATGTGTTACTTTTCTGCAAGCAACAAAAATGCTGCTTGTGCTTTTATTAAATGTCTACAGTCATTACAGTTCTTCAAGGCTTATTTACCATTGATTAGGAAGCAACATGATGAATCATTGTGAAGAATTCACTTTATTTTTAGTGCTGTGACTAATAAGGTTACTTGACAGTAGCAACTTGATTTAATATGCTGAAATGTCAGGACTATAATTTGCCCCACCTTTTCTGCTGCTTATAAAATAGAAATGAAATTTTTAAAATGCAGTCGGGTCCTTTTGAGTTTACAATTTGATTACTGAATTTTGGTTAAATGAGTTCAAACATTGCTGAAGGGTTCAGGCGTTGAGCATAGGAATTTCAGAATATCACTCTACATGCAGTAGTGGTAAACGGGCCTTTTAGGATTTTCTTGCAACAAACCTATGACCTGTTGGCTTGAGTTTAAGAATCAGCTGCCAATACTCAATTGTGGGCAAGATGCAATATCCCTAAAATGACTGATCACAGCACTTCCAGTCGATAACTTGGAGATCTTTACTGGTACACAGTAGCAAGCAAGCAAGGGCTCTCACCATCCACTGTGCCCCAGGGATGCACACAGGAAGACAGACGTCTGGCCGGTTTACTGCTTCAGTTTGTGGTGGTATCACCTGGAGGAAGTTGCCAAGTGATGAATGCACCTTTTCTTTGTTTCTCTCAAGTGTTATACCTTTTGTCCATTTATTGCATATGTACCTGGTGCTCATTCATTGGTGGTCCGGTCTGATGTACCCCATCCAGCCAATGGAGGCACTGTTCATGTGCATTTCATGAAGCGGGTGTCAGGTAATCATATAGTTGTAATCTATCCATCCCTAATTGGGAGTTTTAGGTACCAAGACAGGTTAATCCCCATAGCTGGGGATTAGATACCAGGGCAGGTTAATCCCTGTAACTGTGCTCTTGTTTTTTGAATGCAAGGCAGATGGTGCCACTTCTCGAGGTTTGTTAGATGCTCCCTACTCCAAAAAATCCCCATCTCTGTCTGTGGAATGTGTGAGAACTGCCTTGTTGCAAAGCTGCTCCCCTGGTAGGCTGAGAGGCTGATTTTGCTTTCTAGCACGCTAGTTAGCTACACATATTGAGTAACAAGTAATAAGGACTAAATAAGAACTCTTACAATCTTTTCTCCAATGCCTAATGAAGGGTGTTTGTGCCCGAAAGCTTGCAATTAAATATATATATATATTTTTTTGCAAAAATCTTGCTAGTCTAATAAAATATATTACCTCTACCACATGTCCTGATTGCCTAAATAAGCTAAAATTCTAAAAAATTGAAATTAGCCATCATTACCTACCCATGCTCTGACTGTGCAAAGTATGAGACTCTCATTTGGAAAAACAGAAAAAGGCAGCCCAGCGTTTATGCCGTCTCTCCAGTATCCTGGAGAGGAATCCTATATTGCAGCTCTACCCGTGTTCTTGAGCATCATCTGGCAGTGTGCTGGGTGCCGCCTGCTCTTGTCTCTTTCCCTGAAGCTGGTAACTACTGTATTGTCTTGTATCAACACAACCTAGAGTATAATACATGCCTTGTTTTTCAAAGGCAGAATGGAGAAAAAAAGATCTTCCTTTGTAATAACTAACTGAGTAGCAGCAGCTAGGGGCAGAGCCTGCTTTTTGTTCTGTTCCCTGTGAGTCAAGTTCAGATGTTATTGTCACTTTTGCCTAAAACCAGCAGCAACTGGTTATTACTATTTCCCCCCACATATAAAGCACACTGCACTTTCCAGAAGCTGGTTGGGAGGAGGGTGGGGGGGAAGATAAAGTATGTGGTGTATCCCAGAACATGTTGTAATTCTCACATTTTCTTCACTGGGGGTACAGAAGGGTCTATGGACTCTCAAAAGGGGGAAAGGAAGCAGAGAAGAGATATCTCTCTACAGCTGAGAGTTACTTTAGCAGCAGAATATGCTCCCCTTGCTTCTATCAGTCTAGGCATTTATATTCCAGTATATTAGGGCAGTACCTACCCCACTCCTGATCAGTTATGGCTTATCCCAACAACTCTGTATTACAGGGAAATTGTATCCTCCTTTTATCTTCCAAATCAGCTTTCTAGTGGCCATCTTTCCTTCCCATGATGCATTTGTTTCATAACTATTACCAGGCTGAGGTAAAGCTGTTTGTAATGCTTTATGGTGTTAAATTATAAAGGTCATAGCGCCTGTCCTGTTGCAAGGACTGCAATGTCGATGTAGAGGTGTAGTTTGTACTGCACCAAGAGAAAAATAAATAGTAGAAATGGGTATAGACAGGAAGGAACCTACGTGTTTGGACATTGAAATAACACTACTGCTTTGCTAAAAGGGGCCTGCATAACTATCATTGAAAAAAGTCCCATAACCCATAAATATTAACTTACAAAAGTGGCTGTGCAAAGATCAGTAAGATGCATGAAGTTACCTCTACACACTAGGATTTACAAGATCAAAACAAGGCTGAAAAAAACTAGGATTATTTAGTCTGGAGAAGATAAGATTGAGAGGGGATTTAATTACCATTTTCAAACACCTGCAGGGAGATTATGAAAAAAATGGCAATAGAGTTTCTTGGTGGCTGAAGAGGACAGTGCTAGGAGCAATGGCCTC